>NC_069400.1:63639717-63924620 GCF_026875155.1 Cherax quadricarinatus | reverse complement strand
GAGGGTTTAGGGGGTAGGGGAGGGGTAGTTTTGGTTGAAAGATCTGTTATACCTCTCTGTCGTGTAGGCTCAAATTTAGTCCCAGTTTCCCTTTTTCCGGGTATTGCTACTCTCCCACTTATTCTCTTTCTGGATTTAAGTATCAATTACTGCTGGTTATTATCCTATTCCTTGTTCACATTGAGAGAGAACTTCCTAGCTTCCTAAGTATTCATACTGCTAATTACTACCGGTAGTAATACTGCATTACCCCTCACTAGACTACTGTCCTCCTCATCCTCTCCTCAACACTATCTTCACACTATCTATGCTATTTCTACTCTAATTCTGGTAATAGCTTGCAGGAGAGAGTGACCAGTATCTAACAGTGATGCAAGACCAGAATCCAGATCCAACATGCAACCACAATAGATGAGTAATACATGCACTGGCAGCGGTGTGGTGACAAGTTGCCAGATGCTGATGATGTAGTCTTTGTACATAGGCCTTCTATCACTATTTTGGAGATCCTTCACCCGTGTCCGACTAAACCTTTACAAAAATTCAATGTATGTCAAAGGCCCTAAAATCTGGAATACCCTACCTGAGAACTCTAGAACTGCAGACACATTCATCACCTTCAAAACTACCATTAGAAAACATCTTATCTCCCTGATACACCCCGTCAACTAACTACACGAATACCACCTGGTGGTTCACACTTACACTCGCTCACTCATTTGACCATAAACAGAAATATTAATCTCAGTCTTAAAATAATGAATCCTGTGATACTCCAATACTGAAACTATATACTGTGCCAAAACAAAAGCATTCACATTGCTAAACTCACAAACTAGTATTTAGTCACTTAGCCATAATACCAACTTACCTCATAATTTGTAATATTTTACAATTAAGAATAAAACTAAGTATGCCCGAAATGCCTAGCCATGCTAAGCGTTCTAGTGGTACACTCTGTAATTACAATTTTACTACATGTAAACCAAACAATAACCAAATTTCTGTAAACTCAGCATTGTAATCCTTATAGAGAATAAACTTTGAATTGAATTGAATAACCATATATGCACATGCATCCCGCGTTCCTCACACAATTTCACTTTTCACTTATGATAGTATACAATTCACATTATATACACTTCACTTCATATGTATAATGGCACACAACTAGTTTTGATGTCACTGCTTCAACAGGCCTACTCTGCCACTTTCCCTTATTATATGTTTTATTTTTCCTTTCTCCTTTTGCTTATTAACTTTTTCACTCTCACTGTATGGTGCCCCACATTTCACTTGTTATCCAAACGCTGGTAATTCTTGAACACCCACTTCCACACTCACTTTGATCTTTGTATATTTGAATCTGTGTGGCAACAGGTGCCTACTGCCCCTAATGGTTTGGCACTTTGAAATATTAAGGGATTCAGTTTTCCTCTCTACTTTTTTTTAAATAATAACTTTAGTTATCACTCGTAGGAATTGTTCACTGACGTTGTCACTACCACTGATTTACTGCTAGCAGTTACTGCCACCTTAAAAACACAAAGGTTCTCGGAGCCTTGTGCCCCCATGTCTGCATGACTGTTTTGTGTGTGTGTGTGCATGTGTGTGTGTGTGTAGTGTGTGTGTGTGTGGTTGTGGTGTGTGTGGGGTGTGTGTGTGTGGGGTGTGTTGTGTGTGTGCTCACCTAGTTGTGGTTTTGCAGGGGTCGTTTTCACAGCTCCTGGCCCCACCTCTTCACTGGTTGCTACTGGGTCACTCTTCCTGCCCCATGAGCTTTTTTCATACCTCTCCTTAAAGCTAATTATAGATCCTGCCTCCACTACATCATTCCCAGACTTTTTCAATTTCCTGACAACTCTGTGACTGATGAAATACTTTCTAACATCCCTGTGATTCATTTGAGTCTTCAACTCCACTGTGACCCTTGTTGCTGTGTCCCATTTTTTGAAACATATTGTTTCTGTCTACATTGTCGATTCCTCTTGGTATTTTAAAAAGTCGTTATCATACCCCACCTATCTCTCCCGTCCTCCAGCATTGTCAGGTCGATCTTCTTTAATCTTTCCTCTTAGTACATACCCCTTAGCTCCGGGAGTAGTCTTGTTGCAAATCTTTGCACTTTTGCTAGCTTCCTTACATGCTTGGCTGGGTGTGGGTTCCAAACTGGTGCTGCATACTCCAATAGGGGGCCTGACATACACAGCGTACAGGGCCCTGAACAAGTCCTCATTAAGATGTCGGAATGCT
Organism: Cherax quadricarinatus; assembly: GCF_026875155.1. Lineage (NCBI taxonomy): Eukaryota > Metazoa > Arthropoda > Malacostraca > Decapoda > Parastacidae > Cherax > Cherax quadricarinatus. The sequence goes on along the minus strand of NC_069400.1, from coordinate 63,922,367 downwards.
GTTCTTAGGTTTGCTAGGTGCCCATTGCTGCAGCAGATATTTGGTTGATGTGCACCTCTGGAGATGTGCCCAGTGTTATACTCATCCAAAGATCTTTTCTTTGAGTGAGGTTTGAAGTATCTGGCCCTCTATTTCCGCAGCCTTCTTTGCCCTTCCCCAATCTTCATGACTTTGCATTTGGTGGGTTGAACTCCAGGAGCCAATTGCTGGACCATGCCTGCAGCCTCTCCTGATCCCTTTGTAATTTTGCCTGGTCCTCATCCAATTGAATTCTTCTCATCAACTTCACACCATCTGCAAAAAGGAACACTTCTGAGTCTATTCCTTCAGTCATGTCATTTACAAATACCAGAAATAGTACCTGTCCTGTGACTGATCCCTGTGGAACCCCGCTCGTTACAGGTGCCCACTCTGACACCTCACCACACACCATACTTCATGGTCGTTTCTTGTGATCTCTCCTCCTTCCTTCCTTAGCCTGATTACCTGGTCCTTGACTATTGTTTTCCTCTTGATGTTGCAGTACAACAGCTTTGGGTCAGATATGGCTTTTGCTGCTATGTGATTTTCATACTGTTGTTGGGCCTCCTTACCTGTGCATATTGATTTCTGGCTGTACGACTGCTCTCCTTATTCTCCTGGGTCCTTTGCCTTCTATACTTTTTCCATTTCCTAGCACTCTTGGTTTTGAGCTCCCTGTACCTTTGAGTGAAACATTAGCTCATCCTGGCTTTTTCATTATTCCTGTAACCCTTGGGGACAAACCTCTCAGCTTTCTTGCATATTGTTGTCACATATTCCATCATCTTGTTAACTGATTTCCCTGCCAGGTCTCTGTCCCACTGAACCCTGTGCAGGAAGTTCTTCATGTATGTGTAGTCCCCTTTCTTGTAGTTTGGCTTAATTTGTCTGGCCCTTCCTGCTTCCCCCTCCACTTGTAACTCTACTATGTATCCGAAACTCAGAACCACATGATCACTGGCCCCAGGGGTCTTTGATAAGTGATTTCCTCAATATCTGTACTACTCAATGTGAATACTAGGTCCAGTTTTGCTGGTTCATACTCTCCTCTCTCTCTGGTTGTGTCCCTTACATGCTGGTACATGAGGTTTTCCAGTACCACCTCCATCATCTTTGCTCTCCACGTTTCTTGGCCCCCATGTGGCTCCAAGTTCTCGCAATCAATTTCCTTGTGATTGAAGTCACCCATGATCAGTAGCTTTGCCCTGCTCACATGAGCTCTTCTGGCCATTTCGGCCAGTGTGTCAAGCATCGCTCTATTACTCTCATCATACTCTTGCCTTGGCATCCTGCTGTTCTGTGGTGGGTTATACATCACTACAATTACTCCCTTAGGACCTTCAGACTGAAGCATTCTATTGTGTAATCTCTTGCTTCACCTCTGTGTCCTCTCTCCAGCTCATCAAAATCCCATTGGTTTTTGAGCAGCAGTACAACTCCTCCACCCCCATTTGTTCCCTCTGTCTTTCCTCAGGATCTAATATCCTGTTGGAAAGAGTCTTGGTTTCTGTGAAGGTTATGATGTCTGGTGATGCCCCTTTGATTCTTTTGTGCCACTCCTCTCACTTATTATTATTCCATCAGCGTTGGTGTACCATACCTTCAGTTTCCTCTCCAACACTGTGATTTGGGGGTCTGTGAGGGTAGTGAGCCTGGCAGTGTGCTGTGGGATTCTACAACATTGTGTGTGGAGGGGGGGGGGTTGTAAGTGTGGATTGTGGTTTGTGTTGGGATAGCATGTTTGGTTGTGGGGTTCTGGGGATGGTCTGTGTGTGCTTGCTCTTTCCCTTCCCCTGCTCTGGTTGCCCCTCTCCTGTTTCTGTCCTTGCCTCTCTTTTTTCTCCTTTGCTTTTGGCCCTCTCCCTTAACTGCTGACATTCTTTCTTGTTTTGTCTCAGCCTAGGAACCCTCTTGTATGCTGATGATTCCTAAGCATGATTTTCTTGCAGGTCCTTTCGCACTCTTTCTGCCCTTAAAAATCACCCGTGACCACCATTTTCTCCCCTTCACATCCCCCCCTTATTCTCTGAAAATTTACTATCTCAACAGGGCCTTTTTGCCTATTTCTTTGATGATGTTTTAAATCTCCTTCTTTCTACCTGCTATCTTTCATTGTGTGTCCTTTAGTTCCTCTCCAAAGCCCAGAATAAACCTGATTTCTCTCTCTCCCCTCCCACTTCTTTCCCTCTGTTCGGGTTCCCATTTGTACGGGAAATTTTCTCCTTTTTTTTCCATATTTTTGGGGGCTTTGTCATGCCTCCGCATGTGACTTATCCCCTTCCCCACCCCCCACCCCTGCCCCCCAGGCTCTCCCCCTTATTCCGGGGCCCTGCGGGTAGATGATAGGCCCTTTGCATAAGTTATGTCTCCTTTCTCGTTCAGTAGGGTGTACCAGCTTAAATGCTATCCCTCCTCTGGCCCAATACCCTTGAACTCCCATCCTTTTACCTAATTCTTTTGCCCTTATCCTGCTACTGAGCTTTAACCTCTTTTCCAACCACAGCAACTCTCTTCCTCCTTTTTTCCAAAACACAAAAAACTTCATTGGTTTTTCTCCCCACTTTTTCCATCCCTTTGCATTTCTCTTCAATCCATTCTTCCCTTTCCAGAACCATTTTCCCCCTGTTTCCCCGGGCCCCCTAGTGTGTGTGGTGTGTGGTATGATTTGTGTTGTGTGTGGTGTGTGTGTTGGGGTGTGTGGTGTGTTTGTGTGTGTGTGTGTGTTGGGGTGTGTTTGGGTGTGTTGTGTTGGTGTGTGTGTGGTTTTTTTGTGTGTGTGTATAATTTGTTGTGTGGTGTGTGGTGTGTGTGTGTGGGTTTTGTGTGAGAGAGAACCACAATCAACATTTGCACCTTTGTAACTTTTCATGATTTACTAACCTACCGGGAGTTTCATTCCCTTTTTGAAAATTGGGGTTTATTACCTTTGAAATTTTAATTCTTTTACCTCTTATTTTTCTCACTATCAAAACTTTGGGGCCCAGCCCCTGGCCCAAATTTGTACCCTGTAATCTTTGCTACCCCCCACAGATGGGTATGGGGTGCATAATAAAATTTTAAACAAAAAAAACAACCTAATTCCCCCCGAGCCCCCATTTTTTTAAGGGGGGGTTTTTGCTGTAATTTTGTGTGGGGGGGGGTATGAAAGGGGGAAAAGGGGGAAGGGGGGTTAAAGGAAAAGGGGGGGAAAAGGGGAGGAAGGAAAAAAAGGGGAGTGGGGATGGGGGAGGGAGGGAGAGAAAGAGAAAAGGGAGAGGGGAAAAGCAAGAGAAACAAGAGAGGGAGAGGAAAAGAGAATGTAGGGGGGTTTTTGGGGTTGAGGGGTGGGGGGTTGAAAGGGGGAGAGGGAGGAGGGGGGGGGGCCGGGGAAGGGGGATGGGGGGGGGGAGAGAAAGTTTGAGAGGGGGAAGGGGAGGAGAGGAAAAGGCCAGGGGGGGAAAAAGGGGGAGGGGGGGGAGGAGGGGAAGAGAATTGGGGAGGAGGAAAGAGGGGAGGAAAAGGGAGGAGGAGGGGGGAGGGGGGGATGAGGAAGGCTAGGAAAAAAGGGGGAGAGGGGTGGGGTAGGCCCAAAACACCCAAAGGCTGTGTGGTTTAGTGCCCATGTATGTGTGTGTTTTTGTGCAATGTACCCCCCATGTGTAAGTAAGTAATTAAGTAAGTAAGTTTATTCAGGTATCCCAAAAAATACATTTTTACATAGAATTTATATCCATAGAAACATTTTGGGGGGGTTTAAGAGAACCTAGGAAAACCCAAAAAAAAGCCAGACAGAGGGCCCCTTTTATTTCCATTGGGGTCCTTTTACCTTATTATTTTTAGTATAAAAGGTTTTTAATATTTTTTTATTATTCTACAAGGGAAGAAAAACATTTTTTTCATATTTTAAAAAGACTATCTGCTACTTTCAAGGTCTTTAAAGGGGACTATCTCCCAATACGAGGGTCATTAACCAAGGAAAAAGGTAAAATTTACACGAAATTTTAGCTAAAAATAGAAAATAAACCCCCTCCCTTTCTGTAGCTACTTATCAGACACCTTTTGGCACTCTTCTTAAACGGGATTCACCAAAGACTGGCTTTGCTGTGGGGGTAGTCTTTCCATTCCTTTTTTGCTTACAAAAAAAAGGTTTTTGAAAGCCTGGCCACTGATTGTGGGTACTAAAAAATTGTGCTCTCTCCCCCCTAGTATTTATGATTGTTTTTGGTTTCCCCAAACCTTGCCCAAAAATTTGACGGGAAAAAGATTTTCGGGACATTGTTTGTGAGCCAAATTTTATAAACATTTTTTAAACTTCATTGTTTTACTTGTTTTCACATTCAGCTACCAAACTGCTGTAATTCTTCCTGGCCTACATGTTCTCTTGGTCCCAGCCCCAGGATAAATTTACGATTTTGTTCTGGGGGGATTTGCAGGTCTTTTCTTTCATTTTTTTTGTCAAGGCAAAAGCCCAAAGAAGAGCAAGCGTAACCATATGGCTTTGGAAATAAGGGCTAGAATAGGGTCCTGCGAGCCTCTTGGGAACCCCTGTGCTTTTTCTATACAGGAATTTCAGTTTGGCTTTTTTCCGCTTTCTTTACTACACTGTTCCCAAAATTCTCCTGAAAGCATGGGCAAAGGCGTTTCCCAAATTTTTTAAATGATGAAACCAAATTTGATGGGCTCCCCATTACATTGAACATTAAAATTATTTCCCCTTTTCCAGTTTATTTTTTTCGGGGCCAAAGAGAATGGCTTAAATTTTCCCCCCATTTGAAAATGTAAGTTTTTTTTTGTCTACAAACCATTTGCGGGCAGGACTCCCAGTTCCATGTTAAAACATTAGCAATATTTTGCGGGTCTTTCCCTGCACAAACCAGAGCACTGTCATCTGCTACATTTGGGGAGTTTGCACTTGACACTGTTGGGCATTCTTTGGCCCATAACAAAAGAAAAAAAGGGGGGAACCCAGAATACTCCCTTTGGGGAACCCACATTTTTGGGCAGGGGTTTAAATTCTGTTTTGTTGATTTTGACTTTTTGTCTCCTTTTGCTAAGGAAAGGATTTAAAACCCCCACCCTACAAAAAACCAAAAACCAATGCTTGAAGTTTATTACATAATATTTTGTTTTGACAGTATCGAAGGCCTTTTGGGGGTTTCAAAGGGTTTAAACCATGCCTTGAGGCCCCCTTTTACATTTCATTTTCTCAGGTAATCCCATCAGATTAAAAAAGGGGGAGGTGTCGGTTGATTTGGATTTTTAAAGCCCGATTGTTTGTTTATGGGGGAAATTTTGTTGTCTTTAAAAGGTATTTAAATTTTCTTGAGAAACACCGCCCTCCCCCTAAAATTTTAAAAGATATTATACTGAGTATACTAAAAAATTATATTTTGTTTACATCAGACCTACTTTTTTTCTTGAAGTTAGGAGTGACTCTGGCCCCCTTCCCCCCTCCGGTACTGTTTAAGTGGTAAATTGTAAAATTTATTATGTGAGCAAAGGGATTAAAATTTTTCAGAAGCACAATCTTTTAGGAACTTAGACGGGATTTTATCGGGGCCCCGGCTCTTATTTTTGGGTTTAAAAACCTGCTTATTTTCTTTTTGAATAAAAGTCATGAGATACACTTACTGTTGACAACTTTTTGGGGGTTTAAACCCCTTTATTGGTATAGTATTTTTTGAAACTTATCAGAGTCGTTTTTAAAGGTATTTAAATGCAGCGGTAGTTTACTTACAGTGTTGATGCAACAGATTTTGTAGTGGGAAAATTAAAGCTATTTCCCACCTTAGATTTTTTGGGGGCTCCCCAAATTATCGATAGGGGTTACAAAGTTAGCCCTTACCCTACGGGTTTTATGGCTATCCCCCAAAACTTTTTTTTAGTTGTTGCCAGGGGTTTCGGGGGGTTATCCCTTTTACTCTTCAATTTTTGAGCAGTAGGGTTTTGGGCCTTTGCTCCTTTTATGGGTCATGTCCCTCGGGTTCCTCACCCTTTGGAATTCTTTTAGTGCTTTCAATATTTCTGTTTGCTTTAAAACTTTTTAGCAGTGGGACTTAATTTCATATTATCTAATATCTCAGTATTCATCCAGGGTTCATTCTTTTGTTTAATCCTAACCTCTTTAACGGGGGCAATATTTTCAAGGGTGGGAGTGAACATTGTTTTGAATTTTTTTCCCAGGCCCTCGTTTTCGTCCGTGCAACTTGTTATCTCCCGTCCAAATCACAATTGTGTAGCCTATTTACCTGTTTTTCTTTACTGAAATTTTTTAGTTGACCTCAATTTTTTTTGTTTCCCGTGTAGGCCTAAACCCATCCCCATTTTTTTTCCTGGTGAGTAAAAAGAAAGAAATGGGGCACTAAGACCTGGGGGTTTTTTTAAAGCCTGACTGACTAATTTTTTTCAGAGCGGGGGACAAAGTAAAAGTGGTTTTAATTAGGGTGGCTTAGAAATGTGTGATCCGGGGTTGGGGGTATTTTAAATTTGTTTAAATGGGAACTTTTTTAATCCCCAAATTTGCTTATACCTTTTTATTTGCCCTTATTTTGGGGCTGAAAACAGATATTAAAGTCGCCCCCGTTTTTTTGGGCCCCGCAATTGTTTTTAACTCCGGACAAGACTCTGGGGAAAAATTTTTCTAAGAACGGTCCTGGGTTGGAGGGCGGTAATAGTTCCCCACTAAGAAGGGGTTTTGGGCTTAGGAAGCAGCCCCTTCAAAAACCTAGAAAACTCCAGTTTATTGTTATTTTTTTTCAGGTCCCTTTGGGTTTTTAAAAAAAGTCATTTCTAATGAGGGCCCTCCCACCACCCCCTTTTGTTCCTATCTAAAAACGTTTTAAATTTTTTAACCTCTATTTTGACCTCGTCGTCCCGCCCCCGTAACACCAAAAAGATTCAGAGATGGTTTTAACTGCCCCCTAAATTTTTTTACTAGAATCCCCAAAAAACCCGCCAATTTAGGAAGAAGTGATCTTGCAAATTTACATGAAAAAGTGAAGGCCTTTTTCCCTAAAACAATAAAAATCATCAATATATGGCCCAAAAAGGGCATTTGTATTAAAAATTTTGGTAAATCAATGTCATCAAATGCTAAAAAGGGTAACTGTGCCAAAGGGGCATTTGTTTTCACACAAAATGAAATTTTGGCCCCCGTTCTATAATTGAAAATTTCTCCATTTTGCACCCCCCCTTACACATTTTACATAAAGGGGCCTTTTCTGTTTTTTATGGTACTTTATAAGGGAAAACCTGTTGGGGAGTGTTTGAGATAAAAAATGGGTGTATTGTCTCACAAATTTACCCATGTATGCCCTTACATATGGAAGTTTTAAGGGTTTTCTTTTTAGGGACTAACCGCATTATTGCCCTCCCTTTTCTGTCTGTTTTGCCTCTGCAAAAATAGTTTGAGGGCCGGATTAATTTGGGGTATCACCATTTAAAGCGCTTTCAAAAAGGGTGTGTGCCACTGTTTTTGTTTAGGTAAGCGGTGTTGCCATACCCTTTCGGCGATTGTGACATTTACTTTTTTTGGTAAAGGGGCAACTGTTGGCTTTTAAATGGCCAGGGCGCTGTTACTCCATTCATCTTTTTTCCAGTCCCCAAAGACTTTATTACTTTTTTCATGGAATTGAAAAAAGAAATATAAATAAATTAAAGGCACCTGTACCCCCCCAATGCCTGCCATTTTCCCCCTCTTCGCCTTTAAATCATATACAATAATATTTTTTTTCTCTTTTCCTTTCCCTAAACTTATATCTGCTTTTTGCCCAAACACCCCTGGGGAAATACTAGTAAAATTTTTCCCCTTTTATGGAGTGGAGTGACCTTTTTATTAGGTTTTTATTTTCTTGAAATACGAACGTTACTGTAAAAATTTCATAAAAACTTAGTTCCCCGCGGTCGCAATAAAACACAACGAAAGAAATTTATTACTACAAAAAAAAGCTTTCCTTCCTAAAAAATTTGCACCCAGTCAATATAGTGAAATATAGATTTATTTTGGTGGAGAGGGAAAAAAAAAAAAATAAAAAACCCAGATACAGCGATTGATAAAAAAAAGAGGTGATTTGTACGTAATTGTAGGGGGGGGGCCCCAGTTTATCACCGGCTTTAAAACACGCAAGTTATACTTTTGTATTTAAAATAAATTTTTAAACTCGGGTAGAAAAATTTCCAAAGACCCTTTCCCATGTGTTTAGCTCAAATCTCCGACCAGAAAGGTTTTAAAAAATAAGTGCCCCACTGATCGAGCAAATCGACGGGCCCCAAACCCCTTGACGGTCCGAACCCGGGACGGTTTTTTCAAACATTTTTCGTTGGACAATAAAGCAGATGAAAAAGGAGGGTTTTTGTGGGCCCCCCTTTTAAAAACCAAAACAAAAAAAATCGGGAAACGTGACGGTAAGCTGTCCAATATAAAAAAAGGGATTTAGAAACGGGAAAAACAAATAGCTAGAGCTTCTTTTAAAGGTTATTAATATAAATTCAAGGGGTTGCTATAGACTTGCAGTAAATCAACCATTAAAAATCTTTATGAAGCTGTGTGATTTCTGTGGTCAGTCAAAAAAACGGGCTTCCACATGGAAAAATTTGTAAATTTTTGGGAAATTGGTGTCACGCTCCTTGTGCGGATATCCCAGAACTGTTTAAAAAGCGTATTAAAACAGAGAAGTTTTTTTGGGGGTTTTATCCCCCAAATAAAGGAAAATTCTGGGGACTAAAAATACAAGGGTATTAAAAGGGATAACACAAAGCTGTTTTCCCAAAAAAAACCGGGAAGCTTTCTAAAACAGATGGGAAATAAAAAGCCCGGGCTAAATGGTACTCCCCTTTGATCCCGGGCCCAAATTGTAGTCAAAAAACCCTGAAAGGCTGGAGGTATCCCCTGGTAGTCAAAAATGTAGGGGATGTGCTGTCCTGGGGGACATAATGGTAAAGCGGGAGGTGTTTGCCCTTTGGGAGACAGAAAGGGTTTGAAGCTGGAGATATTTTGCCCCTGGGGGACAGTAATGGTGAAGCTGGAGGGGGCTGCCCTTTGGGAGAAGAAATGGTGAAGCTGGAAATACTGTCCGGGGTAGAAAATTTAATGGGGAAGCTGGGATTTTGTCCAGGTAGTCGGGAATTAAACGCGGGAAAGGGGAATACAATAAATGACCTCATAGAGGACAGGAGCCATAGTTGGGAAAAAAAGTGTAGTCAAAGATAAGAAAAAAAACCAATATTGAAAAACCCGAAATACCGCGGAAATGGGAAAAAAAAAAGGGGCTCCAAAAGCAATAGTGGGAAAATTACCAAAAAAACTGGTGGGGGGCTCCTTGTTGGTGGGTAAGGAAAGGGTTTGGAAAAAGAAAGGGAAACATGCCCCAACAGGGAATACAGTCACAAAACCCCAAAAACAAACGGAAAACCCGCCTGTGCACCCTACAAAAAACTTGGACTGCTGGGGATGGGAAATTCCCGGGAAAAACCCGATGGGGCATGCAACTATGACCACCCGAAAATGTCATGCCCATATGAAAAAACAGGGAAAAAGCAAACTCCCCTTCCTTTTAAGCTTTTTCACCCTGAAATGTGTAAATCTTCAGTACAGGAAAGACCCGTGCTATAACTTTAAAAACCAGGCAAACCCTCTTTAAAAGGGGGCAAAAAAGATACAAAAAAACCAGGCCTTTGGGGGAAACCCGGGTAGCCAAAGCCACTCAAAAGGGAGGGTTTTTTTGTGCCGGAAGGGGAAAAAAAATGGCAGGAAATGGCAGAAAACGTACAAACCCAAAACCCGAAATTTCCCGGAGTGGAACCCAGTCGTTTGGGCCCCCACTCCAAACCAAAAAGAAAACAGATATAATGCCGGAAAAAAAAAAACCCCCCCCCGTACCCAAAAAACCACCCTTTCCCATAACATTCTTTTTTTGCAAATTACAGGGTTAAAGCCAGCCCAAAAAACAAAAAAATAAACCCTTTTAACCCTGGACCCGCTTGCAGAGGGAAAGGCAATGTTTGCGGCTTTTATGAGACCCACTAAAAAGGGCACATGGACAACCCAAAAATGGATCCCAGGTTTTCAACCTAACAATTTTTGACAGAGTGGAAAGGCCAAAAGGGGGGGGGTTTGGGCCGTACATTGCAGAGCCCCTTGTTTTTCCCCAAAAATGCTTAATGGGCCCCAAATGACGTAGTGGAAGTTTTAGCAGTAAAAGGGCCCAGAACCCAAAAACCCAGTCATTGTGGTAGTCTTTCAAGCCCCCGGATGCAACACCCAAACAATTCCCGGAACGCGTTAAAAATTACCAAATGTCTGGAAAATCTTCCAGCTCCTGCACCCAACTTTTTGCCCCCTGGGGGGTTTCAACTTTAAGGCCCCCAAAAAGGGGGGAATATAGCAAAAAATATTGTTGCAGTAATAACACCAGGAGGCAGCTCTGATGAAAACTCACACTCACACGAGCTTTTAAACTCTGCACAAAATTTCAATTTAAAACCACAAATATAGAGCCTACTAACGGGAAAAATACACTAGACCTACTTCACTAACAATGAGATCTGATAAAAAATTCACCAATCAAAAACAATATATCAATCAAAAAACATAATTGGGGTTTTGACATGTATCGGAGCCCAGACCGACAAAATGAAATAGTCACGAGGGAGCATTTACCAAATACAACTTAAAACAAAAACATAAAGTGGGACCAAATAAACCAATCCAAAACCTATAAGCGGGAAGATAACAAGCAACACAGACCCAAACTTAGGCCCAAAACAGATAACTCGGTGGGCCCCGAATTTTGCACAAGGCTATTTTCCCCAAGAAAAAGGAGGGGTAGATGTAAAAAGAAAAAGAACCGCTCCCTTTTTCAGGCACGGGGAAAAGAAAAACAGAGCGGCTAAAAGAGGCAATATATAAAAATGCCAGGGAGAAGGGCAGGAAAAAGCAAGCATCGAAATTAAGCTAAAAAAATCCTTTAGGGGTCAGGAAACGCGGGAAGAACAAAAGCCAAAATGAAATCAAAGAAACCCCAAAGTATTTCTTTCCTAGCCAAATCAAAAACGAGAACAACGTCCGATTGGGCCCCTACTTAAAAAAGATGGGCCTACACAGATGACAGCAAGGAAAGAGTGAGCTACTCAATCCCCAAATGACTCAGTTTTAGCAAGGCCCTAACCAGCTGAGAGTCAAAGATAAAATGAATTTTTTTGAGAGAGCCACAAAATTTAAATAAAAAACCTATCCATTTTTACCCGACGCCAAAGACTTCGAACAGGCGATAAAGACATCCCATCACTCGCCCCGGGGCCAACTCATGAATCGTGTTCATCAAGAACTGCAAGAACCCCTATCACACCCTTTTTCCATCCTAGGGAAGGGGGAGCATGGACACGGGGGTCGTCCCTCATTACTAAAAACAACAGACAAGCCCCACCCCACAAAGGGGGCAAAAGCAACACAAAGAACTACAGCCCAAATAGCACTAACATCCCATATCAAAAAATCTTTAAAAGGGGCCAAAACAAGATCCCACCCACTAAAACCCATCATTACAAACCCGGGGCAACAGGGGTTTAGAAAGGTCGCTCCGTCTTCTAAACTACGGATCACTACGACAAGTCCTAAAGCACTAAAAAAAAAAGAATGCAGATGAATAATACAGTTTTTCAAAAGCCTTCGAAAGTGTGACCATGGCGTAAAAAGCGCACAAAAACCCCTAAAGGAATAAAAGGGAAAAATTGGTCATGGACTATAATTTCCTCACAACAGAAAAAACAAGATATCCAAAGAGTAAAAATCCGAGGGAGCTACGGGGAAAAGCTCGTTTCCCCAAGGGACAGTACTAGCTCCCATCTTTTGTTTCCCCATCCTCTATCCACATAGACAAGATTCGCCACAGCACCGGGCTTTTCCCTTTTCAGATGACACCCCCAATCGCATGACAGTGTTTCCCTTGCAGACACGCAAGGCCCAGGGGGAATCAACCCAAAACTTTTTAGGGGCTGCAGAAAAAATATGAAATTCAACGATGAAAATTTTAATTACTCAGATATGGTAAAAAAGAAGGAAATTTTAAATCTTCCGATACAAACAAATCCTGGCCAAAAATAGAGCGAAACACCAAAGTCCAAAAAACCTGGGAGTGATTATGTCGGGGGGGATTCCACCTTCAAGGGGCCAAACATTGTATCAATGCATTTTCAAAAAAGACAGGATGGATAAGAGAACCTTCAAAAAGGGGGGCCAAGCCCATGAGACACTCTTTAGGTCCTTGTTTCTATTAAGGCTGGAATATTGCTGCACTCTAACACACCCTTTTAAGCGGTGAAAATTTTTCCGACCTAAAAATTACAGAGAATTTCACGGGACCATAACGGGGATAAAAAACCTCATTACTGGAGCGCTTGAGGTTTTTAAACCCGTATTCCCTGGGGAAGCAGGGGGGAGAGATACTGATTAAACACCTGGAAAAAACCTAAGGGGCTAGTACCGAACTTTCACACAAAAACACTCACTACAAAGCAAAAAACTTGCAACGATGCCCATCCCCCCCCAAAGAAAAGCGGGGTGTCACTAGCCGTTAAGAGACCCTCAAAATGTCAGGGGCCCCAGACGTTCAACTCCTCCCAAAACATAAGGGGGATTCCAAACAGCCCCCTGGCAGTCTTCAAGGGGCACTGGCGCACCTAAAGGCTTCCTGATCACCGGGGTGGGGCTCTACTTGGGTTTTTGCGTGCAGCCAGCAGCAACAGCCTGGTTGATCAGGCGCTGATCCACCAGGAGGCCTGGTCACAGACCGGGCCGCGGGGGCGTTGACCCCCGAAACTCTCTCCAGGTAAACTCCAGGTAAAACCCTCTTCACTGCTCACTTTTCCCTGGTTTTATCCTTCCAAATCCCCCTCAGTTCCATTTATCGGGGGTTGTGTGGTGTTGTTGTCTCCTGACCTGTTTTGCTGACTCAGCCATTTTTAAAACACTGAGGGGAGTAACGCCACCTACAACCTGACTTTCCTTGAGTTTATAGATATATTTGGCATTTTCTGCTATGATTCTCTCACTGTACACTGGTCAGCTGAATATAGGTCAGCTACTATAACATTAACCTTGACTGTTTAACTAATCACTTCTTTCTCACGACTGGCACTGAGGGATATCCGACCTATAACCTTGGAGTTTTTTTACTGTTGTTTTGACGATGTCTCCTGTGTTTCCCTCTCGTTAGCACTGGTACAGGTGATATGTTTGGGGGTACAGATATGATGCTACTGTCAACAGATAGAACGTCAGTAAAGATGAGAATTTCACTTCGCTAGTTGTACTTTCTGGCAGTAGCGGCTGTTTTGGATGCCGGTCAGCCTGTTTAAATGCTCAATTCTTTTCCCTCGTTTGGAACTGAAGAAAAAAGTCCTACAGACCTGTCATTTCCTTGGAGATTTAGTTGATTCAGGTTTTTGCCATGTTGTCTTCCCGTTAAACACTGGTGCAGTTGATATGGAGGTCAGTTATTTCATTGTAGTGGAAAACGTCTCATGTCTGGTTCACGTCTGGCAGCAGGTCTGGTACTTGAATGCCGGTCCCTCTTTTGTCATATTTAGTCCATTTCGTTGTCGTCACCGTCAGTTTTTATGTCACTATAGGTTCCTTGCATGTTGTTGCAGCAGTACTTGCCAACTTGGCCATCACTGGAGTTCGGATAGGCCCAGGGGACGGCAAGATGTAGGAGCAGCCTTGTTGCTGCTTGCTGGGGCATGTGTGTGTGCTTACGAGTCATTCATATGTACCCATGTATGTACTACATATGTACCCAATCACTTGGTTCATACTGTGCACTGTCTTTGTGTGCTTAAAATTACTGTCAGTTCTATAGTCCTACTTGGCTTGCACCTACTCCTGTGCATGTATGTACTAGTGTGTGTGACCCAAAAAACTATCTTACCAAGGTTATCTATCATCTTTGCTCCTACCAAGTTTATCTTCCTTCACTGTATGACACTCACTCAGGGTTTGTGACCCCCAGCTACCAGCGATGCAGGGTCGAACCTGATCACTCAACATACACCTGTTACCACATGCACAGGTGATTTGTACATTACGCCTGGCAGAGGTGTCATCTGATCTCAGCTGCTGCGGCTGTACTATGACTCTCGATGCTCCTGCCCTGGTTCCACCTCTGTTCTTCTCTTCAATTAATCTATTCTTATTACCCATTTGAGTCCTTATTTACCACACTTATCACTTGTTATATGCTTTATTACATACGATGATAAGAGTAACAATCCTTCAGTATACAACACGATCTACTATGTGGAAACACGTTTAGGCTTAGTTCTCAACAGCTCCCCTTCTACACTTACTTCTTTCACTTATATCTGATTTTTTTCCTGCGGTTTTGTTAATAGTCTTTTTTTTTTTCTTTTTTTTACTTTTCTGTTCTTGGGAAATATGCTAGTCCCTGATCTTTATTAATTCCCCCTCACTGATCTACGTTCACTGCTAGTCACAAAAAACTTCCTGTATGGCACCATTCAGTAACAGCCATTATTCTGCGGCTGGCACTATACACTTGACACTATAATCTATATTTTTATCTTCAGTGATCACTTATATTTTTCTTATGCGGGGTTTAAATTATTATATGCACTTCAAGATTTGCACGCGCCTATTTTCCGCGCTCTATCCCCTCTGGGACTCACAAAAAAGACAATTTGACAGAGCTCAAACACGTGTGACTTCTTCACCTGCACCCGTGTGTGTGGGGTGGGGTGTGGGGTGGGTGGGTGGGTGGGTGGGTGGGTGGGTGGAATTTGGAGTGGGGGGAGTGAGTATATGTGCGTGTGCATGTACTCACCTAATTGTGGTTGTGGGGGTTGAGACTCAGCTCCTGGCCCCGCCGCTTCAGCGAGTGCTATTAGGTCCTCTCTCGCCATGCTCCATAAGCTTTATCATACCTCATCTTAAAGCTATGTATGGTTCCTGCCTCCACTACCTCACTAGGCTATTCCACTTCCTGACTGCTCTATGACTGAAGAAATACCTCCTAACATCTCATTGACTCATCTGCGTCTTCAACTACCAACTGTGACCCCTAGTTTCTGTGTCACCTCTCTGGAGAAACCTGTCTCTGTCCACCTTGTCTATTCCATGTAATATTTTGTATGTCGTTATCAAGTCTCCCCTAACCGATGTTATCCTGACGCCAAATGACTTCGAACAGGCGATAAATGACATGCCCATGCACTCTGCCCCAGGGCCAGACTCGTGGAACTCTGTGTTCATCAAGAACTGCAAGAAGCCCCTATCACGAGCTTTTACCATCCTATGGAGAGGGAGCATGGATACGGGGGTCGTCCCACAGTTACTAAAAACAACAGACATAGCCCCACTCCACAAAGGGGGCAGTAAAGCAACAGCAAAGAACTACAGACCAATAGCACTAACATCCCATATCATAAAAAATCTTTGAAAGGGTCCTAAGAAGCAAGATCACCACGCATCTAGAAACCCATCAGTTACACAAAACCCCGGGCAACATGGGGTTTTTTAACAGGTCGCTCCTGTCTGTCTCAACTATTGGACCACTACGACAAGGTCCTAAATGCACAGAAAACAAAAAGAATGCAGATGTAATATTCAGGGCTTTGCAAAAGCCTTCGACAAGTGTGACCATGGGGGTAATAGCGCACAAAAATGCGTGCTAAAGGAATAACAGGAAAGTCGGTCGATGGATCTATAATTTCCTCACTAACAGAAACACAGAGAGTAGTCGTCAAACAGAGTAAAGTCCGAGGCAGCTATGGTTTAAAAGCTCTGTTCCACAAGGCACAGTACTCGCTCCCATCTTGTTCCTCTCCTTATATCCGACATAGACAAGGATGTCAGCCACGCAACGTGTCTTCCTTTGCAGATGACACCCGAATCTGCATGACAGTGTTTCCATTGCAGACACTGCAAAGCTCCAGCAGACATCAAAACCCAAAACTTTCAGTGGGCTGCAGAAAACAATATGAAGTTCAAACGATGAGAAAAATTTCAATTACTCAGATATGGTAAACATGAGGAAATTAAATCTTCATCAGAGTACAAAAAAAAATTCTGGCCACAAAATAGAGCGAAACACCAACGTCAAAACTGGGAGTGATCATGTCGGAGGGTCTCACCTTCAAGGACCATAACATTGTATCAATCGCATCTGCTAGAAAATGACAGGATGGATAATGAGAACCTTCAAAACTAGGGAGGCCAAGCCCATGATGACACTCTTCAGGTCACTTGTTCTATCTAGGCTGGAATATTGCTGCCACTAAAAGCACCTTTCAAGGCAGGTGAAATTGCCGACCTAGAAAATGTACAGAGAAAATTTCACGGCGCGGGATAACGGAGATAAAACACCTCAATTATTGGGGCGCTTGAGGTTCCTAAAAATGTATTCCCTGGAAACGCAGGAGGGAGAGATTACATGATTATATACACCTGGAAAATCCTAGAGGGACTAGTACCGAACTTGCACACGAAAATCACTCATTACGAAAGCAAAAGACTTGGCAGAGAGATGCACCATCCCCCCAATGAAAGCAGGGGTGTCACTAGCACGTTAAGAGACCATACAATAAGTGTCAGGGGCCCAGAAATGTTCAACTGCCTCCCAGCACACTTAAGGGGGATTACCAACAGACCCCTGGCAGTCTTCAAGCTGGCACTGGACAAGCACCTAAAGTCAGTTCCGGATCAGCCGGGCTGTGGCTCGTATGTTGGTTTGCGTGCAGCCAGCAGCAACAGCCTGGTTGATCAGGCTCTGATCCACCAGGAGGCCTGGTCTCAGACCGGGCCGCGGGGGCGTTGACCCCCGGAACTCTCTCCAGGTAAACTCCAGGTAAACCCTCCTGTCCTCCAGTGTCGTCAGTCCGATTTCCCTTAACCTTTCTTCATAGGACATTCCCCTTAGCTCTGGAACTAACCCTGTCACAAACCTTCGCACTTTCTCTAATTTCTTGACGTGCTTGATCAAGTGTGGGTTCCAAACAGGTGCTGCATACTCCAGCATGGGCCTGATGTACACGGTGTACAGTGTCTTGAACGATTCCTTACTAAGGTATCGGAACACTGTTCTCAGGTTTGCCAGGGGCCCATATGCTGCAGCAGTTATCTGGTTGATGTATGCTTCCAGAGATGTGCTTGGTGTTATACTCACCCCAAGATCTTTCTCATGAGTGAGGTTTGCAGTCTTTGGCCACCTAGCCTATACTCCGTCTGTGGTCTTCTGTGCCCTTCCCTGATCTTCATGATTTTGTATTTGGCTGGGTTAAATTCGAGAAGCCAATTGCTGGACCAGGTGTCCAGTCTGTCCAGGTCTCTTTGAAGTCCTGCCTGATCCTCATCTGATTTAATTCTCCTCATTAACTTCACATCATCTGCAAACAGGGACACTTCTGAGTCTAACCCTTCCATCATGTCCTTCACATATACCGAAAATAGCACAGGTCCTAAGACCAACCCCTGTGGGACCCCGCTCATCACAGGTGCCCACTGTGATACCTCATCACATACCATGACTTGTTGTTGCCTCCCTGTCAGGTATTCTCTGCTCCATTGCAGTGCCCTTCCTGTTACACTTGCCTAATCCTCTAGCTTCTGCACTAATCTCTTGTGAGGAACTGTGTCAAAGGCCTTCTTGCAGTCCAAGAAGATGCAATCAACCCACCCCTCTCTCATGTGTCTTACTTCTGTTACTTTAACATAAAACTCCAGAAGGTTTGTGACACAGGATTTGCCTTCCATAAATCTGTGCTGGTTGGCTTTTATTCTCTTGTTCCATTCCAGGTGCTCCACCACTCTCTTCCTGATAATCTTCTCCATGACTTTGCATACTATACACGTCAGTGACACTGATCTATAGTTTAGTGCCTCTTTTCTGTCTCCTTTTTTAAAAATGAGAACTACATTTGCCATCTTCCTCACCTCAGGTAGTTGCCCAGTTTCAAGGGATGTGTTGAAGATTGTGGTTAGTGGCACACACAGCATATCTGCTCCCTCTCTAAGGACCCATGGGGAGATGTTGTCTGGTCCCATTGCCTTTGAGGTACCTGTTCTCTGTCCCACTGAGCCTCCTGCAGGAAGTTCCTCATACCTGTGTACTCCCCACTTTTATAGATTGGCTTTTCCCATTCAATTCCGGTTACCCTCTCCACTTGCAACTCTACTGTATATTCAAAACTCAGAAATACATGATCACTAACTCCAAGGGGCCTCTTGTAAGTTGTGTCCTCAATGTCTGAACTGTTCAGGGTGAACACAAGGTCCAGTCTTGCTGGTTCATCCTCCCCTCTCTCTCTGGTTGTGTCCCTGACATGTTGATGCATGAGGTTTTCCAGTACCACATCCATCATCTTGGCTCTCCATGTTTTGTGACCCCCATGTGCTCCAGACTTTCCCACTCGATCTCCCTGTGGTTGAAATCGCCCATTACCAGTAACTTTGCTCTGCTCAAGTGAGCTCTTCTTGCCACCTCAGCCAGTGTGTCCACCATCGCTCTGTTGTTTTCTTCATACTCCTCTCTGGGCCTCCTGCCTTTCTGTGGTAGGTTACACATCACTCCAATGACTACTTTATGTTATCCAGAATGATTTGTACCTACTATGTAGTCCCTTTCTCCAATCTCGTCCACGCCTTCCATTTCCTCAAATCCCCATCGGTTTTTTATGAGCAGTGCACCCCCTCCTCCCCCTCTTCTTCTATCTTTCCTCAGGATCTGATATCCCAGTGGGAAGATTGCATCTGTTATTGTCTCAGTGAGTTTCATTTCTGTGACTGCTATGATGTCTGGGGATTTCTCACTGATTCTTTTGTGGAACTCCTCATATTTATCTTTTTTCCTTCCACGTGTGTACCAAAACCTTTGTTCTTTTCTTCAGGGGGGGCCTGGGAAAAATTTGGGGTGAGGAGTGGGGCCGGGTGGGGGCCTAGGGGGGGGTTGTGGTTTTGTGGGGTTTATAATGGGGGGGCAGGGTCAAAAAATCCTGTAGGGGGCAGATGTGGGGTGGGGTTTTTGGATATGGGGGGTTTGGGGGGCAGAGGAAAACGTGTGTGGGGGGGGTTTTGATTCCCCGTTGCGTTTGGGGTTGTCACGGTTTGGAGCCCTGTGGGAATTTTGGGGGGTGTTTTCCCCTTCCCTCCTGGTCTGGGTCCTGCTCTCTTCTTCATTGCCCCATTCCTCTTACATTTGTACCCTCTTTTTTAATTTCCTTTCTTTTGTGTTCTGTCGCGATTGAGGTCCCCTGGTACCGGGTTTTGTCACTCAGTCACTTTCTCTTGCAGGATCCTGGTTTGAGCTGATTTTTCCCTTGAAAATTACTTTGACTGCTTTTTCCCTTCCACTCGAAACCCCCCAATTCCCCAAAAAATTTGTCACCGGGTCATGCACCCTCACCTATTTTTTTCATGATGCCTTCAATTGCTTTTTCTTCCCCCTGTTTTTTCCATCGTAGGTGTCCCCTTTTGGTTCTTTGGGCCCGTGCAAAAAAAAGACCTTCCCTTTCCTTCTCCTTTTGTCTCCCTTTGCATCCCTGAGGTGTTTTAGTTCCTTCCATTGAAATGTTCAGCCCTTTACCCTGTCCTTGCGAAGCCCCCTATGCTCAGTGAACTGTTTTATGATCAGTGTTGCTTTTCTATTGCAGTTGGTGTTAGAGTTTGCATATAGCATACCCATTTTCTTCGCCCGTCATTTGATCTTTGGTCTCCTCATCTTTCCTTGGCCCCACGTGGGGGCTGTTTGGGCCTTCCCATAGGGTATTCCTTTGTTTCCTACTGTCCCCTTGTCTGTGCCTGACATAGAAGTTCCTGATGTCATTTGTGTGTGTGTACTCACCTAGTTGTACTCACCTAGTTGAGGTTGCAGGGGTCGAGTCCGAGCTCCTGGCCCCGCCTCTTTGTCGTGGGATGAAGATAAACACACTTGTTGGATGGTAACAATATATTGCAGAATGTGAGAAAGGGGAGCCCAACCTGCCATGTGTTGCCTGGTAGACCTATGTGTGGACTGAGAGCAAGGTAGCACATTCTACGCACTAGTGCCGCATCCCGTGATGTCATACAAACAGTCACTAGGCCCCAGCAAAGGGGTCGTGTATGTAAAACATATGGATGGTACTATGATACACAGATAAGCTATACAACACAAGTAGGGGATCAGCAACTATGCTGACAGCTTGGTCATGTTACGTATGTCGTCTCGACATACAATACTACACTATAGGCTGAACAGGGAGGTGGCTCTGGGCTGATTCTATACAATAACAAAGACATATGTAACTTAGAACTAATGGATGGTATCATAATGGATGTTAACATAATGGGTTTTAACATAATGAGTTTTAACGTAATGAGTTTTAACATAATGCATTACAATTATAAGAACAAATCATGGTATAATATAGGATGGAATTGATCGATCGATCTGTATTCATGCACTGTACGGATTCTGAGGAAGAATAAATATATATACAAGGTGAAAGTAATTAACAGCAAAGGCAAAACTGGTGCACACAGATCATTACTCTTAAATTCTCAGAATTCGTAGGGAATGTGAACACGAAAAAATTTTTTTTTTTGAAAACTGATCAGCTGATAACAAAACACACAGTTGAGAACTTCATTCATCTTGGACATCTAATTATACAGACTATGTACATTTAAACCCAACTCTGCGAGGGTAAGATTTACATATGCAGAATGGTTACCATCTTTGGGTGGATCGAATTCTTCTGCAATGGCTTACACATGCCTTGACTGAGGGCGATCTGAACGAGTATCTACAAAAGATACTTGTGGGTTTCTCATTACTTGTCGAGTACACAAAGAATAACGACATTCGGGTTGATTATCGGCTGGTATTGAGGTGGGGTACAATCGAGGATTGTCGCAATGTTGCATTGTCGGGGTAGCAATATCTCAACATCACTATAATTTCTTGATCAAAATCGATTCTTTGTATACCCAGTACAATTTCTCTAACCTTATATTTATTCCCTTTGATATGTCAACTACTCGATAAGGGCCAACAAACTTTTGATCGAGTTGGGCTTGGGATGTTTTTGTTGAAATTAGTCGCTTATCTTAAAACCCTACTTTAATTTTGAGGTTGCATAGCTATTAGTTACTTAGTAATTCTGCTTTTGATTTTGAAGTGTTTTCCGGACTCTTCTAAAAAAACTTTGAGTATGTGGTACGAGTTGCTAGGGAAATCTCAGGATTTAATTTGGGGTTTCGGAGGGGAATATAAAAAATCAAAAGGGAAAAACATTTGTCTGCCCATACAGTGCATAATGTGGAGTGTGCCCTATGGAAGAAATTGTAAGCAGAATTTATGGCACATTGAACTCTGGTTAACTTCACCCCAAGTTTCACTTTTGGGGGTTAAAAGTGGCTTCAAATCAAATTTTTCTTATTGGTTCGTTCTGCTAACCCATTGCTTGCAGGATGATGAGGAACAATGGTGGATTTAGAGATCTTGTACAAGGTACACAAATTTTCAAGAATCTCATTACAGAATTCACCTCCATTATCTGTTACTAAGGACTTAGGGGTGGTATGCCTGCAGATAATGCATTCTTTAAACGCTTTAGCTACTGTCTCGGCAGTCTTATCTGCAATAGGAACTAACTCACAATATCTGGTGAAATGGTCTACCATAACACACAGATGTTTATTGCCTTGGAGGGAACACTTAAAATTGGTTAACAAATCTAGCACAACTCTTTCCCACAGCTCACTTGGATTGGATTAGGACCATTGACATTTCCTTTATGCTGCATACAGACACTACATTTCTTAACATACTCAGAAATGTCAGTTGCCATATGCGGCCAAAAGTATTTCAAAAGTATTTCATTCTGGCTTGTTTCACAGAACGATCCATACCAGGGTGTGCAACACCTGGTGCATTGTGAACTAGCTGTAGAGCTACATTCACTAGTGACTGTGGAATTACTAACTGGTATGCTCTTCTGCTTGGAGTACCCAACTCGGCTGTTCGATACAGTAATTCTTGGCTCATTACAAAGTCACTAATGGGTGCTGGTGGCTTCACAGTCAGAATAAGATCTTCCTGGAGCAGGAATCGAATCACACCAGACCACAAGGGATTTGTTCTTTGGGCATTCTTTACATCCTCGGCAGTAAATGGATGGTCTGCGGTTAGTATACTAACGTGGTGTCGCGATAAAGCATTTGACTTGCCAGGTAAATGTTCAAAAGTGGGATTGAACTCTTGGATAGTCAAGGTCCATCTGGCTAACCTTCCAGTAGGTTGTTTATTCTGGAATAAAGGTATCAGTGGTGCATGGTCTGTCAAGACATGAACAGGGTATTGGTAAATAATGTCTTGGAAGTCCTTTAAAGACCATACTATTGCTAAAGCTTCTTGCTCTGTTACTGTATAATTATGTTCAGCCTTTGTAAGGACTCTACTAGCAATTGCAACTGCGTTGTACTTGCCATCAGTCTTCTCAGCTAGTACGGCACCTATGCCAACTGAACTAGTATCAGTTGTCAGATAGAAGGGCTTAGAAAAATCTGGGAATTTCAAAATGGGAGTGGATGTAAGCTTTTCTTTTAGTGTCTGGAATGCTCTTTCTTGGTGGAAGGTCCAAATGAAAGGAGCATCTTTCTTAAGCAATTCAGTTAGAGGAACTGCTATTGAAGAAAAATTAGCAATGAAAGATCTATAGAAACCTGCTAGACCCACAAAGGATCTTACAGCATCAGCAGTTTTGGGGGATGGAAAATTTAGTACTGCCGTTACTTTACTTTGATTAGTCGTAACCCCTCTAGGAGTGACTACGTGACCAAGAAACTTAATTTCTGATCTGAAAAATTTACATTTGGACAGTTTGATCTTTAAATTGGCTTTTTCAAGCTTACCAAGTACTATATCAAGTCTTTTCAGATGTGTATCCACGTCTTCGGACATGACGATTACACCATCTAAGTACACCATAAGTGCTTTACCTATGAGACCTCTAAAGATATTTGTCATGAGCCTTGAGAACGTGATAGGAGAGGATCGTAATCCAAAGGCCATTCTAAGGAAGTGATAATGACCTGTGGGAGTGGAGAATGCAGTTAACTCTTGGCTGTCCTTGTGAAGAGGGACTTGCCAAAACCCTAGTAACAAGTCCAGGGTCGAGAAGACTTTGTTATCTCCGATGTTACGTAAAAGATCACCAAGTACAGGAAGTGGGAAGCGATCTGGAATAGTTTTCGCATTTAACTTCCTAAAGTCAATAACTGGGCGCCAAGTACCATCCTTCTTAGGCACTAGGATCAAGAATGCATTCCAGGGTGAATTACTAGGTGCAATAACTCCATCATCGAGCATTTGATTGATCAATTCTTCTGCAACAGCAACTTGGGAATGAGGCATTCTGTACGCAGGTATATAGATAGGTCTAGTACCAGGTTCAAGTGGAATACAATGGGGACAATAAGTTCGTTATACCCATCTTCTCACCTGGTAAGGTAATGGCTTTACGTTTGTTCAACAGAGTCAACAAACACTTGACTTCGTCTGGGAAGTCAGTGGGAGCTAAGTCTTTCTCCTCAACTGGTGGAATGGATTGATCCATTGGAGTGGATGAGGTCTCCCCTGTTGAAATAGCACCGACCCACTGGTCAGGTGGCACATCATCCTGTACTTGAACAGGGTAAGGATAATGAACTAGGTCAACAAGATTAATATTTGCTTTGAGATGAACACTGTGACCAGAAGTGTTAGCAATGAATAAGTGGATCTTACTGTCTCTTACAACATATAAGGATGATTTAACAAATAAACCCCTTTCTTTGCAGGAATCACTGTGAACTAGGACGTTATCACTATCTGGAACACTTGGAACAACAACAGACACTCTAGTGAGAGCACTAGCCGCAACAGAGACGTCTTTTTGCAGACGGCATGTGACATCAACAAGAGATGGCATTACTAGTTTCAAGTAATCGTTTTTCAACAAGGCGTCCCCTGTGGAGGAACTACTACTTGGACTAGCAGACATTTCAGGGATAGGCTGAGCGCTCAAGGCAGTCTGAGCATCCTCGGACACTTGAGGCAATACACTACCTTGCATGTCTGAAGGTGTAGGTGGAACACAGATGGGAGTGACAGCGATACTATTGCCTGACCACTTGGGTACGCTACTGGAAAATGCACTGGCTTGTAAGGACTTAATCCGTACATTGTACTCTGCGGCAGTATGGCAGATCTCTGATCCAAGCTGGTAACCCCAAAATGGAACGATCAAGTCGTCAATTTGGGCATGCCATCGGTAAGGGTCAAGCACAATAGGTAAGTCTCTCAGAGAAGCAAATCCCGGTAGAAGGTCGCCAGGGAAAGTAATCTGGTCAACAACAAGGAAAGCAGCAGTAAAGTCTCTACCTTGGATAGAAAAGGTGAGGAAAGTCTGACCTCGGACACGCAGAAGGGAACCAGCTACTCCACTAAGGGAGGTTCAGTAGTTGGGTCAACGAGGAGGACACGTCGTAACTGTTTCTCTTTAAACAAACTAGATCTGATGATATTAACTTGTGCACCAGAGTCCATGAACACATGAACGGGTGCATTATGAATAGAAGCTTGCACTATAGGACCTATCATTTCATTGGGAGTTATGTGCAAACAAAAAGATGGGTTGTCATCGGAGAAGGCATGTTCCACTCATCCCCAAATTCATCTACGTCAGAGATGCGTGAAGCAACATCATCAGCAGGGTTGTCATTCTCAAGACTGCTTAAGGCTTCAAAGGAGTTGTGAACAGGGATGGTGTACTCATTATCACCTACTATCACGACTGGATGAGTAGACTGGGGCGCTCGGATTTCCCCGAATTGGAAGAATGAGGCTGGTTCTGGTTATTCTGAGAACCCCGACTTCTATTTCCTCTCCTGGCTCTGCGGTTGGAACAGAAACGGAAGGATCTAGAGTACTGGAGGTTATAGAGAGCATTGCACTCGGATGTGTCATGGCCATGAATTCTGTGATAAGTACAGTAAGGCAAATCGGACTGGTACCCATCAGTATTTCGATGCTTCTTAGATCGACTATCGGGACAATTTGCTGCGATATGTCTGCGGTAAACCACAATTATAGCAAGTTCTTTGACTATGGGTACTGTACATGCTACTAGTGCTACGGGAATAATGACTCTTGACACTAGCTTTGGATGATGGTCGCGAGTGATTTAGATCGGGAGTTTTGATTGTAGCACAAACAAGAGGAGGTACGGGATTAGACAAAGTGGTTGACTTAGGCCTTCGATAGGGGAAGGTTCCCTCGGGACACAAGTTATGCACATGGATAAGGGCTGCAAGTGGTCCCATTGCGGCAGTTAGTGGGCTGGAATTATACACATACATTGACGTTTGTGGCACTAGCTGTTTAATAACGCCGAATGCTGCTAATTTGGCAAACCCCTCAAGAGCTGGTTTATCATCGTCTTTAAGGTACTTGGAACTTTGACCTGCCTTAACAAATGAGGTCATGAAGTTATTTAAACGAAGAGCAAACTCATCTAAGGATTCCTCTGGCCTCGGAGCTGTACACACTAATTCCTTAAGAACAACAAAAGGATCAGTTTCTCGCACTGGTTCAAGATAGTTATGGATTAATTGCTCGTAATCTTGCCACTTGGTTAGATCCTGAAAGTCCTGCATACGGATCAAGTTGAAGACATGCGAGGCAACTGGTGAACGAGCTTAACTCTCCTTTCCGATACTAATTCTACAGCTCTCTGATGGAGGACCATCTACTGAGGCATTTGCTCTAGCACAAACAGCAGTAAACCATCCTTCCAGGTTGTCTGGGTTACCATTAAACAACGGCATAGCATCATAAGGGTAAGATAAGATAAGATAAGATTTCGTTCGGATTTTTAACCCCGGAGGGTTAGCCACCCAGGATAACCCAAGAAAGTCAGTGCGTCATCGAGGACTAACTTATTTCTATTGGGGTCCTTAATCTTGTCCCCCGGGATGCAAACCCCACCAGTGACAACCCCCAGGTACTATTTGCTGCAGTGAACGGGACAACGGGGTGTAAGGAAAAAAGTCAAATTTTTCCCACCCGCGGGGAAATGAACCCGGGCCCTCCGGTTGAAGGGGGGGATTTTACCCACCGGGCCCCCGGGGCCACGCTATAATTGCGAAGGCTCGAATTGATGTTCTATTGTTTGATAAAGAATTATTTCCGAATTTGGGACTGATGCTTTTAATGGTTTGGGACCAAAATGGCTGAGGCATCGCCGAGAAGATTTGAGACAGTTTGCAAAAGTAAAACAAAAATTTAGAGAATAAAAGAAAATATAACGAGGAACACACAAAAAAGTAAATTTAAAGGGAAGAATTATTTAACTATTCTGCATAAGTAAAAAAAAAAAAACTGAAAGTCACACGAAGGAAGGAGAACTACATAAAAATAAAAAAAAATTACTAAACTGGATAACAACACTTAAAAATAAAGAGAAACTGTACTTTATCAAATCAAATTTACTCAAATTTTTTTTTAAATTGAATTCATGCACAGGGGTTTGTCTTACTCTCAATTATAAGGAAATCAACAATAAAATGATAAAAATGGGATCAAAAAAACTTGTGAAAAATTTAAACAAACGGGGAAAGCAATTCATAAAAATTTAAAATAAAAAGAAAACAGAAGAAATAAAAAATTTTAATTTTTATGCACAAAAACTTGAAACGCCTGTTGTAAATTTTGCAAATAAAGGCCCGGGGGGGTGGTAAAGCCCCCCGTTACCACGAGGGCCCGGGTTTCACCCCCGGGTAAAAAAATTTTCGAAGTTTCCTTAACCTTTTCCCTTTACTACAAAATTTCCCCGGGGGAACCTTTTCCTTTAAAATTTTAAGAAAAAAAAAATTGGGCAGCCCAGGGCACGTTTTTGGGGTTACCCGGGGTGGCAATTAAAAAAAAACCCCAAACTTTTCGATCAAAAACGAAAACTACATAAAAATTCTAAAAGAAAAAAAATTTGAATGGCACACAATTTTTTCAAAAGAATTTTTGTAAATGAGTCAATGTTGCAATAAAAAAAAAATAAACACAAGAAAATACAGTTTTCAAAAACAACAAAAAAGATCATCAAGGAATAAGTTGAACACTTTAACCTATTTGCAGTTTAAACAACACTTACTGAACAAGAAAAAAATGATTTCTTTAAAAAGAACTAAAAAAAGCACTAAAAGTGAATTTTTTCAATGAAATATGAAAATAAAAGAGGAAAAAAAAAAAAAAACAAGGGGAAAAAATTAAAACTTACAGTGAGCAGAAAAATAACAATCAATATATACAATACTATGAAAATTTTCTTTAATGAAACTTGGGGTGTGAAAAAATTGGAAAATAATTTCCTTGTTAAAAAAATTGGTATGTTTTGGGAGGGGGGGGGGGGGGGGGGGGGGGGGGGGAAATAAAACAAAAAATGCAAATGTTTTAAAAAAAACGAAAGGGGAATACACAAAATTTTTGGGAGAAAAAAAAATAAATTGGGAGACAACATTTATTGAATGAGAAAAAAGGGAATAAATTACTGAAATTTCTTTACGTATAAAAATTAGACAAGGAAAAACAATCTGTGAAACAAATAATTTGAAGTGTAAAACACAAGTTTATGTTGCTTATAAAAGCACACAACAAGGGAAAACATTTTAAAATTTCTTTCTTCAATATATAAAAAAAAAAGAACAAACACAAAAAACATAAAATAAAGCACGAAAATTAACACTAAAAAAAGAAAAAAAAAAATTGTTGCAAATAGTAATTTAAAGAAATGATCAAGTCCCCCGAATGTCACTAAGAAATCAGTCAAAAATATTGGTTTAACCTCGCAAAGTCTCTATGAAAAAAATATTCATTAACACTGGCGACTTGTAGGAGGGGGATGGTGGGGGATGGGGGGAGTTTTGTGGTTGGTGGCATTCTTACTACTTCCCAGTGTCGAAGAAAAATTTCACTTAAACGACATTGAACCACACGGAGGCTTTTTCGATTTGGGACAAACTGACGAAGGAAAACTTTGGGCCCTTTACCCCCTTTTTGGTGCTTTTAAAAAATGGTGCAGAACCCCCGGTTTTTAAGGGTAAAAACAGTGGTTTGTGGGTGGGCAGTGCAGTGGACGCTGTTGGTGACTGGGCCCCATGGGATGAATGGCGTAAACCACCGAAAACCCCCCACTAGGCACGAAAATATTCAAGCCGGCTGGTTTAAAACAAAAAAACCCCAAAATACCACAACACCAAAGGGGGTGATAAAAAACCAAAATGGCTTGGAACTTGAACACAGAGCGATGAAGAAGACTTAACCAGGGGCTTTCTGTATGGGTTTAGTCACCGGGTTAGTTGCTGGTGGTTTGGGTTTTAACCCTTTTCACAACTGGGGTTAAAAATTTTTAAAGAGAGACAGCAGGGGAAAAATGGGTTGGCAGAAAGGGTGGAATGTAAGGTTAGGTGGGCCCCCCCCACAGTTTTGGGTTTGGGGGCTTGGCTTACTTTTCAAAAACCCCGGGGCAACCCCTCGGAATAATGCAATAAGCAAATAAAAGCTAATACCAGAGACTGACCAGAATAGGGAAGCAAAAGGTGGGCGGCTTGCTTTGGGGGAGTGTTGGGGGGGTCGGCCCACTGGGCCACACAAAAAGTCCCCTTTGTCGGCTGAGAGAATTTATCTCCGTGCATCTGCATAACTATCAATTTTACGCCCACACCGCTGTCACCATTTGTCGTGGGGTTCGAGATGAGATAACGAGGGTTGAACATAAACACACTTCTTGGATGGTAACAATATATTGCAGAATGTGAGAAAGGGAAGCCCAACATGCTGTGTGTTGTCTGGTAGACCTATGTGTGGACTGAGAGCGAGGTAGCACATCCCACGCACTCATGCCACATATCGTGACGTCATACAAACAGTTGCTAGGCCCCAGCAAAGGGGTCGTGTATGTAAAACATATGGATGGTACTATGATACACAGATAAGCTATACAATACATGTAGGGATCAGTAACTATGCTGACATCTTCACTGGTCACTACTAGGTCACTCTCCCTGAACCGTGAGCTTTATCAAACCTCTGCTTAAAGCTATGTATGGATCCTGCCTCCACTATATCGCTTCCCAAACTATTACACTTCCTGACTACTCTGTGGCTGAAGAAATACTTCCTAACATCCCTGTGATTCATCTGTGTCTTCAACTTCCAACTGTGTCCCCTTGTTGCTGTGCCCCATCTCTGGAACATCCTGTCTTTGTCCACCTTATCAATTCCTCTCAGTATTTTGTATGTTATCATGTCCCCCCTATCTCTCCTGTCCTCTAGTGTCGTCAGGTCGATTTCCCTTAACCTCTCCTCGTAGGACATACCTCTTAGGTCTGGGACTAGTTTTGTTGCAAACATTTGCACTTTCTATAGTTTCTTTATGTGCTTGGCTAGGTGTGGGTTCCAAACTGGTGCTGCATACTCCAGTATGGGCCTAACCTACACGGTGTACAGGGTCCTGAACGATTCCTTATTAAGATGTCGGAATGCTATTCTGAGGTTTGCTAGGCGCCCATATGCTGCAGCAGTTATTTGGTTGATGCACACTTCAGATGTGCCTGATGTTATACTCACCCAAAGATCTTTTTTCTTCAGTGAGGTTTGTAGTCTCTGGCTCCCTAGACTGTACTCCGTCTGCAGTCTTCTTTGCCCTTCCCCAATCTTCATGACTTTGCACTTGGTGGGGTTGAACTCCAGGAGCCAATTGCTGGACCAGGTCTGCAGCCTGTCCAGATCCCTTTGTAGTTCTGCCTTGTCTTCGATCGAATGAATTCTTCTCATCAACTTCACGTCATCTGCAAACAGGGACACTTTGGAGTCTATTCCTTCCATCATGTCGTTCATAAATACCAGAAACAACAGCACTGGTCCTAGGACTGACCCCTGTGGGACCCCACTGGTCACAGGTGCCCACTCTGACACCTCGCCATGTACCATGACTCGCTGCTGTCTTCCTGACAAGTATTCCCTGATCCATTATAGTGCCTTCCCTGTTATCCCTGCTTGGTCCTCCAGTTTTTGCACTAATCTCTTGTGTGAAATGGTGTCAAACGCCTTCTTGCAGTCCAAGAAAATGCAATCCACCCACCCATCTCTCTCTTGTCTTACTGCTGTCACAATGTCATAGAACTCCAGTAGGTTTGTGACACAGGATTTCCCGTCCCTGAAACCATGTTGGCCGCTGATGATGAGATCATTCCTTTCTAGATGTTCCACCACTCTTCTCCTGATAATCTTCTCCATGACTTTGCATACTATACATGTCAGTGACACTGGTCTGTAGTTTAGTGCTTCATGTCTGTCTCCTTTTTTAAAGATTGGGACTACATTTGCTGTCTTCCATGCCTCAGGCAATCTCCCTGAGAGATGTTATCCGGCCCCATTGCCTTTTAGCTATCTAGCTCACTCAGAAGCCTCTTCACTTCTTCCTCAGTTGTGTGTACTGTGTCCAGCACTTGGTGGTGTACCCCACCTCTCCGTCTTTCTTGAGCCCCTTCTGTCTCCTCTGTGAACACTTCTTTGAATCTCTTGAGTTCCTCACATACTTCACGGTCATTTCTTGTTGTCTCTCCTCCTTCCTTCCTTAGCCTGATTACCTGGTCCTTGCCTGCTGTTTTCCTCCTGATGTGGCTGTTTAACAGCTTCAGGTCAGATTTCGCTTTCGCTGCTATGTCATTTTCATATTGTCGTTGGGCCTCCCTTCTTATCTGTGCATATTCATTTCTGGCTCTACAACTGCTCTCCTTATTCTATATTTCTTCCATTCCCTAGCACACTTGGTTTTGGCCTCCCTGCACCTTTGGGTGAACCATGGGCTCATCCTGGCATTTTCATTATTCCTGTTAACCTTGGGTACAAACCCCTCCTCAGCCTCCTTGCACATGGTTGTTACATATTCCATCATCTCATTAACTGGCTTCCCTGCTAGTTCTCTGTCCCACTGAACCCCATTCAGGAAGTTCCTCATTCCCATGTAGTCCCCTTTCTTGTAGTTTGGCTTCATTCGTCCTGGCCTTCCTGCTTCACCCTCCACTTGTAGCTCTGTGTATTCAAAGCTTAAAACCACATGATTGCTGACTCCAAGGGGTCTTTCATATGTGATGTCCTCAATATATGCACTACTCAAGGTGAATACTAGGTCCAGTCTTGCTGGTTCATCCTCTCCTCTCTCTCTTGTAGTGTCCCTTACGTGTTAGTACATGAAGTTTTCCAGTACCACCTCCATCATCTTAGCCCTCCATGTATCTTGGCCCCCATGTGGCTCCAAGTTCACCCAATTGATTTCTTTGTAGTTAAAGTCACCCATGATCAGGAGCTTTGCCCTGCATGTATGAGCTCTTCTGGTCACTGCAGCCAGTGTGTCAACCAACGCTCTATTGCTCTCATCATACTCTTGCCTTTGCCTCCTGCTGTTCTGTGGTGGGTTATACATCACTGCAATTGCCACTTTGGGACCTCCAGAGTGAAGCATTCCTGCTATGTAATCTCTTGCTTCTCCGCTGTCTCCTCTCTCCAGCTCATCAAAATTCCATCGTTTTTTGATCAGCAATGCCATTCCTCCACCCCCCCTGTTCCCTCTGTCTTTCCTCAGCATCTGGTATCCCGTTGGAAAGATGGCATCTGTTATCATACCTATAATCTTGGTTTCTGTGAGAGCTTTGATGTCCAGTGATGCTTGTTTGACTCTTTCGTGCCACTCTTCCCACTTATTTGTTATTCCATCAGCGTTTATGTACCATACCTTCAGTTTCCTCTCCAACAGCGTGGTTTGGGGGGCCTGTGAGGGTGGGAGACCTGGTAGCATGTT
Organism: Cherax quadricarinatus; assembly: GCF_026875155.1. Classification (NCBI taxonomy): domain Eukaryota; kingdom Metazoa; phylum Arthropoda; class Malacostraca; order Decapoda; family Parastacidae; genus Cherax; species Cherax quadricarinatus. Next base: position 63,890,483 of record NC_069400.1, on the reverse strand, counting down.
GGGTGGAAGCTGTGAGTATAGATTGTAGTTTGTGTTGGGATGATGTGATAGGTTGTTGGGTTCTGAGGATGGTTCTGTATGTGCTTGCCCTTGTTGCTGTCCTGCTCTGATTGACCTCTGCTGGTTCCGTCCTTGTCTCCTTTCTTAGCTCCTTTCCCTTTTTTGTCCTCTCCCTCAGCTGCTGTCATTATGTTTGTGTTCTATCTCTGTCTAGGAACACCCTCCTGTACTCTTCCGAGTACTTCAACCATGGTTTCTCTCCGAGGATCCTGTTTTGCACTGTTTCCGTCCTGAGAATCAGCTTGATTGGTTGTTTCCTCCCCTTCAAGTACCCCCCTATTCTCTGAAAATTTACAATCTCGTCCGTGTCTTCTTCACCTATTTCTGTGATGATTCTCAATCTCCTTTCTTTCTGCCTGCTGTCTTTCAGTGTGTGTCCTTTCCTCTCTCTCCTGAAGCCCATGGATAAACACTGATTTTGCCCTTTCCTCCTCCCATTGTCTCTCCCTCTGTGACTCTGGTTCCTGTGTGTATGTGGTCATTTTCTCCCTTGTTTTTTCCAGTGGCTCTTGGTAGCATGGATGTGCCTCTGCATTTGACATATCACCCTCTCCACCCCCACAGGATGGGTATGGGGTGCATAATAAACATATTAAACTAACTAACATCTGCACCCAGCTGCTCTCCCCTTTCACTCCTTGGCCCTTCTTGGCAGGCTGATATGACCTTAGCATAATTCATATCTCCTTCCTTCCTGTTCAGCCTCTCAGCTTCATATGCTGTGTCTTCTCTCGTCATTGCCCCTGTAACTCGCTTCAGCCTGTTTACCTCATCTTCTAGGACCCTTATCCTGGCTACTGCAGTTTCGACTTGTGCCTCCCAATTCTTCTTCTCCTTCTCCAACCTCTTTTCTAATTTCACAGAAAGCTGTCTCCATTTTTTTCAGAAAGCTCTCCTAATTTTCTCCCCCACTCTTGTTCCATATTTTTCCATTGCTCCTCCTTCCACTCCCCACTACCAGAACCCTTCTCATATGATCCCTGGTTCCTTCAAATCCCCACTATTTTTTTTTTTCTCCTTTTTTCCTTCTCTTCCCTTTCTTTTTCTTTTTTTGAAAGAGAAAAAAGTGAAGAGAGAAAAGAGAAAAGGGGAAAAGGGGTGAAGGAGGAGGAGGGGGGAGTGAGAAGGGAAAAGGGGAGAGGAGAAGCAAGAGAGAGGGAAAGAGAGAAAAGGGAAAAGGGTAAAGGAGGGGGGGGGGAATGACAAAAAAAGGGAGAGAGAGAGAGAGAGGAGAAGAGAGAGAGAGAGAGAGAGAGAGAGAGAAGAGAGAGAGAGAGAGAGAGAGAAGGGTGAAAGGTACAATTCTCCACAAACTTTCTTAAATATTACTTAATACGGGGGTTGGTGGGGAAAAAAATGTTCATGATGAATACACTACAACACATTAGTACAAGACCCAACTCCTCCATTGAAGTGAATATAGGCAATATGGATATTTAATTGTGGTATGGTGAATGTTAGGTGTGGTGAGGGCACGGCAGGCCTTGGGAGGATGTCAATTGCCGTCACAGTGAGCTCTAATTTTAATGTTTTTTGTGCTATTACTAGCATCTGGGTGTTTTAAAACAACGGATGGTAAAATGCAACATGTATTTGTGTAACTCTCCTTTAGAAAAAAAGTAGATAGCATGAACAGTTTTTATTAATAATTGTGAAAAGGCACGTTTCACTCGGGGCCCACTCCTGCCCCACAAAAACCCACCCCGTTAAAAAACCCCCACCCACGATCCCAAACCCCCCACTCTCTCTCCCGTGAACTTCATTGAAAACCCTCAACCCCCTCTGGGAGACTTCACATCGCAAAATAGCAAGAATTCTTCTATCTGCTATTGCCCCGTATTACTGCAGTGTTTGGGTATTCCCAAGGAAAAAAATTCTTTTTAGATGAAAGGGAGCCACTTTTTTTCCAACTACTGCCAACAGATTGAATTCCAGAAGAAGAATTTTTTTGTACCGGGTTTTGAAATTTCAGAAAATTGGGGATATCCATAACCCTGTTGTATTGGGATACAAGCCGGACTACAGGAGGGGGTTCGAAGCCCTCCCTAGGGACCCCTGTCCAAAGATCAAGACTGCCCCTTGGGCTGTGTTTTAAATTTCAGCTAAGATATCCATCACAGGAAGCACTCATGAGCTCCTCAAAGATTGATAACCCCCCAAGTATTGTAGAAGGCCAGTGCACCTACACAAGTGACGTAAGCTGCCAGCTGTGGTGACCTTTTGACAAAAGACTGAAGTCCCACACTGATTTTTAACTCAGGATAAATAACGGTGGGAATTTCGTCATCGCAAGGGCCCACAGTTTTACAGGTTCAAACACTACCTTTGGGAATTCTAAAACCTTTTTCTGCCCCCAAAAGGGGGAACAAATCCTCTTCCCGCCAAAAAGGGAAGCCTTGGACGTTAATTCTCCTACACCTGAAAATTCGCTTCAGGCCACTGCATCCACTAGACATGCACATACCATCCTGATTTAACCTTCAGCAATCCCCACCAGAATTGGGCAGTTTTTTTCGGAAACTATCAGGACTCCCCAAATTGGTCATTTAAAAACGGAAACTTCACGGGAAAATGATAACGTGAAAAGTAAAAACAAACCATTTTAAAATTTTAAATTAGGGTCTGAAAGGGGGGGGGAAAAAATCTACATGTCCCCCCCCACTAACACATCCCAGTGGCAAATTAGGACAAAATCTGCAAAACACAGGAGGGCAAAAAATCAAGTCCCCCTCCCAGGTCTGGGCTGTGCTCCGCGCACCAGAAGGGGTGCATGCCAACAACACCTGCGAATACCAGGGACAATTTTGTCAAAAAAGGACATCAGGGGGAAACCGTGTCGGGAAAAAAAAGGAACCTGACAGACGGGCCACCCTTTTTGAGACCTTTCTCAGAAAAAACCAGCAGGGTCCGAATTGGTGAACACCTCACACGCCCCCACTCCTACCCTATCTCAGCCCGCAAATGGGTTTTTTTTCTTATACAAAACAAGACCAAAAATTTGCAGCTGCCCCATACCTACCTCTCTCAAGGAGGGACCTTTCAGCCCACAACCCCCACCCCAAGCGGGCCACATCATGAGGCCAGTCTATCGCTCCTTCGCCAAAATTAGAGGGGTTTTTACCAAGTTGGAACTCAAACAATTTTGTGAACATCGACGTCCCCACATGAAGCTGTTTGAAACATTTTGGTGAAAGGGGCTCCAAAAAAATTTTGCAAGAATTGCTGCTACACCTCATAGATGAGAAAGCAGCAAAAGCAAGGGGGAGGTTTCGCGTACTTTTTAAAAGTGTTTTAGCCAGCACATTGGTTGCCCCCCCTATCATCTTAAATGTGTTTTTTTAAGCTTGGGAAACACAGTACCTCTGTACTACATTGGGGAATGTCAGCTAATGGCAACATGCAGACCCCATAACTTCTAAAGGAAAATATGGACTCCCTTTGCTACAAAAAAACTGTCAACATATCATAATTGTGGTGCTTTAACCAACAAATATAAGAGGGGGCTTTTGATGACCTCTTGCGTATTTTTACTGAGAAACTTTGTTTGATTTCCCTACTCACACTCTGGCTCCTCCCTTTACCAGTAGGGAGGGTCGGCAGAAAGGGTAGTCATTGTCAACCCTGGGTACGTTGGATGTCTGACCCCAAAAGGGTGTTTTACGCACTTTAAAATCCCCAAAAGAGCGGGTGAGTCAAAAACCCCACACCTGGCTATGGGAAAAAAGGTAATTGCCAGCCCTTTGCTCTGGACTCCCCACTGATTGGAATGCTCTTCTCCAGGGTGTTGACAACCAAATCAAACCTTCACCGGGCACATCCTTATTTAAAAAAGAAACATTCCCACTGGGAGTATTTACGAGCCCCCCACAATCAGTCTTGGTTTGGCTTTCTTGTGAGAGGCTGCTACTCTAAGTCAAAGCATGGTGAAGGTTAAAAAGAATCCTACACCCATAACGGAAGTTGCACGACAAGCCTGTAGGGTATGGGTGACGTTCAAAAGTGGGGCCATTGCTAAATGGTAGGTGGACACAAAAAGAAAACTAGCATCACGTAGGGTAGGCTCCAAAACCTGATGGTTCCTGGTCAAGGACAGACAAGGTTATCTGCCTGATGAACTCATTCCACCTCTAAATCGGCAGGATGGGACCACCTCTACTAGTAGTCAAGAGAAGGCAGACCTCTTTGCTGAACACTTTGCTACCAAAATACAAGTTCCTGATCCAGCAAGGGACTCTCCTTGGCTAGCTGCAAGAACTGTGTCAAAAGTGTCAGTGGTGACAATAAGGCAGGAGGAGGTGCATTTCCTTCTTAAATCGCTTGACCAAGAAAAGGCTGTGAGCCCAGACAAATTGAGCCCAAGATTGCTGAGATGTGCAGACCACCTGTCACTCCTGTCAATCACTGGTAAGATCCTTGGGACAATAATCTCAAGACAAATAACAGAGTTTTTTGACTACCATTCACTACTTTGTGATCGTCAATATGGCTTCAGGAAAGGTTACTCTGCTGCTGATCTGTTGGTATATCTCTCCACTAAGTGGCACCAGTCACTGGATGAATTCAAAGTCAGCTGTGTGGTAGCAACCGGGTGTGGCACCAGGGCCTCTTAGCAAAGCTTCAAGCACTGGGAATTGCAGGCTCTACGCTATGTCTCCTCAGTGATTACCTTCATGGTAGATCTCTAAGTGTAGTTCTCAATGGAACAGAATTAGCAAGACATCTTATTGGGGCAAGTGTTCCATAAGGAAGCGTGCTGGGACCATTGTTATGGAATGTCTACTTCACGACCTTCTTCATCTCATCCCAGAATCACATGCATATGCAGACGACTGTACACTGACATTCACTTATCCAAGAGAAGAAATGCCAGCTGCTCTAAGCTACATCAATCACCAGCTAAGAGCTATATCAGCTTGGGGAAATAGATGGCAAGTAACATTTGCACCTGAGAAAACGCAAATGATGATCATCTCTAGGCACCATGATGGTAATGCTGGTGCAGTAGTAAGGATGAATGGGAGGGTGTTGGCATCTGGAGAAGAAGTTGATATCCTTGGGGTGAAATTTGACTCCAAACTAACCATGAAGAACCATGTTGTGAATCTTGCAAACAAGGCAGCCAGGAAGCTTACAGCACTTCGCCGTATCTCGCATCTGCTTGACCATGATGGTAATGCTGGTGCAGTAGTAAGGATGAATGGGAGGGTGTTGGCATCTGGAGAAGAAGTTGATATCCTTGGGGTGAAATTTGACTCCAAACTAACCATGAAGAACCATGTTGTGAATTTTGCAAACAAGGCAGCCAGGAAGCTTACAGCACTTCGCCGTATCTCGCATCTGCTTGACAGTAGGGGTTGCAAGATTCTGTACGAGGCACAAGTATGCTCACACCTTGAGTATGCTCCACTTTCTTGGTTTGCTTGCCTCTCCTCTCATCTGCGACTGCTTAACAGAGTAGAGAACAGAGCAAGACGTCTCATCTCTCGCCTGGATCCATCCTGGATAGATCTGTCATTTCAGCAGAGCCTTCAACATAGGAGGGATGTGGGTGGCCTTACTGTTATGTACAAGGCCAATATTGTTAAAGTACCACACTTGGATCCACTTCGAGGACAGCGTGAAACAAGCTTTTATGTCACAAGACGGGCAGAAAGCAGCAACTTCACTCTGGCTGTACCCTTCTCCAGAACATCACACCATCTGAGATCATATATACCCAGGATGACTCGAGTATAGAACACATTCGTACAGCATAATGATGTCAACGAGATAAAGTCAGTTGATCAAATGAAAATGCTGGCCCACAGATGGTTCCAACTTCATCCTGTTCCCTACTTGTATGTCTCATAACAATAAAAATGATTTCAAATGAGCTGATGTAGGTAACAGCTCTTAGCTTGCCAATAAAGTTAGGAATTCTTAACCCGCAAATAGCTTGTCAATAAAGCTAGGGATCCTTAACCTTGTCAAACCCTGTGTAAAAAAAAAGGGGGGGGGAGAGAGAGCGAGGGAGAGAGGGGAGAGAGGGGGCAAAGAGAGGGGGGAGAGGGGGAGAGACAGGGAGAAGGGGGAGAGAGAGGGAGAGACAGGGAGATGGGGAGAGAGGGGGAGAGACAGGGGAGAAGGGGGAGAGAGAGAGGAGAGACAGGGGAGATGGGGATGAGAGGGGGAGATGGAAGAGAGAGAGGGGAGAGAGAGGAGAGGGGGAGAGAGAGGGGGAGAGAGAGGAGAGGGGGAGAGCAAGGGGAGGAGGGGAGAGAGATGGGAAATAGGAGAGGGGAGAGATAATGAGAGGGGGAGAGATGCTAGAGGGGGAGAGATGTTAGAGGGGAGAGATGTTAGAGGGGAGAGATGTTAGAGGGGAGGGATGTTAGAGGTTAGAGATCAGAGAGGAAGAGAGAGAGATATGTAAAGAGAGATAGGTAGAGAGATAGGTAGAGGGGATAGATAGAGAGATAGGTAGAGAGAGAGATAGGCAGAGAGATAGGTAGAGAGATGGGTATTGAAAGAGAGAGAGAAAGAGAGGGGGGATAGTGGATAGTGGAATGTTAAAGGGAGCGTTATCGGGTCAGTTTACAGGAAGGTGTGAAATCCTGTGTACTCACCTAATTGTGGTTGCAGGGGTCGATACTCAGCTCCTGGCCCCCTCCTCTTCACTGTGTGTGTGTGTGTGTGTGTGTGTGTGTGTGTGTGTTAGTTACCAATTTTTGTCCTAGGCACATGTCGATTAGACACTAGGCCTGTTGTATATGTGTGTGCATGTGTGTGTGTGTATGTGTGTATGTGTGTGTGTGTGCGTGTTGGTGTGTGTGTGTGTGTGCGCGCGTGTTGTGTGTGTGTGTGTGTGTGTGTGTGTGTGTGTGTTGTGTGTGGTGTGTGTGTGTTTTGTGTGTGTGTGTGCGTGCGTTTCGCGTGTGAACTCACCTAGTTGAGGTTGTGTGGTGTGTGTGTGTGTGTGTGTGTGTGTGTGTGTGTGTGTGGTGTGTGTGTGTGTGTGTGTGTGTGTGTGTGTGTTAGTTACCATTTTGTCCTAGGCACATCTTTGATTAGACACTAGGCTGTTGTATATGTGTGTGCATGTGTGTGTGTGTATGTGTGTATGTGTGTGTGTGTGCGTGTTGGTGTGTGTGTTGTGTGTGTGTGCGCGCGTGTTGTGTGTGTGTGTGTGTGTGTGTGTGTGTTGTGTGTGTGTGTGTGTGTGTGTGTGTGTGTGTGTGTGTGTGTGTGTGTGTGTGTGTGTGTGTGTGTGTGTGCGTGCGTGCGCGTGTGAACTCACCTAGTTGAGGTTGTGTGTGTGTGTGTGTGTGTGTGTGTGTGTGTGTGTGTGTGTGTGTGTTGTGTGTGTGTGTGTGTGTGTGTGTGTGTGTGTGTGTGTGTGTGCGCGCGCGCGTGTGCGTGTGTGTGTTACACTTACCTAGTTGTACTCACCTAGTTGAGGTTGCAGGGGTCGAGTCCAAGCTCCTGGCCCCGCCTCTTCACTGGTCGCTACTAGGTCACTCTCCCCGAACCATGAGCTTTATCGTACCTCTGCTTAAAGCTATGTATGGATCCTGCCTCCACTACATCGCTTCCCAAACTATTCCACTTCCTGACTACTCAGTGGATGAAGAAATACTTCCTAACATCCCTTTGATTCATCTGTGTCTTTAGCTTCCAACTGTGTCCCCTTGTTGCTGTGTCCAGTCTCTGGAACATCCTGTCTTTGTCCACCTTGTCAATTCCTCTCAGTATTTTGTAAGTCGTTATCATGTCCCCCCTATCTCTCCTGTCCTCCAGTGTCGTCAGGTTGATTTCCCTTAACCTCTCCTCATAGGACATACCTCTTAACTCTGGGACTAGTCTTGTTGCAAACCTTTGCACTTTCTCTAGTTTCTTTACGTGCTTGGCTAGGTGTGGGTTCCAAACTGGTGCCGCATACTCCAATATGGGCCTAACGTACACGGTGTACATGGCCCTGAACGATTCCTTATTAAGATGTCGGAATGCTGTTCTGAGGTTTGCTAGGCGCCCATATGCTGCAGCAGTTATTTGGTTGATGTGCGCTTCAGGAGATGACCAGACTTACCTGGAGTTCATTACCTTTGTAAATTGTGAGTTCATTACCTTTGTAAATTGTGAGTTCATTACCTTTGTAAATTGTGAGTTCATTACCTCTGTAACTTGCTCAGCTATCAAAACTTTGGAGTCCAGTCCCTGGACCAATTATGTACCTCTGTAATCTTTTGACTACCGCCACAGGATGGGTATGGGGTGCATAATAAACATATTAAACTAAACACTAAAGTTATACTCACCCCAAGATCTTTTTCCTTGAGTGATGTTTGTAGTCTCTGGCCCCCTAGACTGTACTCCGTCTGCGGTCTTCTTTGCCCTTCCCCAATCCTCATGACTTTGCACTTGGTGGGATTGAACTCCAGGAGCCAGTTGCTGGACCAGGTCTGCAGCCTGTCCTGTGTGTGTTAGTTACCATTTTGTCCTAGGCACATGTCGATTAGACACTAGGCCTGTTGTATATGTGTGTGCATGTGTGTGTGTGTATGTGTGTATGTGTGTGTGTGTGCGTGTTGGTGTGTGTGTGTGTGTGCGCGCGTGTTGGTGTGTGTGTGTGTGTGCGCGTGTTGGTGTGCGTACTCACCTAGTTGAGGTTGCGGGGGTCGAGTCCGAGCTCCTGGCCCCGCCTCTTCACTGATCGCTACTAGGTCACTCTCCCTGAGCCATGAGCTTTATCATACCTCTGCTTAAAGCTATGTATGGATCCTGCCTCCACTACATCGCTTCCCAAACTATTCCACTTACTGACTACTCTGTGGCTGAAGAAATACTTCCTAACATCTCTGTGATTCATCTGTGTCTTCAGCTTCCAACTGTGTCCCCTTGTTACTGTGTCCAATCTCTGGAACATCCTGTCTTTGTCCACCTTGTCAATTCCTCTCAGTATTTTGTATGTCGTTATCATTTCCCCCCTATCTCTCCTGTCCTCCAGTGTCGTCAGGTTGATTTCCCTTAACCTCTCCTCATAGGACATACCTCTTAGCTCTGGGACTAGTCTTGTTGCAAACCTTTGCACTTTCTCTAGTTTCTTTACGTGCTTGGCTAGGTGTGGGTTCCAAACTGGTGCCGCATACTCCAATATGGGCCTAACGTACACGGTGTACAGGGTCCTGAATGATTCCTTATTAAGATGTCGGAATGCTGTTCTGAGGTTTGCTAGGCGCCCATATGCTGCAGCAGTTATTTGGTTGATGTGCGCTTCAGGAGATGTGCCTGGTGTTATACTCACCCCAGGATCTTTTTCCTTGAGTGAGGTTTGTAGTCTCTGGCCCCCTAGACTGTACTCCGTCTGCGGTCTTCTTTGCCCTTCCCCAATCCTCATGACTTTGCACTTGGTGGGATTGAACTCCAGGAGCCAATTGCTGGACCAGGTCTGCAGCCTGTCCAGATCCCTTTGTAGTTCTGCCTGGTCTTCGATCGAGTGAATTCTTCTCATCAACTTCACGTCATCTGCAAACAGGGACACCTCAGAGTCTATTTCTTCCGTCATGTCGTTCACAAATACCAGAAACAGCACTGGTCCTAGGACTGACCCCTGTGGGACCCCGCTGGTCACAGGTGCCCACTCTGACACCTCGCCACGTACCATGACTCGCTGCTGTCTTCCTGACAAGTATTCCCTGATCCATTGTAGTGCCTTCCCTGTTATCCCTGCTTGGTCCTCCAGTTTTTGCACCAATCTCTTATGTGGATCTGTGTCAAACGCCTTCTTGCAGTCCAAGAAAATGCAATCCACCCACCCCTCTCTCTCTTGTCTTACTGCTGTCACCATGTGTGTGTGTGTGTGTGTGTGTGTGTGTGTGTGTGTGTGTGTGTGTGTGTGTGTGTGATGTGTGTGTGTGTGTGGTGTGTGTGTGTGTGGTGTGTGTGTGTGTGTGTGTGTGTGTGTGTGTACTCTATTTGTACTCATTTGTGGTTGCAAGGGTCGAGTCTCAGCTCCTGGCCCTACCTCTTCACTGACCACTGCTGGGTGGTCCTCTCTCTCCTTGCTCCATGAGCTTTATCATACATCTTCTAAAAACTATGTATGGTTCCTGCCTCCACTACATCACTTGCCCGACTATTCCACTTCCTGACAACTCTATGGCAGAAGAAATACTTCCTAACATCCCTTTGACTCATCTGAGTCGTCAAGTTCCAATTGTGACCCCTTGTTTCTGTGTCCCATTTCTGGAATATCCTGTCTCTGTCCACCATATTTATTCCTCGCAGTATTTGTATGTTATTATCATGTCTCCCCTAACCCTCCTGTCCTCCAGTGTCGTCAGCCCGATTTCCCTTAGCCTTTCTTCGTAGAACATTCCCTTTAGCTCTGTAACTAGCTTTGTTGCACACCTTTGCACTTTCTCTAATTTCTTGACGTGCTTGACCAGGTGTGGGCTCGAAACTGGTGCTGTATACTCCAGTATGGGCCTGACATACACTGTGTACAAGAATCTTGAACGATTCCTTAGTGAGGTTTTTGAACGCTATTTTCAGGTTTGCCAGGTACTCACATGTTTCAGCAGTTATCTGGTTGATGTGTGCTTCCGGAGACGTGCTCGGTATTATGCTCATCCCATGATCTTTCTCCTTGAGTGAGGTTTGCAGTCTTTGGCTACCTAGCCTATACTCTTTCTGTGGTCCTCTTTGCCCTTCCCTGATCTTCATGACTTTGTATTTGGCGGGGTTAAATTCGAGGAGCCAGTTGCTGGACCACGTGTCCAGCCTGTCCAGGTCTCTTTGTAGTCTGCTGTCCTTCAATGATTTAATTCTCTCATGAAACTTAACATCATTCTAAGAAACAGGAAGACTTCTGACTTCTATCCCTTACCTTCATTGTCAATAAATATACCAAAAATAGCACAGGTCCTAGGATTGACCCCTGTGCAACCCCGCTTGTCACAGGCGCCCACTCTGACACCTCGACACGTACCATATCTTGATGGTGCCTTACTGTCAGTTATTATCTGATCCATTGCAGTTCTTTATGTGTGTTGTGTGTGTGTTGTGAGAAGAGAGAGAAGAGAGAGCGAGACGAGAGAGAGGGTTGGATTGGAGGGAGATAGGAGATGATGAGGAATGAGAGAGGAGACGAGAGAGGACGAGAGAGAGAGGTGAGAGTGTGGGTATAAGAAATATCCCATATGAAATAGACCTGAAGCCTTGAATCTTCACTCTCTTGAGAGACGTAGAATGAGAGGAGATATCACTGAAGTATAAAAGTTGATGATGGGTATAAACAAAGGCGATATAAATAAAGTAGTGAGAATATCGAACCAAGTAAAAATCAGAAATAACAGATTGAAGTTAAATAAATTTAGATTTAGAAAGGATATAATAAGTATTGGTTTTCAAATAGTTGTTGATACGTGGAACACATCTATCGAGTAGGGTAATAGACGGCTAAGACCTTTTGGGTATCTTTGAAAAGAGATTGGACAAGTATGAGTGAGAAGGGCAGAGTCTGATTAGTATCTGAGGTACTGAAGCTTTGAGAAAACGTTGGACAAGTGGGTGGGTGGGAATGGTTGGGTTAGAGAAGGACTTGCCTAGTTTGGGCCAGTAGGCCAGCTGCAGTATTCCTCCATTCTTATGTTCTAATGTGTATGAAAGTGTGTTTCTCATCACCAGTCACTCGAATATGTTAAAAATTTTATAAGATACCCACAAGTTGATGACTGAGGCACTTGTGCATGTTGAAATGTTTCGCCCACACAGTAGGCTTCTTCAGCTAGATACAGAGGCAGCGGGTGTAGTAGAGAAATAAAGATGATGTAATCAGTCCATCAACCCTGGAGAAAAAGTATTTGAGGTGGTCAGTCCCTCAGTCAGGAACTCGGATGCTGGAGATGCTGGTACCTGGGTGGGAGAGAAAGAAACAGACAAGCAGGACCAAGCATCAGGCCAAGGCAAGGGAATGTGAGGGAGGAAAAGCCTCAGAAGTAAAGCCTGGACGGTTCATATTAACAGTCATTACCTCAAGTAGCACTCATGGGTGGCTTGGCGCCTACCTTTTCTGTGTACCTGCCACCTGCACAACACTCAAAACAATCAAGACGAAACAACAAGAAAAAAACATAAAGAAACATGGTAGTTAGTTCAGTGAGTAACTGAGGCTAAGAAAGTATACAGGGAGGCGGGGAAGAACTTACTGTGGAAAAAGGACACTTGGTCCGTTTAGCATTTATTAAGGAAACGTTCGCCAACGAGTCTGACGTATTTAATGTTGTGAGTGTAGGTATGTGGGAGTACAGGAAGTTGGGTTGGGTGTCGCATGTGTGAGTCCTGGAAGTGGGTTGTAGTATGTGGGAGTCCAGGAAGTGGGTAGTTGATGGGGGATGTACAGGAAGTTGGGTGTAGAGTGATCTGGGAGTCCAGGATGTGGGTGTAGTATGTGGGAAAGTCAGGAAGTGGGGTACTGTTAGCATGTGGGAGTCCAAGGAAGTGGGTGCAGCTGTGGGAGTCCAGGAAGTGCGTGTGTAGCATTGGGAGTACAGGAAGTGGTTGTAGTATGTGGGAAGTCCAGGAAAGTTGGGTTGTAGTATGTGGGTTGTCAGGAATCATAGTGGGTTGTAGAATGTGGGAAGTCCAGAAAGTGGGTGTATGTAGCCTTGTGTGAGTCCTGGAAGTGGTGTGTTTGTGGGACGTCAGAAAGTAGGTGTAAAATGTGGGAGTCCAGGTATTGGGTTGTTAGCCATGGGAGGAGTCAGGAAGTGGGTGTTGTATGTGGGTGAACAAGGAAGTGGAGTAGCATGTAAGGAGTCCTGGAAGAGGGTGTTGTTTGTGAGAGTACAGGAGGTGGGGTGTTGTAGCATTGTGGGAGGTCATGGAAGTGGGTGTTGCATGTGGGAAGTCCAAGAAGTGGGTGTAGCTTTGTTGTCTGGAGTGGGTGTTGTTTGCATCGGGGAGTCTATGGAAGTGGGTTGTCAGAATTCTGGGAGTCTAGGAGTGGGTTTTGTAGATCTGGGAGTCTAGGAATGTGGGTGTAGCATTAGGGAGTAAAGGGAGGGGAAGTGGGTGTTGCATGTGGAGTCCAGAATGTGGGTTGTAGCATGTGGAATCCAGGAAGTGGCGTTGTAGCATGCTGGGAGTCCAGCAGTGGGATGTAGTATTGGGATGTCAGGAGTGTGGTGTAATGTGGGAGTCAAGAAGTGGGTTGTAAGCATGTGCGAGTCAGGAGTGGTGTAGCATGTGGGAGTCTTGAAGTGGGTTGTAGTACGTGGGAGTCAGGAAGTGGGTTTGTAAGTATGTGGAAGTCCTGGGAAGTGGGTGTTTGTAGCAATGTGAGGAGTCTAGGATGTGGGTGTAGCATGTTGGGAGTCCAGGAAGCGGATGTAGCATGTGGGTGTCCTGAAGTGGGTGTAGATGTGGGAGTCCAGGAAGTGGGTATAGCATGTAGGGAGTTATGGATTGGAGTAGCTAGTAGTTTGCGGGAGTCCTTGGAATTTGGGATGTGTACATGAATGGAGTCAAGGAAGTGGGTGTCCATTGTTAGTCCTGGTAGTGGGTGTATCTTTTGTGTGTTCAGGAAGTGGTTTGTAACATGTGGTAGGTCTGGAAAGTGGGTTGTAGCATGTGGGAATCAAGGAAGTGGGTTAATAGCTTGTGGGAGTTCTGGATTGGAAGTAGCATGTGGGGTCATGATTGGGTTTTGTAACATGATGGAATCAGTGAAGTGGATTTGTACATGTTGTTAGTCTGGAAGTGGGTTTTAACATAGCGGGTGTCCAGGAAGGGGGATTTGTAACATGTGGTGTCCTAGAAGTGGGTGTTAACAATTTGTGTGTTCAGGAAGTGGTTGTACATGTGGGAGTCTGGAAGTGGGTTAGAATACGCTGTGTCAGGAAGTGGGTGTGGAATGGGAGTCCTGGAAGAGGAGCTGTTGTAACAGTGGGGTCTGGAAGGTTGGGTGTGTAACATGTGGGAGTCTGAGCAGTGGGTTTGTACTTGGTGAGAGTCCTGAAGTGGGTTGTTGTAACATGTGGAAGTCTGGAAATGGGTGTAACATGTGGGTATCCAGGAAGTGGGATGTGGCATGTGGAGTCCAGAGAAGTGGGTGTAACATGTGAGAGTCCAGGAAAGTGGGTTGTAGGACATGGGGAGTCTGAAAGTGGTGTTGTAACATGTGGTAGTCCTGGAAGTTGGGTTGTAATGTACATGTGGGAGTCCTGGAAGTGGTTTTTGTGTTCTCGAGTTGCTTACATGTGGGAGTTCTGGAAAAATGGGGAGTAACATCGTGGGTATCCAGGAAGTGGCGGTGGCATTTGGGAGCCTGGAAGTGGGTTTTTGTAACTGTGAGGAGTTCAGGAAGTGGGTTTGTTGTAACATGTGGGAGTCCTGAAAATGGGTGTAAAATGTGGTGTTCATAGAGTGGGCTGGCATGTGGGAGTTCTTGGAAGTGGGTGTAACATGTGGGTGTCCAGGAAGTGGGTTTTGTAACATCTGGGGGTCATGGCAAGTGATGTATATTATCTGTTTCAGTTCGTGAAGGAAAACAAATTAAGTTAATATTACTGTCACAAATGGACATGGTTGTCTAAGAACGTACTTAAACTTGGACGGAAATAAGTCCACGGGACCGAGGAATTATCTTTCAAGGGTAACTTGAGAATGCAAGTTGGAATTTTGTTTTCATTAATGGCTGTGTTCAATGGAGTCCATCTAACTGGTGTTGTGCCAAGATATTGGAAGATGAGCAAAACGGTAATTTCTATTTAAATTTGGGAATTTGTTTAATTCATTCTATCAAAATTATCCTCCAATAAGCCTGTCGTCTGTTGTTGGCAAATTATTAGAGTCAATTATAGTGATTTATAGAGGTCACCTCAATCGAGCACAATTTCAATCGAGACTCAGCAGAGATTCACGAGGATCGCTCGCCTGTTGACAAATGTACTGACGTTCTTCAATTAAGCATTTTGAGGACGTAATATGAACGATAAAGAATATGATTGTATTAATATTGGTAGAATTGAATTACCGACTGTATGTAAGTCCAAAGGAACTAATCGCAACTAATGTGGCATTTTTTTGTGGGCAACGTTTACTCTCTCAGGAGCTTTTCAAGCGTTATATACCACTTTTATACCCTCTGTGTCATATCATTGTTTGTATACGGTTTGTAAAGCTCCTGACCGAGACGTAAACGTTGCACGAAATAAAATGTTCATTAGTTGCATTATGTCCATTTTACTTATCATAAGGAATTGATGTTTATTTGGATCTTCAGTACAAGCCCTTCGATAGTTTACCTACAAATGACTCTTAAGTAAGGTCACCTCACTTGATATTCAAAGTTCTACATGGACGAGATATGGAAGTACAAACAGTAAGCAGTGTTTCTATTTATTGAGGTCAAATTAGGCAAGCTTTGCACCTAAATTCTTGGGCACGACCTATTTCCACATTGAACAATGTTGACACCACCTATGACTGCTGCACCCTCTCTGCCATACGGTTTCATAAGGGCTTCTCGCTCATATTGCCGTATTCTATTCAAGATTGATGGACATGAACACATCGACTCAAGGTTGTGGAATGGTTACTCTTTCTCCTCTGTTCTTCAAGTTTCTCCTAGTATGGACTGATGAAAAGCCATGTGTGGCGTAAAAGTTCCTCAATAAAGATACCAAAGAGATTTGAAATGTGTCTAATTTATCAACATGTCGGTTCTCTGAACCTTTCATTAATATCAAAATTTATAAGTAACAGGCCCCCACACCACCCACCCAGGAGTCCAAGTTAGTTTACAGTCTATATATCATATAATGTCCTAAATTCCTTACTAATTATGCTGCTCAGTCTTGGTCCTACTACAGACATTATTGATATATAAATTCACTGAAGAACTACAGGAGAAAGATGGACGAGATGATTCATGTTTAAAGAATATCCCACATGAAAGTGACTAGAGCCTTAATCTTCACTCTCTTGAAACATAGAATGAGGAATATCACTTGAAGTATTATATGTGGATAATGAGCATAAATCTAGGGCGATATAAATAAAATATTGAGGTTACCGAATCAACTATGGACCACTATGGACATTGGTCTTGGATGCTCTGGAGGACAAACAAAATAAAGTGTAGTTTAAAACAGACTGCAAAAAGCCTTCGCAAGTGCGCTAATGGTGTATAGCACACAAAATTGCATGATATAAGTAATAACGGAAAAGTTGGTAGATGGATTTATAACTTCCTAACCATATAGAATCACAAAGAGTACCTGTCAAAGATACAGTTTGAAGGTGGCTACAGTTGAAAAGCACTGTTCACAAGGTACAGTTATCACGCTACCATCTGTTCCTCGTTGTCTTATCTAACATAGACGGAGAGATGTAGCCACAGCACCGTGTCTTCCTTTGCGGAGGATTCCCGAATTTTGTATGGTAGTGTCATCATTGACAGACATGCAAGTCTTCATTATGGACTCCAACCAAATCTTTTAAATGGGCTGTAGAATAACAATATGAAGGTCAATGAAGACAAAATTTCAATTAACTCCGCTGTGGAAACTCGGAGGAATTAAAACTGTTAGTAGTATAATACAAAATTCACAATGTGGTTTTAAGTTCGAATACACAGTAGAGTTACAAGTGGAGGGGGGGAAGCTATTGAAAGAGCCAGACGAATGAAGCAATCTACAAGATGGGGAATTGCAGGAAGAAGAACTTCCTGAACGGGTTTCAGTGGGGACAGAGAAATAGCAAGGAGTCAGTAAACGAGATTCATGCAATACGTGAGAACAATATTGAGGGAAGCTGAGGAGAGCTTTGTACTCAAGGGATAACAGGAATAATGAAAAATGCAGGATTAGGCCCATGGTTACCCAAAGGTACAGGAAGGCCAAACCAACGTGTGCTAGGTATGGAGAAGTATAGAGGCAAAGGACCCAGGAGAATATGGCGAACAGTCGTTTTGAGACAGAAATGAATATGCAAGGTTAAGAAACATAAGGAGAAACATAAGAAAGAAGGAACACTGCAACAGGCCTACGACCCATGCAAGCAGGTCCATTCCCCCCCCAGAATTAGCCCATTGACCCACCCATCAGGTCATTCCACTTAAGGTAGGTGCACGCCATCAGATATTGTAACACAAGCTGTCAGGCCATCTCCCAAGCACTCCGTGTATTTATCTAACATATTTTTATAAATACACAACGTTTTAGCTCTGTAACTTACTCGGGAGTTCTGTGCAACTCATCCTCAACTTTATTACCAAACCAGTGCTTTCCTATTCCCTCATGAATCTGAATTTTCTATAACTTGAAAAACATTGCTGCGAGGTCTCTTGGCCAGAAAATTTTCAGCACATATTTACATCTCCGTTAGTTATTCCTGTTTTTCATTTATAAAACCTCGATCATATTCCCACTAATTCTAGCTTTCGAGAGGGTAGTTGCGATTCAGGGCACTCAGTCATCCTCATAGGAAAGATTTCTGATATATAGGATCATCTTTGTAGTCATCCCTCTGTTCGTTTACCAGAGCATTTATCTCCATTCTGTAACAAGGAGACAGAAATGTGAGCCATTAAAACCAAGGATATATAGTGTTGAAGGACAACCTGAGGATTCTATTATTTATGCTTTGTTACACTACATGGGTTTATTACCGCTCGATTGTTTCCATTGTTAGAGATACAAAACATTGGTCCAGAGAGGTTGGGGTAATAATAGTAATCTCAGGAAAATTATTTAATGAAGTGTATATAAAAGTACAACATAAAGCAGTAATACTATACGAGATATCGTATGTATAGGTTAAGGATGTTTTTTTGTTATACATTGTCCAAAATATACATAACACACACATCTTATATATTTATATATATATATATATATATATATGATTTATAACAACATGGTTAGGATGAGTCCTAGAAATAACATTTATTTTATATATAATATATGAGATTACTTTAGTGTATAAGGCCTTATTTCTCCATTTGGAAGCAGTCAGAATACATCAGAAATAAGTCCAGGCCGGAGATAATCAACCTTAGCCAGTTACCAGAGACGAGCAGGAGTATTTCACGTTGGCTGCTACTTCCTCACTGCTCATCCCTCAACCTTGAGCATACAGGTCAGAGTGGGGTACACGTGCGTGACTCCCAACACTCAGTAGAGTAGTTGACCAAAAGGAGGGGACGAAGGGGGCTAACCATCGAACAACCACAGATCTAACCTCATACACCGGTACACAGATCCGCAGGCATGTTGCTGTACTTCAATTTAACTTATACTGGACATGTTACATTAATTAATAATACGCAGTTAATAAGAATATATACCTTAATAGCAAGAACGTTCATTTTCAATTTGGATATTAAACGAAATGACGCAATGTAGTATTAAAGCAAAGGTTTACAATTAGGGGCATGACTGCTTCGTGATATGAAACCAGGATTCTGTTAGCTATTATTGCAAACACTTACCTGCACTTGTTGCTTGGTTCAGGTTTTATGCTAATCAAGATCTACATATTTAGTTTTATGTGGACATGGATATTTTCCTGTCCAACATTTAGAATTTTGCATCAATCTATTAAAATCTTCTGGAGTGCTCTAGTGTACTCACCATTCGCCTGTCTGCTGCGTGGAGCGTGGTTGTATGCGTTGCACCCCTCTGCTGTTTTCTGGCGAGCTCCATAGCAACAACTTGGCGATCGAGTGTACGGGTTAGAGTGATTACTGGATCGGAGTTTGAGCTGCCTTCGTGGGGCGTTCCCCTCCACGGCACAAAGTGTTGCTACCGACGATCATCAGGAGTCACAGTCCGGTTGCTAGTACACAGACGATAAGGGTATCATGGTTGTAGCCCTGAATGGGGCACCTACAGGACTCTTCAGATTAAGTTTAATTCGATGCTGTGTATGAAGTCGTTGGTGACGAAATTCAGCATGTGAGTTTCTAGATGCAACCCCTGGCTGTAAGAGTGGGTCTATAGACATCTCTGCTTTATCATGTGGGTGATGAAGTTGTGCAAAGTCCCTTCAAGCGTGACGAGGCTGATCATAAGGAACGTGTAATGAAGCATATGGTACCATGCATCTGGCCAACCAAGGCAATAGTGGGCGGCAGGTGCATACATGGGCGTCCGGGGAGGGGTTCATTTTCCATCAAATGACTCTGAGGCATCCTATCCCATCCTTAGTCTGTGATGAAGGAGTTGGACCCATATTCTTGTGTCTTAATGCTGGGCAGCGGACGAACGTGCAGGCTAGTGGGGGAGTACGATACATGTCGGGACATGTGTGCAACAGAGGAGGGGGCGATGGCGCAGATGGTTGATGACAAGTACAGGTGTGGATGGTCGTAGTGGAGAGTCATGGGCAAACGAGGAGGTGGCCGTATTCCTCGTGAGAGTGATATATTGAAGAATTTCATATGTGGTGAATGATGGGAACACATGAGTTGTGTTGAGCCTGAAATGGCCCACTTTGCTGGTGAGGGGGAGGAAGAGCATAGTGCAGCAGGAAGTGATGGCGCTGGAGGAAGAGCTGGACGAGGTTTTGAAAACTTTAACTCCATCTGGGGAGGATGACGGTCCCTGTACG
Organism: Cherax quadricarinatus; assembly: GCF_026875155.1. Lineage (NCBI taxonomy): Eukaryota > Metazoa > Arthropoda > Malacostraca > Decapoda > Parastacidae > Cherax > Cherax quadricarinatus. The sequence continues at coordinate 63,870,830 of NC_069400.1, read as the reverse complement.
GGAGACCGTCATGTGTTGCAAGGAGAAAGTGTCAGGACGTGCATAGGAAGGAAGGAGGAGATCAGCAGGCACAGAGAGAGAGTCACCGTGCTCTGTGAACATGAAGCATGGAGGTTGAAGTTCACTGTGAGAGAATCCTCGGAAGACAGAAGGTGTGGAGGGCGTCACGAGGAAGAGAGGAGAGGCGTCAGACTCAGATGATGTCCTGACGCTGGCGCAGAGGTCTAGGGAGGCAGGATATGAATATTCTCATAGGTAGCCAGGATAAGAGGCCATCGAAAGAAAGGGGGCGGGTGTGGATGGTGCGAAATCAATGTGTTGACCCTGGGGCAGGAGGCCCTAAGAAGGATGAGTGGCGGGAAGGTTGGAAAATTTAGGAATGGCCCTTAGGTGCATGACTGAGAATGTGAATGGACTGTGTATAGACGTGAGAGGTAATGTTTCGTATGCTCCTATGTAAATTAGAGTGGACGTCGTATTTCTTCTGGAAAACATTATTTTCAGAGAGGGAAGAGTGCTAGAAGGTGGCAGGGTTTATTTAAGGTTTGACTCTGCCAGCAGTCTGCACGTTTGAAAGGTGGTGTGGGTTTATGTTTAAAGGAGGTGAGCCAATTTGAGTTGATACGAAGTGAGGGGGGAGGGGGAAGGGTGTTGCGTTCGTGGATGGGGCCAGCAGGGAACCTTTGTAAGTGTGTATGCGCCAGTGGAAAATCGATATGAAAGTAAAGAGGGATTTTGTTGTGATGATCTTGTTTTCGCCTTACATGGTTTCCTGCGGTGGCCTCCATCGTTTGGGTTGTGGACTGGAATTGGTAATTAGGAGGCTGTGTGAGAACCACAAAGGGCGGGGCACATGTTGGCAGCCTTACGAAATCTCGTGGTGGATTGCTTCAGTTGAGGGACTGTGGGTTAGGTGGGAGGGGCGTGGGAGGGATAGAGCATACTTGCGTGAGGAGAGGTTACACGGTAGGTTGATAGGTTGTACATATCTCACGGGGTTATGTCAAAGTTTGTCCGTACAATGTGAAGTAGCTTTTTCAGATCATCGGGTGGTAGTGGCAGAGGTAGAGTGGGAGTCATTAAGTAGTATCTCTAGAGGATACTGGAAGCTATAATATGAGTGTGTCTAGAGATGAGGAGGGTTGGTGGTTTTTACAGTACTGTGGGAGGGGTTAAGTGAGGAGGTAAAAGGGGTAGAGGGATGGTGGTGACGTGCTGGGATGGTGTGGCTAGGATGGATTCGCATTATTTTGAGTGGGAAGGGATCATCGACAATCCTAGATGCATAGAAGAAAAAAAAGAATGCGATGTAATATATACAGACTTTGCAAAAGCCTTCGACAAGTGTGACCATGGCATAATGGCGCACAAAATGCGTGCTAAAGGAATAACAGGAAAAGTCGGTCGATGGATCAATAATTTCCTCACTAACAGAACACAGAGAGTAGTAGCCAACAGAGTAAAGTCCGAGGCAGCCACGGTGAAAAGCTCTGTTCCACAAGGCACAGTACTCACTCCCATCTTGTTCCTCATCCTCATATCTGACATAGACAAGGATGTCAGCCACAGCACCGTGTCTTCCTTTGCAGATGACACCCGAATCTGCATGACAGTGTCTTCCATTGCAGACACTGCAAGGCTCCAGGCGGACATAAACCAAATCTCTCAGTGGGCTGCAGAAAACAATATGAAGTTCAACGATGAGAAAATTTTCAATTACTCAGATATGGTAAACACGAGGAAATTAAATCTTCATCAGAGTACAAAACAAATTCTGGCCACAAAATAGAGCGAAACACCAACGTCAAAGACATGGGAGTGATCATGTCAGAGGATCTCACCTTCAAGTACCATAACATTGTATCAATCGCATCTGCTAGAAAAATGACAGGATGGATAATGAGAACCTTCAAAACGAGGGATGCCAAGCCCATGATGACACTCTTCAGGTCACTTGTTCTATCTAGGTTAGAATATTGCTGCACACTAACAGCACCTTTCAAGGCAGGTGAAATTGCTGACCTAGAAAATGTACAGAGAACCTTCACGGCACGCATAACGGAGATAAAACACCTCAATTACTGGGAGCGCTTGAGGTTCCTGAACCTGTATTCCCAGGAACGCAGGCGGGAGAGATACATGATTATATACACCTGGAAAATCTTAGAGGGACTAGTACCGAACTTGCACACGAAAATCACTCACTACGAAAGCAAAAGACTTGGCAGGCGATGCAACATCTCCCCTATGAAAAGCAGGGGTGTCACTAGCACGTTAAGAGACCATACAATAAGTGTCATGGGCCCGAGACTGTTCAACTGCCTCCCAGCATACATAAGGGGGATTACCAACAGACCCCTGGCAGTCTTCAAGCTGGCACTGGACAAGCACCTAAAGTCAGTTCCTGATCAGCTGGGCTGTGGCTCGTACGTTGGATTGCGTGCAGCCAGCAGTAACAGCCTGGTTGATCAGGCTCTGATCCACCAGGAGGCCTGGTCACAGACCGGGCCGCGGGGGCGTTGACCCCCGGAACTCTCTCCAGGTATACTCCAGGTATATATAAACCCTATAAATAACTTATATAGTCTCGTGCAGGGTTCATAATGTGCCCCTTTAATTATACGTTAAAAAAAAAAGTATGACAAGGATAAAGTTATCACCAGATGCAAATATATAAAGCATATCCTCCACGTATACATATGAATGTAAACCCCCCATACAAAAAAGGTTCTTATAACGATAAAAAAAAACAGAAAATCACATACAACTTTTAACACTGTGGTTTTACAAAAATCATAAAGGTCTACATACCCGGAGAATTCAAAACATTGGTTCCCCCTTCTTCCGCAGGTACTCCAAATATTGCATTTAAAACACACAGGTATCCCTAGGCAAAATCCCTTACACAGATTTACATGCATACAAACAGAGTATCAAATATGCCAATCATGGTACCACACCCTCACGTTTTGTAGGCCACCGGCCTACTAAACCAACCAAAACCCAAAATAGAACCAGTCTACCTTCATACCCAGGACTATTTTACTCACCATAATCGAAAACTATGACAATTATAGGTCTGCACACAATGCAATAAGCAGCCATAAGTGCAGAGCTATACAAAGCCATGTACATTCATGTCACACCTCCACAAGAACATCACACTAAATACCCCGATACCTAGAGCAAACCTCTAGAAAAACGAGGAATCTTCTGGCACCATCCAAGGACAGATGCACAACAGACAAACACCACAATAAACCCATACACTCAATATCCGGCACACAGCCTTCCAACGGCTCCCTGAAAAAAAACATTACCCAAATCAAAACACCTTGCAAACCAGTCAACCTTCCCCATTCAGGCATCCAATCACTCCAATAGGACACACCACTGAAGAGACCAACCCCTTGTCTCCTCACCCCGATACCAAGCAGAGTAAACGCGCAACAGTAAGTCCACGATATCCCTCCGGAAAACTAGTAACCCACCGTCCCCCATATAATTGTTTGTTCCTACACGCTGTCCTATAAAAACACGCCACCAGCGCTTTTATCCTAATGTTTCCCTCCACCTTCCTCATCCCTCAAGAGACATACAAGTAATCAACTATTACGTATCTGATCGCCCTCCCCACCTCGTTTGGGGACCCTCTCATATCTAACATTAAAGCCCTAAGGGGTGATATCTGACCTCCCCCCAATGAAAGGAAAACCCTCTTCAACCACAATCTTACCACCTCCAAAGCAGAACAAAAATATACTGCATGGAAAGCAGTTTCAACTTCCCCACAAAAACCGCATGACGCCTCTCTCACAAAACCCATTTGTCTTGGCACCTCTTTCGATGCCAAAGTCCCCATAAGAAATCTATATACTAATTCCCTCACTCTTGCCGTATTCTTAGTTTAATAAATTCCACCCATATCACTCGCCAATCATATGTGGGATACACTGCCATCCCCTGCAGTGATTCCTGACGACGACCCACTCCCACCGACCGTTTTACCTTGAGTTTTTTAACATTGCAAACCTTTATCATAAACTTCAACATATCTTCACACTCCACTAAGTCCCTGCCACTCCACCATTTGTGGACATCCCCCATCACCTCCCCCACTCGAAGACCCCTTTCCCCCCCTGCCCGAATATACCTCTGTTTAACATACAGCGCCTTCACCCTAGATCCCAATGCCATCAATCCCAATCCTCCCTGTCTTACCTCAGTCATTACCACAACTTTGCCCAACCACGCCCTCCCAAAACCCCACATATACATTAATACTCTCCTTTGTAATTCTATAATGTCCTGACTTCGTAAGGGATAAATTTCCGCCACTCCCCACACCTTACTATAAATCAGCGTATTTACCACCACAACCCTTTGATACAAGGTTACATCCCCGGCCCGGAAACTCCTAAGCCTACTCAAAGCTCTGTCCATTACCATTTCTGAATTAACCCTCCTGCTCTCCTGTGCATCTGCCAGATACAAAATCCCACAAATCTTGAGCCTTTCTACAGTTATCCAGCCAAACTCCTCCCCCAAGGTCCCACCTACCCAAGCGCCTACCTCCAGCAACTGTGATTTCTGCTTATTAACTCTCATCCCAGTAGCATTCCCAAAAATCTCAAGTACCCTTCCCACCTTACTTAAATCTTCTATCTCATTAAGTAAAACAGTTGTATCATCTACATAATCCACAATATTCCCACAAAAGCCTCCACTCTCCCCCATCCCTCCCGTCCCACCATCAACAAGCACATAGAAAGGATTCTGCATACATGCAGAGTATTTGGGAGAGCGGACACCCCTGCCTCAAACCTCTCCCCATGCTTACAGGACTACCCAACCTACCATTTACCTGTACTCTCATCGATGCATCAGCATACAATGTCCTCACCCATCCCACCACCCTCCCTCCAAAACCCATTCTTACCATACTCTCAATCAAAAAATCCCTATCCACATAATCATAAGCTTTCTCCCAATCCAGACCTAGAATACCACCCTCACTACTACCCTCGAGGAAATCCCTAATACGTCCATGACCTACCCGCATACTCCTCTCTGGAATTCCAAACTGTACCCCATGTATCACCAACCCCATGACCTTCTTCAGTCTATTGCCTAAGATTTTCGCAATATACACAACGAGAAGCAATTATTACTACAGAAAAAGCGTCCTTCCTCCAAAATTTCCACCAGTCAACTATAGTGATAATATAGCATTTATTGTGGTGGAGGCCAAAAAGAAAAACTAGAAAAGCTAGATACAGCAATTGATAAACAAGGGTTTAGGCTTGACCGTTCGTCACTGTAGGAGTTGCCAGCAGTCACCGGTTCTTCAACACGCAAGTTATACTTTTGTATCAATCAAATCACATATTACTCGGGTAGATAATTTCCAGTAGATCCTTCATGTGTTTAGCCCAAATCACCGACGTATGCTTTAAAATAAGTGACCCACTGATCAGATCAGACTGGCTCCGAACCCTCGATGGACCGAACCCTCGACTGGTCCGAACCTTTGAACCTTTTTCAAACGGATTCGTTCGAATAAAGCAGACTGTAAACGGATGGGGTTCTAGGTGCCCTTATAAAAAAAAAATAAATATAAAACAGGTAAACTCCAGGAGCGTACTCCGGTAAGCTTTCCTGAATAAAGTACAGTTAGAAATAGAAATACAGATAGCTAGAGCTTCATTTAAGGAAGCTATTAATAGAGTATTCAAGAGGTTGCTAGTAGAATTAAACAGTAAATCAACCATTCAATTCATTATGAGCTGTGTGTAGTCTGCAATAAATCAAACAAAGGGGCTTCCACATGGATAAATTGTCATTTTTGTGGAAATTGTGTAAACGCCCCTTGTGCAGATATTCAAGAACTGCTACAAGCAGTTTTAAAACAGGGAAGTGTTTTTGGGAATGCCCCAAAGGAGTAAATCTGTGGACTAAAATCACAAGGGTTTTAAAAAAGAGGATAAATCAAAGCTGCTTTCATAGACAACCTGGAAGCTTTCACAACAGATGGGAACATAAAAAGTCTGGGATGACGGGTACTGCCCTTGATACTGGCCATGTAGTCAGAAACTGTAAGGCTGGAGGTGAATGTCCTGGTAGTCAGTAAATGTGGGGCTGATAGTGCTGTCCGGGGAAAGACAGTAAGGGTTTGAAGCTGGAGGTGCTGTCCTGGGAGACAGTAATGGTGAAGTGGAGGTGCTGTCCTGGGAGACAGTAATGGTGAAGCTGGAGATTTGTCCAGGTAGTCGGGAATTATATGCAGGAAGGAATGCATAATAAATGACCTCATAGGGGACAGGAGCCGTAGTGGGGAAACAAGTGTTGTCAAAGAAAAGATAAAACCAATATTGCAAACTAGAAATAAAACCCAGGAAATAGCAAAACAAGGGGGACTCCACTAGCAATAGTGAGGATATATTACCAAAAACAGCTGGTGGGAGCTCCATTGTTGGTGCTAGGGAGGATGGGAATAAGACAGGTAACATGACCAACTGGGAATTCAGCACAGAAACCAAGGCAAACGGAAACCAAGCTGTGTACCTCTTCAGTACAGGAAAGACTGTGCTATAACTTAAATTGCCAGGCACACCATCTAAAGGGGAAAAAAAAGATACAAAACATCCAGGCCATGGGAAAACCCTGGGTAGCCACAGCCACTCAAGAGGGGAGAGGTTTTTTAGTGCCAGGAAGGAAAAAAACTGGCAGGAAATTGGCAGAAATTGTACACCAAATCCAGTCATTCCTGGAGGGGGAACTACAGTCGATGGCCTCCACTCCAAACCAACAGATACAGATACTAATGCTGGAAAAAAAATCCCCCCCGTACCAACAATACCACCAGTCCGATGACATTCTTCTTTGCAAATATACAGGGTCTGAAGCCAGCAACAAACAACAAAATACCCTTTTATCCGTGGACTGCTTGTAGAGGCAAAAGGCAATGTTCGCGGCTTTCACTGAGACCCACATAAAGGATCACTTGGACAACGAAATATGGATCCCAGGTTACAACCTATACAGATGTGACAGAGTGAACAGGCAAAAGAGGGGGGGGGGGTTTGGCCTGTACATTGCAGGTCACTTGTTTGCCACAGAACTGCTTAAAGCCTCAAATGATGTAGTGGAAGTTTTAGCAGTAAAGGTCGAGAACCAAAACCTAGTCATTGTGGTAGTCTACAAGCCTCCGGATGCAACATCCCAGCAATTCCAGGAACAGCTGTTAAAAAATTTACCACTGTCTGGAAAATCTTCCCGCTCCTGCACCAACATCTTGCTCCTGGGGGATTTCAACTTAAGGCAACCTGAAATGGAGGAATATAGCAAATAAAATTGTTGCAGTAATAACACCAGGAGGCAGCTCTGATGAAAACTCACACTCACACGAGCTTTTAAATCTCTGCACAAATTCAATTTAAACCAGCAAATAATAGAGCCTACTAGAATGGAGAATACACTAGACCTCATCTTCACTAACAATGATGACTGATAAGAAATGTCACCATATCAAAAACAATATACTCAGATCACAACATAATTGAGGTTCAGACATGTATGCGTGGAGCCCAAGACCGACATAATGAGATTAGTCACGAGGGAGCATTTTACCAAAATTCAAAATTCAATAACAAAAACATAAAGTGGGACCAAGTAAACTAAGTCCTAACCGATTTTAAAACTGGGGAAGATATACTAAGCAAAACAGACCCCCAAATTATGCCTAGAACAGATTAACTTGGTGGGACTCGATATATGCACAAGACTTATTCCTCTAAGAAAAAGGAGGAGTAGATGTAAAATAGAAAGAGACAGGCGCTCCCTTTACAGGCGACGGAAAAGAATAAAAGAGCGGCTAAAAGAGGTCAATCTATCTGAAATGCGTAGGGAGACACTGGTCAGAGAAATAGCAAACATCGAACTTAAGCTAAAGGAATTTATAGGGAGTCAGGAATCGCGGGAAGAACTAAAAGCCATAAATCGAAAGAAACCAAGGTATTTTTCTCCTATGCCAATCAAAGTTTTAGAAAAAACGTCCAGTATTGGGCCCTTACTTAAACAAGATGGGTCCCACACAGATGACAGCTAAAGGAAATGAGTGAGCTACTCAAGTCCCAATATGACTCAGTTTTTAGCAAGCGCTAACCAGACTGAGAGTCGAAGATCAAAATTAATTTTTTATGAGAGAGCCACAGAATTTGGTTAACACAAGCCCATCTGATGTTTTTCCCGACGCCCAAAGACTTCGAACAGGCGATAAATGACATGCCCATGCACTCTGCCCCAGGGGCCAGACTCATGGAACTCTGTGTTCATCAAGAACTGCAAGAAGCCCCTATCACGAGCCTTTACCATCCCATGGAGAGGGAGCATGGACACGGGGGTCGTCCCCCTTTACTAAAAACAACAGACATAGCCCCACTCCACAAAGGGGGCCCGTAAAGCAACAGCAAAGAACTACAGACCGATAGCACTAACATCCCATATCATAAAAATCTTTGAAAGGGTTTCCCAAGAAGCAAGATCACCACCCATCTAGAAACCCATCAGTTACACAACCCAGGGCAACATGGGTTTAGAACAGGTCGCTCCTGTCTGTCTCAAAATATTGGATCACACGACAAGGTCCTAGATGCAACTAGAAGACAAAAGAATGCAAATGTAATATATACAGACTTTGCAAAAGCCTTCGACAAGTGTGACCATGGCATAATAGCAGACAAAATGCGTGCTAAAGGAATAACAGGAAAAGTCGGTCGATGGATCTATAATTTCCTCACTAACAGAACACAGAGAGTAGTAGTCAACAGAGTAAAGTCCGAGGCAGCCACGGTGAAAAGCTCTGTTCCACAAGGCACAGTACTCGCTCCCATCTTGTTCCTCATCCTCATATCTGACATAGACAAGGGTGTCAGCCACAGCACCGTGTCTTCCTTTGCAGATGACACCCGAATCTGCATGACAGTGTCTTCCATTGCAGACGCTGCAAGGCTCCAGGCGGACATCAACCAAATCTTTCAGTGGGCTGCAGAAAACAATATGAAGTTCAACGATGAGAAATTTCAATTACTCAGATATGGTAAACACGAGAAATTAAATCTTCATCAGAGTACAAACAAATTCTGGCCACAAAATAGAGCGAAACACCAACGTCAAAGACCTGGGAGTGATCATGTCGGAGGATCTCACCTTCAAGGACTATAACATTGTATCAATCGCATCTGCTAGAAAAATGACAGGATGGATAATGAGAACCTTCAAAACGAGGGATGCCAAGCCCATGATGACACTCTTCAAGTCACTTGTTCTATCTAGGCTGGAATATTGCTGCACACTAACAGCACCTTTCAAGGCAGGTGAAATTGCTGACCTAGAAAATGTACAGAGAACCTTCATGGCGCGCGTAACGGAGATAAAACACCTCAATTACTGGGAGCGCTTGAGGTTCCTGAACCTGTATTCCCTGGAACGCAGGCGGGAGAGATACATGATTATATACACCTGGAAAATCCCACGAAAATCACTCACAACGAAAGCAAAAGACTTGGCAGGCGATGCAACATCCCCCCAATGAAAAGCAGGGGTGTCACTAGCACGTTAAGAGACCATACAATAAGTGTCAGGGGCCCGAGACTGTTCAACTGCCTCCCAGCATACATAAGGGGGATTACCAACAGACCCCTGGCAGTCTTCAAGCTGGCACTGGACAAGCACCTAAAGTCGGTTCCTGATCAGCCGGCTGGGGCTCGTACGTTGGATTGCGTGCACCCAGCAGTAACAGCCTGGTTGATCAGGCTCTGATCCACCAGGAGGCCTGGTCACAGACCGGGCCGCGGGGGCGTTGACCCCCGGAACTCTCTCCAGGTAAACTCCAGGTAAACATCAGAGATATTGCTCGATAAGCACTCCAAAACTCTTCCCCCCCCCTCTGCTTTGGCACCAAAACTATGACACCCGTACTTTGCAATTTGCCCAACTTCTCACTAGTTAACATATGATTCAATATCCCAACAAAGCATTGCCTAATACACCCCCAATGTGCTCTATAAAAATCATTTGGTATACCATCTATCCCAAGTGTTCTTCCAGTACTCATCCCTAAAACTGCCTCTTCCACCTCAACCTCACTTATACCACCCTCCAACCCCACTCTATCCTGCTCACTTAAAAACACCATGGGACCCCCCTCCAAAAATTTCCCTCCCAGGAACCCCCCTCCCTCCTACTCCATTTCTCCCTAAACCAACAAATTCAGCATAGAGACTCATACTTTCCGTGTTGGATAGGACCCAACCCTCTGGGTACCCTCCCACCCCAGGGCTTATTTCCAATTGTAATATGGTGGTTACCATCTGATGTTCTCGAAATTTACGTAAAACAAACCCGGACGGCTTATCACCCCACAATACATCGTCTAACCCTGCCCTAACCCTGTTTGCATCAAACCTATCATTGTGTAATTCAGCTATTCTACCCCGAAGACTATCCATGTCATCCCTCCTACCACCTCCCCCATCATAACAGTCTTGCAACTGTCCCTCCAGATAATTTTGCAACCCATAATGCCACCTCACCTCTTCTCGTCCCCTAACCTTAAAAAAATTTGCTATCTCAGGCTTGGCCTGCATTTCCCACCAATCTAACAGATCTATCTCCCTATCCCTAGCCTCCTAAAAATGCAACCACCAATCACTGAAAAAAGGCCCCTCCCCCTCCTCCTTAAGAAGCCTTACATTTAATTTCCAGTACCCAGAATAAATACGCACTGCTCCATCCCACATCAGATCTGCAATCACCGCCCTGTGATCAGAAAACCCCACATCGAAGCCTCTCACCCTCACCACATCTATACCCTGCTTAACATAGATTCTGTCCAATCTCGCCTCATATCCCCTACAGACGAACGTATGCTCCACTAAGTATCCTCCCCTCCCCACCACATCAACAACCCCAACATCCTGCAATACATCCCTCAGAACACTCAACATGCAACCTGCCCCTCTCGGTTCAACATCACCACTCCGTATCACACAATTCCAATCACCTCGTATTACTGTTATAGCAGGCAAACCTCTCAAGTGATAAAGCAAGACCTCCCTGACAAAATCTACTTTTACCCTGGTATTGCTAGTTGCTGGCATGTAAACACCTACGAAACTAGCCCGACTCTCACCCCAGACACCATCCACCCTCACTACCCTCCCACCCCCCCCCTCTTCCCAACCCATGACACGCAAGGGGCTGGTCTCCTTTACCGCCACTGCTACCCCACCCTTCAATTGCAAACCACTGCTAACATACATCCGATATCCTTTCAACCTCAACTCACATCCTGCCATGATTATGCTCTTGCAAAAAACAAATGTCGACATCAAACCTCCATAAAAACCACACCAACCAAATTTTCTTGACCTCTGTCTTAAGGCCATTAACAATAAGTGTGACACATCTGAAAGTTATAGAAGGGGCGGCTTTCCCCTAAGCTGCTGGGATTTACTCACTGCACTTTTCACATTACGTATACCTGCTTTTTCACTCGTTTTTTCCTGTGCAGTGACCTCCCCCTCCCTCTCCCACTGTACAACTCAGGCACGCCTCTACCACTATGAGCAAACGGCTCCACCACCGCTGCCCATGATTTCTTCCCCGGCCTCTGCCCGAGGGTTATGACCTCATCTATCTTTGATGCTGCAGTTCTTTTCCTAGAACTTCCGCTTACACACACATCACCATCAGGCGAATCCTCCTGGTGTACCTCCACGACCACCACACGCTCCAGTCCTTCCTTACTCAAGGCTCTCTCCCCATTTTGTTGTCCCTCCCGTGCTCCGTCCTCACATAAACTGAAGAAGCCTTCTGCACAGGACTCCTCCCCATCCAAAAAATCCTTGATCACATCCGCCAATAAACCATCCTGAGTCGAAGCTTCCTTAACTAAAGACTCCTCAGGCGTCACCTTCGTCTCCCCCGATGCCCCTGGGAGAGTGACACACACATCTCCACCGCCGCCACCTCCCTTTTGACCTCCTCGCTCCAGAGGTCAGGCCTCCATCCTCCCGATGTACCCGAGTCAGGCACCAAATCGCACGTCTGCTGAATCACAAATGGAGGCCCCAGAACTCGTGGAGCCTGCCTCCGAGGACACTGGGCTGCCATGTGCTCATAGGAGCTACACAAACGACATGTTTTCCTCTGACCAGCATAGTACACAAAAACCTGTGTCCTATAATCAGTCATCGTAACATAGGATGGTATAAGCCTTGTTAAAGGCATTTTGAAGGTGTAAGAACCCTCTGGCAGCCCTTCATGTGGACCATCCCTCCACACTCCCATGGTTGCAGAATGCACTGTCCCATAATTGCTGAAAAACTCCTGTAGACTATACGCCATAGCCTTGAGGGTGCATTTCGTACCTTCACCCACGTAAAGTACTTAGAGACGTCATGTAAAACGACCTCCACCGCTGAATTCACACTCACACATTGTTCCTCATAATTCTCGACTATTCTTGTGTAGAAGCCAACTCGTACAAATTTCACGAAAATTCTTGTCAAACCATTCAGAGTGACGCCATACAATTCCTCTTTGGGAATACCATATGCATCTCTTATGATGCCAGGGAGAAGGACGTTCATCGTAGCACCACTTAATGTGCCATGAACCAGCTCAATCCAGACAGTATTTACCCTCCGTCCTGTAGGTTCCGTAATTTTGGTATCCAAGTACTCAGTGGGCTGTGATTGGCTTAAAAGGGATGTGGCAATGTTACCTGTGCGTCAGCGGGGGTTGGGTTTAATGAATTTAAAGCAGAGGGTAAAATGTATCTTCATTAAGAGGGAGGTGATGAGGGAGGGTGTGGGTGGGGGGGTCAAGATACACAATAGATTGAAACATATATATTCTGGGGTAGAGTTGCATGAGTGTGAAACGATTTTGAGGGCTCTGGTGTTGGTTAGGGATCTGGGAAAGGTAAAAATAGGTAGGCTGTGTAGGATGTTAGTGGGGAGGGTAGTGGCACCGGTAGAGGGAATTTTCCCCATGTATGACTGGGGAAGTATATGGGGAAGGTTCAGTAGGTTAAGGTTACAACCCCGTGGGCGTGAGGTGATGTATCATTTTTTGCATGGGATTTTACCGTCGGGTGTGGTTTTACGGGATAGACGGGTGGTTGGGGAAGGGTCTGTGGAATATGTGGAGGGGAGGATTCTGCGTTCCACGTAGTGTATTTTTGTGAGGGGATGGGGAGCGTCAGGGGTTGGTTGAGCAGGGTGTTGCATAGGATAAGGGGTAAAAGCATTTCTGTTCTGCGGGCATTAAGTCTTGACGTGGGGGGTATGGACGAGAGTATTATTAGGGCTGTGGGGTACATTATGGTAGATTATATTTACATATCGTGGGGAATGCGGGGAAAAGGGGTTAGCGAGGTGAAGCGGCGGGTATTAGCGGTTACGTTTTATAAAACGTTGTGTCGAAACAGGGATATTTATGGGCGGAGGTGGGAAAGGGATTTTCCAGTGGGATACAGAGAACTAACGTTAGGGGTATTATTAGACTTGTAAATCAGGAAGAAGGGGTAGGATAGGGATGGTGTATGCTACTGTGGGAAGGGATGTCAGGGGTATGACACGGGGTCGCCTCCTGGGGTTGACAGTTGCTAAGGTTGTGTGTGATTTGATGGAAGTGAGAGTTGTTGAACTAACGCACTTTTTCTGAGGTGTAAGAAATATTATCATTGGCAGTTATTGTCACCTGGTTGAGGTGACATTATGTTATAACCTTATCTACATAATTATGTAAATTTAGATATCCAATGTAATGTGTCTTGGTGTTATTGTGAACACCGATGATTATATATTTATTTAACGATTCCTTTATGTTTTGTAAGGATGTATGTAAGCATGTTAGTATATAAACATTTTGATTGTATCATAGGTATTTAGTGGTAGGGTGTGGATGGTGTGGTTATGGGAGGAATAGAGCCTTTATGCTTGGACCTGAGTCTTGCTAGTAGAGATTCTGTAACCTGTAACCATATGTGTCTACCTATATATGTAGTTGAGCATAATTTAAAATGACCAATGTAATTTGTCATAATAGTGAGGCATTCATACCTGTTTTTTAACTAGTGGTACATTTTGGTATTGTATATATAATGTAAGATCTTGCCTGGGGTGTTCTTGCCTATATATTGTTACAGATGTTTTTCACAAGTTCATTATATATGATTATATGAATGAGTTTTTGATCTTGTGTATAACCAGGTGAAACTGGACAGTTTTCACTTGGGGGGGGGGGTAGGAGTGTAAGCAATCTCTGCAATAGCAGGTCATGCGAAACACATGTCATAAATTTTAAGATGTCTAATGTTGTCCAGTCTCAGAAGGATGTAAAAAAAAATCTGCAGATATTGTTAAAAATCTGTCTGCAGGAGGGACCAATGTGTAAATTTATTTTGGTAGGTTTATGTACATAGCGTGTTTTAGGGTGATATATATTATAAGACGCTAATTACCATCAATGACTGTTGGTAGTTATGAGTGGTGATGACGGACACAGTTACTAGGCATGTGGGGGGGGGGGAGTTGAAGTGTCAGCGGTAGTGTATTAAATCCACCACCGTGCATGATATTGATTATTACCATAGGGTAAATTAGACACATGTGCAACTCTTGGGAATCTTTATTGAGGAAACGTTTCGCCACACAGTGGCTTCATCAGTCCATACGTAGGAGAAACTTGAAGAACAGGAGGAGAATGAGGTAATCAGTCCCTCAACCTTGAGTCGATGTGTTCAAGATTGATGGACTGAACACATCGACTCAAGGTTGAGGGACTGATTACCTCATTCTCCTCCTGTTCTTCAAGTTTCTCCTACGTATGGACTGATGAAGCCACTGTGTGGCGAAACGTTTCCTCAATAAAGATTCCCAAGAGTTGCTCATGTGTCTAATTTATCAACATGTCGGTTCTCTGAACCATTCATCTACATACCATAGGGTATATGAGGGTTAGGGTGTGGTTTGTGTTCAGTGGTGGATGTGTGCCATCATGTTCAGACATTCCTTGTATTATAGTCAGCCGTTTAGCTGGCTGGATTGTGTTTATATATTTTGTCATTGAAGTCCTTAATGCTCTTATAAATGTGTAAGAGATTTGTCACTGAGTATATATACTAAGGTGAAAGTGGCACGTTTTCAAGAGGGGGGGGGGAGTGTAAACATTACTAGGTAGGAATCTATCGTTTTTTATAAGACCATCTTTTCACGTGAAGCACAGGACATATAAGCAGTGTTTGATTTGAGTGCAGCAGCCAGTTCTGATGTTATTATACATGTGCTTCTTTGTATTTGTGTAATCACAGTTGATTATTGTTTACTACCTGTATCTTGTTACATATTGACTATGTACCCATATATTTTGTACCTGAGTTTTAAATAAAATATAAAAGAAAGTGTCCTCATTAGAATGAATTAGACGGCCTATTTTGGTGTCATCAGCAAATTTGCTTATGTCGCTATTTATTCCCTCCTCTATGTCGTGTATGTAAACTGTGAATAACAACGGGCCCAACACTGACCCCTGTGGAACACCGCTTGTGACGTGCCCCCATTCTGATTTCTCTCCATTTATGCAAACTCTCTGCCGCCTATTTGTCAGCCATGCCTCTACCCAGGAAAAAACTTCTCTTCCTATTCCGTGTGCCTTAAGTTTCCTGAATAGCCTCTGATGTGGAACTCTATCGAAAGCCTTCCTGAAGTCCATATACACAATATCATATTCAATACCATGATCTACCTCCTCAAACACCTTAGTGAAAAAAGTTAGTAAATTTGTAAGACAGTGCTGAGATTCGTTAATCAATTTATTCCTATCAAGATGGCTACGAATTGCTTCGGCAATTATTGATTCCATAAATTTTCCCACTATAGAGGTAAGGCTTATCGGTCTATAGTTCGAAGCTAAGGACCTGTCACCTGCCTTGTAAATAGGTATTACATTTGCCATTTTCCACTTATCAGACACTATGCCAGTTTGTAGTGATATGTTGAAAAGATTAGCCAAAGGTATGCTAAGTTCCTCTTTACATTCCTTTAACACCCTTGTAAACAGTTCATCAGGGCCTGAGGATTTGTTAGGTTTTAATTTCTCTATTTGTCTGAGGACCATGTCACTAGTTACCACAATCGTGCATAGTTTATTATCGTCCTGTTCTACATAACCTATTATTTCAGAAATTTCACTAGAATTTTCCTGGGTAAAAACTGAGAGGAAGTAGGTATTGAAAATTTCACACATATCCTTATCACTGTCAGTGATCTGACCTGAGTTACTCTTAAGTGGGCCTATCTTGTCCCTAATCTTACTTCTGTATACCTGAAAGGACCTTTTTGGGTTAGTCTTCGAATCCCTAGCGACCTTAGCCTTATAATCCCTTTTTGCTTTTCTTATTCCTTTTTTTATTTCTCTTTAATTGAATATATTGAATTCTTAACTGCCCATCCCCTCTTCTGATACGCCTGTATATGACTCTCTTTTGACCAATGAGATGTTTTGATCTATTGTTCATTCATTTGGGATCATTTTTGTTAGATCTAATTTCTCTACTCAGAACAAAAGTTGTGTGGGCAGCTAGAACTATGCTCTGAAAAACGTCATATTGGCAACCAAGATCACCTACCTGACCCAAAGTCAGATCATGCCAATTTAGCCTACCCAGGTAATTTTTCAGTCCCATGAAATCGGCCAAGCGAAAGTCTGGGAGAGAGATTTGATTGCAGTTATCTGGGTAATTCCATGATATATTGAAACCAAGTGATTTGTGATCACTTTCCCCCAGCTCATCATTAACCTCAAGATTATTAATTAGTGATTCTTTGTTGGCAAGAACCAAGTCTAGTAGATTGCTTCCTCTAGTTGGTTCTGTCACAAACTGTTCTAAAAAGCAATCCTGAACCGTATCAAGAAAGTCACTAGACACAAGATTTCCTGTCATATTGTTCCAATCAATATGTCTAAAGTTAAAATCTCCCATTAACACAACATTTTCATATCTAACCAGCCTATTAAGAAGGGCTAAAAAATTGTATTATGAGAACAGATTATCCAACTTATGAGGTAACATAAAAAAGACCTGGAAAACCCTATCAGAAATACTAGGAACAAAAAAGATAACACGAAATAACGAAATTGAATTAACAAAACCAGATGAACTCCAATTCCCACCAACTGAAACAGCAAACAGACTCAATGATTTCTTCTCCACTATAGGAAAAAACCTTGCCAATAAAATCCCAAGCTCAGATACCCCACCCAATGACTACCTCACTGGCAACTACCCGAACACACTCTTCCTAGCTCCGACTAACCCAACTGAAGTCTTCCTTATTATTAACAAACTAAAAAAAAAACAGGAGATTTAAATCCCTTAACCCCCCATTATATACAAAAAAGTGTCACAGGTTATCACCAATCATTGCAACACTCTTTAACAAACCCATTGAATCCCTACCTTTCCCACAGTTCTCAAAAAAGAAAGGGTCACCCCCATCCATAAAGGAGAAAAAACCCCACAGATTGAATAACTATAGGCCAATATCCAATTACACCCTCTCTCTAAAATTTTGAAAAATTATTCCATAAGCGTATTTTCCTCCTCATCTCCCCCCAAAAATACTCAGCCACTGTCAGTTTGGGTTCAGGGCCCAATAAAAATACTAATGATGCTATTATCCCTATGCTAGAACTTAATACAGAGAAAAAAAAAAGCCACTAGGATTTCATTGAAAAACGTAACTTTGATACAGTTGACCACGACTTGCTCCACAAAAATTTTTCACACTTGGTATAAGGGGGACTCCCCCCAACTACCTAAAGTCCCTAATCAGCAAAAAAGAAGCCAAAAGTGTACACAAAAGGGGCAAACTCTTCCGCACAGCCCAAATTTCAGTTGGGTCCCACAGGGAAGTGTCCAGGCCCCTTTTTCTTTCTCATATACATAAATTTACCTACCAAATGATCGAACTACTCAAACCCACACTTTTCAGATGAACATAATACCTTACTCCCACCCGAGCGCAGTCATGCTAGCCCAAAACTGTAATACCCAATTACAGAAAAAATTACCCTTGATGAGGACCAACAGACTTACTCTAAACATTGACAAAAACCTACTACATTCAGTTTGGTAACAGAGCTGCAGATGTGTCTCTTAACATAATGATAAATGGATCACATATCACAAAAATCACAGAGGAAAAAATTCCTAGGAATCCACCTTGATAATAGACTCAAATTTCAAACACATGTACAACAAATTTCCAAAAAAAATTCAAGACCGTAGGCGTACTATCGAAGATACGGTATATGTTCCACAGTCAGCCCTCCTGGCCTATATCACTCACTTATTTACCCCTATCTCACCTATGGAATTTGTGCATGGGGCTCAACAACAATAAAACCATCTCAGACCACTAATCACCCAACAAAAGGCTGCAGTCAGAATGATAACAAATTCCCACTACAGACAGCACACTCCACCAATATTCTAAACTCTAAACTACTCACAATACAAAACATCCATACTTATTACTGCACCTACTACATACATAGAACACTTAACTCTGACATAAACCCTCCCCCCAAACATCTCCTTACCAACCTCAACAGAACACATGACCATAACACAAGGCACAGATCACTCTTTGATGTTCCTCGTGTCCATCTCACGCTATGCAAAAACTCAATGCACATAAAAGGCCCTAAAATCTGGAATTCATTACCTGTAAATATAAAAGAAACACTACCTGTTTATAAATTCAAATCTCTTCTCAAAAATCACTTACTCACCCACAACTAAATAAATACTGAATAATTGTATCTCATAAATTGTATCTCATATATGTATCTCATTATTGTATCTCATAAATGTCAACCTGTGACCCAATCAAACTTTGTTACTATTTAACTTCATTACCTAACAGAATACTCCATTCTAGTGATTACACAGCAACACAGTAATGACCATATGACCTGTCTTTGTAATTCTCTTTTGTACTAAATTGTTATCTGTTTTACAATAATTTTTGTACCACTGAATATATCATTGCTTAATTAATCTTATGTTAATTTTAAGCCTGCCCGTAATGCTATGCATTCAAGTGGCTTTGGCATGCTGCATTTTACTGTATTCTTTTGTACTTCACTGTATCATGTTCAAATTAATAAATAAATAAATAAATAAATAAATCTAGATGCCTTATAAATTTCGTCCCATAACCTCTTACTGCACTCCCTATCAAGGTTTGGGGGCCTATAAATCACACCCAAAATTAATTTGTCACGACCCTCGAGAAACTGTAGCCAAACAGATTCTGTGTTCGATGTTTCTAATCTCATATCATGTCTAAGACAACAACTTAAATTATCTCTGACATACATCGTCACTCCACCACCCTTCCTGTTGACCCTATCAGTGTGGAATACTTTATAACCCTGTATGTTGCATTCAGAAGGCATTTCTCTATCTTTCAGGTTGAACCAGGTCTCTGTTATACCAATAATATCTATATTGCCTGCACTTGCAAGTAATATTAGCTCTTCTATCTTATTTCTTAGACTCCTACTATTTGCATAGTAAACTTTAAGGGAGCTACACTCGTTGCCCTCAACTATCCCTCTTTGTTTGTTGATCAATTGATTTGCCATTACTAGCAACTTTATTTTGAATCTTGTCTTTTAAACATATCCCTGAGGTATCCCGGTAATATCTGATGTTTTTAACCCTAATACTGCAGCCTGATTGTTTCTCATAAACACCCATACCTCTATAATCTATCAGTCTAAATTCCTAGACAAGTCATCAATTACCCCCTCAATCGAACTGGCTTATGCAAGCACTCCAGCCCCAGAGAGATGAACCCCATCCCTTGCATACATATCATGTTTGCCATAGAATATGTCTCATATATCAATGAATGGGATTGCAAGTTCCTTGCAGTACCTATCTAGCCAGCAATTTATACCAATTGCCTTAGACATCCATTCATTGCCCACTCCCTTTCTAGGCAAGATGCTACATATGACTGGGATCCCTCCCTTAGACTTGACTACTTCTATAGCTAACCTGTACTTATCCAGCAGCTCCTGTCTCCTGCCCCTCCCAATGTCATTACCCACAGCACTAAGACAGATAATGGGCTTCTTCCCATTACCTGACATAATATTATCCAACTGCTGACTATGTCACCAACACTAGCTCTTGAAAGGCACACCCTCTATCTGACCTTTCTATCTCTGTTACAAAGAGCATGGTCCATATATCTTACCTGAGAATCTCCTACAATTAAAACATTCTTACCTCAATCAGCAGGGGAATCAGTGGTACCTTCAAGCTCACTAACCACTGAAGTGCACTCGTCCTGGAGAACAGAGAATCGATTTCCTACCTTCACATCTTCTCTGTTAGCCCTCCTGATCGTCCTCCTTCCTGAACTGTGAACCACTTGCCACTTAAAGCGGCTGCCACTCTCACTGCTGGTGACCATTTCCTCCTTACCAGCTAAATCCTTCTCACTTTCACTCCCAAACCTCCTATTTTCCTCCTAAAGAAGTAGATCCTCCTTCTTCAACGCATGAACCTGAGATTCTAAAACACTACAACAAGCCATGGTGCTAGGTAACACCCCACGCTAACTCCCAGAGAGCATAGGACAGGTATGACCACACATGACCACTGAAGGGAGGCCCAACGACAATATGAAAACGACATAGCAGAGAAAGCCAAATCTAAGCTGAAGCTGTTGTGCAGCCACATCAGGAGGAAAGCAACAGTCAAGGACCAGGTAATCAGGCTAAGGAAGGAAGGAGGAGAGATCACAAGAAACGACCGAGAAGTATGTGAGGAACTCAACATGAGATTCAAAGAAGTGTTCACAGAGGAGACAGAAGGGACTCCAGGTGGGGTACACCACCAAGTGTTGGACACAATAATTACAACCGAGGACGAAGTGAAGAGGCTGCTGAGCAAGCTAGACACCTCAAAGGCGATAGGGCCGGATAAGATCTCTCCATGGGTCCTGATAGAGGGTGCAGAGGCACTATGTGTACCCCTAACAACAATATTCAACACATCTATCGAAACAGGGAGATTACCTGAGGTATGGAAGACAGCAAATGTAGCCCCAATTTTTAAAAAAGAGACAGACAAGAAGCACTAAACTACAGACCAGTGTCACTGATATGAATAGTATGCAAAATCATGGAGAAGATTATCAGATGAGTGGTGGAACACATAGAAAGAAAGGAGCTTATCAACAACAGCCAACATGGTTTCAGGGATGGGAAATCCTGTGTCACAAACCTACTGGAGTTCGGTGACAGGGTGACAGCAGTAAGACAAGAGAGAGAGGGGTGGGTAGATTGCATATTCTTGGACTGTAAGGAGGCGTTTGACACAGTTCCACACAAGAGATTAGTGCAAAACCAGGCAGGGATAACAGGGAAGGCACTACAATGGATCAGGGAATACCTGTCAGGAAGACAGCAGCGAGTCATGGTACGAGGCGAGGTGTCAGAGTGAGTGCCTGTGACGAGTGGGGTTCCACAAAAGTCAGTCCTAGGACTGGTGCTGTTTCTAGTATTTGTGAACCACATGACGGAAGGAATAGACTCCGAAGTGTCCCTGTTTGCAGATGACGTGAAGTTGATGAGAATTCAATCAGACGAGGACCAGGCAGGACTACAAAGGGATCTGGACAGGCTGCAGGCCTGGCCCAGCAATTGACTCCTGGAGTTAAACCCCACCAAACGCAAATTCATGAAGATTGGGGAAGGGCAAAGAAGACCGGAGAGGGAGTACAGTCTAGGGGAGCCAGAGACTACAAACCTCACTCAAGAAAAAAGATCTTGGGGTGAGTATAACACCAGGCACATCTCCTGAGGCGCACATCAACCAAATAAGTGCTGCAGCATATGGGCACCTAGCAAACCTAAGAACAGCATTCCGCCATCTTAATAAGGAATCGTTCAAGACCCTGTACACTGTGTATGTTAGGCCTATATTAGAATATGCGGCACCAGTTTGGAACCCACATCTAGCAAAGCACGTAAAGAAACTAGAGAAAGTGCAAAGGTTTGCAACAAGATTAGTCCCAGAACTAAGGGGTATGTCCTACGAGGAGAGGTTAAGGGAAATCGACCTGACGACACTGGAGGACGGGAGAGATAGGGAGGACATGACAACGACATGTAAAAAACTGAGAGGAATTGACAAGGTGGACAGAGACAGAATGTTCCAGAGATGGGACACAGCAACAAGGGGACACAGTTGAAAGTTGAAGAACTAGATGAATCACAGGGATGTTAGGAAGTATTTCTTCAGCCGCAGAGTAGTCAGGAAGTGGAATAGTTTGGGAAGCGATGTAGTGGAGGCAGGATCCATACATAGCTTTAAGCAGAGGTATTATAAAGCTCATGGTGCAGGGAGAGTGACCCAGTAGCGACCAGTGAAGAGGCGGGGCCAGGAGCTATGAATCGACCCCTGCAACCACAACTAGGTGAGTAAACTAAAGCGAAAAATTAAAGTGAAGGATCTGGGAGTGACAGTGTTCGAGAATCTCACTTTCAAAGATTACAACAATGTATCTACCACATTTGCTAGGAAAATGATACGATGGATAATGAGAACCTCCAAAACTAGGGATGCCAAACACATGATGATTCTCTTCAAAAGGCTTGTTCTTTCTAGACTGGAATATTGTTGTACACTAACTGCCCCTTTCAAGGTAGATGAATTTGCAGAACTGGAGAATGTACAGAGAACTTTCATGACACGTACAAGTACAATAAAGCACCTAAATTACTGCGAATGGTTGAAGTCCCTTGATTTTTACTCCCTGGAACTTAAGCCAGAAAGATACATGATAATATACATTTAAAAAATCCTAGAGGGACTTGTTCCAAATTTACACACGAAAATCATGCCCAACCAAAGGACAAGACTCGTCAGGTGATGCAGTATCCCCCAATGAACAGCAGGGCGCCACGAGTCTGCGAAGAAACAACACACTAAGTATCAAAGGCCCAAGACTGTTCAACTACCTCCTACTATACATAAAAAGGACTGGAACATCAGAGGGAAGGTGGGCGTGGCTTGTGGAACATCAGAGGGAAGGTGGGCGTGGCTTGTGGAACATCAGAGGGAAGGTGGGCGTGGCTTGTGGAACATCAGAGGAAAGGTGGGCGTGGCTTGTGGAACATCAGAGGGAAGGTGGGCGTGGCTTGTGGAACATCAGAGGGAAGGTGGGCGTGGCTTGTGGAACATCAGAGGAAAGGTGGGCGTGGCTTGTGGAACATCAGAGGGAAGGTGGGCGTGGCTTGTGGAACATCAGAGGGAAGGTGGGCGTGGCTTGTGGAACATCAGAGGAAAGGTGGGCGTGGCTTGTGGAACATCAGAGGGAAGGTGGGCGTGGCTTGTGGAACATAAGAGGGAAGGTGGGCGTGGCTTGTGGAACATCAGAGGGAAGGTGGGCGTGGCTTGTGGAACATCAGAGGGAAGGTGGGCGTGGCTTGTGGAACATCAGAGGGAAGGTGGGCGTGGCTTGTGGAACATCAGAGGGAAGGTGGGCGTGGCTTGTGGAACATCAGAGGGAAGGTGGGTGTGGCTTGTGGAACATCAGAGGGAAGGTGGGCGTGGCTTGTGGAACATCAGAGGAAAGGTGGGCGTGGCTTGTGGAACATCAGAGGAAAGGTGGGCGTGGCTTATGGAACATCAGAGGGAAGGTGGGCGTGGCTTGTGGAACATCAGAGGGAAGGTGGGCGTGGCTTGTGAAACATCAGAGGGAAGGTGGGCGTGGCTTGTGGAACATCAGAGGGAAGGTGGGCGTGGCTTGTGGAACATCAGAGGGAAGGTGGGCGTGGGTTGTGGAACAGAGGGAGGGTGGGCGTGGCTTGTGGAACATCAGAGGGAAGGTGGGCGTGGCTTGTGGAACATCAGAGGGAAGGTGGGCGTGGCTTGTGGAACATCAGAGGGAAGGTGGGCGTGGCTTGTGGAACATCAGAGGGAAGGTGGGCGTGGCTTGTGGAACATCAGAGGGAAGGTGGGCGTGGCTTGTGGAACATCAGAGGGAAGGTGGGCGTGGCTTGTGGAACATCAGGGAAGGTGGGCGTGGCTTGTGGAACAGAGGGAGGGTGGGCGTGGCTTGTGGAACATCAGAGGGAAGGTGGGCGTGGCTTGTGGAACATCAGAGGGAAGGTGGGCCTGGCTTGTGGAACATCAGAGGGAAGGTGGGCGTGGCTTGTGGAACAGAGGGAGGGTAGGCGTGGCTTGTGGAACATCAGAGGGAAGGTGGGCGTGGCTTGTGGAACATCAGGTGGAAGGTGGGCGTGGCTTATGGAACATCAGAGGGAAGGTGGGCGTGGCTTGTGGAACATCAGAGGGAAGGTGGGTTTGGCTTGTGGAACAGAGGAGGGTGGGCGTGGCTTGTGGAACATCAGAGGGAGGGTGGGCGTGGCTTGTGGAACATCAGAGGGAAGGTGGGCGTGGCTTGTGGAACATCAGAGGGAAGGTGGGCGTGGCTTGTGGAACATCAGAGGGAAGGTGGGCGTGGCTTGTGGAACATCAGAGGGAAGGTGGACGTGGCTTGTGGAACATCAGAGGGAAGGTGGGCGTGGCTTGTGGAACATCAGAGGGAAGGTGGGCGTGGCTTGTGGAACATCAGAGGGAAGGTGGGCGTGGCTTGTGGAACATCAGAGGGAAGGTGGGCGTGGCTTGTGGAACATCAGAGGGAAGGTGGGCGTGGCTTGTGGAACATCAGAGGGAAGGTGGGCGTGGCTTGTGGAACATCAGAGGGAAGGTGGGCCTGGCTTGTGGAACATCAGAGGGAAGGTGGGCGTAGCTTGTGGAACAGAGGGAGGGTAGGCGTGGCTTGTGGAACATCAGAGGGAAGGTGGGCGTGGCTTGTGGAATATCAGGTGGAAGGTGGGCGTGGCTTGTGGAACATCAGAGGGAAGGTGGGCGTGGCTTGTGGAACATCAGAGGGAAGGTGGGCGTGGCTTGTGGAACATCAGAGGGAAGGTGGGTTTGGCTTGTGGAACAGAGGGAGGGTGGGCGTGGCTTGTGGAACATCAGAGGGAGGGTGGGCGTGGCTTGTGGAACATCAGAGGGAAGGTGGGCGTGGCTTGTGGAACATCAGAGGGAAGGTGGGCGTGGCTTGTGGAACATCAGGTGGAAGGTGGGCGTGGCTTGTGGAACATCAGAGGGAAGGTGGGCGTGGCTTGTGGAACATCAGGTGGAAGATGGGCGTGGCTTGTGGAACATCAGAGGGAAGGTGGGCGTGGCTTGTGGAACATCAGAGGGAAGGTGGGCGTGGCTTGTGGAACATCAGAGGGAAGGTGGGCGTGGCTTGTGGAACATCAGAGGGAAGGTGGGCGTGGCTTGTGGAACATCAGAGGAAAGGTGGGCGTGGCTTGTGGAACATCAGAGGAAAGGTGGGCGTGGCTTGTGGAACATCAGAGGGAAGGTGGGCGTGGCTTGTGGAACATCAGAGGGAAGGTGGGCGTGGCTTGTGGAACATCAGAGGGAAGGTGGGCGTGGCTTGTGGAACATCAGAGGGAAGGTGGGTTTGGCTTGTGGAACAGAGGGAGGGTGGGCGTGGCTTGTGGAACATCAGAGGGAAGGTGGGCGTGGCTTGTGGAACATCAGAGGGAATGTGGGCGTGGCTTGTGGAACATCAGAGGGAAGGTGGGCGTGGCTTGTGGAACAGAGGGAGGGTGGGCGTGGCTTGTGGAACATCAGAGGGAAGGTGGGTGTGGCTTGTGGAACAGAGGGAGGGTGGGCGTGGCTTGTGGAACATCAGAGGGAAGGTGGGCGTGGCTTGTGGAACAGAGGGAGGGTGGGCGTGGCTTGTGGAACATCAGAGGGAAGGTGGGCCTGGCTTGTGGAACATCAGAGGGAAGGTGGGCCTGGCTTGTGGAACATCAGAGGGAAGGTGGGCCTGGCTTGTGGAACATCAGAGGGAAGGTGGGCCTGGCTTGGGGAACATCAGAGGGAAGGTGGGCCTGGCTTGTGGAACATCAGAGGGAAGGTGGGCGTGGCTTGTGGAACATCAGAGGGAAGGTGGGCCTGGCTTGTGGAACATCAGAGGGAAGGTGGGCGTGGCTTGTGGAACATCAGAGGGAAGGTGGGCGTGGCTTGTGGAACATCAGAGGGAAGGTGGGCGTGGCTTGTGGAACATCAGAGGGAAGGTGGGCGTGGCTTGTGGAACATCAGAGGGAAGGTGGGCGTGGCTTGTGGAACATCAGAGGGAAGGTGGGCGTGGCTTGTGGAACATCAGAGGGAAGGTGGGCGTGGCTTGTGGAACATCAGAGGGAAGGTGGGCGTGGCTTGTGGAACATCAGAGGGAAGGTGGGCGTGGCTTGTGGAACATCAGAGGGAAGGTGGGCGTGGCTTGTGGAACATCAGAGGGAAGGTGGGCGTGGCTTGTGGAACATCAGAGGGAAGGTGGGCGTGGCTTGTGGAACATCAGAGGGAAGGTGGGCGTGGCTTGTGGAACATCAGAGGGAAGGTGGGCCTGGCTTGTGGAACTTAAAGAAATGAGTGAAGCTTCTGTGAAGTTAAGAAAAATGACCGGGATTGTTGTTAAAATATCTGAAGTTGGAGGAGGAGGAGGAGGAGGAGGAGGAGGAGGAGGAGGAGGAGAAGGAGGTGGGCGTGTCTTGCGAGAGACCAGGAGGAGGGCGTGGCGTGGTGACGTCAAAATTGGAAGAGTATTTATAGGAGTGTAGAATGAAGCAGGTGACCAGGCCACCTCCACCCAGCACGACGATAACACTGGTGAGTGTGTATGTGTGTGTGTGTGTACTCGCCTAATTGTGGTTGCTCCTGTGGTCAGCTCCTGGCCCTCGCCTCTTCACTGATCGCTAATAGGTCCTCTCTCTCTCTCTCTCTCTCTCTCTCTCTCTCTCTCTCTCTCTCTCTCTCTTCTCTCTCTCTCTCTCTCTCTCTCTCTCTCTCTCTCTCTTCTCTCTCTCTCTCTCTCTCTCTCTCTCTCTCTCTTGCTTCCTGAGCTTCTGTCATACGTCGTCTTAAAGCTACGTATGGTTCCTGCCTCCACTACATCACTTGCTAGGCTATTCCACTTCCTGACGAATCTGCGACTGAAGTACTTCCCAACATCCCAGTGACTCGTCTGAGTCTTCAGCTTCCAATTGTGACCCCTTGTTCCTGTGTCCCTTCTCTGGAACATCCTGTCTCTGTCCACCTTGTCTATTCCACGCATTATTTTGTATGTTGTTATCATGTCTCCCCTGACCCTGCTGTCCTCCAGTGTCGTCAGTCTGATTTCCCTCAACCTTTCTTCGTAAGACATATCTCTGAGCTCCGGAACTAGAGTTGTTGCAAATCTTTGTACTTTCTTTAATTTCTCGACGTCTTTGACCAGGTGTAGGTTCCAAACTGGTGCTGCATACTCCAGTATGGGCCTTACGTACACAGTGCACATTGTCTTGAACGATTCCTTACTAAGGTATCGGAACGCTATTCTCAGATTTCCCAGGCGCCCATATGCTGCAGCACCTATCTGGTTGATGTGTGCCTCCAGAGACGTGCTCGGTGTTATGGTCACACCAAGATCTTTCTCCTTGAGTGAGGTTTGCAGTCTTTGTCCACCTAGCCTATAATCGGTCCGCGGTCTTCTTTGCCCTTCCCCAATTTTCATGACTCAGCATTTGGCTGGGTTGAATTCGAGAAGCCAGTTGTTGGACCACGTGTCCAGCCTGTCCAGGTCTCTTTGTAGACCTGCCTGATCCTAACCTGATTTAATTCTTCTCACTAACTTCAAATCATCTGTGAACAGGGACACTTCTGAGTGTATCCCTTCGACCATGTCATTCACATATATCAAAAGCAGCACTGGTCCTAGGACTGACCCCTGTAGGACCCCGCTCGTCACAGGCGCCCACTGTGATACCTCATCACGTACCATGACTCGTTGTTGCCTCCCTGTCAGGTATTCTCTGATCCATTGCAGTGCCCTTCCTGTTATACGCGCTTGGTGCTCTAGCTTCTGCACTAATCTCCTGTGAGAAACTGTGTCGAAGGTCTTACTGCAGTCCAGGAAAATACAATCAACCCACCCCTCTCTCTCGTGTGTTACTTCTGCTACATTGTCATAGAACTCCAGAAGGTTTGTGACACAGGATTTTCCTTCCATGAATCTGTGCTGGTTGTCGTTTATAATCTTGTTCCATTCCAGGTGTTCCACCACTCTCCTGATAATCTTCAAGACTTCGCATAATATACACGTCAGAGACACTAGTCTGTAGTTTAGTGATTCGTTTGTCTCCTTTCTTAAAAAGTGTGTGTGTGTGTGTGTGTGTGTGTGTGTGTGTGTGTGTGTGTGTGTGTGTGTGTGTGTGTGTGTGTGTGTGTGTGTGTGTGTGTGTGTGTGTACTCAGTTGTACTCACCTAGTTGAGTTTGCAGGGGTCGAGTCCTAACTCCTGGTCCCGCCTTTTCATTCTGTGTGTGTGTGTATAGGGGGGGGCAGTACCACCATGCCCATGGCGTTGGTGGTAGTACTACCATACCCATGGTGTTGGTGGAAGTACCACCATACCCATGGTGTTGGTGGAAGTACCACCATACCCATGGTGTTGGTGGAAGTACCACCATACCCATGGTGTTGGTGGTAGTACTACCATACTCATGGTGTTGGTGGTAGTACTACCATACCCATGGTGTTAGTGGAAGTACCACCATACCCATGGTGTTGGTGGTAGTACCACCATACCCATGGTGTTGGTGGTAGTACTACCATACTCATGGTGTTAGTGGAAGTACCACCATACCCATGGTGTTGGTGGTAGTACCACCATACTCATGGTGTTGGTGGTAGTACCGCCATACCCATGGTGTTGGTGGTAGTGCCACCATACCAATGGTGTTGGTGGTAGTACCACCATACCCATGGTGTTGGTGATAGTACTGCCGCCATACCCATGGTGTTGGTGGTAGTGCCACCATACCCATGGTGTTGGTGGTAGTACCACCATACCCATGGTGTTTGTGGTAGTACCACCATACCTACGGTGTTGGTGGTAGTACCACCATACCCATGGTGTTGGTGGTAGTACCACCATACCCATGGTGTTGGTGGTAGTACCACCATACCTATGGTGTTGGTGATAGTACCACCATACCCATGGTGTTGGTGGAAGTACCACCATACCCATTGTGTTAGTGGTAAATACCACCATACCCATGGTGTTGGTGGTAGTACCACCATACCTATGGTGTTGGTGATAGTACCACCATACCCATGGTGTTGGTGGAAGTACCACCATACCCATTGTGTTAGTGGTAGTACCACCATACCCATGGTGTTGGTGGTAGTACCACCATACCCATGGTGTTGGTGGTAGTACCACGATACGCTTGGTGTTGGTGGTAGTATCACCATACACATGGTGTTGGCTGTAGTACCACCATACCCATGGTGTTGATGGAGTACCACCATACCCATGGTGTTGGTTGTAGTACCACCATACCCATGGTGTTGGTTGTAGTACCACCATGCCCATGGTGTTGGTGGTAGTACCACCATACCCACAGTGTTGGTGGTAGTACCACCATACCCATGGTGTTGGTGGTAGTACCACCATATCCATGGTGTTAAGGGTAGTGCCACCATACCCATGGTGTTGGTGGTAGTACCACCATATCCATGGTGTGGGTGGTAATACCACCATACCCATGGTGTTGGTGGTAGTGCCACCATACCCATGGTGTTGGTGGAAGCACCACCATACGTGAACACTTTCCGTCAATGTACAAGGTACAGTACTGCCACGTGAGCACTTACCGTCAAGGTACAGCACTGTCATGTGAACACTTTCGGTCAAGGTACAAGGTGCAGTACTGTCACGTGAACACTTACCGTCAAGGAGCAGTAGTGTCACGTGAACACTTACCGTCAAGGAGCAGTAGTGTCACGTGAACACTTACCGTCAAGGTACAGTACTGTCACGTGAACATTTACCGCCAAGGTACAAGGTACAGCACTGTCACGTGAACACTTAGTGTTAAGGTACAGTACTGTCACCTGAACACTTACCGTCAAGGTACAGTTGTCACGTGAACACTTACCGTCAAGGTACAGTTGTCACGTGAACACTTACCGTCAAGGTACAGTTGTCACGTGAACACTTACCGTCAAGGTACAGTTGTCACGTGAACACTTACCGTCAAGGTACAGTTGTCACGTGAACACTTACCGTCAAGGTACAGTTGTCACGTGAACACTTACCGTCAAGGTACAGTACTGTCACGTGAACACTTACCGCCAAGGTACAAGGTACAGTACTGTCACGTGAACACTTACCGTCAAGGAGCAGTAGTGTCACGTGAACACTTACCGTCAAGGAGTAGTAGTGTCACGTGAACACTTACCGTCAAGGTACAGTACTGTCACGTGAACATTTACCGCCAAGGTACAAGGTACAGCACTGTCACGTGAACACTTAGTGTTAAGGTACAGTACTGTCACCTGACCACTTACCGTCAAGGTACAGTTGTCACGTGAACACTTACCGTCAAGGTACAGTTGTCACGTGAACACTTACCGTCAAGGTACGGTACTGTCACATGAAAACTTACCGTCAAGGTACAAGGTACAGTACTGTCACGTGAACACTTACTGCCAAGGTACGGTACTGTCAAGTGAACTCATACCGTCAATGTACAGTACTGTCACGTGAACACTTACCGTCAAGGTACAGTATTGTCACGTGAACACTTACTGCCAAGGTACGGTACTGTCAAGTGAACTCTTTCCGTCAATGTACAGTACTGTCACGTGAACACTTACCGTCAAGGTACAGTATTGTCACGTGAACACTTACCGTCAAGGTACAGTACTGTCACGTGAACACTTACGGTCAAGGTACAGTACTGTCACGTGAACACTTACGGTCAAGGTACAGTACTGTCACGTGAACACTTATCGTCAAGGTACAGTACTGTCACGTGAACACTTACCGTCAAGGTACAGTATTGTCACGTGAACACTTACCGTCAAGGTACAGTACTGTCAAGTGAACTCATACCGTCAAGGTACAGTACTGTCACGTGAACACTTACCGTCAAGGTACAGTATTGTCACGTGAACACTTACCGTCAAGGTACAGTACTGTCACGTGAACACTTACGGTCAAGGTACAGTACTGTCACGTGAACACTTACCGTCAAGGTACAAGGTACAGTACTGTCACGTGAACACTTACGGTCAAGGTACAAGGTACAGTACTGTCACGTGAACACTTACCGTCAAGGTACAAGGTACAGTACTGTCACGTGAACACTTACCGCCAAGGTACAAGGTACAGTACTGTCACGTGAACACTTACCGTCAAGGAGCAGTTGTGTCACGTGAACACTTACCGTCAAGGAGCAGTAGTGTCACGTGAACACTTACCGTCAAGGTACAGTACTGTCACGTGAACATTTACCGCCTAGGTACAAGGTACAGCACTGTCACGTGAACACTTAGTGTTAAGGTACAGTACTGTCACCTGAACACTTACCGTCATGGTACATGGTACAGTACTGTCACGTGAACACTTACTGCCAAAGTACAGTACTGTCAAGTGAACTCTTACCGTCATGGTACAAGGTACAGTACTGTCACGTGAACACTTAGTGTCAAGGTACGGTACTGTCAAGTGAACTCTTACCGTCATGGTACAAGGTACAGTACCGTCACGTGAACACTTACTGCCAAAGTACAGTACTGTCAAGTGAACTCTTACCGTCAAGGTACAAGGTACAGTACTGTCACGTGAACACTTAGTGTCAAGGTACGGTACTGTCAAGTGAACTCTTACCGTCAAGGTACAAGGTACAGTACTGTCACCTGAACACTTACCGTCAAGGTACAAGGTACGGTACTGTCAAGTGAACTCTTACCGTCAAGGTACAAGGTACGGTACTGTCACCTGAACACTTACCGCCAAGGTACAGGGTACAGCACTGTCACATGAACACTTAGTGTCAAGGTACGGTACTGTCAAGTGAACTCTTTCCGTCAAGGTTCAAGGTACAGCACTGTCACGTGAACACTTAGTGTCAAGGTACGGTACTGTCAAGTGAACTCTTTCCGTCAAGGTTCAAGGTACAGTACTGTCACGTGAACACTTACTGTCATGGTACATTACTGTCAAGTGAACTCTTACCGTCATGGTGCGGTACTGTCAAGAAGACGTGTTATGAGAACACGGTACCGTCACGATGATGTACCGTCAAAACGTGGTATCGTCAGATATATGCCAACATAACATGGTACCGCTAGAACATAATAATAATAATAATAATAATAATAATAATAATAATAATAATAATAATAATAATAATAATAATTTTATTGCAGCATGATACATTATTGTACAAAGGAGTAGAACAACTTGGTGTACATGTCAAAAACACGTTTATATGCAGAACATTTCGGGGAAACTAAAGTCTAACTTAAGATTAATAAGGCAATAACAGGGCAGTAATTTTGTACATATGGTGAGTTACATTGAATACAAGAAAACTTAATATTCTGTTAGTTCATGCTATATGACTTTAATAAGTCTGGCAGAGAAGAATTACTGTTTGATTATTAACCTGAGGTGGACAATATGGAATGGTTATAGATATTGAGAGTAAGTATATATTGATTATAATGTTTTAACTAAGTTCATGATATTGAGTAAATGCACGTATAGTTTTTACGTATTTATTTATGATGGCCTGGGGTAGGTTAAGGAGATACGGTGGTGTCTAACTGTAGTTTTAAAAGTGCTAGCTGAACCAGTGGTTCTGGGGATTTCTGGCAGAGACTTCCAGATTCTCGACCCATGTTAGATATTTCTGTGTCTAGAATTGTGTCTATGAGTGTTATTGCAACTGTCAAGAAAGCGCTTAAGGTTGGGAAGGATGGGGGGTGTTGTCTAGCTAAGTTCTGATAGCTGAGCAAGTTACAAAGGTAATGAGCTAGAAACCATACCCCCGGCCGGGATTGAACCCGCGGTCATAGTCTCAAAACTCCAGCCCGTCGCGTGAGCTAGTGCTGTTTGTGGTACACAGTAACGTCTGTTTGAGAGGATGCCAACAGTTTTAGATATATTTTTTATGTGTTGGATATGGGTGTTGAATTTCAGGTTGCTGTTACCTGGAGTTTACCTGGAGAGAGTTCCGGGGGTCAACGCCCCCACGGCCCGGTCTGTGACCAGGCCTCCTGGTGGATCAGAGCCTGATCAACCAGGCTGTTACTGCTGGCTGCACGCAAACCAACGTACGAGCCACAGCCCGGCTGATCAGGAACCGACTTTAGGTGCTTGTCCAGTGCCAGCTTGAAGACTGCCAAGGGTCTGTTGGTAATCCCCCTTATGTGTGCTGGGAGGCAGTTGAACAGTCTCGGGCGCCTGACACTTATTGTATGGTCTCTTAACGTGCTAGTGACACCCCTGCTTTTCATTGGGGGATGTTGCATCGTCTGCCAAGTCTTTTGCTTTCGTAGTGAGTGATTTTCGTGTGCAAGTTCGGTACTAGTCCCTCTAGGATTTTCCAGATGTATATAATCATGTATCTCTCCCGCCTGCGTTCCAGGGAATACAGGTTCAGGAACCTCAAGCGCTCCCAGTAATTGAGGTGTTTTATCTCCGTTATGCACGCTGTGAAGGTTCTCTGTACATTTTCTAGGTCAGCAATTTCACCTGCCTTGAAAGGTGCTGTTAGTGTGCAGCAATATTCCAGCCTAGATAGAACAAGTGACCTGAAGAGTGTCATCATGGGCTTGGCATCCCTAGTTTTGAAGGTTCTCATTATCCATCCTCTCATTTTTCTAGCAGATGCGATTGATACAACGTTATGGTCCTTGAAGGTGAGATCCTCTGACATGATCACTCCCAGGTCTTTGACGTTGGTGTTACGCTCTATTTTGTGGCCAGAATTTGTTTTGTACTCTGATGAAGATTTAATTTCCTCGTGTTTACCATATCTGAGTAATTGAAATTTCTCATCGTTGAACTTCATATTGTTTTCTGCAGCCCACTGAAAGATTTGGTTGATGTCCGCCTGGAGCCTTGCAGTGTCTGCAATGGAAGACACTGTCATGCAGATTCGGGTGTCATCTGCAAAGGAAGACACGGTGCTGTGGTTGACATCCTTGTCTATGTCAGATATGAGGATGAGGAACAAGATGGGAGCGAGTACTGTGCCTTGTGGAACAGAGCTTTTCACCGTGGCTGCCTCGGATTTTACTCTGTTGACTACTACTCTCTGTGTTCTGTTAGTGAGGAAATTATAGATCCATCGACCGACTTTTCCTGTTATTTCTTTAGCACGCATTTTGTGCGCTATTACGCCATGGTCACACTTGTCGAAGGCTTTTGCAAAGTCTGTATATATTACATCTGCATTCTTTTTGTCTTCTAGTGCATCAAGGACCTTGTCGTAGTGATCCAATAGTTGAGACAGACAGGAGCGACCTGTTCTAAACCCATGTTGCCCTGGGTTGTGTAACTGATGTGTTTCTAGATGGGTAGTGATCTTGCTTCTTAGGACCCTTTCAAAGATTTTTATGATATGTTATGTTAGTGCTATCGGTCTGTAGTTCTTTGCTGTTGCTTTACTGCCCCCTTTGTGGAGTGGGGCTATGTCTATTCTTTTTAGTAACTGTGGGACGATCCCCGTGTCCATGCTCCCTCTCCATAGGATGGTAAAGGCTCGTGATAGGGGCTTCTTGCAGTTCTTGATGAACACGGAGTTCCATGAGTCTGGCCCTGGGGCAGAGTGCATGGGCATGTCATTTATCGCCTGTTCGAAGTCATTTGGCGTCAGGATAACATCAGATAGGCTTGTGTTAACCAAATTCTGTGGCTCTCTCATAAAAAATTCATTTTGATCTTCGACTCTCAGTCTGGTTAGTGGCTTGCTAAAAACTGAGTCATATTGGGACTTGAGTAGCTCACTCATTTCCTTGCTGTCATCTGTGTAGGACCCATCTTGTTTAAGTAAGGGCCCAATACTGGACGTTGTTCTCGACTTTGATTTGGCATAGGAGAAGAAATACCTTGGGTTTCTTTCGATTTCATTTATGGCTTTTAGTTCTTCCCGCGATTCCTGACTCCTATAAGATTCCTTTAGCTTAAGTTCGATGTTTGCTATTTCTCTGAAGAGTGTCTCCCTACGCATTTCAGATATATTGACCTCTTTTAGCCGCTCTGTTATTCTTTTCCATCGCCTGTAAAGGGAGCGCCTGTCTCTTTCTATTTTACATCTACTCCTCCTTTTTCTTAGAGGAATAAGCCTTGTGCATACATCGAGTGCCACCGAGTTAATCTGTTCTAGGCATAAGTTGGGGTCTGTGTTGCTTAGTATATCTTCCCAGCTTATATCGGTTAGGACTTGGTTTACTTGGTCCCACTTTATGTTTTTGTTATTGAAGTTGAATTTGGTGAATGCTCCCACGTGACTAATTTCATTATGTCGGTCTGGGGCTCCGCGCATACATGTCTGAACCTCAATTATGTTGTGATCTGAGTATATTGTTTTTGATATGGTGACATTTCTTATCAGATCATCATTGTTAGTGAAGATGAGGTCGAGTGTATTCTCAAGTCTAGTAGGCTCTATTATTTGCTGGTTTAAATTGAATTTTGTGCAGAGATTTAAAAGCTCGTGTGAGTGTGAGTTTTCATCAGAGCTGCCTCCTGGTGTTATTTCTGCAACAGTATTATTTGCTATATTCCTCCATTTTAGGTGCCTTAAGTTAAAATCTCCCAGGAGCAAGATGTTGGGTGCAGGAGCTAGAAGATTTTCCAGACAGTGGTCAGTTTTTAACAGCTGTTCCTGGAATTGCTGGGATGTTGCATCCGGAGGCTTGTAGACTACCACAATGACTAGTTTTTTGGGTTTTCTCGACCTTTACTGCTAAAACTTCCACTACATCATTTGAGGCATTAAGCAGTTCTGTGCAAAAAAGTGACTCTGCAATTACAGGCAACCCCCCCCTTTTGCTGTTCACTCTGTCACATCTGTATGGGTTTGTAACCTGGGATCCTATTTCTTACCCAAAGTGATCCTTTATGTGGGTCTCAGTGAAAGCCGCGAACTTTTCCCCTTTGCCTCCGAAGCAGTCCACGGAATGAAAGGTATTTTGTTGTTTGTTGCTGGCTTTAGACCCTGTATATTTGCAAAAGAGAATGTCATCGGACTGGTGGTATTGTTGGTACTGGGGGGGGATTTTTTTTCCGGCATTAGTATCTGTATCTGTTGGTTTGGGGGGGGGCCCATCGACTGTGGTTCCACTCCAGAATGACTGGATTTGGTGTACAATTTCTGCCATTTCCCTGCCAGTTTTTTTTCCTTCCTGGCACTAAAAAAACCTCTCCCTTTGAGTGGCTTTTGGTACCCAGTTTTCCCATGGCCTGGATGTTTTGTATCTTTTTGTCCCTTTAGATGGTGTGCCTGGCAATTTAAGTTATAGCACAGTTTTTCCCTGTACTGAAGAGGTACACATTTCAGGGTGAAAAAGCTTACGGGAAAGGGGAAATTTGCATTTTCCTGTTGTAATATGGGCATGACTTTTTTCTGGGGTGGTCATAGTTCCCACGTCCCATCTGTTTTTCCAGATTTCCCATGTCTGCAGATCCCAAATTGTGCTAGTAGTGCACAGGCTTGGTTTCCATTTCCCTTTTGGGTTTCTGTGACTGTATTCCCTTTTGGGTGCATGTTTACCTGCCTTATTCCTATCCTCCCTAGCACCAACAATGGAGCTCCCACCAGTTTCTTTTGGTAATTATATCCTCACTTTTTGCTAGTGGGTCCTCTTGTTTGCTATTTCTTGTGGTATTTCTAGTTTGAATATTGGTTTTATCTTATCTTTTACTTTCACTTGTTCCCCACTACGGCTCCTGTCCCCTATGAGGTCATTTATATGCATTCCATCCTGCGTTTAATTCCCGGGCTACCTGGACAAAATCCCCAGCTTCACCATTACTGTCTCCCAAGACAGCACCCAGCTTCCCATTTCTGTCTCCCAGGACAGCACCTCCAGCTTCACCATTACTGTCTCCAGGACAGCACCTCTAGCTCACCATTCTGTCTCCCAGGAAGCACCTCCAGCTTCACCCCTTACTGTCTCCAGGACAGCACTATCAGCCCCACATTTACTGACAACCAGGGGCATTACCTCCAGCTTACAGTTTCTGACTAAAGGCCAGTATCAAGGGCAGTACCATTCAGCCCAGACTTTTTATGTTCCCATCTGTTGTAGAAAGCTTCCAGGTTGTCTATGAAAACAGCTTTTGTGTTATCCTCTTTTAATACCCTTGTGATTTTAGTCCACAGATTTATCTCATTTGGGCATACCCAAAAACACTTCCCTGTTTTAATACTGCTTGTAGCTAGTTCTTGGATATCTGCACAAGGGGCGTGACACCAATTTCCACAAAAATGACAATTTATACATGTGGAAGCCCGTTTGTTTGATTGATTGCAGACTACACAGGGCTTCATAATGATTTGAATGGTTGATTTACTGTAATTCTACTAGCAACCTCTTGAATACTCTATTAATAGCTTCCTTAAATGAAGCTCTAGCTATTTGTATTTCTATTTCTAACTGTACTTGTATATTGGACAGCTTAACGTGTACGTTCCTGATTTATATTTATTGTTTGTGTTTGATAAGGGCGCCTACAACCCCATCCGTTTACAGTCTGCTTTATTGTCCAACGAATCCGTTTGAAACCGGTCAAGGGTTCGGACCAGTCGAGGGTTCGGACCAGTTGAGGGTTCGGACCAGTCGAGGGTTCGGAGCCAGTCTGATCTGATCAGTGGGTCACTTATTTAAAACATACTGGTCGGTGATTTGGGCTAACACATGAAGGATCTACTGGAAGTTATCTACCCGAGTAATATGTGATTTGATTGATACAAAAGTATAACTTGCGTGTTGAAGAACCGGTGACTGCTGGCAGCTCCTACAGTGACGAACGGTCGAGCCTCAACCCTTGTTTATCAATCACTGTATCTAGCTTTTCTAGTTTTTTTTTTTTCGTCTCCACCACAATAATTGCTATATTATCACTATAGTTGACTGGTGGAAATTTTGGAGGAAGGACGCTTTTTCTGTAGTAATAATTGCTTCTCGTTGTGTATATTGCGACCGCTGGTAACTACAGGTTATATGAAATTCACAGTATACGTCTGGTATTTCAAGAAAAGAGAAACTAATGAAAGTCACTCCACTCCACTAAGTACCATTATAATACTGGTTAGTTGCTACTACAACACTGTATTCTGCTATTCACTGGTATCACTAGATTATATGCGAGTACACTAGGAGGCCAGGAAGATTATTAAAACAGCTGACCTCTGTGGTAAGTTTCTGGCGACTTCTGGCACCTGCCTCTATAGGCTTATCACTTCATTTACAAATTCACCTGTTTTCAAATGACACTTTAGCCTTTATCAGGTGCAGACACAAAATTATCCCTCATTATGTTTAGCAATAAGGATGTTGTTAAGCATAATGTTTAGTTGGACCTCACTTGCTCTACTCCCAAACATAATGTTTAGTTGGACCTCACTTGCTCTACTCCCAAACATAATGTAAAAGGTTTTGTCTATATTAAGTATAAATTTATTGACAGTCATCAAAGTTGCTATTTTTGCGAGCTCTTCGTTAACGATAGTGTTGATTGAGGCTACATTAGGGTGGGAGATGACAGAAGTCGTGTCGTCAGCAAAGAGAATAGGCGTAAGTTTTTGTGATACGCTTTGAAGATCGTTGATGTATAAAAGGAAAAGGAAGGGGCCAAGAACACTTCCCTGTGGTACACCAGTGTCCAGGGATCTTATTGACCATATTAGTGTACCATCAAGACACTGAATCATAAAACACGATACCTTTACTTCCGTTTCTTGCATGTGGTCTAAGATATGAATAGTTGAGTACAACTGATCATCATGTTTACCTCACGTTGATCCTACCGAGGCCAGAACCTCCGCCTCTCCTTCCACCGAAACATCCCTTTGACGAGCTCACGTACTTTACTAGCAGGTCTGCAGTACCAGGTTGTGCTATAATCCGAGGCTTGTAAGCTTTATGTTAACCAAATGAGGAAATTAAGGAAACAAAGTAGGATGTGATTTAGCCTTATTCCTTCACCAGATATATGAACACGTATATACAGTATATAGCATGTAGGGTTAGGTTAGGTAAGGTTTGTCAGGAACCAGGACAGCTCTTTCCGAACGCGGGTCTTAGTCAGGCGATAACCCACCGCTGGACCTTTTGGTCATCTGACCGAGGCCTTCCGCTGGCTTACCGGTCCACCCCTTCAAAAATTATAGTCATAGTTATAACCATTCACTGCAATATGTAGAAGACATCAAACAAACAGGTTCATATGTAGACACAGAGTAGAGGTAAAGTAAGATAAGCGAGTACTCTCTTAACTACTACAGTAAATACGTACATACGAAGAATCAGATATATAGCCAGTATGATGTGAACCATCTACTGGCTTGAAAGGGTTTAACTGGGAACAAAGTTCCACTAAACAAGACAAATGAAGCGCCCAGTCAAGCCTCCCCAGACAGTCACCACACCAGCTATGTTCGTATACTACTGCTAGATGGCTCTAACTACTATGCTTACACCATGAAATGATTTAAAGGCTCATAGTTTTGTATTACATGTGCTGAATGCAGAGCGAATGCCGAGTGTAAAGAGCGAAATGAGTTGCACTCCTTTACACACACGTTAATGAACATTGTACGAAGTGACCTTCAACAATTTAACAATTCACTTTTTAATAATAGTGAAAGCTGTAAACTTATTGGGAACTGACATCATATAAGCCAATACTGACATGAACAATTACCTTACTGAATTGTCTAAACAACAGCAGAAGCAACAGCAGCAGCAACAGCAGTAGCAGCAACAGCAGCAGCAGCAACAGCAGCAACAGCAGCAGCAGCAACAGCAGAAACAGCAGCAGCAGCAGCAGCAGCAGCAGCAGCAGCAACAGCAGCAGCAGCAGCAACAGCAGCAGCAGCAAAGCAACAGCAGCAGCAGCAGCAGCAGCACAGCAGCAGCAGCAGCAGCAGCAGCAGCAGCAGCAGCAGCAGCAGCAGCAGCAGCAGCAAAGCAAACAGCAGAAAACAGCAGCAGCAGCAGCAGCAACAGCAGCACAGCAGCAACAACAGCAAGCAGCAGCAGAAGCAACAGCAGAAGCAACAGCAGCAGCAGCAACAGCAGCAGCAGCAGCAGCACAGCAGCAGCAACAACAGCAGCAGCAGCAGCAGCAGCAAACAGCAACAGCAGCAGCAACAGCAGCAGCAGCAGCAGCAGCACAACAGCAAGCAGCAGCACAGCAGCAGCAGCAAGCAACAGCAGAAACAGCAGCAGCAGCAGCAGCACAAACAGCAGCAGCAGCAGCAGCAGCACAGCAGCAGCAACAGCAACAGCAGCAACAGCAGCAGCAGCAGCAGCAGCAGCAGCAGCAGCAGCAGCAGCAGCAGCAGCAACAACAGCAGCAGCAGCAGCAGCAGCAGCAAGCAGCAACAGCAGCAACAGCAGCAGCAGCAGCAGCAGCAGCAGCAACAACAACAGCAGCAACAGCAGCAGCAACAGCAGCAGCAGCAGCAGCAGCATCTGCCTACAATATGCTGATTTAACGATGTCTCAAGAAGTGTAGGTAGAAGATTTTACTGCATAAAATTAAAAGAGACTACTTATGTTATAGATGTTTATGATGCGAGATGGACTCGCCTCATTATGGAAGATGGTAATTTAGTCAAGCATACTGGAGTCTACCCTAACGTGATGTTGCAAC
Source organism: Cherax quadricarinatus (assembly GCF_026875155.1). Lineage (NCBI taxonomy): Eukaryota > Metazoa > Arthropoda > Malacostraca > Decapoda > Parastacidae > Cherax > Cherax quadricarinatus. The sequence continues at coordinate 63,829,930 of NC_069400.1, read as the reverse complement.
ATGTCTAGCAGGACATGTTGCAACATGGCCCTGTATGTAACATAGGTCAACGTGCACGTGTTGACGGATACACTAGATTGATACGTACATCAACGTGGGTGCACTAGATCAACGTAGATCAACGCGGGTGCACTAGAGACTGAACAATATTAAGTCTATCAACGTGCATGTTGTTGGGTGCACTAGAGACTGATCTGGCAGGGAGGCGAAGTGTTAGTTCCTGGACTTTCTTGAATTGGTGTTCGGAGAATTTGGTGGTCAGGTACCACAATCAGCCCTTATGAATAACTTACCTATTTAACTCACTCCAGTTAATTTAAAGAGTACAATCGCCAGCGTTGGGCACATCAAAGTTATGTGTGGCGTTTAAGCATGCTCGCTGGAGGATGCCTGAAGCAACACACTTCTCTTCTTCAGTATACAGGCAGTTTGCTTAGAGATTTCTCCTCTCCCGATGATTGCACTAGTTGTGATATAGTCAGTAGATGTGTTTGTTACATGACGTCTGTTAAAACACATACTGATATTATATCGTCGACTAAGAACATTTACAAAAGTAATGTACTTACTTTTGAATTTATGCCGATTATTTTTTATTTTTCCGTCTTCCGCCGCGTGATCCTCACGAACGTGCGAGGCGCGACCTGGCTTTGACCAGACGACCTCCACACTTTAAGATAAGATAAGATTTCGTTCGGATTTTTAACCCCGGAGGGTTAGCCACCCAGGATAACCCAAGAAAGTCAGTGCGTCATCGAGGACTGTCTAACTTATTTCCATTGGGGTCCTTAATCTTGTCCCCCAGGATGCGACCCACACCAGTCGACTAACACCCAGGTACCTATTTGCTGCTAGGTGAACAGGACAACAGGTGTAAGGAAATGTGTTGAAATGTTTCCACCCGGCTGGAATCGAACCCGGGCCCTCCGTGTGTGAAGCGGGAGCTTTATCCACCAGGCCACCACTTTAGTAGTAAATTACAATTATTGGTTGTTTCCCAGTGGAACATTTTGACTTTTCATTAACTGTGTTCCAGACCTGTTACGTCACAGTTTGTTCCATGGATATCAGTGAACAAGAAGATATTCGAGAGAACCTGCGAGAATCTCAGGGGGTCAAGTCACAGCTCCAGGCCCTGCATCTTCGCCTGTCGCTACTAGATCCTCTCTCTTTCCTTGTTCTAAGAGCCTTATCGTACCTCTTCTTAAACCTATGTATGGATCCTGCCTCCACTATATAACTTTCCGGATTGTTCCGCTACCTGATAAAGAAATACTTCCTAACATCCCTATAATTTATCTGAGTTTTTCAGTTTCCAGTTGTGGTCTCTTGTTCGTGTATCCTATCTCTGAAACATTCTCTTCCTCTTCACCATGTCAATTTCTCCTAGTATTTTATGTCGTGCGCGCACGCGTGTGTGTGTATGTGTGTGTATGTGTACTCACCTAGTACTCACCTAGTTGAGGTTGCGGGGGTCGAGTCCGAGCTCCTGGCCCCGCCTCTTCACTGATCGCTACTAGGTCACTCTCCCCGAGCCGTGAGCTTTATCATACCTCTGCTTAAAGCTATGTATGGATCCTGCCTCCACTACATCGCTTCCCAAACTATTCCACTTACTGACTACTCTGTGGCTGAAGAAATACTTCCTAACATCCCTGTGATTCATCTGTGTCTTTAGCTTCCAACTGTGTCCCCTTGTTTCTGTGTCCCAAAATCTGGACATCTGTCTTTGTCCACCTTGTCAATTCCCCTCGTATTTTGTATGTCGTTATCATTGTCCCCCCTATCTCTCCTGTCCTCCGTGTCGTCAGTTATTTCCCCTTAACCTCTCCTCGTAGGACATACCTCTTAGCTCTGGGACTATCTTGTTGCAACCTTTGCACTTTCTCTAGTTTTTTTAAACGTGCTTGGCTAGGTGTGGGTTCCAAAAATGGGTGCCGTGTGTGTGTGTGTGTGTGTGTGTTGTGTGTGTGTGTGTGTGTGTGTGTGTGTGTGTGTGTGTGTGTGTATGTGGTGTTTTGTGTGTTTTGGTGTGTGTGTGTGTGTTGTGTGTGTGTGTGTGTGTGGTTTTGGCGTGTGTGTGTGTGTGTGTGTGTGGGTGTGTGGGGTGTGTGTGTGTGTGTGTGTGTGTGTGTGTTACTGTGGTAGGACATCAACAGGTGGTGCGACCTGTTGATGCACCCAACAGGTGGCACCATAAGCACGCAGTCAGTGCCGCAGTACCGGCACTGACGTTCTTAGGATAACCCAAGAAAGCCTGGCGGTGTGGCTTATTTCCAATGCGGATCTTTTAAGGTCCTTTCCTAGGATGCGACGCACAGCAGTCAGCTGTCTCTCAGATATTTATTTACTGCTAGATAACAGGGACAGCAGGTGATAGGAGACGCTCCCATACCTCCAGTCTTAAAAGACACACAGGAAACTAGGTACTTGAGTCTTAGTCAACTATTCTGGTCACATCCTAGAGATTTAAAAGTACCTGAATCATGGACCAGACTTAGGCACCACGAATACCATTGAAAACTTCAAGACCTTCAAGGCTTTTCGGATCTTCAAGAACAACCATGAAACCTAAAATTTCCAGAACTACTTAACCTTCAATGACTTCAAAAATTTTAAGATCTTCCAGAACTTCAAGAACTTTAAGACCTCCATGATCATCAGACCTCCAGGATCATCAGGCCTCCAGGAACATCAGACCTCCAGGATCATCAGACCTCCATGATCATAACACCTCCATGATCACCAGACCTCCAGGATCATCAGACCTCCAGGAACATCAAACCTCCAGGATCATCAGACCTCCAGGATCATCAGACCTCCAGGATCATCAGACCTCCAGGATCATCAGACCTCCAGAATCATCAGACCTCCAGGAACATCAGACCTCCAGGATCATCAGACCTCCAGGATCATCAGACCTCCAGGAACATCAGACCTCCAGGATCATCAGACCTCCAGGATCATCAGACCTCCAGGATCATCAGACGTCCAGGATCATCAGACGTCCAGGATCATCAGATGTCCAGGATCATCAGACCTCCAGGATCATCAGAAGTCCAGGATCATCAGACCTCCAGGATCATCAGACCTCCAGGATCATCAGACCTTCAGGATCATCAGACCTCCAGGATCATCAGACCTCCAGGATCATCAGACCTCCAGGATCATCAGACCTCCAGAATCATCAGACCTCCAGAATCATCAGACCTCCAGGATCATCAGACCTCCAGGATCATCAGACCTCCAGGATCATCAGATCGCCCTCACCCTAAGACAGTGTGGATGGAGGGACATCTGGCAGCCCTGAGATGATTCCTCGACACGTCGACCAGAGAAGACTTGACGCCAGCAGCCAGAGTTGAAATTTCTGAGAGAAGTACCTACCCCCACACCCTCCCCTAGATGGTGGGTGTCTTCCCCCACACCCTCCCCTAGATGGTGGGTGTCTTCCCCCACACCCTCCCCTAGATGGTGGGTGTCTTCCCCCACACCCTCCCCTAGATGGTGGGTGTCTTCCTCCACACCCTCCCCTAGATGGTGGGTGTCTTCCCCCACACTCTTCCCTAGATGGTGGGTGTCTTCCCCCATACCCTCCCCTAGATGGTGGGTGTCTTCCCCCACACCCTCCCCTAGATGGTGGGTGTCTTCCCCCACACCCTCCCCTAGATGGTGGGTGTTCTTCCCCCACACCCTCCCCTAGATGGGGTGTCTTCCCCCAAAACCCTCCCTAGATGGTGGGTGTCTTCCCCCACACCCCTCCCTAGATGGTGGGTGTATTCCCCCCACACCCTCCCCTAGTTTGGTGGGTGTCTTCCCCCACCCCCCTCCCTAGATGGTGGGTGTCTTCCCCACACCCTCCCCTAGATGGTGGGTGTCTTCCCCCACACCCCCCCCTAGATGGTGGGTGTATTCCCCCCACCCTCCCCTAGATGGTGGGTGTCTTCCCCCACACCCTCCCCTAGATGGTGGGTGTCTTCCCCCACACCCTCCCCTAGATGGTGGGTGTCTTCCCCCACACCCTCCCCTAGATGGTGGGTGTATTCCCCCCACACCCTCCCCTAGATGGTGGGTGTCTTCCCCCACACCCTCCCCTAGATTGGTGGGTGTATTCCCCCCACCCCCTCCCCCTAGATGGTGGGTGTCTTCCCCCACACCCTCCCTAGATGGTGGGTGTCTTCCCCCCCACCCTCCCCTAGATGGTGGGTGTTTCCCCCCACACCCTCCCCTAATGGTGGGTTTTTATTCCCCCCAACCCTCCCCAGATGGGGGGTGTTCTTCCCCCCACCCTCCCCTAGTTGGTGGGTGTCTTCCCCCCACACCCTCCCCTAGATGGTGGGTGTCTTCCCCCACACTCATTTTAAAATGGTGGGTGTCTCCTCCACACCCCCCCCTAGATGGTGGGTGTCTTCCCCCACACTCTTCCCTAGATGGTGGGTGTCTTCCCCCAAAACCCTCCCCTAGATGGTGGGTGTCTTCCTCCCACCCCCCTAGATGGTGGGTGTCTTCCCCCACTACCCTCCCCTAGATGGTGGGTGTCTTCCCCCAACCTCCCCTAGATGGTGGGTGTCTTCCCCCAACACCCTCCCCTAGATGGTGGGTGTATCCCCCCACACCCTCCCCTAGATGGTGGTGTCTTCCCCCACACCCTCCCCTAGATGGTGGGTGTTTTTCCCCCACACCTCCCCTAGATGGTGGGTGTCTTCCCCCACCCTCCCCTACATGGTGGGTGTCTTCCCCCACACCCTCCCTAGATGGGGGTGTCTTCCCCCACACCCTCCCCTAGATGGTGGGTGTTTCCCCCCCCAACCCTCCCCTAGATGGTGGGTGTCTTCCCCCACACCCTCCCCTAGATGGTGGGTGTCTTCCCCCACACCCTCCCCTAGATGGTGGGTGTCTTCCCCCACACCCTCCCCTACATGGTGGGTGTCTTCCCCCACACCCTCCCCTAGATTGGTGGGTGTGTCTTCCCCCCACACCCTCCCCTAGATGGTGGGTCTTTCCCCACACCCTCCCCTACATGGTGGGTGTCTTCCCCCACACCCTCCCCATAAAGGGAGGGTGTGGGAGGAAGACACCAACATACAACGATGTTGGTGGGATTTTATTCGTGGAGAAACTGGCCAAGTGTTCCCATACAACAGGTCCAAGTCACGTGATGAGTTTACCTGGGGTTTACCTGGAGTTTACCTGTAGTTTACCTGGAGAGAGCTTCGGGGGTCAACGCCCCCGCGGCCCGGTCTGACCCACTAACTGCTGTTTTTGTTTATATGGTGGAGGCTTCCGGCTGACTTACCTCACCACACCACAAAGAGGTTGATTAGTTGGGTAATGGGGTCGTTAACGAGGGTCGTTAAGCCGCATGTAACCTCTTCATTGATCATGAAGTTTCATTGTCTGTTCACAGGATATATATACTGAGAGGTGTATGTCTCTCAGACCCCAAAAGGCACCTACTTCCTGGGACTTTATGTATCCAGATGCGTTACCGCCCATAGGATGGATATGAGGTGCACATTAAACTAGCAACTTCGGTGGCAAAATCTAAAATCTAATCCACCAATCAAGAATAAGTTAATCCTTAAACTTCATTATCAATATAATTTCCGTATTGAAAGATTAACGCCAACTTGATGGCTCGTTTTTTATATTCTGTTATATTTAATTTAAAATCTCTCTCTTTTTTAAATAAGAGTATTTCAGTAGCTATGTTACTATTATGGTACTTCGTAAATGTTAACTAACTGTTGCCTGCAACATAACAACATGAAGAATGAGACACTTGTGCAACATTTAGGAGTTTTTACTGAGGAAACGTTTCGCCAGCCAGTTTCTTCTTCAGTCCAATACAGAGAACAACAGTGGATGATGAGAAGGAGTTTGAGGTAATCAGTCTTGTATTAGAATGAAGAAGCCAGTGACTGGCTGGAGAAACTTTTGTCTCAGTAAAGATTCACAAATACTGAGCGAGCGTCTCAGTCTTCAACTTGGCAGTTTCCAAAAACATTTTCATCACATAACAACATAAACATTGTGACGAACACTGCGCGATATAAACACTGTGACGAACACTGTGCGACATAAACACTGTGACGAACACTGTGCGATATAAACACTGTGACGAACACTGTGCGACATAAACACTGTGCGACATAAACACTGTGACGAACACTGTGCGACATAAACACTGTGCGACATAAACACTGTGACGAACACTGTGCGACATAAACACTGACGAACACTGTGCGACATAAACACTATGACGAACACTGTGCGACATAAACACTGTGACGAACACTGAGCGACATAAACACTGTGACGAACACAGTGCGATATAAACACTGTGACGAACACTGTGCGACATAAACACTATGACGAACACTGTGCGACATAAACACTGTGACGAACACTGCGACATAAACACTGTGACGAACACTGTGCGACATAAACACTGTGAAGAACACTGTGCAACATAAACACTGTGAAGAACACTGTGCAACATAAACACTGTGAAGAACACTGTGCGACATAAACACTGTGCAACATAAACACTGTGAAGAACACTGTGCGACATAAACACTGTGCAACATAAACACTGTGAACACTGTGCAACATAAACACTGTGAAGAACACTGTGCAACATAAACACTGTGAAGAACACTGTGCAACATAAACACTGTGAAGAACACTGTGCAACATAAACACTGTGAAGAACACTGTGCGACATAAACACTGTGAAGAACACTGTGCGACATAAACACTGTGAAGAACACTGTGCGACATAAACACTGTGAAGAACACTGTGCGACATAAACACTGTGAAGAACACTGTGCGACATAAACACTATGACGAACACTGTGCGACATAAACACTGAATAACACTGTGCGACATAAACACTGTGCGACATAAACACTGTGAAGAACACTGTGCGACATAAACACTGTGAAGAACACTGTGCGACATAAACTCTGTTAAGAACACTGTGCGACATAAACACTATGACGAACACTGTGCGACATAAACACTGTGAAGAACACTGTGCGACATAAACACTGTGAAGAACACTGTGCGACATAAACACTGTGCAACATAAACACTGTGAAGAACACTGTGCGACATAAGCACTGTGAAGAACACTGTGCGACATAAACACTGTGCAACATAAACATTGTGAAGAACACTGTGCGACATAAACACTGTGCAACATAAACACTGAAGAACACTGTGCGACATAAACACTGTGCAACATAAACACTGTGAAGAACACTGTGCAACATAAACACTGTGCGACATAAACACTGTGCAACATAAACACTGTGAAGAACACTGTGCAACATAAACACTGTGCGACATAAACACTGTGCAACATAAACACTGTGAAGAACACTGTGCAACATAAACACTGTGCGACATAAACACTGTGAAGAACACTGTGCAACATAAACACTGTGCAACATAAACACTGTGAAGAACACTGTGCAACATAAACACTGTGCGACATAAACACTGTGAAGAACACTGTGCGACATAAACACTGTGCAACATAAACACTGTGCGACATAAACACTGTGCAACATAAACACTGTGCAACATAAACACTGTGAAGAACACTGTGCAACATAAACACTGTGCAACATAAACACTGTAGAACACTGTGCAACATAAACACTGTGCGACATAAACACTGTGAAGAACACTGTGCGACATAAACACTGTGAAGAACACTGTGCGACATAAACACTATGACGAACACTGTGCAACATAAACACTGTGAAGAACACTGTGCAACATAAACACTGTGCGACATAAACACTGTGAAGAACACTGTGCGACATAAACACTGTGAAAAACACTGTGCGACATAAACACTATGACGAACACTGTGCGACATAAACACTGTGAAGAACACTGTGCGGCATAAACACTGTGCGACATAAACATTGTGAAGAACACTGCGACATAAACACTGTGAAGAACACTGTGCGACATAAACACTGTGAAGAACACTGTGCGACATAAACACTGTGCGACATAAACACTGTGAAGAACACTGCGACATAAACACTGTGCAACATAAACACTCTGAAGAACACTGTGCGACATAAACACTGCAACATAAACACTGTGAAGAACACTGTGCGACATAAACACTGTGCAACATAAACACTGTGCGACATAAACACTGTGAAGAACACTGTGCAACATAAACACTGTGAAGAACACTGTGCGACAGAAACACTGTGAAGAACACTGTGCAACATAAACACTGTGAAGAACACTGTGCGACATAAACACTGTGAAGAACACTGTGCGTCATAAACACTGTGCAACATAAACACTGTGAAGAACACTGTGCAACATAAACACTGTGAAGAACACTGTGCAACATATAACACTGTGCGACATAAACACTGTGAAGAACACTGTGCAACATAAACACTGTGAAGAACACTGTGCGACATAAACACTGTGAAGAACACTGTGCGACATAAACACTGTGCAACATAAACACTGTGAAGAACACTGTGCAACATAAACACTGTGAAGAACACTGTGCAACATAAACACTGTGAAGAACACTGAGCGACATAAACACTGTGCAACATAAACACTGTGAAGAACACTGTGCGACATAAACACTGTGAAGAACACTGTGCGACATAAACACTGTGCAACATAAACACTGTGAAGAACACTGTGCAACATAAACACTGTGAAGAACACTGTGCAACATAAACACTGTGCGACATAAACACTGTGAAGAACACTGCAACATAAACACTGTGAAGAACACTGTGCAACATAAACACTGTGCAACATAAACACTGTGAAGAACACTGAGCGACATAAACACTGTGCAACATAAACACTGTGAAGAACACTGTGCGACATAAACACTGTGAAGAACTCTGTGCGACATAAACACTGTGCAACATAAACACTGTGAAGAACACTGTGCAACATACACACTGTGAAGAACACTGTGCAACATAAACACTGTGCGACATAAACACTGTGAAGAACACTGTGCAATATAAACACTGTGAAGAACACTGTGCGACATAAACACTGTGCAACATAAACACTGTGCGACATATACACTGTGAAGAACACTGTGCAACATAAACAATGTGCAACATAAACACTGTGAAGAACACTGTGCAACATTAACACTGTGCAACATAAACACTGTGAAGAACACTGTGCAACATAAACACTGTGAAGAACACTGAGCGACATAAACACTGTGCAACATAAACACTGTGAAGAACACTGTGCGACATAAACACTGTGAAGAACACTGTGCAACATAAACACTGTGCAACATAAACACTGTGCGACATAAACACTGTGAAGAACACTCTGCGACATAAACACTGTGCAACATAAACACTGTGCGACATAAACACTGAAGAACACTGTGCGACATAAACACTGTGCAACATAAACACTGTGAAGAACACTGTGCGACATAAACACTGTGAAGAACACTGTGCGACATAAACACTGTGCAACATAAACACTGTGCGACATAAACACTGTGAAGAACACTGCGACATAAACACTGTGCAACATAAACACTGTGAAGAACACTGTGCGACATAAACACTGTGCGACATAAACACTGTGAAGAACACTGTGCGACATAAACACTGTGCAACATAAACACTGCGACATAAACACTGTGAAGAACACTGTGCGACATAAACACTGTGCGACATAAACACTGTGCAACATAAACACTGTGAAGAACACTGTGCGACATAAACACTGTGCAACATAAACACTGTGAAGAACACTGTGCAACATAAACACTGAAGAACACTGTGCGACATAAACACTGTGCAACATAAACACTGTGAAGAACATTGTGCGACATAAACACTGTGAAGAACACTGTGCGACATAAACACTGTGCAACATAAACACTGTGAAGAACACTGTGCGACATAAACACTGTGCAACATAAACACTGTGAAGAACATTGTGCGACATAAACACTGTGAAGAACACTGTGCGACATAAACACTGTGCAACATAAACACTGTGAAGAACACTGTGCGACATAAACACTGTGCAACATAAACACTGTGAAGAACACTGTGCGACATAAACACTGTGCAACATAAACACTGTGAAGAACACTGAGCGACATAAACATTGTGCAACATAAACACTGTGAAAAACACTGTGCGACATAAACACTGTGCAACATAAACACTGTGCGACATAAACACTGTGCAACATAAACACTGTGAAGAACATTGTGCGACATAAACACTGTGAAGAACACTGTGCGACATAAACACTGTGCAACATAAACACTGTGAAGAACATTGTGCGACATAAACACTGTGAAGAACACTGTGCGACATAAACACTGTGCAACATAAACACTGTGAAGAACACTGTGCGACATAAACACTGAAGAACACTGAGCGACATAAACACTGTGCAACATAAACACTGTGAAGAACACTGTGCGACATAAACACTGTGCAACATAAACACTGTGAAGAACACTGTGTGACATAAACACTGTGCAACATAAACACTGTGAAGAACACTGTGCGACATAAACACTGCGACATAAACACTGTGAAGAACACTGTGCGACATAAACAGTGTGACATAAACACTGTGAAGAACACTGTGCGACATAAACACTGTGCAACATAAACACTGTGAAGAACACTGTGCGACATAAACAGTGTGAGATAAACACTGTGCGACATAAACACTGCGACATAAACACTGCGACATAAACACTGCGACATGCTGATGTGCTGAACCCGATACTTGTATCAACGTTCCTTGCTGAGTAATAATTCATAAAACAAAACTTACCCTCTGTATTATATTCAAGACTGGCACTTTCTCTTGGTTGCTCAATTAACCAAAGATAAACACTCAACAATGCAACATATTTTAAGTAAGATTTTTAAACTGCATTCAATATTTGGCGATATTCTCATCGCCTTACTTAAGTCTCCCAGCCAAGACTGACGATCTAAGTGTTGAGAGGCCATCATGGACTGTGAAATATAACATGAAAATTATCCCTCGTGCGTGACAGGAAAATCATGTTAAACGTGATATGACAAGAAATTCATATTGTGTGATGGAGTATAGCAGGTAATTTTTGTAAGATGGAGTACAGGTAATTTTTGTAAGATGGAGTATAACAGGTAATTTTTGTATGATGGAGTATGACAGGAAAATCGTGCATGAATTATGACAAGAAAATCATGTGATGGAGTATGGCAGGAAAGTCATATTGTGTGATGGAGTATGGCAGGAAAACCACGTGTGATGGAGTATGACAATAAAAAAAAACTCGTGCAATTAAATAATAAAACAATTCAGAAGAAGAAGACGCATATACTTTGATCGTGATGATTAAACGGGAATTAAAAGTTCACACAGCTTTACACATTAAATAGCCAAATCTGCTCCTACACACTTTTATTCCACTCCGCCATCGTCGAATTAGGAAGCACATTTTTTAGCGTTTGAAGCTACGCTGCTGAGAGTTATGAAAGTTATCTGAACCATTCCAAGATGCTGGGAATGGCTAAAGCTCCCGCTTCACACACGGAGGGCCCGGGTTCGATTCCCGGCGGGTGGAAACATTTCGACACGTTTCCTTACACATATTGTCCTGTTCACCTAGCAGCAAATAGGTACCTGGGTGTTAGTCGACTGGTGTGGGTCGCATCCTGGGGGACAAGATTAAGGACCCCAATGGAAATAAGTTAGACAGTCCTCGATGACGCACTGACTTTCTTGGGTTATCCTGGGTGGCTAACCCTCCGGGGTTAAAAATCCGAACGAAATCTTATCTCTCTTATCTGACACGCGAACATGTCAATTGCTCCAAGAATTTGATCTTCGATACCGTACACAAGTACTGAAAATTTAAAAGCGATTGGCTAAGGCGTATTTGAGTTATGAGCGAAAGAAAATCGAAAAATTGGAAGAAAAAAAATTCAGCCAAATTTAGGTCTTCCTTCACGGATACCTAATGAAAGAGATGTAAATAACGTGTTGAAAATATCTAACCAAGACAGGACTCGCAGCAACTGACTGATTCAGGTTTGAGATGTAGAGAGGATATTGAGAAGTACTGGTTCGGCGACGGAGTTGTAGATGAATGGAACAAAGTCAAAAGTAGCGTCACTGAGGCAACTACTTTGGGAAGTTAAATGTAGGTTGGACGGGCACACGAGTGTGTGGATGGGTACTGTAAACTGGGCTTGCTCAGCATGGGCCAGTAGGCCTGCCTCAGTGTTCTTTCAATCTTATGTTAGGTCTTATGGATGCAGTCAGTGCCACGGGTGAAGTAGGTCAGAACAACCTATGATAATACTACTATTGGTGTTCAAAAACTTACACACAGCTGCTGCTGCTGCTGTGTGTGAATAATGAATGAGAGGGGGAAGCAGTGTGCGTGTGTCAACACTTGTGCACCCCACCACCACACACTATTCATGGCTTCATTATCCCCATCATCCTAGGCCAAGTACATAATAATGTCCGTTAAACAAGAGCGTCCTTGTGAGTGTGTTTGTCGTAGTTTCCTCTCGATGTTAACAAAGGTGATGCTAACCTTTTTGTTTTCGCAAGCCTCGATTATTATTTTCATGGCTAAGCGCTAACCCCGTAGGGGCCATATCGTGCCTAAGGAATGAGAGATAATTAGGTTTGATCTTAGGGAAAAAAATGGCCTTTGCAATGGTGGAGTGTCAGCCTGTGGTCCCATCAATGGGTACTTTCACTCCTAGCCTCGCGGACTCAATGGTGGAGTGTCAGCCTGTGGTCCCATCAACGAGTACTTTCACTCCTAGCCTCGCGGACTCAATGGTGGAGTGTCAGCCTGTGGTCCCATCAACGAGTACTTTCACTCCTAGCCTCGCGGACTCAATGAAAGCTTGATAACAAATCTACAAACAAATCTGGAATCTCTAATGTTCTTTAAAACACTTTTGAGATGAGCATTTCCAATTCGCAAATAATTAAAGTCACACATACTTATCACTGCAGCACCATACCCATAACAGTTGAGATCTCTACCTTCCCATAGTCACTGTATTAAGAGTGCTTTCCATGATATGTAGTTAATTATTATTATTATTATTATCAAACCCAAGCGCTAAACCCACCAGGGGCATACAGCGCTGCACCTCTAGTCAAACAACGTAGACACAAACGAGTTCGTAGTTTGCCGGTGAAGGTCTAATATGAAGAACTGCAACTCTCCTCGCTTTCCATGCATCTAATCTGTATTACTTTCCATTTCCCAGGCACTGTATGGTCCATGAATGCAATAATAATAATAATAATAATAATAATAATAATAATAATAATAATAATAATAATAATAATGTCAGTAGCGTTACTGTGTACTGTGCAGTATACTTAGATAATCCCTTGCTAGCCGTGACGTCACGATTCCCGCACATGTCAGGCGCCAGCAAGAGGCCTCCGTCTCAGTTCAGCGCTAGGCTTACACTCGACAGGCAGGCCTGGGCTTCTCCTCGAGACTCTCTTAATAATTATATGCCTCCAAGACATCCAACGTGTATTTCTTACTCCATTATCTCTTCACGAACCCCCACGACAATAATAATGATAATTATTATAATTATATGGGTATGAAGCATGGGTGGTGAATGTAGCAACAAGGAGAAGGCTGGAGGCAGTGATGTCATGTCTGAGGGCAATGTGTGGTGTGAATATAATGCAGAGTTTCCGTTGTTTGGAAATTAGGGGGAAGTGCGGGATTACCAAAACTGTTATCCAGAGGGCTGAGGAGGGATTACTGAGGTGGTTCAGACATGTAGAGAGAGTGGAAGGAAATAGAATGACTTCGAGAGTGTATAAATCTGTAGTGGAGGGAAGGCGGGGTAGGGGTCGGCCTAGGAAAAGTTGGAGAGAGGGAGTAAACGAGGTTCAGTGTGCGAGGGGCTTGGACATCCAGCAAGCATGCGTGAGCTTGTTAGATAGGAGCAAATGGAGACAAATGGTTTTTAGGACTTGACGTGCTGTTGGAGTGTAAGCAAGGTAACATTTATGAAGGGATTCAGGGAAATCGGCAGGCCGGACTTGAATCCTGGAGATGGGAAGTACAGTGTCTGCACTCTGAAGGAGGGATGTTAATGTTGCAGTTTTATAACTGTAGTGTAAGCGCGCCTCTGGCAAGACAGTGATGGACTAAATGATGATGGAAGTTTTTCTTTTTCGGGCCACCCTGCCTTGGTGAGAAACGGCCGATGTGTTAATAAAATAATAAAAAACAATGACATATAATAATAATAATAATAATAATAATAATAATAATAATAATAATAATAATAATAATAATAATAATGTAGTTTCAAGACATCTGATGTCACAAATTGCTTGTTGTTGTAAATCAACAAACTCATATATTCTTCCTCTTTCTGAGTTAGCTAAGTGCTTCCACCACTTCCAGTCATTAGCAATTACAGTATCTATGGGTAAATTTGATACTATTAATCGTGGATCACTTAATCCCTAAAATATGAATTAATGTAAACTCTTGGGGTATACACAGTGATACATACACGTCATAGTGTACAGACAAGTATCTGGATACTGCCAGTCTGAGCACAGCATGTACTACTGTCTTAGCTCTTTGAAGTAAGTATTAGCTAACTTTTTTGTCTCCTTCAAGGAGACAAATTGCCCCTAATGATAGCTAATTGTGTAAACTGAGTAATTTATTCAATTCGTAGCCTAACTCGTGAAAATTGTTTTGGGAGAAAGAGATGACAAGCTGTTGTTGTTCCCTGAGACAAGCCTAGCCAGCTACACCTGTGTTAGTCGTTGTTGTTCCTTGAGACAAGCCTAGCTAGCTACACCTGTGTTAGTCGTTGTTGTTCCTTGAGACAAGCCTAGCTAGCTACACCTGTGTTAGTCGTTGTTGTTCCTTGAGACAAGCCTAGCTAGCTACACCTGTGTTAGTCGTTGTTGTTCCTTGAGACAAGCCTAGCTAGCTACACCTGTGTTAGTCGTTGTTGTTCCTGAGACAAGCCTAGCCAGCTACACCTGTGTTAGTGGTTGTTGTTCCTTGAGACAAGCCTTGCCAGCTACACCTTTGTTAGTCGTTGTTGTTCCTTGAGACAAAGCTAGTAGCTACACCTGTGTTAGTCGTTGTTTTTTTCCTTGAGACAAGCCTAGCCAGTACACTGTGTTAGTTTGTTGTTCCTTGAGACAAGCCTAGCTAGCTACACCTGTGTTAGTGGTTGTTGTTCCTTGAGACAAGCCTAGCCAGCTACACCTGTGTTAGTCGTTGTTGTTCCTTGAGACAAGCCTAGCGCTACACCTGTGTTAGCGTTGTTGTTCCTTGAGAAAATGCTAGCAGCTTTAAACCCGTGTTAGTCGTTGTTGTTCCTTGAGACAAGCCTAGCCAGCTACACCTGTTAGTCGTTGTTGTTCCTTGAGACAAACTTGTCTTAGTCTTTCCTTGCCGCTCCTGCTACCTTTAATATTAATATTCGTTTTGATAATATTTGAATTACTTCTTAGGTCAGAATTCAGATAAGATCCAAATTCTCATCACTTATTTATTCATAGATATTGTTTTCTGCTCACAACAGAAGGAGCCGGGTGGAGGGTGGAGACTATGAACCAGTTTTCTTAAACTTGTTACCCGTAGCATCCTGGGGTGGTACTATTCCTGAGGGTTGAGTTCTGAAATGGGTTGAAGTAGAATAAATACTACGGCGAACCAAAAGGGATAATTCTTTAGTATATTATGGCATTATATTAACTTTTATTTTATTATTATCACACTGCCCGATTCCCACCAAGGCAGGGTGGCCCGTAAGAAAACCTTTCACCCCATTCACTCCATCCTGTCTTGCAGAAAGGGGGTTTACACTACAGCTTTTAAACTGAACATTAACCCCTCCTTAAATTTTATTTTTATAAAAAAGAGAAAATAAAGTTTTGCTTTTTCTCCTATGAAATTTTAAAATTTGGCGGGACGTTGTAGGCGGAGGTGGCCCGCCCCCCCCGTGTTAAGAGTTTGTGGGGGCTGTAAAATAGCAACCAAGCAGAAAATGCTCCTCGAGGCTCCCATATAAATGATATAACACTATTCCAAGAACAGTCTTGCTGTAATAAACCAGGTATTTCCCGCGTCTCTCAGCCTGTACATAAAACCCGGTTTTACCCGGTCTTCCAGCCTGTAAAAAAACCCGGTATTACCAAGAACAGTCTTCGCCCGTACTAACAGGTATTACTAAATATGTCTCTCAAACCCGTACATAAAAAACCCGGTATTCCCAAACAGTCTCTCAGCCCGTACATAAACCAGGATTACCAAGCAGTTCTCAGCCTGTACATAAACCCGGGATTACCAAGAACAGTCTCCGCCCGACATAAACCCGGGATTACAAATTAGTCCTCAACCTGTACATAAACCCGGTATTACCAAGCGTCTTTCAGCCCGTAATAAACCAAGATTTCCAAGTAAGTTTTCAGCTTGTACTAAAACAGGTATTTTCCAAAACAGTTTTCAGCCCGTCATAAAAAACCCGGTTTCCCAAGTACAGTCTTCAGCCTTAATAAACAGGTATTACCAAAATAGTCTTCACCTTTTTACATAAACAGTACTCCCGACAATGATCACCCGAACAACGCGCACTAAAACAAAATTACACTTGTTATGCAGGTTTTTTATAACCATTTTTTTTAATATGGCCACAAGAATATTACATAAAAAATTTTATATATTTCAGCTAAACCGTAGAGCGAAAAAGGGCCCAGGGTTTCAAGTGATGGGGGTGATGGAAGGAGGTTGGGATGAGGGTGTGAGATGAGAGGGGATGGGATGGGGTATGGGATGAGAGGTGTGGAGAGAGGTGATGGGGGGTGAGAGGTGATGGGATGAGAGGTGATGAGATGAGGGTGATGGGTGAGAGGTGATGGGATGGGGTGTGAGATGAGGGTGGGGATGAGAGGTGTGGGATGAGAGGTGTGAGATGAGAGTGTGGGTGGAGGGATGGGATGAGAGGTGATGAGTGAGAGGTGATGGAATGAGAGGTGATGGGATGGAGGTGATGGATGAGAGGGATGGGTGGGGGTGAGAGATGGGAGGTGATGGGATGAGGGTGATGAGATGGGGGTGATGGGTGAGAGGGGTTGGGGGGATGTGATGGGATGAGGGTGATTATGAAAAGGGGAGGGAGAGAGGGATGAGATGAGAGGGGATGGGAGAGAGGTGATGAGTTGGGGGGGTGATGGGATGAGAGGTGATGAGTTTGGGGGTGATGGGATGAGAGGTGAGGGATGAGATGTGTGGGGGAGAGGTGTGTGATGAGAGGGGGGATGGGGATGAGAGGTGATGAGATGAGAGGGGATGGGATGAGAGGTGATGGGAGGGTGATGGGATGAGAGGTGATGGGTGAGAGGGGATGGGATGAGAGGTATGAGATGGAGGTGATGTGAGAGAGGTGATGGGATGAGGGTAATGGGATGGATGTGATGGGATGAGGGTGATGTGATGAGGGGATGGGAGAGGGTGTGTGATGGAGGTGTGGGGGAGGTGTGAGTGAGAGGTGATGGGATGAGGGTGATGGATGGGGGGTGAGGGATGAGAGGGGATGAGTGGGAGGTAGGATGAGAGGTGATGGATGAGAGGTAATGGATGGAGGTGTGGGATGGAGGGGATGAGATGAGAGGTGATGGGATGAGAGGTGATGAAGGGGGTATGGGTGAGAGGTGGAGTGGAGGTGATGGGATGGAGGGATGGGAGAGATGTGATGGGATGAGAGGGGGTGAGATGGAGGTGATGGGATGAGAGGGGATGGGGTAGAGGGGGGTGGGGGTGAGAGGTGATGGGGGTGAGAGGTGATGGGGTGGAGGTAATGGGATGGGGGTATGGGAGAGAGGTAATGGGTGGAGGTGATGGGATGAGAGGGAATGAGTCGGAGGTACGGGGTGAAAAAACGGTGAGATGAGAGGGGATGGGATGAGAGGGAGGGATGAGAACGGTGAGATGAGAGGGGATGGGTGAGAGGGGTTGGGGGATGAGAGGTAAAAGGGATGAGAGGGGATGGGGGGGTGAGAAGCGGTGGATGAGAGGTAAGGGTGAGAGGGATGGGTGAGGGTAATGGGGTGAGAGGTGATGGGTGAGATAATGAGTCGAGAGGGGGACGGATGAGGGCGGTGAGATGAGAGGGATGGGATGAGAGGTATGGGTGAGAAGCGGTGAGATGAGATAAAGGGGGGGTGGTGGGTGAGAGGTGGTGGGATGAGAGGGGATGGGGTGGGGAATGGGTGGAGGTTTTTAATAATATAAAATGACGGATGGGGGCGGGGAATGAGATATGGGGTGAATATGGGATAGGGTATGGGAAGAGGGACGGGGGGAGATGGTGAATTGGGGGTTGGGGGAAAAGGGATATAATTGAATAAGGGAAAATTAATGGTAAAATTTTTTTATAAAATAATAATAATATGGGTTTAAAGAAAAATGGGGTGGGGGGTGGTGGGGTGGGGGTGGTGAGAAGGAATGGGGTGAAAGGGGATGGGGTGAGGGTAAAGGTGAGAGGTGATGGGATGAGAGGCGATGGGTGGAGGTGATGGGATGAGAGGTAAATGGGATGAGAGGTGATGGGATGAGGGGGATGGGATGGAGGTGTGGGATGAGGGTGATGGGATGAGAGGTTTGAGATGAGAGGTGATGGGATGAAGGTAAAGGGATGGGGGGTGGTGGGGTGAGAGTTTGGGGAGATAGAGGTGATGGGATGAGAGGTGTGGGATGAGGGTGGTGGGATGGAGGTAATGGGAGAGAGGTGATGGGATGAGAGGTGATGGTGAGAGGTGAGGGATGAGAGGTTTATGGGATGGAGGTGATGGATGAGAGGGATGGGTGAGAGGTGATGGGATAGAGGTGGTGGGATTTAGGGTAATGGGGTGAGAGGTGATGGGATGAGAGGGATGGGATGAGAGGTGATGGGATGAGAGGGGTGGGAGTGAGGTAAGGGTGGAGGGGTGATGGGTGAGAGGTGAGGGGGGTGAGAGGGGGTGGGATGAGAGGTAATGGGATGGAGGGGATGGGGTGAGAGGTGAGGGATGAAGGTGATGGGGTGAGGGTGGTGGGATGGAGGTAATGGGTGAGAGGTGATGGGATGAGAGGGATGGAGAGGGTAAAAGGGGTGGGAGGTGGTGGGGGGAGAGGTAATGGGGGTGGTTGGGGGGGGGGGAGAGGTAAAAGGGTGAGGGTGGTGGGGGTGGGTGGTGGTGGGATGTAGGTGGGGAATGGGAGGTGATGGGATGGAAAATGATAGAAGGGGATGTGATCAGTAAGTGAGACTGAAGGAAGGGGAGGGTTGCTACTTTCTTTTTAAAGGATTTTCAAACTTAAATCTCCCTTTAAGCAGACAAAAACAAGTACTTGAGTCTCGCCCCCCGGTCCTTTAAACATGCCAATAACAATATTGAGTTCGCCTCCTGGCCTTTAAGCTGCACAATAACAAGTATTTAGTCTCGCCTCCTGGTCCTTTTCATGCAAATAACAAGTATTTAGTCTCGCCTCTGGTCTTTTAGCATGCCTTTTTAAGTACTTGAGTCTCGCCCCCTGGGCCCTTTAAGCATGACAAAAACAAGTCTTTAGTCTCGCCTCCTGGTCCTTGAAGTTTCACAATAACAAAGGGACTTGAGTCTCGTCTTGGTCCCGGAAAATGCACAAAAACAAGTACTTGAGTCTCGCCTCCCCGGTCCTTGAAAACATGAAAATAACAAGTACTTGAGTCCGCCTCCCGGTCCCTTTAAGCATGCACAAAAAAAAATACTTTAGTCTGCTCCTGGTCTTGAAGCTGCACAATAACAATTTCTTGAGTTTTGCCCCCTGGTCCTTTAAGCTGACAATAACAATTTCTTGAGTTCCCCCCCGGGCCCTTTAAAACATGCCCCAAAAACAAATATTGAGTCTCGCCTCCTGGTCCCTTTAGCATGCACAATAACAAGTATTTAGTTCGCCTCCGGCCTTGAAACATGCCCAATCAATACTTTAGTCTCGTCCCGGTCCTTTGGGTGCCCAATAACAATACTTGAGTCTCCCCTGGTCCTTAAGCATGCACAATAACAAGTACTTGGTCTCGCCTCTGGTCTTGAAGCTGCCCCAAAAACAAGATTGGTCTCGCCTCCTGGTCCTTGAAGAGCCCAAAAACAAGTACTTTAGTCTCGCCCCCTGGCCCTTTAAGCATGCACAATAAAACCCTCTTGAGTCTCCCTCCCGGTCCTTGAAGATTGCCCAAAACAAGTACTTTAGTCTCGCCTCTGGTCTTGAAGCATGCCCCAAAAACAAGTTCTTGGTCTCGCCTCCCGGTCCTTGAGCAGCCCAATAAAAGTATTGAGTTCGCCTCCCGGTCCTTGAAGCATGCCCAATACAAGACTTGGTCTGCCCCCTGGTCCTTGAGCGCCAATAACAAGTATTGAGTCTCGCCCCCTGGTCCCTTTAAGCATGCCCAATAAAAAAGTCTTGAGTCTGCCTCTGGCCTTGGCTGACAATAAAAAGTACTTGAGTCTCGCCTCCTGGTCCTTTAAGCATGCCCCTAAAAAAGTATTGAGTCTCGCCTCTGGTCCTTGAAGCATGCCCCAAAAAAAGTACTTGAGTTGCCCCCTGGTCCTTGAAGCATGCCCCAAAAACAAGTATTGAGTCTCGCCTCCTGGGCTTGAAGCATGCCCCAAACAATACTTGATCTCCCTCCTGGTCCTTGAAAACAGCCCCAAAACAATTGAGTCTCGCCCCCTGGGCCTTTAAGCATGCACAATAAAAAAGTCTTTAGCTCGCCTCCTGGTCTTGAAGCATGCCCAAAAAAAGTACTTGAGTCTCGCCCCCGGTCCTTGAAGCATGCACAAAACAAATACTTGAGTTCGCCCCCTGGTCCTTGAAACATGCAAATAACAAATATTGAGTCTCCCCCTGGTCCTTGAAGCGCACAAAACAAGTCTGAGACTGCCTCCTGGTCCCTTTAAGCATGCCCAAAACAAGTATTGGGCTCGCCCCCTGGTCCTTGAAGCAGCCCCAAAAACAAGTCCTGCCCTTTTGGGCCTTTAAGCATGCACAATAAAAAAGTATTGAGTCTCGCCTCCCGGTCCCTTTAAGCATGCACAATTTAAAAGTACTTGAGTCTCGCCTCCTGGTCCTTTAAGCATGCACAATAAAAAAAGTACTTGAGTCTCGCCTCCGGTCCCCTTTAAGCATGCACTAACAAGTACTTTGGGCTGCCCCGGTCCCTTGAAACATGCCCAAAACAAGTTTCTTGAGTCTGCCCCCGGTCCTTGAAAGCAGACAATAAAGTACTTGAGCTGTCCCGGTCCTTTAAGCATGCACAATAACAAGTCTTTAGTCTCGCCTCCTGGTCCCTTTACATTGCACAATAAAAGTACTTGAGTCTGCCTCCTGGTCCTTGAAGCATGCCAATAACAAGTACTTGAGTCTCGCCTCCCCGGGTTTTTAAACATGCCCAAAAACAAGTACTTGAGTCTGCCCCCTGGTCCCTTTAAACATGCACAAAAAAAAGTACTTGGTTCGCCTCCCGGTCCTTTAAGCACGCCCAATAACAAGTACTTTTAGTTCGCTCGGTCTTGAGAGCACAATAACAAGTACTTGGTTCCCCCTTGGGTTTTTGAAGCATGCCCAATAAAAAGGACTTGAGTCTCGCCTCTGGCCTTTAAGCATGCACAATAACAAGTACTTGGTCTGCCTTGGTCCTTGAAGATGCCCCTACAAGTATTTAGTCTCGCCCTGGTCCTTGAAGATGCCCAAAAAAAGTACTTTAGTCTGCCTCCGGTCCTTGAAGCTGCCCAATAACAAGTACTTTAGTCTGCTCCTGGTCTTGAAAGCATGCCCTAAAAGTATTGAGTCTGCCTCCTGGTCCTTGAAGCATGCCCAAAAACAAGTACTTTAGTTGCCTCCTGGTCCCTTTAAGCATGCCCAAAAACAAGTACTTGAGTTTTGCCCTGGTCCTTGAAGAGCCCAATAACAAGTACTTGAGTCTGCCTCCCGGTCCTTGAAGCATGCCCAATAAACAAGTACTTGAATTCGCCCCCTGGGGCCTTGAAGGGGATGCACAATAAAAATATTGAGTCTGCCTCCTGGTCCTTTAAGCATGCCCCAAAAAAAGACTTGAGTCTGCCTCCTGGTCCTTGAAGCATGCCCAATAACAAGTACTTAGTCTCGCCTCCCGGTCCCTTTAAGCATGCACAAAAACAAGTACTTGAGTCTCGCCCCCCTGGGGCCTTGAAGCACGCCCAAAAAAAGTACTTGAGTCTCGCCCCCGGTCCTGAAGCATGCCATAAAAAGTCTTTAGTCTCGCCTTGGCCTTTAAGCTGCCAATAAAATACTTGAGTTGCCTCCCGGGGCCTTGAAGCATGACATAACAAGTACTTGAGTCTCGCTCCTGGTCCCGAAACATGCCCAAAAACAATCTTGAGTTCGCCTCCCGGGGCCTTGAAGCATGCCAATAACAAGTATTGAGCTCGCCCCCCTGGTCCCTTTAAGCATGCCCAAAAAACAAGTATTGGGGGTTTGTCCTGGTCCTTTAAGCATGCCTAACAAGTATTGAGTCTGCCTCTGGTCCTTTTTGGGTGACAATAAAAGCTTGAGTCCCCTCTGGTCCTTTAAACATGCACAAAAACAAGTACTTGAGTCTCGCCTCCTGGTCCCTTTAAGCTGCCAATAAAAAGTACTTGGTCTCGCTCTGGTCCCTTTAAGCATGCCCAATAAAAGTACTTGAATCTCGCCTCTGGTCCCTTTAAGCATGCACAATAAAAATACTTGAGTTCGCCCCCTGGTCCTTGAAGCATGCCCCAAAAAAAGTACTTTGGCTGCCTTCTGTCCCTTTAAACATGACAAAAACAGTACTTGAGTCCGCCTCCTGGTCCTTGAAGGGAGCACAATAACAAGTACTTGAGTCTCGCCCCCTTGGGCCCCTTTAAGCATGCCCAATAAAAGTATGAGTCTCGCTCCTGGTCCTGAAGCATGCCCAATAACAAGTCTTGGTCTCGCCTCCTGGTCCTTGAAGAGCCCCAAAAACAAGTACTTTAGTCTCGCCTCCTGGTCCTTGAAGCATGCCCCAATAACAAGTACTGGTCTCGCCTCCCGGTCTTTAAGATGCCCCAAAAACAAGTACTTGAGTTGCCTCCCGGTCCTTGAAGATGCACAATAAAAAATACTTTTAGTCTGCCTCCTGGGCCTTGAAAACATGCACAATAACAAGTACTTGGTCTCGCCTCCTGGGCCTTGAGCATGCCCAATAACAAGTACTTGAGTCTCGCCTCCGGTCCCTTTAAGCAGCACAATAACAAGTCTTGAGTCTCGCCCCCTGGTCCTTGAAGCATGCCCCCAAAAAAAAAGACTTGAGTCTCGCCTCCTGGTCCTTTAGCATGCCCCCAATAAAAAGTCTTGATCTCGCCTCCTGGCCCTTTAAGCCCCGCCCAATAACAAGTACTTGGTCTCGCCTCCCCGGTTTTTGAAACATGCCAAAAACAAATACTTGAGTTCCCCCTCCTGGTCCCTTTAAACGCACATAACAAAGTACTGGTTGTCCGGGGCTTGAAAGCATGAAATAACAAGTCTTGAGTCTGCCTTGGTCATCCTCACAGTATCCACTCTGTACAAAACCCGCCCCTCTCCCTTAGATTTTTACGAAAAAGTCGGAAGTTGCTGTGGTAGTCCATAGGAGGGGCAGGCCCCATTCTTGAGTTTTTATAAAATTTTTTGGGAGAAATTTTTTTCCCCCCAATTGTGGTAAAATTTTTGGGCCCTTTTAAAATTAAGTGTGAAATTATATACTAAGTGGAAATTTGACACATTTTAGACTTATAATTTTGGGACTTTTAGACTACATGTGGGGTTTTAATAATCGGAGTGCAAAGGCAATTTAAAACCCGATATAAAAGGCCTGGAATGAAAAAATCAGATCCACTTTCAAGGGGAAAACCCGCAATTTTTTATGCAACTGCAAGAGAAAATGGTCGTATAATGGGAATTTCAAAAAAAGAGATGCTCAGCCAGTGTGCCCTCTTCTGTCATCGTTCTTCTAGGCTGGAGTATTGCTGTGTAATAACGGCCCCCGCAAGGGGTCGAAAATTTCTGTGTTGGAAAATGTAAGGAAACCCTTTACAACTGTATAAAACACAGTCAGGCATTAATTACTGGGGTGCTGGGTCCTAGAATATTCTTTAGAAAAATAGGTGAGAAAATTTAATTTAATTGGAGGATACGGAGGGGTTGGTCCTAAACTTGCACACTGAAATTACTCTTACGCACACAAAAGATTTGGCAGAGATGCAGGATACCTCCTGTAAAAAGCAGGAAAAGTATGAGTACACTGATAGAGACTTCAAGAAGTGTTAAGGGACCAGACTCTTTTATTCAACATCTCCTTATGAAAAAGGGTTTCACCAAAAACTCTTTGCCGTCTAAAGATAAAGGATTAAAGATTAAAGATTTTCATTCCTTTGCAATATTTACGATGTGTGATTAGTTTTGATTTGTTAAATACAAAGAAAGCCACTAACATGCCGGGGCATTTCAGGCAGACAAGAGGGACCCCAACAGATTCCTCAAAACAGTTCCTGATCACCCAGATTGTAGTGCATTCATTGGACTGAGGGCAGAGGGCACAAACAGCTTGATTAATCAGGCCAGTAACCAGGAGACCTGCTCTGGGACCGGGCCGAGCAGGCGGTGACCTCCAGAAGCGACTCTAGGTAAACGACGTTGAGACAAAAAATTCTTAATCCCTAGAATATGGATTAAATTCAACTATCAATGTGTAAATGCCGAGATGCACACTGCATGGTGTGTGTGTATACTGAGATACACACTTCTCGAGGTATACACCGTGTGCATTTCTCCACTTTACACATACATATTAACTGATAAAATTAAGTAGCGGCATATTTTAAACCTATTTATCTTTGCTGGAGTCCTGGTCTGGCACCGGGCCGAGGGGCGGTGACCTCGTCGTCGTCTCTGGGCAGTTTAATTTTAGTTTAATATATTTATTATGCACCCCAGACCCATCCTATGGACGGGAGTCAAAATAATACAGAGGCACATGATGGGTCCAGGGACTGGACCGCAAAGTTTTGACAGATGAACAAGTTACAGTGGTAATGAACTATTTACATGAATATATCTTGTCTATTCATATAACGACACATTATTTCCTGTCTCTTCTCCCCAAGCACAAGATCTCACCACTGCATCATGCCGACCTACAATATGCTAATACCTTAATAAGTGTATGTGAAACATTAGAGGTTCGATCCATAGACCTCGCTAATAGGAGTAGAGAATGTCTCGGCCCGGCCATCAGGAAGCTCGGAATTAAGTCCGCGATGGGAGGAGAGTGGGATATACATACTGTTTTTTTTTTATTTAATTTTGTGTTATTGCTTCCCCTTCCAGCGTACAGGACCCAGGACGTGTGTCAACAATGAAGTGGACTAGTTGGTGCGCTGCGATACTGGCGGTGATGGCTGCTGTGTTGCTCTGTGGGGGCGTCACAGCCCCGGCCAGACCATCTTCCCTAGCACGGGTCCTAGCACCTGTGGTCAGACACAGGGTATGTATACACTCCTCCCTAGCACGGGTTATACCACCCGTGGTCAGACACAGGGTATGTATACACCCCTGCCTAGAACGGGTTCTAGCACCCGTGGTCAGACACAGGGTATGTATACACCCCTGCCTAGCACGGGTTCTAGCACCCGTGGTCAGACACAGGGTATGTATACACTCCTCCCTAGCACGGGTCCTACCACCTGTGGTCAGACACAAAGTACGTACATATTCCTCCATATCACCGGTGGTCAGACACAAGGTACGTACATGTTCCTCCATATCACCGGTGGTCAGACACAAGGTACGCACATGTTCCTCCATAGCACCGGTGGTCAGACACAAGGTACGTACATGTTCCTCTATATCACCGGTGGTCAGACACAAGGTCCGCACATGTTCCTCCACATCACAGGTGGTCAGACACAAGGTACGTACGTGTTCCTCCATAGCACCGGTGGTCAGACACAAGGTACGTACAGATTTACTGAATGCAATTTTTTAATTTTAAGAATTAGCCCCATTTTTTGAACACTGGTAAATAGTATTTTATTTTATACATCACGTTAGTTCAGAACAAAACATTTCTTAGCGACTTAATTTTTTTATGCTGCACTAAAAACTAGATTATATTTACAAAAAAAGTTCAAACTAGAGCAGGTACGCTTAGGTCAGGTAAGGTTTGTCAGGAGTTAGTTTAATATGTTTATTATGCACCCCATACCCATCCTGTGGGCGGTAGTCAAAAGATTACAGAGGTACATAATTGGTCCAGGGACTGGACTCCAAAGTTTTGATAGCTGAGCAAATTACAGAGGTAATGAACTCACAATTTACAAAGGTAATGAACTCACAATTTACAAAGGTAATGAACTCACAATTTACAAAGGTAATGAACTCACAATTTACAAAGGTAATGAACTCCAGGTAGGTCTGGTCACAATCATGACAAGTTACAAAGGTATTTACAGATTACAGAGGTACGTAATGGGTCCAGGGACTGGGCCCCCAAAGTTTTGATAGCTGAACTAGGTACAAAAGTAATGAGCTCACAAGTTACAAAGGTAATGAATTCTGTAGAATGGTTACTTACGTTTATGGTTTGTCAGGAAACAGAACAAATGTTTCCTGACGCGAGTCTTAGCTGGAGCTTTTGGTAATCTGACCGAGGCCTTCCGCTGGCTAACCGCTCCACCCTTTTAAAATTTAAGGTTAGTTATAACCATATATATAACAACAGCTAATTGGAGCACTGTTCTCCCCTCTTTTTACGACGCCATGAATTCTTGACTAAACATTCAGAAAATGTTATATTTAAAGAATATATATATACACAGTTTAGTTCCATTCCCTCCTCCCTTTACAAACCAATGTGCATTTACAGTAGTTTCACATTATTTCTCCTCAATTACAAAATCAGTAAAAAAGAATTAGGAATGTTGAAGCATAATGCCAGGAGGTATGATACAAATACAATATTTAAAACAAAATTTGACTGAGACTACGTTTATCTGAGTGCGCCGAGTGCCAGAAAAGCTAGTCTTAGATACTGTGTCAATGTAACCACACAAGAATTCACTTTATAAACAAAATAATTAGGCGAAACTAGAAAGAATAGCTGTAAATTACAGGTCCAAGGAACTATATCCAATATCCTAACAAACTTGCATCTTAAGGCATTTCCTAAATGTTTCAGGCATTTATTCTTAGGCATCTCTTACTAGTTGAAAAGAAATACGATAGCCAATAGACGATATATAATTTAGTGTACCTCAGCCTAGTAAGTTTCCACCCATTCCGCTGATACACAATTATGCTCTTAACATTAACAGACTGATCCTTCAACTGAGTCAATTCTAACTGCTTTATGGTAAGGTGTAACGCTGTCAGAGGGAATAAACTAGAAGAACCTACTGTATTTCCTCCAGAAAACGGACCAGCTATATATGACGCAGAAATTAATGTGGAGGGAATACAATGGCAGAAACTAGAATATTCCTTCCACACTAATTTTTGCTAGTGCATTTCTTCGCTAGAGGATCATTTCACCCTCATTAGTAATCTGGACCACAGCTGTGTCATGGAAGGTTGAAAGATTGCACCTCCTACCTTACAACTGCACCACTAGTGACAATAAGTGACCATTCTGGAGATGGTCAAGTAAGCAGATATATGTAAATAATAACGGCCAGCTTCCCATCAGCTAACATTTATCTAACACTACGTGTTCAAAGTAAAAAATATAAGTGTATAGCTCCAGTTACCCCACCTTCATACATACATACATTAGAGGTGTATATCTCGCAGTGGATATACACTGAAAGTTTCTCTTCTTCCTTAAATATTAAAGTTTGCTAGCTGTTAATGAACTAAATACGGTGTTAATGACTCATGTGTAGCTGAAGGGTTTTAAAGATAACACACCTGACACACTATCGTTCCAGCTGGAGGAGGGAGGGCTGGCGCCGGCGCTGGTAGAGGAGCTGGTGGCTGACTTCGAAGACCCAGAGCTGCTCGACTTCCGTGATGCCGCCGGCAAGCGAGAATTCGACGAATACGGTCATATGAGGTTCGGGAAGCGCGGCGGTGATTACGATGACTATGGTCACCTTCGCTTCGGCAGGAGCCTCCACTCTCACAAAAATCAACACTCCATTTTCCATTAAAGGGACCCGGTTACGACAGGTTAAAAATATCAGGGACTTGACTAGTCAGCGAGTGTATTTTTTTAATAATGGTAGGTTTCCGTTTATATCTCAAGGGCAACTGTCCGGAATTATGAAAATTAATGTAGCAAATCTGGTCGCGTGAAATTCACATTTTAATTATTGATTCTTAATAGATGAATAATATCTTTCTCACATGGAAATCGTGAAGAAACACTCAACTTCAAAGCACTTGCTAAGGACTCAAGACGTGAAGCTGTACTCTGAGCCTTTCCCGAACATCTGCTTACACTGTGTATTCGTAAAGGAACTTCTCTCGAACACGCTGTAATGTGTTCACGCAAAGATTTTGCTCGATAATAACTAAAATAATGATGTGTGATCAAACGTTCCATTTACATAATGACGTATCATGACGTATCATTGGATACACGCCATTTATTATGAGACGCCAGTGTAAGCCATCCATGTTGTGAAGTGTTTTATGTTCCTTATAGTGGCTGGAATATAGAGTGTAACCTATCTGTTTGTGCATTTTCATTCCCCCTCTGCAGTAAAGAGGGCAGTCAAACTGCCTTCTTTACTCTTAACTGAATCATTAAGTCCTTCAAATCACATAAGAAGTGATTTGGTCTACGATAAAAAAGTTAAATACTATACAACCATACACACTAACATTCACGATTCAAAACTATATTACAAAAAAAAAAATCACAATAACAAGAACACAAAAAATAAATTCTATCACACTAAGTTAAAATAACTTAGGTAAATTTTGATTAAATCATTAATGTCCAAAGACTTCTCTAAAGTTTTGTGGTGCGCAAACTGTTACAATGAAGCATACAACATTGTGTCCACAGGAGAACCAAACCAACACAACTGTCAAATTCTATATACCTTGTTTCTTGTCTGTAGAGTCCACTGAGCCAGTCACTTCCTAAATAAATATCAGTGAATTTGGCCAGTGAAGTTACTGTGAGACACAAGTTTAGTATTGTGAGAGATTATTTAGAAACTTTCGCCTCAGATTCTGTCTGCTTATTTCCCTGTATTCCATGTCACAGGTACCATCAATTGAACGTACCATCAATTGAACGTGGATACAAACATCTTCTAGATTACAGGGTGGATTAAGTAATATTGGACTATGGCATATAGAGCATAGAAGAAATGAAGTAAACAATGCTGGCTAGTCGACTTTTTTCACTGATTAACGTAGACTGTGCTACGCGGCAGCTGTTTTCTGAAAGAAGGGATGACTGGTGACCGAGTGGAAAAAATATCCTCATATCTCAATCCTAAGCCAAGATAATGATGTGTATCCAGAGCGAGTTACATCACACCCACTTATAACCAAGGTTGGTAGTACACTGAGGCAGTGTTACCAGACGCTACTGACACAAGGTCGGTATAATTCGATGTAAAACATCGTTATATTAAATCAAAATTCGTTTTTCTTTATAAGTAGCATCACAGTGCATATGTAAAGTTCAACTGCATTACTGACATATTTAAACATTAATTTTACCCCAATAAAAATATTAAACAACTTTTGCTATAAATTATACCTGGAGTATACCTTTACATTGACATTTATTTCACAGTATACAGTGATGCTGAAACATGACACTGGTGACATTAACAATAAAAAAAACACAAGGTAAAATACAATGATTTGTTCCATAACATACAACTCATGTGAACTTAATCCTCATCAGCAGCAACTTGTGCCTCAGTGCCGTATTTTTCATATATTTCATGATTCATTATGCTTGGTAGTTCCCTAGTTACTCTACAACTATAAAACTCTCGAGAGATGACTCTTTTAAGTGTGAAACATTCCAGTCAGAGTGCCTGATGACAACTTATTTCTTAATTTTGTTGTCATGTGGTAAATTTACAGTGGAAAACATTCTCTCCACAGTAGCGCTTGACTGTGGTCAGCACAAACTAAGCATGATAGACGTCAGGTGCGGTCACAGAGGTTCATCACGCCCTCGCTCTGTCTCATACACTTTAATCCAAATGGAAGTTGGAGCAGCAGTTATTCTGTTTCAAGAACTTAAACACCAGGTAATGTTACCAGTAAAGTAAAAGGACACAAGTGCAACTAATGTGACATTTTATTGTGGCAACGTTTCGCTCTCCAGGAGCTTTATCAAGCCATTACAGACAATACATGGACACAGAGGGTATATATAGGCTCAGAGTGAGGTGCAATACTAGTGGTAGTGGTAGTAGTGACAAAAGTTATAGTAGTAGTAGTAATACAATATGGTAGAGCAATTAATTCGTACATGAGTAAAAGGATATAAAAGCTATTGCTTGGGTAACATAAAAATAGGTTGGACAAATATAGACTGGATAGAGGCAGCTTGTTTCAGTGTTCAGTCTCTGTAATGTGCTTTGTGTAGTATAACAGGAGAGACTATGTGATGGCAGGGTTTACTGTTTTCAGGAGGATTCTTGCTAAGACTTCAGAGATGGTGAAGCTGCCGTTGTTTTGTTAAATTGTATTCGAAACAGCGATCAGTGCTGATTCGAGGCACTTGCGTCTGCGGAAATTAGTTTCTTTGATCACTAATTGGGCGTCCCTGAATTTCATGAGATGATTGGTGGAATTTCGGTTTTGTACACAGGCGTTGTTCAAGTTATCGTTCCTACAGGCGGGTGTCGAGGTTTCTTGCTGTTTCGCCTATGTAAATCTTGTCACAGCCTCCACAGGGTATAGTGTAAACTCCTGCGTTGACTGGTTCGTGGTGCTTTGATTTTGTCCTGGTTAGATCCTTTATTAAAGTGCTAGAGGCGATGGCGACTCTGGTATTAGTTTGTGAAAGTACTTTAGAAAAGTTCAGTGCAACCTGGCTGTTGGGAAGAATTATAACTTTGTTGGGAGTGGTGTTAGTGCGTGGAGAATCAAGGATCTGAAGAGCTCTTTTCTTGCAGTCTTTGATGAAAAAGGAAGGAAAATGTAACTCAGTGAATGTTTGGTGAATGTATGTACATTCCTCGTCAAGAAACTCAGGACTACAAATTCGGTATGCTCTTAGGAAAAACCCGATGATGATGCATCTTTTGATCTTGGTATCTTGACTGGAATAGAAGTGTGTGAGATCATTTTTATTGGTAGGTTTCCGATAAACTTGAAATCTTAGGTTGTTGTCTACTTTGTGAATGAAGACGTCGAGGAAAGGTAGCTTGTCATTGGACTCTTCTTCTAGTGTAAACTGGATCGCCGGTTCAACTGCGTTGATAAAGCTCCTGGAGAGCGAAACGTTGCCACAATAAAATGTCACATTAGTTGCACTTGTGTCCTTTTACTTTACATATTGTCGGTAATTCTACCAACTTTATTACAATGTTACCAGTGAGGAAAATGAGCCATTAGTGGATAATTGACTACACCGATTTACTTTTCACAATCTGAGGATCCAAGGCCTCGAGGCTTTTGCAACAGCTTCAGCAAACGGAAATATTTAAAGTTCATGACGACGTTTTCTTCCAATACACACTTATCAGCATTAAACACTTACTGTGGCTCCTTGCCATCCTCACAAAAAATTTCCTAAAATTCAGCAGGGTTATTACTTGCTGTTGTGTGATCAACTGAAGAAACTTTCACTGAAGACTTAATTTATCTAAACTATTATGTAATTTGAAAATCCAGCCGGTGTCACACACTCTTGTTCTAGACCTTCCTTCCTCATCACACACTCTTGTTCAGACCTTCCTTCCTCATCACACACACTCTTGTTCAGACCTTCCTTCCTCATCACACACTCTTGTTCAGACCTTCCTTCCTCATCACACACTCTTGTTCAGAACCTTCCTTCCTCATCACACACTCTGTTCAGACCTTCCTTCCTCATCACACACTCTTGTTCAGACCTTCCTTCCTCATCACACACTCTTGTTCAGACCTTCCTTCCTCATCACACACTCTTGTTCAGACCTCCTTCCTCATCACACACTCTTGTTCAGACCTTCCTTCCTCATCACACACTCTTGTTCAGACCTTCCTTCCTCATCACACACTCTTGTTCAGACCTTCCTTCCTCATCACACACTCTTGTTCAGGTCTTCCTTCCTCATCACACACTCTTGTTCAGACCTTCTTTCCTCATCACACACTCTTGTTCAGACCTTCCTTCCTCATCACACACTCATGTTCAGACCTTCCTTCCTCATCACACACTCTTGTTCAGACCTTCCTTCCTCATCACACACTCTTGTTTAGGTCTTCCTTCCTCATCACACACTCTTGTTCAGACCTTCCTTCCTCATCACACACTCTTGTTCAGACCTTCCTTCCTCATCACACCACTCTTGTTCAGACCTTCCTTCCTCATCACACACTCTGTTCAGACCTTCCTTACTCATCACACACTCTTGTTCAGACCTTCCTTCCTTATCACACACTCTTGTTCAGACCTTCCTTCCTCACCACACACTCTTGTTCAGACCTTCCTTCCTTATCACACACTCTTGTTCAGACCTTCCTTACTCATCACACACTCTTGTTCAGACCTTCCTTCCTCATCCACACACTCTTGTTCAGACCTTCCTTCCTCATCACACACTCTTGTTCAGACCTTCCTTCCTCATCACACACTCTTGTTCAGACCTTCCTTCCTCATCACCCTCTCTTGTTCAGACTTCCTTCCTCATCACACACTCTTGTTCAGGCCTTCCTTCCTCATCACACACTCTTGTTCAGACCTTCCTTCCTCATCACACACTCTTGTTCAGGCCTTCCTTACTCATCACACACTCTTGTTCAGACCTTCCTTCCTCATCACACACTCTTGTTCAGACCTTCCTTCCTCATCACACACTCTTGTTCAGACCTTCCTTCCTCATCACCATCTCTTGTTCAGACCTTCCTTCCTCATCACCCTCTCTTGTTCAGACCTTCCTTCCTCATCACCCTCTCTTGTTCAGACCTTCCTTCCTCATCACACACTCTTGTTCAGGCCTTCCTTCCTCATCACACACTCTTGTTCAGACCTTCCTTCCTCATCACACACTCTTGTTCAGGCCTTCCTTCCTCATCACACACTCTTGTTCAGACCTTCCTTCCTCATCCACACTCTTGTTCAGACCTTCCTTCCTCATCACCATCTCTTGTTCAGACCTTCCTTCCTCACCACACACTCTTGTTCAGACCTTCCTTCCTCATCACACACTCTTGTTCAGACCTTCCTTCATCACACACTCTTGTTCAGACCTTCCTTCCTCATCACACACTCTTGTTCAGACCTTCCTTCCTCATCACCCTCTCTTGTTCAGACCTTCCTTCCTCACCACACACTCATATTCAGACCTTCCTTCCTCATTACACACTCTTGTTCAGACTTTTCCTCATCACACACTCTTGTTCAGACCTTCCTCATCACACACTCTTGTTCAGGTCTTCCTTCCTCATCACACTTGTTCAGACATTCCTTCCTCATCACACACTCTTGTTCAGATCTTCCTTCCTCATCACACACTCTTTTTCAGGTCTTCCTTCCTCATCACATACTCTTGTTCAGACCTTCCTTCCTCATCACACACTCTTGTTCAGGTCTTCCTTCCTCATCACACACTCTTGTTCAGGTCTTCCTTCCTCATCACATACTCTTGTTCAGACCTTCCTTCCTCATCACCACACTCTTGTTCAGGTCTTCCTTCCTCATCACATTACTCTTGTCAGACCTTCCTTCCTCATCACACACTCTTGTTCAGGTCTTCCTTCTCATCACACACTCTTGTTTAGGTCTTCCTTTATCATCACACACTCTTGTTCAGGTCTTCCTTCCTCATCACACACTCTTGTTCAGGTCTACCTTCCTCATCACACACTCTTGTTCAGGTCTTCCTTCCTCATCACACACTCTTGTTCAGGTCTTCCTTCCTCATCACACACTCTTTGTTCAGGCCTTCCTTACTCATCACACACTCTTGTTCAGACCTTCCTTCCTCATCACACACTCTTGTTCAGACCTTCCTTCCTCATCACACACTCTTGTTCAGACCTTCCTTCCTCTCACCATCTCTTGTTCAGACCTTCCTTCCTCATCACCCCTCTTGTTCAGACCTTCCTTCCTCATCACCCTCTCTTGTTCAGACTTCCTTCCTCATCAACACACTCTTGTTCAGGCCTTCCTTCCTCATCACACAATCTTGTTCAGACCTTCCTTCCTCATCACACACTCTTGTTCAGGCCTTCCTTCCTCATCACACACTCTTGTTCAGACCTTCCTTCCTCATCACACACTCTTGTTCAGACCTTCCTTCCTCATCACACACTCTTGTTCAGACCTTCCTTCCTCATCCCCATCTCTTGTTCAGACCTTCCTTCCTCACCACACACTCTTGTTCAGACCTTCCTTCCTCATCACACACTCTTGTTCAGACCTTCCTTCCTCATCACACACTCTTGTTCAGACCTTCCTTCCTCATCACACACTCTTGTTCAGACCTTCCTTCCTCTCACACACTCTTGTCAGACCTTCCTTCCTCATCACCCTCTCTTGTTCAGACCTTCCTTCCTCACCACACACTCATATTCAGACCTTCCTTCCTCATTACACACTCTTGTTCAGACTTTTCCTCATCACACACTCTTGTTCAGACCTTCCTCATCACACACTCTTGTTCAGGTCTTCCTTCCTCATCACACTTGTTCAGACATTCCTTCCTCATCACACACTCTTGTTCAGATCTTCCTTCCTCATCACACACTCTTCTTCAGGTCTTCCTTCCTCATCACATACTCTTGTTCAGACCTTCCTTCCTCATCACACACTCTTGTTCAGGTCTTCCTTCCTCATCACACACTCTTGTTCAGGTCTTCCTTCCTCATCACATACTCTTGTTCAGACCTTCCTTCCTCATCACACACTCTTGTTCAGGTCTTCCTTCCTCATCACATACTCTTGTTCAGACCTTCCTTCCTCATCACACACTCTTGTTCAGGTTTTCCTTCCTCATCACACACTCTTGTTTAGGTCTTCCTTACTCATCACACACTCTTGTTCAGGTCTTCCTTCCTCATCACACACTCTTGTTCAGGTCTACCTTCCTCATCACACACTCTTGTTCAGGTCTTCCTTCCTCATCACACACTCTTGTTCAGGTCTTCCTTCCTCATCACACACTCTTGTTCAGGTCTTCCTTCCTCATCACACACTCTTGTTCAGGTCTTCCTTCCTTATCACACACTCTTGTTCAGGTCTTCCTTCCTCATCACACCACTCTTGTTCAGGTCTCTCCTTCCTCATCACACACTCTTGTTCAGGTCTTCCTTCCTCATCACACACTCTTGTTCAGGTCTTCCTTCCTTATCACACACTCTTGTTCAGGTCTTCCTTCCTCATCACACACTCTTGTTCAGGTCTTCCTTCCTCATCACACACTCTTGTTCAGGTCTTCTTCCTCATCACACACTCTTGTTTAGGTCTTCCTTCCTCATCACACACTCTTGTTCAGGTCTTCCTTCCTCATCACACACTCTTGTTCAGGTCTTCCTTCCTCATCACACACTCTTGTTCAGGTCTTCCTTCCTCATCCACCACTCTTGTTCAGGTCTTCCTTACTCATCACACACTCTTGTTCAGTCTTCCTTCCTCATCACACACTCTTGTTCAGGTCTTCCTTCCTCATCACACACTCTTGTTCAGGTCTTCCTTCCTCATCACACACTCTTGTTCAGGTCTTCCTTCCTCATCACACACTCTTGTTCAGGTCTTCCTTCCTCATCACACACTCTTGTTCAGTCTTCCTTCCTCATCACACACTCTTGTTCAGGTCTTCCTTCCTCATCACACACTCTTGTTCAGGTCTTCCTTTCTCATCACACACGTAGATAAGTATGTCTATGGAGCAACTTGCAATTTGAACAGAGTGACTGATGTTGTAGTGGCCAGGTTCAGGCTTGATTACAAGTACTTTTGGAAGTTTGGGAGACACACAGATGATGATCAAACTAAATGCAAGTTATGTGATCAGGCATATGGTCACTGTCTTGAACACTGTGTGCTTAATTGTCCACTTATTGAGGAATACAGAGATAGACAGTGTAATAACCTATGTGACATGTCAAGATATCTTATTAATGAAAATATGATACCAGGTATACTAAGCAAATTTCCTAAATTTGCTTGTAACAGATAAGTGAACTGTAGATATGCAGATATAAATCCAAATGTTCACCTGTTAACCATTTTGGGGCCTAGTTCCTGGGCCTTTGTGGTATCCATATGCTCTTGCGCTATCGTTCACAGGATGGATATGGGGTGCACAATAAACTAGCCACTTCGGTGGCTAGTCTAATCTACAAAGACGACAGTAAAGCAACCGCTAAGAACTACACACCGATACCACTAACATTCCATATTATAAAAATCTTTGAAAGGGTTCTAAGAAACAAGATCGCCAACCACCTATATACCTATTAAATACACAACCCAGGGCAACACGGGTTTAGAGCTGGTCGCTCCGGTCTGTCTCAGCTACTAGACCACTATGATAAGTTTATGGATGTTTTAGAGGATAAACAAAATGCAGATATAGTATACACAGACTTTCCAGGGGTCTATTGTATGCTGGGAGGCAGTTGAGCAGTCTTGGGCCCCTGACACTTATTGTGTTCTCTCAGAGTGCTCGTGGCACCCCTGCTTTTCATTGGGGAACGTTGCATCTCCTTCCAGGTCTTTTTGCTCGCAGCGGAGGGTTGCTGAGTGTCTCTTTTTTCCCTCCGTCGGTCGCCGTGTCTCGAGTTTGGGCAGCACTGAGCTCCTCTTTTGGCTGCTGGTGGAGTTGCTCGGGAGAGTTAGTTTAGTTTAATATGTTTATTATGCACCCCATACCCATCCTGTGAGCGGTAGTCAAAAGATTACAGAGGTACATAATGGGTCCAGGGACTGGACCCCAAAGTTATGATAGCTGAACTAGTTACAAAGGTAATGAACTCCAGGTAGATTTGGTCACAATCATGGCAAGTTACAAAGGTAATGAATCAGCCTCACTCCTATACATTGTTACAATCATGAACAAGTTACAAAGTAATGAGCCACTGATATGTCCACACCCGGTCACAATCATAATGAATTATAAGTACAAATATTAAGTGCGTCATACACCCACACGATCGCGTGCACACACATACACGAAGGAGCACGCACAGTCACAGACTCATGCACATGAACATGCAAACATATACACACACACACACAAGCACACACACACACACACACACACACACACACACACACACACACACACACACACACACACACACACACACACACACACACAAAGTACAAGCGAGTGACTAAAGACAAAAGATCAAATAGAATTAAGAGAGGTTGGCTAACGAGAAACTGTGATGTAGCACACAGCCAGCGTGAACAAGCTAGCCAGAAAGGGAATATATATATATATTTATATATATATATATATATAATATATATATATATATATATATATATATATATATAATATATATATATATATATAATATATATATATTTTTATATATACATATACATAAATATATATAAGCAGAGAAGGTGGCAGCAGTAGGCCTGAGGAAGTAGTGCTGCTATAACAGGTTGGGTGTCATCACAAATAAGAAGTGTACTTACCAAAAGTGAAGTGTAAATTATAAAAGTAGCAGTATACAAGTGATAAGTGTGGTAAATGAGGACTCAAAAGGGCAACGAGAAAAGAATAGTTGAAGTCAGAGGTGGAAGGGCGAGGTGCACGAGTCATCGTACAGCGAGCATCGTACAGCGAGCAACGTAAATCAGGCATCTGGATGGACGTCCCCTCTGAGTTGTAACGTACAAATCACCTGTTTGTGGTTGGCAGGAAGTTTTGAGTGGTAGAGCCGGCCCTACGATCACTCGTGGCTGGCTATCACAAACCCTGCTCCAGAGCGATTATCATACACACAACACCTAGCAGTAGTAGGAAGATAAAAAATTTGTAGGAGCAAGGGAAAAGGCAGGAGGATTAAGTCGGGGCTAATGGGACTACAGCCCTGACAACAGTTTTGAGAGATAATGTTTTAGGACACAAAGACAGTACAATCTGAGAAGCAAGTATTGGGTACACATGTAGTAAAAGGTAGTGTAGTACATAACTGGGTGAAAGAAAGACTCGTTAACACACGCTAGTATTATAATTATTAGAATTACTCTCAGTGTTAATGGTATCTTATTAGTATTACGGATACACAGAGGTGAAATGTATTTCTGGGACATATAAACAACTGACGTGCTCACACACACACGCGTGCACACACATACACACTCGGGGCCAGGAGCTGAGTCTCGACCCCTGAAACCACAACTAGGTGAGTACACACACCCACTCATTCACACAGCTGATCCTTGGAATTTGACCGTGTCCCCTCACCCCCCCACACACCTTTCCCTCCCCCACAGACCTTTCCCCTCCCCCGCTCTTGCCTTCACTCCCTCCTCCCTCCTATCTTTCTCTCTCCCCCTCCCTCACGTTTCTCTCTCTCATAGCCTTTTGTCCTCCCCTTCCCCTACTCTCTCTCTCTCTCTCTCTCTCTCTCTCTCTCTCTCTCCTCTCTCTTCTCTTTCTCTCTCTCTCTCTCTCTCTCTCACTCCCATAACCCTATCCTCACCCTCCTCTCTCTCTATAGCTTCTCTCTCCATCTCCCTTTTTC
This sequence comes from Cherax quadricarinatus, assembly GCF_026875155.1. Classification (NCBI taxonomy): domain Eukaryota; kingdom Metazoa; phylum Arthropoda; class Malacostraca; order Decapoda; family Parastacidae; genus Cherax; species Cherax quadricarinatus. The sequence continues at coordinate 63,790,966 of NC_069400.1, read as the reverse complement.
TATATTTCTCCCTCCCTCGCATTTCTCTCTCTCATAGCCTTTTCCCTCACCCTCCTTTCTCCCCCTCTCTCCTCTCTCTCTCTCTCTCTCTCTCTCTCCCTCTCTTTTTTCCCTCTCTCTACCTTTCTCTCCTCCCTTGGTCTTATCCCTCACCCCATACTCTCTCCTCTCTCTCCCTCTTTCTACCCTTTCTCTCTCCCCCTCTTCACCCTCTCCCTCCTCTAGCCTTCTTCTAGGTTAAAAAAAAAAAAAAAAAAAAAAAAAAAAAAAAATGGGTGGCCCTAGAGGACGGAAAACCAGAGATCTGGTGGATGAACCAGGAAGGAAAGACTGGGAGTTAGAGCTCCAAAAAAGGAAGGAAGAGTGGGGAAGGAAGACAGAGCTTGGTATAGAAAATGCATGAGCGGATAGCTGAAGAGTGCAGGAAGTGGGAAGTACAGGTCTTAGCAGCAGAAGCTAGGATACAGTGCTTAGAAGAGAAACTGCAAAGCCTGAAACAGATTAGAGAGACAAATGACAATTCAGATGTGACATCAGGAAATTTAATGTCAGGTGCAGACAAGGGGACAGTAAGCAACAAAGGAGACATGCCATATGCGAAGGCCCTATCAGACCCACGTGGGGCCAGGGAAAAGACAAGGAGCACACTAAGATCAAATGACAGGTCTGAAGACAATGAAGGTATGCTATATGCAGAGATTCTAACAGCCAACTGCAGTAGCAAGGGACAGCTGGTCATGAAAGACAGTTCACTGAGAATAGAAGTTTCAGATATGACAGGGACTGAAGGCAAGAACATGTCAATGGAAGGAAATAAAATGCCTCAGAGGAAGCAGATGGAGACTCAGTGGGAGGTCAGTTTTTGTGTACGGGCTCCAAGAAGCCAAGGGGGACAACTTTGAAGAAATAAAACAGGAGGAGAAAAAAATGATTGAAGGCATCATGAAAACAATAGGTGAGGGCGATATGACCCAGGTGACAAATTTTCAGAGAATTGGGTGGTTTGCGAGTGGAAGGATATGGCCTGTCAAAGTAATTTTCAAGGAAGAATCAGTTCGAACCAGGATTCTGCAAGAGAAAGCAAGACTGAGGGACAAACAGGGGTACCAGAGAGTATACCTCGACTGTGACAGAACACAAGAAGAAAGGACTACACTGAAAGTGAGGGTACAGAGACGCAAGAAGGAACGAGAGGCAATGATGATGATGAGCAGGACCCAGACACAGGAGGAAGGGCAAACACACCCCACAGAATCTCCCACCAAAAGACTTCAACCGCGACATTCCCAACGCAACTGAGCAACCTATACTACAACCCACTCGCTGTTCCCTCTGCCACCAACCCCCATATCACAAACCTCACCCCAACAGTTGTCCCTTATGGGCATTCTGACACCACCCCCATCATCACAAACCCCACCTACACCACAGCCCCCTATAGGCCCCCACCAAAGGGCTCTCGCCCCCCCAAAACCCCAATATTCTTGCATGACCACAATGATAGAAAAGAAACTGAAAGTTGGTACACAAACGCGGATGAATATCGAATAAACATGAGGAGGGAACAAAAGAATCATGAAAAATCCCCAGACATCATAGCATCACAGAAACAAAACTCGCTGAGACAATAACAGACACAATCTTCCCCAATGGGATATCAGATCCTGAGGAAAGATAGAAGGAGTAAGAGGGAGGAGGGGTTGCACTGCTCATAAAAACCGATGGGTTTTGAGAAAGGGAAGGGCATGGACATGATTGGAGAAAGAGACTACTTTTAGGAAACAATTCAGCCCGGGACAACATAAAGTATCATTGGAGTGATGTATAACCCACCACAGAACTGCAGGAGGCCAAGAGAGGAGTACGAAAAAACAACAGGGTGATGGGGGACACACTGGTGAGGTGGCAAGAAGAGCTCACTCGAGCAGAGCAAATTTACTGGTAATGGCGATTTCAACCACAGGGAGATCACTGGGAAAACCTGGAGCCACATGGGGTCCCGAAACATGGAGAGCCAAGATGATGGATGTGGTACTTGAAAACCCATGCATCAACATGTCAGGACACAACCAGAGAGAGAGGGAGATGAGCCAGCAAGACTGGATCTTGTGTTCACCCTGAGCGTTCAGACATTGAGGACATCACTTACGAGAGGCCCCTTGGAGCTAGCGATCACGTGGTCCTGAGTTTTGATTATATAGTAGTTACAAGTGGAAAAGGGTAACAGGAACTGAAGGGACAGGCCAAACTATAAAAGGGGACCACACAATATGAGAAACTTCCTGCAGGAGGTTCAGTGGACAGAGAAATGGTAGGAAAATCAGTAAACGAGATTGATGGAATATGTGGCAACAAAGTGCAAGGAGGCAAGGAAAGGTTGTTCCCAAGGGAAACAGAAATAATAGGAAGACCAAAACGAGTCCTTTTTTTAAACCCCGAAGGTGTAGGGAGGAAAAAACTAAGTGCAACAGAGAATGGAAAAGGTACAGGAGGCATAGGACCCAGGAAAACAAGGAGATTAGTAGAAGAGCCAGAAACGAGTATGCACAGATAAGGAGGGAAGCCCAGCGACAGTATGAAAACGACATAGCATCGAAAGTCAAATCTGACCCGAAACTGCTGTATACCACATTAGGGGGAAACAACATCAAGGACCAGGTGATAAGGCTGAGGTAAGAAGGTGGAGAACTCACAAGAAATGATCAAGAGGTATGTGAGGAGCTCAACACGAGATTTAAAGGGAAGTATTTACGGTAGAGACAGGAAGGACTCGGGGAGGACAGACCAGATGGACACCAAAAGGGAAACACCAACAAGTTTTGGGACACATACATACAGATGGGGAAAGGAGGTGAAGAAACTGCTAAGGGTCATCGAAAACCTCAAAGGCAATGGCCCCGGACAACATCTCCCCATGGTCCTTAGAGGGGGAGCAGATATGTTGTGAAATGCCACTTACCACAATCTTCAACACGTCCCTGGAAACTGGCAACTACCTGAGGTATAGAAAGGGCAAATGTAGTTTCCCATTTTTAAAAAAGGAGACAGAAAAGAGGCCCTAAACATGACCTGTGTCATTGACGTGTATAGTATGCAAAGTTATGGGGAGATTATCAGGAGGAGAGTGGTGGAGCACCTGGAATGGAACAAGATATAAATGCCAACCACACGGATTCAGGGAAAGGGCAAATCCTGTGTCACAAACCTTCTGGAGTTTTATGATAAAATAACAGAATAAGACACGAGAGAGAGGGGTGGGTTACTGTATCTTCTTGACTGCAAGAAGGCCTTGACACAGTTCCTCACAAGAGATTAGTGCAGAAGCTAAGGCATCGGGGCGCATATAACAGGAAGGGCACTGAAATGATCAAAGAATACCTGACAGGGGCAACAACGAGTCATGGTACATAATGATGTATCACAGTGGGCACCTGTGACGAGCGGTCCCACAGGGTCGGTCCTGGGCCCCATGCTATTTTGGTAAAATGTGAATGACGTGATGGAAGGGTTAGACTCAGAAGTGTCCCTTTTGCAGATGATGTGAAGTTAATGAGGAAATTAAATCAGAAAAGGGAAACCAGGCAGGACTTCAAAGAGACCTGGACGGACTGGACAACCTATTCCAGCAAATGGCTTCTCGAATTTAATCCTGCCAAATGCAAAGTCTGAAGATAGGGGAAAGGGGCACAGAAGACCACAGACAGAGTATAGTTAGGGGGCCAAAGACTGAAAACCTCACTCAAGGAGAAAGATTTTGGGGGTGAGTATAACACCGAGCATGTCTCCGGAAGCACACATCAACCAGATAACTGCTGCAGCATATGGGCGCCGGGCAAACCGAGAACAGCATTCCGATACCTTAGTAAAAATCGTTCAAGACACTGTACACCGTGATGTTTAGGCCCATACTGAGTATGCAGCACCTGTTTGGGAAACCCCCACTGATAAGCACGTCAAGAAACTAGAGAAAGTACAAAGGGTTTTCGACAAGGTTAGTTTCCAGAGCTAAGGGGAATGCCCTATAAAAAAGATTAAGGGAAATCCGCCTGACGACACTGGAGGGCAGGAGGTCAGGGGAACATAATAACGGCATATAAAATACTGTGTGGAATAGACAAGGGAAACAAAGACAGGATTTCCAGGGAGGGACACAGAAACAAAGCCACAATTGGGAAATTGAAGACACAAATGAGTCAGAGAGATATTAGGAAGTATTTCTTCATCATAAGTTGTCCAGCAGTGGAATAGCCTAGAAAATGACGTAAATGGAGGCAGGGAACCATAAACCCGTTTTTAAGACGAGGTTTGATAAAGCTCGTGGACGGGGAGAGAGAGGCCCAGTAGCAACTGGGGAAGAGGCGGGCCAGAGCTAAGACTCGACCCCTGCAACCACAAATAGGGGATTACAAATAGGTGAGTATACACACACACACACACACACACACACGCACACACACACACACACACACACACACACACACACACACACACACACACACACACAACACACCCTACACATGGGGAATTCACAAGAAAAGACCAAGAGGTATGTCAGGAGCTCAACACAAGATTTAAAGAGGTATTTTCAGTGGAACCCAGTAGGACTCCAGAAAATCAGAACAGGGGGCACACCCCAAGTGCTGGATGAGGTACATATAACCAAGGAGGAGGTGAAGAAGCTGCTATGCGAACTTGACACCTCAAAGGCGGTGGGACCAGACAACATCTCTCCATGGATCCTTAAAGAGGGAGCAGAGATATTGTGAGCCATTAACAAAGATCTCAACACATCACTTGAACTGGGCAACTCCCGAGGTATGGAAAATGGCAAATGTAGTCCCAATTTTTAAAAAGGGAGACAGACATGAGGCACTAAACTACAGACCTTATCACTAAAGTGTATAGTATGCAAGGTCATGGAGAAGATCATCAGAGGAGATGGTGGGGCACCTGGAAAGAAACAAGTGTATAATTGACAACCAGCACGGTTTCAGGGAAGGGAAATCCTGTCACAAACCTACTAGATTTTATGACAAGGTGACAGAAGTAAGCCAAAGAGAGAGGGTGGATCGACTGCATAAATTTTTGGGCTGCAAGAAGGCCTTCGCACAGTTCCTCACAAGAGGTTACTGCAAAAGCTAGAGATCAGGCACACATAACCCGGAAAGGCACTGCAATGGATCAGAAATACCTGTCAGGAGGGAACAACGAGTCATGGTACCCCCCCCCACGAGGGTCAGAGTGGGGGCCTGTGACAAGCGGGGGTTTCCCCAGGGGTCAGTCCTAGGACCCTTTCTGTTCTTGGTATATGTGAACGACATAACTGAAGGAATAACTCAGAAGTGGTCCTTGTTTGCAGATGATGCGAAGTTAATGAGAAAGAACAAATCGGATGAGGATCAGGCAGAATACAAAGAGACCTGGACAGGCTACAAGCCTGGTCCAGCAACTGGCTCCTTAATTTAAAACCCTGCCAAAAGCAAAGTCATGAAATTGGGGGAAAGGGGAAAGAAGACCGCAGACAAAAATATAGTTTAGATGGCCAAAGACTGCAAAAACCCCACTCAAGGAAAAAGATCTGGGGTGAGTATAACACCGAGCATATCTCCATGCGCACATCAATCAGATAACTGCTGCAGCATACGGGGGCCTGGCAAAACCTACGGATAGCGTTCCGAAACCTCCGTAAGGATTTGTTTAGGACTCTGTATACCATTTATGTCAGGGCCCATACTGGATAATGCAGCACCAGTTTGGAATCCACACCTAGTCCAAACACGTCAAAAAATTAAGAAAGTGGGAAAGGTTTGCAACAAGACTATCCCAAGCTACGGGATTGTCCTACGAAGAAAGGTTAGGGAAATCGGGCCCGACACACTGGAGGGCAGGAGGGTCAGGGAGACATGATAACGACATATAAAATACTGCGCGGAATTGACAAAGGGGGACAAAAACGGATGTTCCAGAGAAGGGACACAGACACAAGAGGTCACAATTGGAAGTTGAAGACTCAGATGAATCAAAGGGATGTTAGGAAGTATTTCTTCAGTCATAGAGTAGTCAGGCCGTGGAATAGCCTAGAAAGTGACGTAGTGGAGGCGGGAACCATACATAGTTTTAAGGCGAGGTATGATAGAGCTCATGGAGCAGGGAGAGAGAGGACCTAGTAGCAATCAGCGAAGAGGCGGGGCCAGGAGCTGTGACTCGACCCCTGCAACCACAAATAGGTGAGTACACACACACTCTCTCTCTCTCTCTCGAGTAGAGCGAAGTTACTGGCCATGGGCGACTTCAGTCACAGGGAGATTGATTGGGAATACCTGGAGCCACATGAGGGTCCCAAAACATGGAGAGCCAAGATGATGGATGTGGTGCTGGGAAATCTCATGCACCAACATGGTAGGGACACTACCAGAGAGAGAGGGGAGGATGAACCAGCAAGACTGGACCTTGTGTTCACCCTGAGTAGCTCAGACATTGAGCACATCACATATGAAAGGCCCCTTGGAACTAGTGATCACGTGGTTATGAGCTTTGAATACATCGTGGAGCTAAAAGTGGAGAGGGTAACAGGAGTAGAAAGGGAAAAGCCAAACTATAAAAGGGGACTCTACACAGGAATGAGGACCTTCCTGCAGGAGGTTCAGTGGGAGCAGGAGTTGGTAGGAAAATCAGTAAACGAAATGATGGACTTCGTAACAACAAAATGCAAGGAGGCAGAGGAAAGGCTTGTTCCCAAGAATAACAGAAATAATAGGAAGGACAGAACGAGCCCTTGGTTTACCCGACGGTGTAGGGAGGCAAAAACTAAGTGCTCTAGAGAATGAAAAAAGTACAGAAGGCAAAGGACTCAAGAATTAACTCCCATACCCAATGACACCAATCATCCCAGCCCTTCCCACTCATATATTTGTCTAATCTCTTCTTAAAGCTACCCAAGGTCCTAGCCTCCATCACCCAACTGGGAAGATTGTTCCACGCATCCACAACTCTGTTAGAAAACCAGTACTTACCTATGTCCTTTCCATCTAAATTTATTCAACTTAAATCCATTATTTCTGGTTCTTACCTGGTTCAACACCCTCAGTACTTTACTAATATCTCCTTTGTTTATGCCCGTCATCCACTTATACACTTCAATGATATCTCCCCTCATTTTACGTCTCTCCAGAGAGTGATTCCTTACACAGTAAATCATTTTAGTCATTCTTTTCTGTATGTTCTCTAATGAGTCTATATCCATCCTGTAGTAAGGAGACCAAAACTGAGCAACATAATTTAAAGGAGGCCTCACTAGTGATGTACAGAGCTGTAAAATAACTTTTGGACTTCTCTTACTTATACTTCTTGAGATAAATCCAAATAATCTGTTAGCCTTGTTGCGCACACTTAGGCACTGCTGTCTTGGCTTCAAGTTTCTGCTTACCATGACTCCCAAGTCTTTTTCACATTCTGTATGATCAAGCTCTACTTCACCTAGTTTATAGCTTCGAGGGTTATTTTCATTACCAAGGACTAGTACCTTACACTTATCCACACTGAACTTCATCTGCCATTTTTCAGACCAAGACATTAATTTGTCCAAATCCTCCTGGAGTTCATTGCTATCCTCCTCAGGATGAATTATACGGCCTATCTTTGTATCATCAGCAAATTTACTCATGTCACTCGTAATACCTTCATCAAGGTCATTAATGCAAATTATGAACAAGAGAGAGCCTAAAACTGATCCTTGTGGAACGCCACTAGTGACTAAGCCCCAATCAGATTTGACCCCTTTAATCAAAACTCTCTACTTTCTATTGGAAAGCCAGCCTCACCACTAAATTTTACCTCCTATACCAGAGCGCCATTTTTCTAAAGATCTCTTGTGGGGTACACACGAAGGTTTACTAAAATCCAAAATAAACAATTCATATTCTTACACTGTCAACTCCCCCTCAAAGTTCTATTAAAGAACATCAAAAATTTTTTGTCGGGCAGGAACGACCTCTCGGAACCCATGCTGAATTCTTTTATCAAGTTAGCTTTTTTCAAGGTGCTCAAATAATTCAGCTATAATGATTTTGTAACTTCGCACTATAATGTCGGGCTTTTTGGGATGGTAATTTAAAGGGAACGGACCTATCCCCTATTTGAAATAAAACCCACATACCCCCCTTCCACAACCGGGGCAAAACACCAGTAAGGTCGACGCATTAAACACCTCGTTAATGGCGACTAAGTTCCATCTTGCATTTTTTAAAGTACCTTGGAAAAAAAACTGGGTTGGGGGGGCCCCGAGGACTTTTTTTCTTCTTTTGTCTACTTTTGAAAACCCATGCCCCTCAACAGTAAAATTATTAAATATAATTCGTCGGGAACTGAAAATTTTTAATTTCTGGAATCTCATTATTCTTCCTGGTTAAAAACTGCAAAAAATAGTCATTAAATAGGGGGAAAAAAACATTTTCCCTTTGTTACCGCCTGCCATTCCCATTTTCCCCGAGGTCCTACTTTTTTCCTTAACCTTTTTTCCTATAAAAACTTGAAAAAAAACCCTTTGGATTAGTCCTTTGTTCATTACAAATCTAATTTTTATAGTCACGTTTAGCCTTTCTTAATTTCCCCTTTTTTTTACTTTTTTCTTTTAAGCTGAACATATTGGTCATAAGGTTAACCTTCCTCTTCCCCGATGCCCTATAAATTCCCTTTTCTCCCCAAATAGATGCTTCACCTCCCTGTTAACCCATTTAGGGTCGTTATTTTTAGACCCAATTTCTCTCTTGGAATGTAAACTCTGAGAACGGGGTACATTATAAAAAAAAATCATAAAAGGAGATCCCTTCTAACATAAGTATGATTAACTCAATAAATCATTAGCTAATAACCCCCAAACGGAAATTTAAAAGGTGTTCCCTAAGTCCATTATAATCGGGAGAACGAATAAACAGGGGTTTTTTTAAAGTATTTTATCCTTTTTATTCTTTTTTTCCCCGTTAAGCAAAAGTGAAATGGGTTGTGATCACTTGCGCCAACCTTCAGTATCCCCCCGATTATTTACAGTGTTTCCTTATTTACAAGACAGGTCTAGCAAATTATACCCCTGGAAGGCCTGTTCACACTGCTTCAGAAAACAGTCCTGAACTGTTTCCATAAGTCACTGGACTCCAGATTACCGGTCAAAGAATTCCAGTCATTTTGACTAAAGTTAAAACCCCCTACTATCACTAAATTATTGTGACTAGAAGCCCTAACAATTTCGTCCCAAAGAAGTCTCCCTCTATCGTGATCCAAGCCTGGAGGTCGGTATATTACACCTAGAATTAGTTTTTCTTGACCTTCTACAAACTGTACCCAAACAGATTCTGTTACTGTTCCATCTATTTTTATACCTGTTTTTATGCAACAATTAATATTTCCTCGAACATATAATGCAACATATAATGATCCAGTAGCTGGGACAGGAAGGAGCAACCTGCTCTAAACCCGTGTTACAACAGTCCTGGGTCGTGTAACTGATGGGTATTTAGATGGTTGGCGATCTTACTTCTTAGAACCCTTTCAAAGATTTTTGTGATATGGGATGTTAGCACTTTCGGTCTGTAGTTCTTTGCAATTGCTTTATTGCCACCTTTGTGAAGTGGGGCTTTGTCTGTTGTTTATGCTACCTCTCCATAGAATGCCGAAGGCACATGACAAGGGCTTCTTGCAGTTCTTGATAAACACGGAGTTCCACTAGTCCGGGCCTGGGGCAGAGCGCAAGGGCATGTCACTAATTTCCTTTTCGATGTCTTGTGGTATTAGTATAATATCAGAGATTTTTGAAGTGACTAAATTTGAGTCTCAGTCATGAAAAGTTCAATTTGACTGTCGACCCTCAGTCTGGTTAACGGCTCGCTGAACACTGAGTTATATTGGGACTTTAGTAGCTCACTCATTTTTTTGCTGTCATCTGTATAGGTCCCATCTCAGCAGGAGTCCAATACTGGATGTTGTTTTTGCCTTATGTTTTGCATAAGAAAATTTCAGGTTTCTTTCAGTTTTACTCATGGCTTTAAGTTCTTCCTAAGATTCTTGTCTTCTGTAAGATTCCTTAAGCTTAAGTTCGATATTTGTTATCTCTCTGACCAGTGTCTCCCTTCATATTTCAGATATACTGGCCCCTCTCAGCAGCTCTGTGATTCTTCCCCTTTGCCTGAATAGGGAACATCTCTCTCTCTTTACAGTTTACATCTCTTTCTTTTTCTTAATGGAATGTGCCTTGAGCAGACTGTTGTGATAGAAACACAGGCCTTATCTCTAGGCTTTATTGAACATAGAATCTTCATAGTACTTCTGCAACAAAATATAATGACAAGGATAATAACTGCTTCTACAGGGATGGTGATGTCTTGCATATGTCAAGAGAAAAGTTATAACTACAGGCCACATATTTAAACTCACCATGTAATCTGCATCACTAATATATGGATATAAGAGAAGAGAATCACACACCATGTGTTGGCGCCCATGACACACAGCAAACTGTTGTTGTTGTTAAGGGCCCCGAGAGGTGATGCAGTATTATCCTGCTGCTGCTCCCCACAGGAGCAGTATCACTACACAGACCTCAAGTGCCACAGAGTTAATTTTTTTATGCAAAGGTTTGGACCCGTGTTGATTGGGATATCTTCCCAACTTGTTTCGTTTAGCACATGGTTAACTTGTTCCCGTTGTATGTTTTTGATTTTGAAGTTGAATTTTGTGAAGGCACCCTCATAACTAATCACATTTTGAAGATGAGGTCCAGTGTATTGTCTAGTCTTGTAGACTAATGTTTACTCGTTTAAGGCGAATTTGGTGCAAAGATTTAATAGCTCGTGTGTGTGTGAATTTTCATCTGCGCTGCCTCCTGGGGTGATCTCTGCTAAAATATTGTTTACTACACTCCTCCATTTTAGGTGTCTCAAGTTGAAATCTTCCAGTAGCAAGATGTCTGGGGGCAGGAGCTGGGAGATTTTCCATACAGTGGTCAGTTTTCAAAAGCTGTTCCTGAAATTGCTGGGAAGTTGCATTCGGAGGCTTGTATACAACCACAATGAAAAGGTTTTGGTTTTCGATCTTTATTCCCAAAACTTGAACTACATCATTTGTGATATAGTTGTGACATACAAGCCGACCCCCCCCCACCTACCGTTGTTGTCTGTTTAGTCTGTCGCATCTGAACAGGTTATAACCTGTGATTCATATTTCGTTGTCAAAATGATCCTTTATGTGAGTCTCTGTGAAAGCTGCAAACATTGCATTTGACTCCATGAGCAGTCTCTTGATATAAAGTGTTTTGTTGTTTGTTGATGGCTTTAGATCCTGTATGTTTCCAAAGATAAATGTCGTTATATTGATGGAATTAAAGGAGGCTTTGTTTGCTGGCATTAATATCTGTTCTGAAGTGGAGGCCAGTGACTATCCCTCAACTCCAAAAGTGTTTTCAGTTGGTGTAGGATTTCTGTCATTACTTGCCAGTCTTATTTCCTTCCTGGCACTAAAAAAACCCCACTTCTCTGGAGAGGTTTAGGCTCCCCTCTTTTGTATCCCATGGTCTGGGTTATCTTTATCTTCTTATCCCCTTTAGATGGTGTGCCTGACAGTATATGTTGTATCATTGTCTTTCATAGACTGACAAGTGACACATTTTAAGGTGAAATGAGTTACAAGAGGAAGAGTTGCACCCTCCTGTTATCATGTGGGTGCTGCATTTTGTTGGATGGTCAATGGTGCATGTCCCACCTGTTTTTTCAGATATACCATGCCTGCAGATACCCAAGGCATAGAATTTGCATAGATTGGATTTTTGTTTGCCAGGATATTTTGTGGCTGTGTTCCCTACTGGTGCATTTTTTTTCTGTTTCCCCACTGCCTACAGCCCCTGTACAAACATCAGTGCTTCCACCAGTTTTTACTGGTAATGTGTCAACACTATTCCTTGAGACGTCATCCCCTTTTGTTCCATCTCCAGCAGCATTGCGACTTTTACCTCTGGAAATTGTATAAAGTTGTCTTTGCCTATTTCATCATCAGGGCCACTATCTCCCTCTGGTGCAATGCCCTCCAGGACAACACAGCCCCATCTTGTGCACTATCTTCCAGTACAACACCAGCCCTATCTGGTGCACTGTCCTCAGGTAATTTAGGTGCTTTATCACACTTATGTGTGCTGTGAAAGTTCTTTGTACATTATCCAGGTAGGCAAATTCCCCTGCCCTGAAGGGCAGTAGTGTACAGCAGTATTCCGGCCTAGAGAGAACAAGCGATTTGAAGAGAATCATCATGGGCTTGGCGTCCCTAGTTTTGAAGGTTCTCAATATCCATCCTACCATTTTCCTAGCAGATGCGGTAGATACATTGTTGTGGTCTCTAAAGGCAAGATCCTCTGATATTATCACTCCCAGGTCCTTCACATTACTTTTTCGCTCTATTGTACGATTAGAATTTGATAAATTAGACACAAGTGCAACTCTTGGGTATCTTTATTGAGGAAACGTTTCGCCACACAGTGGCTTCATTAGTCCATACAAAGGAGAAACGTGAAGAACAGGAAGAGAATGAGGTAATCAGTCTCTCAACCTTGAGTCGATGTGGTCAGTCCATCAATCTTGAATAGAATACAGCATATATGTGGAGAGGTAGCTTATATACCGTAGGCAGGAGAGGTGCAGCAGTCATAAGGATCTTAATACCTGGGAATTTTTCACTTGCCTAACCCTTGGGCACGACCTACTTTCGCATTGAACAAATGTGACACCACCTACGACTGCTGACATTCAAGGGAAGGTCAAAAAGGTTACATAGCTTGTATTTCAGCCCAGAGTGCCAGACCGTGTCGAAGGCTTTCTCCACGTCCTTAGCAACCAGGGCCGTCATGCAGCCTTGGGCCTTATTGATTAGAATGTAGTTCAGAATAATGCTGAGAGCTGCTTGCATTGAGCGGTGTTGGCGGAAGCCAAATTGTCGATCAGTCAGTAGGTGGTTTGTCTCTAGGTGCGTCCTTAGTCTATGATTGATGAGTCTTTCGAGGGTGTTTCCAATAAACTAATGGGTCTGTAGTTTCTCAGGTCAGTCGGGTCCTTGCCAGGTTTGGGGATGAGTGTGGCTATAGCAGATTTAAATAGGGAATGGAAGTATCCAGAAGCGAGGCAAGCATTGTAGAGGTCAGTAAGTGCTGAGATGACAGTATCAGGGAGGCGGAGTATGTGGTGGGATAGCCCTGAAGCTCCTGGAGCTTTGGGAGGAAGCTTCAGGTTTAAGGCCTTAACCAGAGGCTGGGAGAAAGTGGTATTGAGAATGTGGGTGGAGGTGAGAGAGGATAGTTGTATGGTAGGGTCGGGACATGTTGTGTCTATGTGTGGAGACCCAGTGTTCTATGGCTTGTGTGTGCTGGTGCACAGCAGGGCCAGGAGGGTGGGGGTGGAAGATATTTTCCCATGTCTCTGAAGACATGTGCTGCTTGTGTAGGGTCTGTGATGTTTATGTTGTTGTGTGTGATGTGTTGGACATGTGTTGTTTTTGGGACTCCATTGACTCTCTGAATGAAGATCCAGAACTCCCTGGGTTCCCGTATGCGGTGTTTGTCAGCAGCCTGGACAAGGGATAGCCAGTGTTTGGCATGGTCCTCGTCCAGGCTACGGATGATGTTGTTTTTTAGGAAGGTGAGGTCTCTGCTGACATGAGCGAATCTGTGGTGGCTGAAGGCGAAATGGTGTCTGTAGTAGAGGAGAAGGCGTTTTGTCCTTTCAGAAGGACAGAAGGAGTATCTGACGTTGTGTCTTTTTTTTGGAATCGCATGTTCAGCAGCTTGTGTAATGGAGTCCTGAATGAGAGCAATCTGGGTGTCGATGTCTGAGGTAGGTCTGTTGTCAAAGTTATGTGTGAGGTTAGTGTTGTTTAAGTCCTGTTTGAAGGAGTCCCAGTTGGCCCTGGGGAATGAGGGAATTTGTCTGGAAGGAATGAGGATAGGATTAGAGGAAATGTGGAGGGTGATGGGTATATGGTCTGAGCCGGAAAGGGGGCCTGGTGTGATGTAGTGATGAAGGTAGAGGCTGGCTCTATTTGTGATGATTATGTCTGGTTTCCCCTGGCCCAAAGTGCCGAAGAAGGTGTTGAACTGGGGGCCGAGGTGTATCAGGTGTTTTTGTGTGATTAGGTGTTTCAGTTGGTTACCATGAGTGTTGGTGTATGTGTCGTGAAAGTCTTTGTATTTGGCGTTGAGGTCAGCTAGAAGATAGGCAGGAATATTTGAGTGACTAGAGAGAAGGGAGAGATCAAGAATGTTGATGTTGGAGTTGGGTCGAGCATAGGTAGTGTAGAAGATAATGGACTTTGACAGCCAGGCTGTGAGGACAGGTGAAGGGGAGGTTTAGGAAGTCGTGCCGGATAGTGCTGTTCACCATAATGGCAGTGCCATTATGGGAATCAGAGCTAGACTGGCATGATGTGTAACCCCAGTGTCGGATTCGTTGGGTGTTTCGCACGCAGGTACTGTTTAAAAGCAGCATATCAGGGCGCTCAGCCTTAACGAATTCGGCCAGGGTGTGCTTGTTCATGTTGTAGCTGCATATGTTGAATTGTGTGACCTTAAGGGCCATGTTGTGTGTTGTTTGTGGGGGCAGGGTGAAGAGGTCTGGTTAGTTCAGGCTTTGGTCCCATCCTGGTTAGACCATCTGCAGTTGTTTCTTTGTTGCTGTATGCTTCTATTTTTGCTGTGTCTACTGGTGGACTCTGAGGAAGGAGGGAGTGAGGGTTTGTATGTTTTAAGAGATTTTTCTGTTCTCTTGCTCTGTACTGGTGTCAATGTGAGTGTGTTGTTTGGGGCCGCAGTGTTTGCTTCTAATGGGATAGCGGGAACTGTGAGAAGTGATGGGATGATTCGTTCCAAGATTGAATTCATGGTGTCCACTGAGGAACGAGGAAGGAGCATTTGGGTCTGGAGAAGGTGTGGCCAAAGTAGGAGGTTCCTTATTGGCAGGTGTGCTGGAGGGAGAAGGTAGAGTAGGCTCAGATGGGGTAGGCGTTTCAGGAGATGATAGAGGAGAGGTGTGTGTGGTGGGAGTGGTTGAGGTGGATGTGGAGGGTGCAAGTGGGCTGGGAGAGGCAGCTGTAGTCTCATCTTGGCATGAGGGAGGGAAGGTAAAATCAGTTACGGTGGATGAGGTAGATTGGAGAAGGTTGGACACACCTGCAAAGTTGTCCAGGCTAGGGGAGGGGGGTAAGGAGAAGTCAGGGAGGAATTTAAGAGGTGTTAGACCATTTGCTGAGAGGAGGTCGTTTAAAAGCTTGGAGATTTCGGCTTCATAATATTTGGGAAGCAGGACGGAAAGGTGTACAATTGTGGATATCATGTTATTAGTTGGATTGGCTGCTGTGAATGAGGACAGGGAAGTGGCGTTGCCATAGGTGGGGGAAGTGGAGGGGGGTGGAGGGAGGATGGGGGATGACTGAGGGTAGTGAATTGAAGTTATCAGAAGAGAGAGTGGGCTGGGGTTGGGAAGAAAAAGGGTTAGGGGAGTTAGCAGCAGTGTCGGCATGAAGAGAGTGTATTCCTTTCGCTTAGGACATTGAAATGAGGTGGTAGGGTGGGGTTGTTGGCAATTGGGGCATTTTAAAGGGTTTGAGCAGTTGGTCCAGAAATGATCAGGGGAGGAACATTTAGACCAAATTTGGTTTTTGGAGCAGGCATTTTCTCATGGCCGTATTCATAGCATTTGAAACATTGAAGGATCGGAATATAGTTAGGAGTAAAGAGGGAGGTGGTAGGTATTAGATACATCATGGCACGGACGGCATGCTGCAAGAGGTGAGAGGCTTCGTCAGGAGTGGAGCAACGTATTTTAAGAATGTGTGAGTGGGGAGGTCTGTATATGTCCTCTATGGTGATGTCATTTTTGTTGGCAATGTCGAGCATTAGGTCAGTCCGGTTAATGTCATATGCAGTCAGGATGGAGTTGTCAACATACTTGGCAACAACTGTGCTCCTGGCTCGATGCTCAGGGGTCCAGGTTTTATAGGAAGTTGGGTCAAGTCGAACCTTAAAGCCAGAGTTGGTAGGGAACACGCTAAGAAGAGGTGTTTGGGTGAGGTTGAATAGGATTTTAGAGCAGTCAAAGAGGCTTTGTCATGTTTAGAGTAAGAAGAAGGGTATAGTTCGAATTTGGGTGAGAGGGAGACATAGTGACAACATACACGGCAGCAGCAAGTTATGTTATATATTAAAAAGGCAGTGACAGCGTTAAAAAAAAAACATAAAATCCGGCCTATCTACACAAGAAACACAGCAGGGCAAGTACGTGTGTAGGAGACACACGCACTTGCCAGGCTACTACCTTAGTTTTCTGAAGAGAGGCGTCGATGGAGGCGTCAATAAACACCGGAAAGCAAAGGTGAACTGTCGCTGATGGAGCACTGTGTATGCCCTGAGAGGTCAGGTGAGGCAGCCCAATATGGATGTCGTGCAGACGACACACTCAGCTGAGGTGTGGTTGCTTCGGTCAGCCAATAGGAGTGCAGAGGGAGGCTCCCAACCCTTAGGAAGGTTTTGTTCCATAGTATGAAACAATATGGAGAAGAAGTGACAGGATGGAGCTTTTATAGCGCCAAGAGGTGAGACGTAGGCCACTAGGAGAGGTAAGAACTCAGATGTTGAAAGGTCAGGTCCCTCTCAAATCCAGCCCCTCTCACTAGTGGAAGTTGTCGAAGTTGATTGCAGGTCTGTACCAAGATACCCTTGTGTTGCAGTGTCTGACAGATTGAACATTAAAATGGTATAAAATACCGACAGGTTGTTAGGTAAGACACATATGCAACAGTTAGGTATCTTTATTATGAAACGTTTCGCCTACACAGTAGGCTTCTTCAGTCAAGTACAGAAAAGTTGATAGAAGCAGAAGATACTTGAAGACGATGTAATCAGTCCATCACCCTTAAAGTTTTGAGGTGGTCAGTCCCTCAGTCTGGAGAAGAGCATTGTTCCATAGTATGAAACAATATGGAGAAGAAGTGACAGGATGGAGCTTCTTCTTCTCCATATTGTTTCATACTATGGAACAATGCTCTTCTCCAGACTGAGGGACTGACCACCTCAAAACTTTAAGGGTGATGGACTGATTACATCGTCTTCAAGTATCTTCTGCTTCTATCAACTTTTCTGTACTTGACTGAAGAAGCCTACTGTGTAGGCGAAACGTTTCATAATAAAGATACCTAACTGTTGCATATGTGTCTTACCTAACAACCTGTCGGTATTTTATACCATTTTAATGTTCAATCTGTCAGACACTGCAACACAAGGGTATCTTGGTACAGACCTTCAATCAACTTCGACAACTTCCACTAGTGAGAGGGGCTGGATTTGAGAGGGACCTGACCTTTCAACATCTGAGTTCTTACCTCTCCTAGTGGCCTACGTCTCACCTCTTGGCGCTATAAAAGCTCCATCCTGTCACTTCTTCTCCATATTGTTTCATACTATGGAACAATGCTCTTCTCCAGACTGAGGGACTGACCACCTCAAAACTTTAAGGGTGATGGACTGATTACATCGTCTTCAAGTATCTTCTGCTTCTATCAACTTTTCTGTACTTGACTGAAGAAGCCTACTGTGTAGGCGAAACGTTTCATAATAAAGATACCTAACTGTTGCATATGTGTCTTACCTAACAACCTGTCGGTATTTTATACCATTTTAATGTTCAATCTGTCAGACACTGCAACACAAGGGTATCTTGGTACAGACCTGCAATCAACTTCGACAACTTCCACTAGTGAGAGGGGCTGGATTTGAGAGGGACCTGACCTTTCAACATCTGAGTTCTTACCTCTCCTAGTGGCCTACGTCTCACCTCTTGGCGCTATAAAAGCTCCATCCTGTCACTTAGGAAGGTTGCCAGCGACTCACCAATCCTATTGGCAGGAGTGAAGACGTAGACCCAGCAATCTTGGTTCAGCAGCAGGAGTGCTGAGGGAGACAGCCTAGGGAAGGCAGTCAACGACGCACCAAATCCTGATGTTGAAGGCGAAGGTAGAATGTCCAGGTACCACACAATAGTAAAAAGCCTCTCCCAAACACGGGGATCACAAGGCACTGAGGTGTAGAGAGTAGCTGTGTCTGCACAGGGCGAGAGCTACAGCGCTAATTCATAGAGAATTCATTTAGATTGTCGACCCTCAGTCTGGGCAGCGGCTCGCTGAGCACTGAGTCATATTGGGACTTCAGTATCTCACTCATTTCTTTCCTGTCATCTGTGTATGTCCCATCTCGCCTAAGCAGGGGCACAATACTTGATGTTGTTTTTCCCTTAGATTTGGCATAAGAGAAGTGTTTTTTTTTTCAGTTTCCTTTATGGCTTTTAGTTCTTCCTGCGATTCTTGTTTGCTGTAAGATTCCTTCAGCTTAAGTTCGATATTTGCAATTTCATTGGCCCCTCTCAGTAGCTTTGTGATTCTTCGCCTTCATCTGTATAGGGAGTGTGTCTCTTTTTTTAGTTTACATTTTCTTTTTCTTTTTTGTTAATGGAATGTGTGTTGAGCAGTTCTCAAGAACCACAGCGTTTATTTTTTTAGGCAAAGGTTTGGATCCGTGTTGTTTCGGATATCTTCCCAGCTTGTTTCATTTAGGACATGGTTGACTTGTTCCCATTGTATGATTTCGTTACTGAAATTTAATTTAGTGAAGACACCCTCATGATTGATCACATTTTGCTGGTCAGGAGCTCTGTACTTACATATCTGTACCTCTACTATGTTGTGATCTGAGTGTGTTGTCTTTGATACGCATATATTATGTATCAGACCGTCGTTGTTGGTGAAGATGAGGTCAAGCGTATGTTCTAGTTTTGTAGGCTCTAATATTTGCTGGTTTAAGGTGAATTTGGTGCAGAAATTAATCGCTCGTATGTGTGTGAATTTTCATCTGAGCTGCCTCCAGGGGTGATCTCTGCTAAAATATCATTCGCTACACTCCTCCATTTTAGGTGTCTCAAGTTGAAACCTCCCAGTAGCAAGATGTTTGGGGCAGGAGTTGGGAGATTTTCCAGACAGTGGTCAATTTTCAAAATCTACTCCCGGAATTGCTGGGAAGTTGCATCTGGAGGTTTGTATACAACCACAATGTCTGTTTCGTAAGGTGAAGTCTAGGATCTTTTCTTAATTCATGGTGTAACTTAACAAATCTTTTGTGGAAAATTTTGGATTTTCCTAAATTCAGCATGTGTAAATTTGAATAATACAATAATTGTGTAATAAAATGTTATGCTGATTTGATGCTTAGTTAGTTTAATATGTTTATTATGCACCCCATACCCATCCAGTGGGCGGTAGTCAAAAGATTACAGAGGTACATAATGGGTCCAGGGACTGGGCCTCAAAGTTTTGATAGCTGAGCAAGTTACAGAGGTAATGAATTCACAATTTACAAAGGTAATGAACTCACAATTTACAAAGGTAATGAACTCCAGGTAGGTCTAGTCACAATCATGACAAGTTAAAAAGGTATTTACAGATTACAGAGGTACACAATGGGTCCAGGGACCGGGCTCCAAAGTTTTGATGGCTGAACTAGGTACAAGGTAATGAACTCACAAGTTACAAAGGTAATGAACTCACAAGTTACAAAGGTAATGATACTGTAAGAATGGTTACTTACGTTTATACATGGCTGCAATCATGAACAAATTTTAGAGTAATGAGCATTCACACTTCCACACCCGGTCACAACTGTAGTGAGTTATTGGTGCAAATGTTGATTGCTGAGTCTCTCTCTCTCTCACACACACACACACACACACTCACCACACTCATACACATACACACAAACACACACACACACACACAACACACCACACACACACACACACACACACACACACACACACACACACACACACCCCACACATACACACACACATGCACATATGTGGTAATGCTTTATTACAGCTAGCAAAGTCAGGGTATTTCTCCAGAATGGTCTGTAATATACCACTGTGGATAAAATACTTAGCCATTTCTTGGACACTTCTGAGTGAGTTGTTTCTAAATTCATTAATTTTATCGCACTCCAGTACATAATGACGCAGGGTGTGACAATAATCCATCTGGCAAAGTTTACATTTCGTTTGGTCTACATCTGGTGGTGGTGATTTAACCTGCCAAAGATACTTGTAACCCAGCCGGAGCCGGGCGGTAGTGACATCCAAGAGTCTGCTTATTTTGTTGGATGCACCATAGACATGTGGCTCCTCCTGCATGATAGAATGATGATAGATGGACTCACTGGTGTCAATCTCCCTGAGCCTTAAGTCCATAAAATTCAGCTGAAGTTCTTTTCGTATTATTGTTCTCAAACTACTACCTGACAAGCCAAGATTGTAATCTACTCCCTCTTTGAAAGCATACAGCTTAGCCAATTTATCAGTTCTATCATGCATCTGAAGACCAATGTGAGATGGAATCCACAGCATGTGCACTCTGACTCCACTGTCCACAATCCTACCATACCTGTGTCTGGCTTCTGAAACAAGCATGCCACAATTTATGCTTAATGAGTTGAGAGCATTTATGGATGATTTGATGCTTCGAGAAATTTTAAGTGAAGAGGGGTGTGGAAGTGCCGGAAAGTGACACAGATGAGAGATGCCATATTGAATTTAATATGTGAACACTGGACTTAGTTGTGCAATGTAATCAGGTGTTCTCGGAGGCCAAATTGGGGTGTTTCGGCCTGAATTTGTAATTAGAAACCCATGTTAATATCCCCTGCTGAAGAATTGGGACAAGAAATTTGCTGGACCTCAAAAATTGTGTGGATGGCGGAAGATAAAGGAACATCACTCACAGAGAAGTACACCATTAGTCCTTGCATTTAGATTTCTAGCTGGCCACTGTAGGGTCTAGGTGTTAGGCAGGTGTTGTTTACCTGGAGTTTACCTGGAGAGGGTTTCAGGGGTCAAGGTCTGTGCAGCTCGGTCTAAGACCAGGCCTCATGGTGGATGAGGTTCTGATCAACCAGGTTGTTACTGCAGGCTGCAAGCAAACTGATGTATGAACCACAGCCCGGTTGGTCAGGTACTGACTTTAGGTGCCTGTCCAGTGCCTTCTTAAAGACAGCCAGGGGTCTATTGGTAATCCCACTTATGTATGCTGGGAGGCAGTTGAACAGTCTTGGGGCCTGGACACTTATTATGTTATTTCTCAATGTATTCGTGGTGCCCCTGCTTTTCATCGGGGGAATGTTGCATCTCCTGCCGAGTCTTTTGCTTTCATAGGAAGTGATTTTCGTGTGCAGATTTGGTACTAATCCCTCCAGGACCTTCTAAATGTATATTATCATGTATCTCTCTCGTCTGTGTTCCAGGAAATACAGATCAAGGACCTTCAATCGTTCCCAGTAAT
This sequence comes from Cherax quadricarinatus, assembly GCF_026875155.1. Taxonomy (NCBI): domain Eukaryota; kingdom Metazoa; phylum Arthropoda; class Malacostraca; order Decapoda; family Parastacidae; genus Cherax; species Cherax quadricarinatus. The sequence goes on along the minus strand of NC_069400.1, from coordinate 63,769,567 downwards.
TTAAGTTCCTTATCGTACCTATGTGTGCCGTGAAAGTTCTTTGAACACTCTCGAGCTCTGCAATGTCACCAGCCTTGAAGGGGGCCGTTAGTGTACAGCAGTATTCCAACCTAGAGAGCACAAGTGATTTGAATAGAATCATCATGGGCTTGGTATTCCTAGTTTTGAAGGTTTTCATTATCCATCCTATCATTTTTCTAGCAGATGAGGTACATACGCTGTTGTGGTATTTGAGGCGAGATTCTCAGACATTATCACTCCCAGGACTTTCACATTACTTTTCCGCTCTATTGTGTGGTTAGAATTTGTCGTACATCCTGATACATTTTTAATTTCCTCAAGTTTCCCATATCTGAGTAGTTAAAATTTCTCCTCGTTGAACTTCATATTGTTTTAAGTGACCCATTTGAAGAGTTAGTTGATGTCCGCTTGGAGTTTCGCGGTGTCTTCGATGGAGGTCACTGTCATGGTAATCCGGGTGTCATCTGCAAAGGAAGACACGGAGCTATGGCTTACATCTCTGTCTAAGTCAGAAATGAGGATGAGAAATAGAATGGGAGCGAGTACTGTGCCTTGTGGAACAGATCTCATCCCCGTTGCTGCCTGGGACTCTGTTTACTATTACTCTTTGTGTTTTATTTGTGTTCTATTTTTTGTGTGATCTGTCTACAGTAATTAAATGGTAAGTGTTAATACTAATTATATTTTGTGTACCCAGCAAGCCAAATCACATACAGTCCACAACTCCAATTTAACGGAGTAGCTGGTTTTAGTATTGTAATTATTAATTTAATTTCGGGTCTAGCTTTTTGTGAGAATGGGAGGGAGTGGGCTTCGAGGGAGTGACGGTTTGTGAGAGTGGGAGGGAGTGGGCTTCCAGAGAGTGACGGTTTGTGAGAGTGGGAGGGAGTGGGCTTCCAGGAAGTGACGGTTTGTGAGAGTGGGAGGGAGTGGGCTTCCAGGGAGTGACGGTTTGTGAGAGTGGGAGGGAGTGGGCTTCCAGGGAGTGACGGTTTGTGAGAGTGGGAGGGAGTGGGCTTCCAGGGAGTGACGGTTTGGCGACCTGCTCAGACTACGTCCCACTTACCTCACCCAAATTACTTGCAGGTAATAATTCAGGTAATGTCCTGTAAACCTCCTGCAGGTAATTTACTCACATAATAATATTAATAATAATAACAACAACATCATCAATAATAATAATAATAATAATAATAATAATAATAATAATAATAATAATAATAATAATAATAATAATAATAATAATAATAATAATAATAATAATAAGAAGAAGAAGAAGAAGAAGAAGAAGAAGAAATTTTCACATCTTTGATGAGGATTGTGTTGTTGAGGTCTGAGAATTAAGGACAGATCCTACACTTTATCTTATGAAACAGAGATGCGATAGTAATTATGGACAAGGTAGATTATAGAGGAAAAATGAACATGTTATTAGAAGATGGTGGAACTTACGTGCCCCTTAAATCCCCACATTTTTCTAAATTACAGAACGAATTAGCAAGATCTACATAGTGAATATAATACCAGCGTGTCAGCGTGCCTCGTTGTGCTCCGGGTTTTCTCGTGTTTTCACGGTCGCTCTTACGTGCTAGAACTTTAATTTGTGCCATCAATCTTATACGATACATCCCTCTAGCGCCTGAAACCAATCTTGGGCGGAAAACATTATATACTGAGTCAAAAAAGGAGAATTAGTGTGCACTACCTAGCAGAGTTTACTGCCAGAGGGGAATCATAGGCCTGTGTTCCGTGTGCAAAATAATAATAATAGAACTTTTCTTTGTCAGAGGAAAGAAAGTCTCCCTGATAACATTGTGTATACATACTGTATAGTGTATACTACAGTGGCTCCCTAGTATATTGATGATAAAGGCTAAAGTGTCATTTGAAAACAGGTGAATTTGTAAATGAAGTGATAAGCCTATAGAACCAGGTGCCAAAAGTCGCCAGAAACTTACCACACTGGTCAGCTGTTTTAATAATCTTCCTGGCCTGCTAGTGTACACATATAATCTAGTGATACCAGTGAAAAGCAGAATACATTGTAGTAGCAACTAACCAGTATTATAATGGTACTTAGTGGAGTGGAGTGACTTTCATTAGTTTCTTTTTTCTTGAAATACCAGACAAAAAAAAAAAAAATCTAATCAGACGTATACTGTGATTTTCATATAACCTGTAGTTACCAGCGGTCGCAATATACACAACGAGAAGCAATTATTACTACAGAAAAAGCGTCCTTCCTCCAGAATTTCCACTAGTCAACTATAGTGATATAGCATTTATTGTGGTGGAGACGAAAAAAACCTAGAAAAGCTAGATACAGCGATTGATAAACAAGCGTTGAGGCTCGACCGTTCATCACTGAAGGAGCTGCCAGCAATCACCGGTTCTTCAACACACAAGTTATACTTTTGTATCAATCAAATCACATATTACTCGGGTTTAATTAATTTCAAGTAGATCCTTCATTGTGTTAGCACAAATCACCGACCAGTATGTTTTAAATAAGTGACCCGCTGATCAGATCAGACTGGTTCCGAACCCTCGACTGGTCCGAACCCTTGACTGGTTTCAAACGGATTCGTTGGACAATAAAGCAGACTGTAAATGGATGGGGTTGTTTGGCGCCCTTATCAAACACAAACAATAAAATATAAATCAGGGGCGTACACGGTAAGCTGTCCAATATACAAGTACAGTTAGAAATAAAAATACAAATAGCTAGAGCTTTTATTTTAAAGGGGGTTATAATAGAGTAATCAAGAGATTGCTAGTAGAATTACAGTAAATCAATCATTCAAATCATTATGAAGCTCTGTGTAGTCTGCAGTCAATCAAACAAACGGGCTTTCCCCATGGATAAATAGTCATTTTTGTGGAATTGGTGTCACGCCCCTTGTGCAGATATCCAAGAACTAGCTACAAGCAGTAATTAAACAGGGAATGTTTTTGGGTATGCCCAAATGAGATAAATCTTTGGACTAAAACCACAAGGGGATTAAAGAGGATAACATCAAAGCTGCTTTCATAGACAACCTGGAAGCTTTCTACAACAGATGGGAACATAAAAAGTCTGGGCTGAAATGGTACTGCCCTTGATACTGGCCATGTAGTCAGAAACTGTAAGGCTGGAGGTAATGTCCTGGTAGTCAGTAAATGTGGGGCTGATAGTGCTGTCCTGGGAGACAGTAATGGTGAAGCTGGAGGTGCTGTCCTGGGAGACAGTAATGGTGAAACTGGAGGTGCTGTCCTGGGAGACAGTAATGGTGAAGCTGGAGGTGCTGTCCTGGGAGACAGTAATGGTGAAGCTGGAGGTGCTGTCCTGGGAGACAGTAATGGTGAAGCTGGAGATTTTGTCCAGGTAGTTGGGAATTATACGCAGGAAGGAATACATATAAATGACCTCATAGGGGACAGGAGCCCTAGTGGGGAAACAAGTGTAGTCAAAGATAAGATAAAACCAATATTGCAAACTAGAAATGCCACAGGAAATAGCAAACAAGAGGACTCCACTAGCAATAGTGAGGATATATTACCAAAAACAACTGGTGGGAGCTCCATTGTTGTTGCTAGGGAGGATAGGAATAAGACAGGGAATCATGCACCAACAGGGAATACAGTCACAGAAACCCAAGGCAAATGGAAACCAAGGCTGTGCACATACTATGCACTTGGTATCTGCAGACATGGGAAAACTGGAAAAACAGACGGGACGTGCAACTATGACCACCCTAGAAAATGCCGTGCCCATATGACAACAGGAAAATGCAAACTCCCTTCCTGTAAGCTTTTCCACCCTGAAATGTGTACCTCTTCAGTACAGGAAAGACTGTGCTATAACTTAAATTGCCAGGCACACCATCTAAAGGGGACAAAAAGATACAAAACATCCAGGCCATGGAAAAACCTGGGTAGCCACAGCCACTCAAGAGGGAAAGGTTTTTTAGTGTCAGGAAGGAAAAAAAACTGGCAGGAAATGACAGAAATCGTACACCAAACCCAGTCATTCCTGGAGTGGAACCACAGTCGATGGCCTCCACTCAAAACCAACAGATACAGATACTAATGCCGGAAGAAAAATCTCGCCCCCCCCAGTACCAACAATACCACGAGTCCGATGACATTCTTCTTTGCAAATATACAGGGTCTAAAGCCAGCAACAAACAACAAAATACCTTTCATCCGTGGACTGCTTGCAGAGGCAAAGGTAATGTTCACGGCTTTCACTGAGACCCACATAAAGGATCACTTGGACAACGAGATATGAATCCCAAGTTACAACCTATACAGATGTGACAGAGTGAACAGGCAAAAGAATGGGGGTGTTGGCCTGTACATTGCAGAGTCACTTGTTTGCACAGAACTGCTTAATGCCTCAAATGATGTAGTGGAAGTTTTAGCAGTAAAGGTCGAAAACCCAAAAAACCTAGTCATAGTGGTAGTCTACAAGCCTCCGGATTCAACATCCCAGCAATTCCAGGAACAGCTGTTAAAAATTGACCACTGTCTAGAAAATCTTCCAGCTCCTGCACCCAACATCTTGCTCCTGGGGGATTTTCAACTTAAGGCACCTAAAATGGAGGAATGTAGCAAATAATATTGTTGCAGTAATAACACCAGGAGGCAGCTCTGTTTAAAACTCACACTCACACAAACTTTTAAATCTCTGCACAAAATTCAATTTAAACCAGCAAATAATAGAGCCTACAAGACTGGAGAATACACTAGACCTCATCTTCACTAACAATGATGATCTGATAAGAAATGTCACCATATCAAAAACAATATACTCAGATCATAACATAATTGAGGGTTTAGGACATGTATGCGTGGAGCCCAAACCGACATAATGAGATTAGTCACGAGAGAGCATTCACCAAAATTCAACTTCAATAACAAAAACATAAAGTGGGACAAGTAAACAAGTCCTAACCGATATAAGCTGAGAAGATATACTAAGCAACACAGACCCCAACTTATTCCTAGAACAGATTAACTCGGTGGCACTCGATGTATGCACAAGGCTTTTTCCTCTAAGAAAAGGAGGAGTAGATGTAAAATAAAAGAGACAGGCGCTCCCTTTACAGGCGACGGAAAATAATAACAGAGCGGCTAAAAGAGGTCAATATATCTGAATGCGTAAGGAGACACTGGGCAGAGAAATAGCAAGCATCGAACTTAAGCTAAAGGAATCTTATAGGAATCAGGAATCGCGGGAAGAACTAAAAGCCATAAATGAAATCGAAAGAGACCCAAAGTATTTCTTCTCCTATGCCAAATCAAAGTCGAGAACAACGTCTAGTATTGGGCCCCTACTTAAACAAGATGGGTTCTACACAGATGACAGAAAGGAAATGAGTGAGCTACTCAAGTCCCAGTATGACCCAGTTTTTAGCAAGCCGCTAACAAGACTGAGAGTCGAAGATCTAAATTAATTTTTTTATGAGAGAGCCACAGAATTTGGTTAACACAAGCCTATCTGATGTTATCCTGACGCCAAATGACTTCGAAGAGGCGATAAATGACATGCCCATGCACTCTGCCCCAGGGCCAGACTCATGGAACTCCTTGTTCATCAAGTACTGCAAGAAGCCGCTATCACGAGCCTTTACCATCCTATGGAGAGGGAGCATGGACACGGGGGTCGTCCCACAGTTACTAAAAACAACAGACATAGCCCCACTCCACAAAGGGGGCAGTAAAGCAACAGCAAAGAACTACAGACCGATAGCACTAACATCCCATATCATAAAAATCTTTGAAAGGGTCCTAAGAAGCAAGATCACCACCCATCTAGAAACCCATCAGTTACACAACCCAGGGCAACATGGGTTTAGAACAGGTCGCTCCTGTCTGTCTCAACTATTGAATCACTACGACAAGGTCCTAAATGCACTAGAAGACAAAAAGAGTGCAGATGTAATATATACAGACTTTGCAAAAGCCTTCGACAAGTGTGACCATGGCGTAATAGCGCACAAAATGCATGCTAAAGGAATAACAGGAAAAGTCGGTCGATGGATCTATAATTTCCTCACTAACAGAACACAGAGAGTAGTCGTCAACAGAGTAAAGTCCGAGGCAGCTACGGTGAAAAGCTCTGTTCCACAAGGCACACCTCAATTACTGGGAGCGCTTGAGGTTCCTAAACCTGTATTCCCTGGAACACAGGCGAGAGAGATACATGATTATATACACCTGGAAAATCCTAGAGGGACTAGTACCGAACTTGCACACGAAAATCACTCACTACGAAAGCAAAAGACTTGGCAGACGATGCACCATCCCCCCAATGAAAAGCAGGGGTGTCACTAGCACGTTAAGAGACCATACAATAAGTGTCAGGGGCCCGAGACTTTTCAACTGCCTCCCAGCATACATAAGGTGGATTACCAACAGACCCCTGGCAGTCTTCAAGCTGGCACTGGACAAGCACCTAAAGTCGGTTCCTGACCAGCCGGGCTGTGGCTCGTACGTTGGTTTGCGTGCAGCCAGCAGCAACAGCCTGGTTGATTAGGCTCTGATCCACCAGGAGGCCTGGTCACAGACCGGGCCGCGGGGGCGTTGACCCCCGGAACTCTCTCCAGGTAAACTCCAGGTAAACTCCAGATGCCGGGAGGGTCGTGTGTGTGTGAGAGATGGTGTTGATGCCGGGAAGGTCGTGTGTGTGTGAAAGATTGCGTTGATGCCTGGAAGGTCGTGTGAGTGTGTGGGAGATGGTGTTGATGCGGGAAGGTTGTGTGTGTGTGAGAGATGGTGTTGATGCCAGGAGGGTCGTGTGTGTGAGAGATGGTGTTGATGCCGGGAGGGTCGTGTGTGAGTGTGAGAGATGGTGTTGATGATGGGAAGGTCGTGTGTGTGTGTGAGAGAGATGGTGTTGATGCCGGGAGGGTCGTGTGTGTGTGTGTGAGAGAGATGTAGTTGATGCCTGGAAGGTCGTGTGTGTGAGAAAGAGAGAGATGGTGTTGATGCCGTGAAGGTCGTGTGTGTGTGTGTGTGAGATGGTGTTGATGCCGGGAGGGTCGTGTGTTTGTGAGAGAGAGAGATGTAGTTGATGCCTGGAAGGTCGTGAGTGTGAGAGAGAGATGGTGTTGATGCCGTGAAGGTCGTGTGTGTGTGTGTGAGATGGTGTTGATGCCGGGAGGGTCGTGTGGTGTGAGAGAGAGATGTAGTTGATGCTTGGAAGGTCGTGTGTGTGTGTGTGTGTGTGTGTGAGATGGTGTTGATGCCGGGAGAGTCGTGTGTGTGTGAGAGAGAGATGTAGTTGATACCTGGAAGGTCGCGCGCGGCGCGCGCGCGCGCGTGTGTGTGTGTGTGTACTCACCTAGTTGTACTCACCTAGTTGAGGTTGCGGGGGTCGAGTCCGAGCTCCTGGCCCCGCCTCTTCACTGATCGCTACTAGGTCACTCTCCCTGAGCCGTGAGCTTTATCATACCTCTGCTTAAAGCTATGTATGGATCCTGCCTCCACTACATCGCTTCCCAAACTATTCCACTTACTGACTACTCTGTGCTGAAGAAATACTTCCTAACATCCCTGTGATTCATCTGTGTCGTCAGCTTCCAACTGTGTCCCCTTGTTTACTGTGTCCAATCTCTGGAACATCCTGTCTTTGTCCACCTTGTCAATTCCTCTCAGTATTTTGTATGTCGTTATCATGTCCCCCTATCTCTCCTGTCCTCCAGTGTCGTCAGTTGATTTCCCTTAACCTCTCCTCGTAGACATACCTCTTAGCTCTGGACTAGTCTTGTTGCAAACCTTTGCACTTTCTCTAGTTTCTTCACGTGCTTGCTAGGTGTGGGTTCCAAACTGGTGCCGCATACTCCAATATGGGCCTAACATACACGGTGTACAGGGTCCTGAATGATTCCTTATTAAGATGTCGAATCCCTGTTCTGAGGTTTGCTAGGCGCCCATATGCTGCAGCAGTTATTTGGTTGATGTGCGCTTCAGGAGATGTGCCTGGTGTTATACTCACCCCAAGATCTTTTTCCTTGAGTGAGGTTTGTAGTCTCTGACCCCCTAGACTGTACTCCATCTGGGGCCCTTCTTTGCCCTTCCCCAATCTTCATGACTTTGCACTTGGTGGGATTGAACTCCAGGAGCCAATTGCTGGACCAGGTCTGCAGCCTGTCCAGATCCCTTTGTAGTTCTGCCTGGTCTTCGATCGAGTGAATTCTTCTCATCAACTTCACGTCATCTGCAAACAGGGACACCTCAGAGTCTATTCCTTCCGTCATGTCGTTCACAAATACCAGAAACAGCACGGGTCCTAGGACTGACCCCTGCGGGACCCCGCTGGTCAACAGGTGCCCACTCTGACACCTCGCCACGTACCATAAACTCGCTGCTGTCTTCCTGACAAGTATTCCCTGATCCATTGTAGTGCCTTCCCTGTTATCCCTGCTTGGTCCTCCAGTTTTTGCACCAATCTCTTGTGTGGAACTGTGTCAAACGCCTTCTTGCAGTCCAAGAAAAGGCAATCCACCCACCCCTCTCTCTTTTGTCTTACTGCTGTCACCATGTCATAGAACTCCAGTAGGTTTTGTGACACAGGATTTCCCGTCCCTGAAACCATGTTGGCTGCTGTGTGTGTGTGTGTGTGTGTGTTGTGTGTGTGTGTGTGTGTGTGTGGTGTGTGTGTGTGTGATGGTGTTGATGCCGGAAGGTCGTGTGTGTGTGAGTGATGATGTTGATGCCAGGAAGGTCATGTGTGTGTGTGAGTGATGATGTTGATGCCGGGAGGGTCGTGTGCGTGTGTGAGAGATGGTGTTGATGCCAGGAAGGTCGTGTGTGTGTGAGATGGTGTTGATGCCGGGAGGGTCGTGTGTGTGTGTGTGAGAGATGGTGCTGATGCCAGGAAGGTCGTGTGTGTGTGAGAGATGGTGTTGATGTCAGGAAGGTCGTATGTGTGTGAGTGATGATGTTGATGCCGGGGAAAGGGCGTGTGTGTGTGGGTGATGATGTTGATGCCGGGAGGGTCGTGTGTGTGTGTGTGAGATGGTGTTGATGCCAGGAAGGTCGTGTGTGTGTGTGAGAGATGGTGTTGATGCCGGGAGGGTTGTGTGTGTGTGAGAGAGATGGTGCTGATGCCAGGAAGGTCGTGTGTGTGTGAGAGATGTGTTTGATGCCAGGAAGGTCGTGTGTGTGTGAGTGATGATGTGATGCCGGAGGGTCGTGTGTGTGTGTGAGATGGTGTTGATGCCAGGAAGGTCGTGTGTGTGTGAGAGATGGTGTTGATGCCGGGAGGGTCGTGTGTTGTGTGTGTGTAAGATGGTGTTGATACCTGGAAGATATTGTGTGTGTGAGAGATGGTGTTGATGCCGGGAAGGTCGTGTGTGTGTGTGAGATGATGTTGATGCCTGGAAGGTTGTGTGTGTGTGAGAGAGAGATGTATCGTAGGGGTTCTTAAATGAAGATATCGAGGGTTGAAGGTAGACACACTTGTTGGATGGTAACGTTATATATAGTCAGACTGAGATGATGGGAAATGGAGCCCAGCCTCTGCCTGTCTTAGCCTGGATGTCTACGCCGACTGAGAGGGAGGCAGAGGTACGACCGTACACATGCGCATCCCGTGACGTCACACAAAGTCACAGGCCTAAAAGGGATCTCCTATCTAAAGCACATGGATGATACTAATATGCTATACAACACAGGGATCAGCAACTATGCTGACAGATGGTGTTGATGCCAGGAAGGTCGTGTGTGTGTGTGAGAGATGGTGTTGTTGTCTGGAAGGTCGTGTGTGTGAGAGATGGTGTTGATGCCTGGAAGGTCATGTGTGTGTGAAAGATGAGATGGTGATGATGCCACGAAGGTCATGTGTGTAGATGGTGTTGATGCCGGGAAGGTCGTGTGGGTGTGAGAGATGGTGTTGATGCCTGGAACGTCGTGTGTGAGAGAGAGAGATGGTGTTGATGCCTGGAAGGTCATGTGTGTGTGAGAGAGATGGTGTTGATGGCTGGAAGGTTGTGTGCGTGTGAAAGATGGTGTTGATGCCATGAAGGTCGTGTGGTGTGAGAGATGGTGTTGATGCCGGGAAGGTCGTGTGGTGTGAGAGATGGTGTTGATGACTGGAAGTCGTGTGTGTGTTAAGATGGATGCTGATGCTGGAAGGTCGTGTGTGTGACCAAGTTTTGTATCCCAGGAAAGGTTTCGGGGTGAGTCGAAGATCCTGTGCCCGCCTTAAGGTCGTCTGGTATTCCGAGAGGTTTAGCTGTATCGTACTTGATGAGAGATGATGTTGATGACTGTCAAGGTCGTTCAATATTACTTCACCTAGTTGTTTCACCTAGGAGTTAGCTGGGAGAGATCCGGGGGTCCGGCCCCGCCCGTCCTGGTGATACAGGACCTCCTGGTGGTGAGCTGATCATACCTCTGTGACTGTTGGATCCGCCTTCAGCCACACCGGGTTCCAAACGTTTACTTCCGTGCACGTCTTTTTAACTGGGGAGTTTAACCCCTGTAGCTGAGAGACAGTTCAACGTCCGGGCCCCTGATTATTGTAGGTCTCTTGGATCAGAGCCTGACAACCAGACTTTGCTTGGGTGCACGCAACAATGTACGAGCCAAGTCTTGCTGGTAGGAACTGATTTTCGTGTGCTTGGTACAGTCCCAGGTTTCCTTGAAACATGCCCGGCTGGTCCGGGAATGGGTTGGTAATCCAGTTGATTTTGTATGCTGGGAGAAGTTTCTTGAACATTTTCTGGCAGCATTCCCTGCCTTGAAAGCTTATTATGTGCGCTTTCAGCCTAGTAGAACAACTGCTGGGGTTTATTGGTGGCTTTGCATCGTCTGCCAAGTTTGGTTTCTTATCGTCTGTATGATTTTCGTGTGCAAGTTCGGTACTAGTACCTCTAGGATTTTCCAGGTGTATATAATCATGTATCTCTCCCGCCTGCGTTCCAGGGAATACAGGTTTAGGAACCTCAAGCGCTCCCAGTAATTGAGGTGTTTTATCTCGTTATGCGTGCCGTGAAGTTTCTCTGTACATTTTCTAGGTCAGCAATTTCACCTGCCTTGAAAGGTGCAGTTAGTGTGCAGCAATATTCCAGCCTAGATAGAGCAAGTGACCTGAAGAGTGTCATCATGGGCTTGGCCTCCCTAGTTTTGAAGGTTCTCATTATCCATCCTGTCATTTTTCTAGCAGATGCGATTGATACAATGTTATGGTCCTTGAAGGTGAGATCCTCCGACATGATCACTCCCAGGTCTTTGACGTTGGTGTTTCGCTCTATTTTGTGGCCAGAATTTGTTTTGTACTCTGATGAAGATTTAATTTCCTCATGTTTACCATATCTGAGTAATTGAAATTTCTCATCGTTGAACTTCATATTGTTTTCTGCAGCCCACTGAAAGATTTGGTTGATGTCTGCCTGGAGCCTTGCAGTGTCTGCAATGGAAGACACTGTCATGCAGATTCGGGTGTCATCTGCAAAGGAAGACACGGTGCTGTGGCTGACATCCTTGTCTATGTCGGATATGAGGATGAGGAACAAGATGGGAGCGAGTACTGTGCCTTGTGGAACAGAGCTTTTCACCGTAGCTGTGTCGGACTTTACTCTGTTGACGACTACTCTCTGTGTTCTGTTAGTGAGGAAATTATAGATCCATCGACCGACTTCTCTGTTATTCCTTTAGCACGCATTTTGTGCGCTATTATGCCATGGTCACACTTGTCAAAGGCTTTTGCAAAGTCTGTATATATTACATCTGCATTATTTTTGTCTTCTAGTGCATCTAGGACCTTGTCGTAGTGATCCAATAGTTGAGACAGACAGGAGCGACCTGTTCTAAACCCATGTTGCCCTGGGTTGTGTAATTGATGGATTTCTAGATGGGTAGTGATCTTGCTTCTTAGGACCCTTTCAAAGATTTGTATGATATGGGATGTTAGAGATATCGGTCTGTAGTTCTTTGCTGTTGCTTTACTGCCCCCTTTGTGGAGTGGGGCTATGTCTGTTGTTTTTAGTAACTGTGCGACGACCCCCGTGTCCATGCTCCCTCTTCATAGGATGGAAAAGGCTCGTGATAGGGACTTCTTGCAGTTCTTGATGAACACGGAGTTCCATGAGTCTGGCCCTGGGGCAGAGTGCATGGGCATGTCATTTATCGCCTCTTCGAAGCCATTTGGCGTCAGGATAACATCGGATAGGCTTGTGTTAACCAAATTCTGTTGCTCTCTCATAAAAAATTCACTTTGTTCTTCGACTCTCAGTCTGGTTAGCGGCTTGCTAAAAACTGAGTCATATTGGGACTTGAGTAGCTCACTCATTTTCTTGCTGTCATCTGTGTAGGACCCATCTTGTTTAAGTAGGGGCCCAATACTGGACGTTGTTCTCGACTTTGATTTGGCATAGAAGGAATACTTTGGGTTTCTTTCGATTTCATTTATGGCTTTTAGTTCTTCCCGCGATTCCTGACTCCTATAAGATTCCTTTAACTTAAGTTCGATGCTCGCTATTTCTCTGACCAGTGTCTCCCTACGCATTTCAGATATATTGACCTCTTTTAGCCGCTCTGTTATTCTTTTTCGTCGCCTGTAAAGGGAGCGCCTGTCTCTTTCTATTTTACATCTACTCCTCCTTTTTCTTAGAGGAATAAGCCTTGTGCATACATCGAGTGCCACCAAGTTAATCTGTTCTAGGCATAAGTTAGGGTCTGTGTTGCTTAGTATATCTTCCCAGCTTATATCGGTTAGGACTTAGTTTACTTGGTCCCACTTTATGTTATTGTTATTGAAGTTGAATTTGGTGAATGCTCCCTCGTGACTAATCTCATTATGTCGGTCTGGGGCTCCACGCATACATGTCTGAACCTCAATTATGTTGTGATCTGAGTATATTGTTTTTGATATGGTGACATTTCTTATCAGATCATCATTGTTAGTGAAGATGAGGTCTAGTGTATTCTCCAGTCTAGTAGGCTCTATTATTTGCTGGTTTAAATTGAATTTTGTGCAGAGATTTAAAAGCTCGTGTGAGTGTGAGTTTTCATCAGAGCTGCCTCCTGGTGTTATTACTGCAACAATATTATTTGCTATATTCCTCCATTTTAGGTGCCTTAAATTAAAATCCCCCAGGAGCAAGATGTTGGGTGCAGGAGCTGGAAGATTTTCCAGACAGTGGTCAATTTTTAACAGCTATTCCTGGAATTGCTGGGATGTTGCATCCGGAGGCTTGTAGACTACCACAATGACTAGGTTTTGGTTCTCGACCTTTACTGCTAAAACTTCCACTACATCATTTGAGGCATTAAGCAGTTCTGTGCAAACAAGTGACTCTGCAATGTACAGGCCAACCCCCCATCCTTTTGCCTGTTCACTCTGTCACATCTGTATAGGTTGTAACTTGGGATCCATATTTCGTTGTCCAAGTGATCCTTTATGTGGGTCTCAGTGTAAGCCGCGAACATTGCCTTTGCTTCTGCAAGCAGTCCACGGATGAAAGGTATTTTGTTGTTTGTTGCTGGCTTTAGACCCTGTATATTTGCAAAGAAGAATGTCATCGGACTGGTGGTATTGTTGGTACTGGGGGGGGGATTTTTTTTCCGGCATTAGTATCTGTATCTGTTGGTTTTGAGTGGAGGCCATCGACTGTGGTTCCACTCCAGGAATGACTGGATTTGGTGTACAATTTCTGTCATTTCCTGGCAGTTTTTTTTCCTTCCTGGCACTAAAAAACCTTTCCCTCATGAGTGGCTGTGGCTACCCAGGTTTTCCCATGGACTGGATGTTTTGTATCTTTTTGTCCCCTTTAGATGGTGTGCCTGGCAATTTAAGTTATAGCACAGTCTTTCTTGTACTGAAGAGGTACACATTTCGGGGTGAAAAAGCTTACAGGAAGGGAGTTTGCATTTTCCTGTTGTCATATGGGCACGGCATTTTCTAGGGTGGTCATAGTTGCACATCCCGTCTGTTTTTCCAGATTTCCCATGTCTGCAGATACCAAGTGCATAGTATGTGCACATGATTGGTTTCCATTTGCCTTGGGTTTCTGTGACTGTATTCCCTGTTGGTGCATGTTTCCCTGTCTTATTCCTATCCTCCCTAGCACCAACAATGGAGCTCCCACCAGTTGTTTTTGGTAATATATCCTCACTATTGCTAGTGGAGTCCTCTTGTTTGCTATTTCCTGTGGTATTTCTAGTTTGCAATATTGGTTTTATTTTATCTTTGACTACACTTGTTTCCCCACTAGGGCTCCTGTCCCCTATGAGGTCATTTATATGTATTCCTTCCTGCGTATAATTCCTGACTACCTGGACAGCACCTCCAGCTTCACCATTACTGTCTCCCAGGACAGCACCTCCAGCTTCACCATTACTGTCTCCCAAGACAGCACTATCGGCCCCAGAAGAAATATTTCCCCAGAAGAAATATTTCCTAACATCCCTGTGATTCATTTGTGTCTTCAACTTCCAGCTGTGTCCCCTTGTTGCTGTGTCCCATCTCTGGAGCATCCTGTCTTTGTCCACCTTGTCAATTCCTCTCAGTATTTTGTATGTCGTTATCATGTCCCCCCTATCTCTCCTGTCCTCCAGTGTCGTCAGGTTGATTTCCCTTAACCTCTCCTCGTAGGACATACCTCTTAGCTCTGTGACTAGTCTTGTTGCAAACCTTTGCACTTTCTCTAGTTTCTTTACATGCTTGGCTAGGTGTGGGTTCCAAACTGGTGCCGCATACTCCAATATGGGCAAAACGTACACGGTGTACATGGTCCTGAACGATTCCTTATTAAGATGTAGGAATGCTTTTCTGAGGTTTGCCAGGAGCCCATATGTTGCAGCAGTTATTTGGTTGATGTGCGCTTCAGGAGATGTGCCTGGTGTTATACTCACCCCAAGATCTTTTCCTTGAGTGAGGTTTGTAGTCTCTGGCCCCCTAGATTGTACAGTGTGTGAGAGAGATGGTGTTGATGCCTGGAAGGACGAGTGTGTGAGAGATGGTGTTGATGCCGGGAAGATCGTGTGTGTGTGAGAGATGGTGATGATGCCTGGCAAGAGTCAGTGAGCCTTCCGCTGTGCTCCTCCAAGCTTATGTTGTTATGTCACTCACTGTAATTGAGAGATGTTCCTGCGACAGTTGCTACACTCTGCTAGTGTCAGTTATAACTTAGACTGTATGGTAAATAGCAACTATTATAATCTCACAAGTAAAATGAATATCTAAGACGGAGATAAATAGAGAGATTGAATGAATTATCAAAATAGAATAATAATTTCTGCCTATCATACAACTTTTCATGATTACCGTTTTCAGAGTCTACGTCAGAAGGATTGTTCAGTAATAACACAATGTTCAGTAATAACATAATGTTCAGTAATAACACAATGTTCAGTAATAACACAATGTTCAGTAATAACATAATGTTCAGTAATAACATAATGTTCAGTAATAACATAATGTTCAGTAATAACATAATGTTCAGTAATAACATAATGTTCAGCAATAACAATGTTCAGTAATAACACAATGTCCCTCGAATATTTCCTATCAGTCTCAGGTCCTCAGCTAAAATATAGAGGACTAACATTATATACAGAAATAGATAACTTATCTATCACTCATAGCTTCTGCTACAAGGCTGAGTGTGTGGACAATCATATTCATTCATAAATAACTATTGTTCACTACGTCGCGGAGTTACTACGTGTCTCCATCGGCTCTAATTCGTCTGATCATCTGTGTAGCCATCACGTTTATCAAGTAGGTCTCTGTAAGCGCATTCATTACTGATGCCTCACTACACTCGTGCCAGCAACATGTTCCCATAAATATTGATATAAAATTATAACCATAATTTTTAAAGGAAGTGGACCGATATGCCAGCGGAAGGCCTCGGTCAAATGAACAAAAGCTCCAAAGGCGGGTCATCATATGACTAAAATCAGCGTCAGGAAACAATTGTCCTGTTTCCTGACAAATCTTACTTAACCTAGATACTGATGGCGACTGAAAACTTTAATGCTTTGTCTCACAAATAACTTCAGCTCCACCCTGTAACTTCAGCTCCACCCTGTAACTTCAGCTCCACCCTGTAACTTCAGCTCCACCCTGTAACTTCATCTCCATCTTGTAATTTCAGCTCCATCCTGTAACTTCAGCTATAGCCTGTGACTTTTGTTCCACCCAGTAACATCAGCTCCGCCCTGTAACTTCAGTTCCACCCTGTAACTTCAGCTACACCCTGTAACTTCAGCTACACCCTGTAATTTCAGCTCCATCCTGTAACTTCAGCTCCACCCTGTAACTTCAGATCCAACCTGTAACTTCAGTTCCACCCTGTAACCTCAGCTGCACCTTGTAACTTCAGCTCCACCCTGTAACTTCAGCTCTACCCTGTAACTTCAGCTCCACCCTGTAACTTCAGCTCCACTTTGTAACTTCAGCTCCACTCTGTAACTTCAGCTCCACCCTGTAACTTCAGCTCCACCCTGTAACTTCAGCGCCACCCTGTAACCTCAGCTCTACCTTGTAACTTTAGCTCCACCATGTGACTTCAGCTCTATCCTGTAACTTCAGCTCCACCTTGTAACTTCAGCTCCACCCTGTAACTTCAGCTCCACCCTGTAATTTCAGCTCCACCCTGTAACTTCAGCTACCCTGTAACTTCAGCTAAAGCCTGTAACTTCAGCTCCACCTTGTAACTTCAGCTCCACCCTGTAACTTCAGCTCCACCCTGTAACTTCAGCTCCATGCTGTAACTTCAGCTCCACCTGTAACTTAGCTCCACCCTGTAACTTCAGCTCCACTTGTAACTTCAAACTCCACCTGTAATTCAGCTCCACCCTGTAAAATTCAGCTCCTCCCTGTAACTTCAGCTACCCTGTAACTTCAGCCCGCCCTGTAACTTCAGCTCCACCTGTAACTTCAGCTCCACCTGTTTAAATTCAGCTCCGCCCTGTAACTTCAGCTCCACTCTGTAACTTCAGCTTCGCCCTGTAACTTCAACTCCACCCTGTAACTTCAGCTCCGCCCTGTAACTTCAGCTCCGCCCCGTAACGTCAGCTCCACCCTGTAACTTCAGCTCCACCCTGAAACTTCAGCTCCACCCTGTAACTTCAGCTCCACCCTGTAACTTCAGCTCCTCCCTGTAACTTCAGCTAAAGCCTGTAACTTCAGCTCCACCCTGTAACTACAGCTACCCTGTAGCTTCAGCTAAAGCCTTTGACTTCAGCTCCACCCTGTAACTTCAGCTCCGCCCTGTAACTTCAGCTCCACCCTGTAACTTCAGCTACACCCTGTAACTTCAGATTCACCCTGTAACTTCAGCTCCACCCCGTAACTTCAGTCCGCCCTGTAACTTCAGCTCCACCCTGTAACTTCAGCTCCGCCCTGTAACTTCAGCTCCACCCTGTAACTTCAGCTCCACCCTGTAACTTCAGCTCCACCCTGTAACTTCAGCTCCATCCTGTAACTTCAGCTCCACCCTGTAACTTCAGCTACCCTGTAACTTCAGCTAAAGCCTGTAACTTAAGCACCACCTTGTAACTTCAACTCCACCCTGCAACTTCAGCTCCACCCTGTAACTTCAGCTCCACCCTGTAACTTCAGTTCCACCCTGTAACTTCAGCTCCACCCTGTAACTACAGCTCCACCCTGCAACTTCAGCTCCGCCCTGTACCTTCAGTTCAGCCCTGTAACTTCAGCTCCACCCTGTAACTTCAGCTCCACCCTGTAACTTCAGCTCCTCCCTGTAACTTCAGCTACCCTGCAACTTCAGCTCCGCCCTGTAACTTCAGTTCCACCTTGTAACTTCAGCTCCACCCTGTAACTTCAGCTCCGCCCTGTAATTCAGCCCCCCTGTAACTTCATCTCACTCTGTAACTTCAGCTCCACCCTGTAACTTCAGCTCCACCCTGTAACTTCAGCTCCTCCCTGTAACTTCAGCTCCACCTTGTAACTTCAGCTCCACCCTGTAACTTCAGCTCCACCCTGTAATTTCAGCTCCACCCTGTAACTTCAGCTACCCTGTAACTTCAGCTAAAGCCTGTAACTTCAGCTCCACCTTGTAACTTCAGCTCCACCCTGTAACTTCAGCTCCACCCTGTAACTTCAGCTCCATGCTGTAACTTCAGCTCCACCCTGTAACTTAAGCTCCACCCTGTAACTTCAGCTCCACCTTGTAACTTCAGCTCCACCCTGTAACTTCAGCTCCACCCTGTAACTTCAGCTCCTCCCTGTAACTTCAGCTACCCTGTAACTTCAGCTCCGCCCTGTAACTTCAGCTCCACCTTGTAACTTCAGCTCCACCCTGTAACTTCAGCTCCGCCCTGTAACTTCAGCTCCACTCTGTAACTTCAGCTTCGCCCTGTAACTTCAACTCCACCCTGTAACTTCAGCTCCGCCCTGTAACTTCAGCTCCGCCCCGTAACGTCAGCTCCACCCTGTAACTTCAGCTCCACCTTGAAACTTCAGCTCCACCCTGTAACTTCAGCTCCACCCTGTAACTTCAGCTCCTCCCTGTAACTTCAGCTAAAGCCTGTAACTTCAGCTCCACCCTGTAACTACAGCTACCTGTAGCTTCAAACTAAAGCCTTTGACTTCAGCTCCACCCTGTAACTTCAGCTCCGCCCTGTAACTTCAGCTCCACCCTGTAACTTCAGCTACACCCTGTAACTTCAGATTCACCCTGTAACTTCAGCTCCACCCTGTAACTTCAGCTCCGCCCTGTAACTTCAGCTCCACCCTGTAACTTCAGCTCCGCCCTGTAACTTCAGCTCCACCCTGTAACTTCAGCTCCACCCTGTAACTTCAGCTCCACCCTGTAACTTCAGCTCCATCCTGTAACTTCAGCTCCACCCTGTAACTTCAGCTACCCTGTAACTTCAGCTAAAGCCTGTAACTTAAGCACCACCTTGTAACTTCAACTCCACCCTGCAACTTCAGCTCCACCCTGTAACTTCAGCTCCACCCTGTAACTTCAGTTCCACCCTGTAACTTCAGCTCCACCCTGTAACTACAGCTCCACCCTGTAACTTCAGCTCCGCCCTGTACCTTCAGTTCAGCCCTGTAACTTCAGCTCCACCCTGTAACTTCAGCTCCAACCCTGTACTTCAGCTCCTCCCTGTAACTTCAGCTACCCTGCAACTTCAGCTCCGCCCTGTAACTTCAGTTCCACCTTGTAACTTTTAGCTCCACCTGAACTTCAGCTCCGCCCTGTAACTTCAGCTCCACCTGTAACTTCAGCTCCACTCTGTAACTTCAGCTCCACCCTGTAACTTCAGCTCCACCCTGTAACTTCAGCTCCTCCCTGTAACTTCAGCTACCCTGTAACTTCAGCTCCACCCTGTAACTTCAGCTCCACCTTGTAACTTCAGCTCCCCCTGTAAACTTCAGCTCTACTCTGTAACTTCAGCTCACACCGTAACTTAGCTCCTCCCTGTAACTTCAGCTACCCTGTAACTTCGCTCCACCCTTATAACTACAGCTACCCTGTAACTTCAGCTAAAGCCTGTAACTTCAGCTCCACTCTGTAACTTCAGCTCCGCCCTGTAACTTCAGCTTTACCCTGTAACTTCAGCTCCACCCTGTAACTTGAGCCCCGTCCTGTAACTTGAGCTCCACCCTGTAACTTGAGCTCCACCCTGTAACTTCAGCTACCCTGTAACTTCAGCTAAAGCCTGTAACTTCAGCTCTGCCCTGTAACTTCAGCTCCACCCTGTAACTTCAGCTCCACCCTGTAACTTCAGCTCCACCCTGTAACTTCAGCTCCACCCTGTAACTTCAGCTCCACCCTGTAACTTCAGCTCCACGCTGTAACTTCAGCTCCGCCCTGTAACTTCAGCTCCACCCTTGTAACTTCAGCTCCAACCTGTAAAATTCAGCTCCGCCCTGTAACTTCAGCTCCACGCTGTAACTTCAGCTCCACCCTGTAACTTCAGCTCCACGCTGTAACTTCAGCTCCACCCTGTAACTTCAGCTCCACCCTGTAACTTCAGCTCCTCCCTGTAACTTCAGCTACCTGTAACTTCAGCTAAAGCCTGTAAATTCAGCTTGCCCTGTAAAATTCAGCTCCACCCTGTAACTTTTAGCTCCGCCTGTAACTTCAGCTCCACCCTTTAACTTCAGCTCCACCCTGTAATTCAGCTCCACCCTGTTTAAATTCAGCTCCATCCTGTAACTTCAGCTCACCCTGTAACTTCAGCTACCCCGTAACTTCAGCTAAAGCCTGTAACTTAAGCACCCCTTGTAACTTCAACTCCACCTTTTCAACTTCAGCTTCACCCTGTAACTTCAGCTCCACCCCGTAAATTCGTTCCACCCCGTAACTTCAGCTCCACCCTGTAACTTCAGCTCCACCCTGTAACTTCAGCTCCGCTCTGTACCTTCAGTTCAGGCCTGTAACTTCGTCCACCCTGTAACTTCAGCTCCCCCTTGTAACTTCAGCTCCACCCTGTAACTTCAGCTCCACCCTGTAACTTCAGCTCCTCCCTGTAACTTCAGCTACCCTGCAACTTCAGCTCCGCCCTGTAACTTCAGTTCCACCTTGTAACTTTAGCTCCACCCTGTAACTTCAGCTCCGCCCTGTAACTTCAGCTCCACCCTGAAACTTCAGCTCCACTCTGTAACTTCAGCTCCACCCTGTAACTTCAGCTCCACCCTGTAACTTCAGCTCTTCCCTGTAACTTCAGCTACCCTGTAACTTCAGCTCCACCCTGTAACTTCAGCTCCGCCCTGTAACTTCAACTCCACCCTGTAACTTCAGCTCCACCCTGTAACTTCAGCTCCACCTTGTAACTTCAGCTCCACCCTGTAACTTCAGCTCTACCCTGTAACTTCAGCTCCACCCTGTAACTTCAGCTCCTCCCTGTAACTTCAGCTACCCTGTAACTTCAGCTCCACCCTGTAACTACAGCTACCCTGTAACTTCAGCTAAAGCCTGTAACTTCAACTCCACCCTGTAACTTCAGCTCCGCCCTGTAACTTCAGCTTTACCCTGTAACTTCAGCTCCACCCTGTAACTTGAGCTCCGTCCTGTAACTTGAGCTCCACCCTGTAACTTCAGCTCCACACTGTAACTTCAGCTCCACCCTGTAACTTCAGCTCCACCCTGTAACTTCAGCTACCCTGTAACTTCAGCTAAAGCCTGTAACTTCAGCTCTGCCCTGTAACTTCAGCTCCACCTGTAACTTCAGCCCCACACTGTAACTTCCGCTCCACCCCGTAAAATTCAGCTCCACCCTGTAACTTCAGCTACCCTGTAACTTCAGCTAAAGCCTGTAACTTCAGCTCTGCCCTGTAACTTCAGCTCCACCCTGTAACTTCAGCTCCACCCTGTAACTTCAGCTCCGCCCTGTAACTTCAGCTCCACCCTGTAACTTCAGCTCCACCCTGTAACTTCAGCTCCGCCCTGGGAACTTCAGCTCCACCCTGTAACTTCAGCTCCACCCTGTAACTTCAGCTCCACGCTGTAACTTCAGCTCCGCTTTGTAACTTCAGCTCCACCCTGTAACTTCAGCTCCACCCTGTAACTTCAGCTCCACCCTGTAACTTCAGCTACCCTGTAACTTCAACTCCACCCTGTAAAATCAGCTCCACCCTGTTTAAATTCAGCTCCCCCCTGTAACTTCAGCTCCCCCCTGTAACTTCAGCTCCACCCTTTAATTCAGCTCCACCTGTAACTTCAGCTCCACCCTGTAACTTCCAGCTCCATTCCCGTAATTCAGCTCCACCCTGTAACTTCAGCTACCCTGTAACTTCAGCTAAAGCCTGTAACTTAAGCACCACCTTGTAACTTCAACTCCACCTTGCAACTTCAGCTTCACCCTGTAACTTCAGCTCCACCCTGTAACTTCAGTTCCACCCTGTAACTTCAGCTCCACCCTGTAACTTCAGCTCCACCCTGTAACTTCAGCTCCGCTCTGTACCTTCAGTTCAGCCCTGTAACTTCAGCTCCACCCTGTAACTTCAGCTCCACCTTGTAACTTCAGCTCCACCCTGTAACTTCAGCTCCACCCTGTAATTCAGCTCCTCCCCGTAACTTCAGCTTTCCCTGCAACTTTAGCTCCGCCCTGTAACTTCAGTTCCACCTTGTGAACTTTAGCTCCACCCTGTAACTTCAGCTCCGCCCTGTAACTTCAGCTCCACCCTGAAACTTCAGCTCCACTCTGTAACTTCAGCTCCACCCTGTAACTTCAGCTCCACCCTGTAACTTCAGCTCTTCCCTGTAACTTCAGCTACCCTGTAACTTCAGCTCCACCCTGTAACTTCAGCTCCGCCCTGTAACTTCAACTCCACCCTGTAACTTCAGCTCCACCCTGTAACTTCAGCTCCACCCTTTTAACTTCAGCTCCACCCTGTAACTTCAGCTCTACCCTGTAACTTCAGCTCCACCCTGTAACTTCAGCTCCTCCCTGTAACTTCAGCTACCCTGTAACTTCAGCTCCACCCTGTAACTACAGCTACCCTGTAACTTCAGCTAAAGCCTGTAACTTCAACTCCACCCTGTAACTTCAGCTCCGCCCTGTAATTCAGCTTTACCCCCCGTAACTTCAGCTCCACCCGTAACTTGAGCTCCGTCTGTACTTGAGCTCCCCCTGTAACTTCAGCTCCACACTGTAACTCAGCTCCACCCCGTAACTCAGCTCCACCCCGTAACTTCAGCTACCCTGTAACTTCAGCTAAAGCCTGTAACTTCAGCTCCCGCCCTGTACTTCAGCTCCACCTGTAACTTCAGCCCCACACTGTAACTTCAGCCCACCCTGTAACTTTGCTCCACCCTGTTTAAATTCACTACCTGTAACTTCAGCTAAAGCCTGTAACTTCAGCTCTGCCCTGTAACTTCAGGCTCCACCCTGTAACTTTAGCTCCACCCTGTAAAATTCAGCTCCGCCCTGTAACTTCAGCTCCACCCTGTAACTTCAGCTCCACCCTGTAACTTCAGCTCCGCCCTGTAACTTCAGCTCCACCCTGTAACTTCAGCTCCACCCTGTAACTTCAGCTCCACGCTGTAACTTCAGCTCCGCTTTGTAACTTCAGCTCCACCCCCGTAACTTCAGCTCCACCCTGGGAACTTCGCTCCACCCTGTAACTTCAGCTACCCTGTAACTTCAACTCCACCCTGTAAAATCAGCTCCACCCTGTAACTTCAGCTCCACCCTGTAACTTCAGCTAACTGTAACTTCAGCTCCACCCCGTAACTTCGCTACCCTGTAACTTCAGCTCCACCCTGTAACTTCAGCTCCACCCTGTAACTTCAGCTCCGCCCTGTAACTTCAGCTCCACCCTGTAACTTCAGCTCCACCCTGTAACTTCAGCTCCACCCTATAACTTCAGCTACCCTGTAACTTCAGCTCCACCCTGTAACTTCAGCTCCACCCTGTAACTTCAGCTCCACTCTGTAGCTTCAGCTCCACCCTGTAACTTCAGTTTACCCTGTAACTTCAGCTCCACCCTGTAACTTCAGCTCCACCCTGTAACTTCAGCTCCACCCTGTAACTTCAGCTTCGCCCTGTAGCCCTTGTAAATTTTGCTATACATTAAATACAATGACTTACAAAAAATACAAAGTGAATTAAACCACAGAAAGGGATACAAAGATAACAGTAATAACTGTGTACACAAGAAGACGAGAAGGAGGAATAAATACAGTAGAATGTGAGGAGAAACACAAGAATTTTCACGTAATGATGCGGGGGAGAAGAAGGAAGGAAGGGAGAGAGAAGAGAAGGACGATAAAAGAGAAAGAGAGGAGGAGAAGGATAAAAGGGAGAAGGATAATAATAATAATAATAATAATAATAATAATAATAATAATAATAATAATAATAATAATAATAATAATAATAATATTTTTATTATTTAATCACACTTTTCATATCCCTCCTCTCGTTCAATTGCTACATCAACTTACTGGTGCTGACAGCAACTGCTTCTTACAGTTGGTACATCAATCTACAGGTGTTTATATCAACTGCTTCACAAACGCGGTGACCATAACATCAATGATATAGCAACCACCTCGAAAACAGACCAATGTTGAATTCTTAGTCTTGCTGAGATCTTCTTACACTTGCTGCTCTTGTTCGCTTAGCAGTAAATAGATACCTGTGTGTTAGTTTCCACAACAAAACTACCCAAGTGTCGAACAAATGTCTTATTCATCGACAAGTGCGCCATACTGAGAACTCATAACCGTTTTAGGAAACTTTTTTTTTTTTTTTTTTTTTTACATTTTGCAGTTTTGACCATCAAGAAAATTGCCGCGACCTCAAGATCAAAGGAGTATGCAATTCTTACTCTTGTAAACTATTTCATCTTTAAATGTGTTTTTCATCAATCCATGAAAGACAATGTTACAACACATTCTCATTTAATGTCCCCTTGGAGATTTGCAGTGTCCTCAATGGATGACACTGTAATGCAAATTATTGTATCATCAGCAAAGGACACTTGCATCTGTGTCAGATATGAGGATGAGGAACAGGATGGGAGCGAGTTCTGTACATTATGGAACAGAACTTTTCACTGTATTCCCCAATGACTTCACCTGTTTATTATTACTCTTTGTATTCTATTTGTTAGGAAGTTATAGATCCATTAATCCACTTTTCCTGTTATTCCTACATCCGCATTTTGTTTGTCCTCAGAGCATCCAAGACCTTATCATAGTGGTCCGGTAGTTGGGACAGGCAGGAGGGACTTGCTCTAAACCCATGTTGCCCTGGGTTGTGTAACTGGTGGGTATCTAGATGGGTGGTGATCTTGCTTCTTAGAACACTTACAAAGATTTTTATATGGGGCATTAGTGCTATCAGTCTGTAATTCTTTGCAACTGCTTTACTGCCACCTTTGTAGAGTGGGGTTATGTCTGTTGTTTTAAGTGACTGTGGGATGACCCCTGTGTCGATGCTCCCTCTCCATAGAATGGTAAAGACACATTACAGGGGTTTCTTGCAGTTCTTGATGAACACGGAGTTCCACGAATCTGGGTCTGGGGCCGAGTGCATGGGCATGTCATTTATTGCCTTTTCGAAGTCATGTAATGTTAAGATAATGTTAGAGATTTTAAAATTTACCAAATTTTGAGTCATTTACTATCTCACTTAATTCTTTGCAGTCATATGTGTAAGTTACATCTCATCTAATCAAGGGTCCAATACAGGAGGTTGTTTTCACCTTAGATTTGATATAAGAAAGGAAATGTTTTGGGTTTATTTCAATTTTATTTATGGCTTTTAGTTCTTCCTGAGTTTCTTGTCACCTGTACGATTCTTTAAGTTTAAGTTCGACATTTGCTGTTTCTCTGACCAGTGCCTCCCTTCGTATTTCAGATATACTGGCCCCTTTCAGCAGCTCAATGATTCTTTGCCTTTGCCCGTACAAGGAGCATCTCTCTCTTTCTAGTTTACATTTTCTCTTCCTTTTTCCTAAAGGAATGTGCCTTGAGCATACCTTAAGTGCCACAGTGTTGTGGTGGCCCGGTGGCCTGGTGGCTAAAGCTCCCGCTTCACACACGGAGGGCCCGGGTTCGATTCCCGGCGGGTGGAAACATTTCGACACGTTTCCGTACACCTGTTGTCCTGTTCACCTAGCAGCAAATAGGTACCTGGGTGTTAGTCGACTGGTGTGGGTCGCATCCTGGGGGACAAGATTAAGGACCCCAATGGAAATAAGTTAGACAGTCCTCGATGACGCACTGACTTTCTTGGGTTATCCTGGGTGGCTAACCCTCCGGGGTTAAAAATCCGAACGAAATCTTATCTTATCTTATCTTAATTCTTTTAAGGCAGAGGTTCAGATCCGTGTTGTTTAGGATATCTTCCCAGCTTGTTTCATTTAAGACATGGTTGACTTGTTCCCTTTGTATGTTTTTGTTATTGAAGTTGAATTTGGTGAAGACACCCTAATAACTGTTCACATTTTGCTGGTCAGGAACCCTGCGCATACATGTCTATACCTATATCATATTGTGATCTGAGTGTATTGTCTTTGATACTGCTATATTTCGTATCAGATCACTGTTAGTAAAGATGAGGTCTAGTGTATTCTCCAGTCTTGTTGGCTCTGTTATTTGCTGGTTTAAGGTGAATTTGGAGCATAAATATAATAGCTCATGTGTGTGAGAATTTTCGTCTGAGCTGCCTCCTGGGGTTATCTCTGCTAAAACATTATTTGCTACATTCTCTAATTTAGGTGTCTCAAGTTAAAATCTCCTAGTATTAAGATGTTTGGGGAAGGAGTCAGAATATTTTCCAGACAGTGGTTAATTTTGAAAAGCTGTTTCTGGAAATGTTGGGAAATTGCATCTAGAGGCTTTTATAAAACCACGTTGATAGGATGACCCTTGTGTCTATGCTCCCTCTCCATAGAATATTTAAGGCATGTGAAAGGGGTTTCTTGCTGTTTTTGATTAACACAGAGTTCCACGAATCTGGGTCTGTGATTCTTTACCTTCGCCTGTTGAGGGGGCGTCTCTCTCTTTCTAGCTTGCATCTTCTCTTCTTTTTTCTTAGGGGAATGTGTCTTGTACATACCTCAAGTGCCACAAAGTTAATTCTTTTTAGGCGAAGGTTCGGATCCATGTTGTTTAGGATATCTTCCCAGCATTTAGGACACTGTTAATTTGATCCCACTGGATGTTTCTGTTATTGTAGTTGAATTTGGTGAGGATACCTTCATAACTGATTTCATTTTGCTGGAAAATAAGGTCAAGTGTATTTTCCAGTCTTGTTGGCTTCACTATTTGCTGGCTTAGGGGTGAATTTGTTGTTGTGTGTGTGAATTTTCAGCTGAGCTGCCTTCTAGGGCTATCTCTGATAAAAAATTTGCCACATTCCACATTCCATTTGCCACATCTCTAGCTGAGATCACCAAATAGCAAGATATTTGAGCCTGGGGTTGGAAGACTTTCCAGACAAAAGTCAATTTTCAAAAGCTGTTCCTTGAATTGTTATTATAATTATTATAATCAAATAGAGTGCTAAACTGACAAGGATCATGTGGCGCTGTCCTTGAATTGTTGCCTGTTCTTTCTGTCGTATCTGAATAAGTTTTATCCTGGGATCTATATTTCGTTGTTAAAGTGATCTTTTGTGCGGGTCTCTGTGAAAGCCACAAACATTGCATTTGACTCTGTGAGGAGTCCACTGATGAAAGATATTTTGTTGTTGGATGATGGTTTTAGACCCTGTATATTTGCAAATACATATGTTATCATAGTGGTTGTGTGTAAAGGCGCTTGATTTACTGGCTCTAATATCTGTTGTTGTAGAGTGGGGGCCACTGGCTCTGCCTCCACTCTAGTAGTGAACCGAGGTGATATAGTATTTCTGTCACGTTCTGCCAGTTTTTTTTTTTCTTTCTGGCGCTAAAAAAAAAATTTTTCTGGAGTGGTTGTAGCTATCATGGCTTGTTTCCTATGGTACATTCATGGGAACTGTACCTTTAAATCCCCTTTAATCAAGTCTTTAAATGGGCCTCAGAAAACAATATAAAGTTCAATGAAGACTAATTTCGATTACTCCGCTATGGAAAACTCAAGGAAATAAAAATTGGATTTGAGTATAAATCAAATTCAAATCCCACAGAGCGAAAAACTAATGTGAAGGACCTGGGAATGATAATGTCAGAGAATGTCACTTTCAAAGATCACAACAATGTCTCTGCCACATCTGCTATTAAATGATAAGATGGATAATGAGATACTTCAAAACTAGGGATGCCAAGCCAATGACGATTTTTTCAAATCGCTTGTTCTCTCTAGGGTGAAGTACTGCTGTACACTAACAGCCCTTTTCAATGCAGGTGAAATTGCAGATCTGGAGAATATACAGAGAACTTTCATTGCACGTAAAAGAGCAAAATAGCACCTTGGTTACTGGGAACGGTTGAAGACCCTTAACCTGTACTTCTTGGAATGCAGGTGTTGCGGCCCCCTGCCAAACTAGCGGTTAAATAGTTAACCTGCCGGCCGGCAGTACCACTGGGTACGTCATCAAACCCAATGTGGGGACTGCTGAGCCGGCCTTAGAGCAGTACGTACCTAAACACCTCACGGTACGCAGCTAAGCAGTATGTACCTGAACACCTCACGGTACGCATCTAAGCAGTAGGTACCTGAACACCTAATGGTACACATCTACTGGCTTTAGAAGCAGTAAGTACCTGACCACCTCACGGTATGCACCGCAGCAGTAATTACCAGAACACCTTTCAGTATAGATCTACTGGCAGTGGAGAGTATTCTCCTGCCCATCTTGTGGTATATCTACTGGCCTCTACTGGCGTTAGAGGAAGCGCTCACTGAGTCTGATGGCCTCAGTTACTTGACGGCCGCACTCAGTGAACTTGCAGCATGGTGTTCTGTTAGTAATTCATCAGACCACCCTGCGGTGTGTCAACTGGTCTTGAAGGCGGTAGATAGTACTCATCAGACCATCTTACGGTGTACTTCTACCGGCCTTGGAGAGTATTTACAGGACTACCGGTGATGTCTGCGGACTCACCGCCTACGCTGGTCAACTGTGGGCTGGAGTCAACTGATGCTGTTTTAGTGGGACATTACATGAAGAAAAGGTTGGAGTGTTACACTGAACTGGGCTAGGACCGTAGTGTGACACTTAGGGAAGTATGATGGAGTGGAACACTGAGATATGCTACAGGACCGTAGTGGAACACTGAGAAGAAAAGGGTGTCATGTGACACTGAAGATGGTCAGGTTGTAGTGTACATTGAATAGTATCATGTGACTGGCCTCGAGAAACACGCTGTGGGTGATAGTGTGCGACGCAGAGACAAGGGTGTCAAGAGTGACACAGTAGAGATATTGTGTATGACGCAGAGAAAAGGGTGTCGTGTGACACGGAGAGTAGGAGTGTCGTGTGACACAGAGAAAAGGGTGTCTAGTGGACACGGTTGAGCAGGAGCATCATTACACGGAAGAAAGGGTGTCAGGTGACACAGTTGAGAGGGAGCATCACAACACACCATGGATAAGTGTCGTGAGAGACACGGAGCGTCATAAGGAGTTGATTGTGATTTATTATTGTAAATATGTTATGTATAATTTATTTTAGCATATATATATATATATATATATATATATATATATATATATATATATATATATTACATATATATATATTACATATATATATATATATATATATATATATATATATATATATATATATATATTATATATATATATATTATATATATATATATATATATATATATATATTTTAAATACCTCTAGACCAAAGATTGTGTGTTTTATATAACATTAAAGATTAATTTATTTTAATGTGTATATATGTATCCTGAACTCTTTATTACAAAATGAGTAAAACCCACCATCTTTAAAAATTACTTTTTTTGTAATAT
This sequence comes from Cherax quadricarinatus, assembly GCF_026875155.1. Classification (NCBI taxonomy): domain Eukaryota; kingdom Metazoa; phylum Arthropoda; class Malacostraca; order Decapoda; family Parastacidae; genus Cherax; species Cherax quadricarinatus. The sequence continues at coordinate 63,740,211 of NC_069400.1, read as the reverse complement.
ATGGGGGCCTGTCCGGGATGATAATGATTATCAAGAATGATTTCTGGGATGATCATATCCGGGATGATGGTTCGGGATGCATATTACATTGATCTTTGTGTGTCGATCCTTTTGTGGTGGGGGTGTTGCGGCCCCCTGCCAAACTAGCGGTTAAATAGTTAACCTGCCGGCCGGCAGTACCACTGGGTACGTCATCAAACCCAATGTGGGGACTGCTGAGCCGGCCTTAGAGCAGTACGTACCTAAACACCTCATGGTACGCAGCTAAGCAGTATGTACCTGAACACCTCACGGTATGCATCTAAGCAGTAGGTACCTGAACACCTAATGGTACACATCTACTGGCTTTAGAAGAAGTAAGTACCTGAGCACCTCATGGTATGCACCGCAGCAGTAATTACCAGAACACCTTACAGTATAGATCTACTGGCAGTAGAGAGTATTCTCCTGCCCATCTTGTGGTATATCTACTGGCCTCTACTGGCATTAGAGGAAGCACTCACCGCAGCTCACTGAGTCTGATGGCCTTAGTTACTTGATGGCCGCACTCAGTGAGCTTGCAGCATGGTGTTCTGTTAGTACTTCATCAGACCACCTTGTGGTGTGTCAACTGGTCTTGAAGGCAGTAGAAAGTACTCACCAGACCATCTTACAGTGTACTTCTACCGGCCTTGGAGAGTATTTACAGGAATACCGGTGATGTCTGCGGACTCACCACCTACGCTGGTCAACTGTGGGCCAGAGTCAACTGATGCTGTTTTAGTGGGACATTACATGAAGAAAAGGTTGGAGTGTTACACTGAACTGGGCTAGGACCGTAGTGTGACACTTAGGGAAGTATGATGGAGTGGAACACTGAGATATGCTACAGGACCGTAGTGGAACACTGAGAAGAAAAGGGTGTCGTGTGACACTGAAGATGGTCAGGTTGTAGTGTACATTGAATAGTATCATGTGACTGGCCTCGAGAAAGACGCTGTGGGTGACAGTGTGCGACGCAGAGACAAGGGTGTCAAGAGTGACACAGTAGAGATATTGTGTATGACGCAGAGAAAAGGGTGTCGTGTGACACGGAGAGCTGGAGTGTCGTGTGACACGGAGAGCTGGAGTGTCGTGTGACACAGAGAAAAGGGTGTCTAGTGGACACGGTTGAGCAGGAGCGTCATTACACGGAAGAAAGGGTGTCAAGTGACACAGTTGAGAGGGAGCGTCACAACACACTCGAATAAGTGTAGTGTGAGACACGGAGTTGACTGTAATTTATTATTGTACAAATGTTATTTATAAATTATTATTTTAGCTATATTACAAAAAAAGTAATTTTTAAAGATGGTGGGTTTTACTCATTTTGTAATAAAGAGTTCGGGATACATATATACACATTAAAATAAATGAATCTTTTATATTATATAAAACACAATCTTTGGTCTAGAGGTATTTAAAATATATATATACATATATATATATATATATATATATATATATATATATATATATATATATATATATATATATATATATGTATATATATATTTTAAATACCTCTAGACCAAAGATTGTGTTTTATATAATATAAAGATTCATTTATTTTAATGTGTATATATGTATCCCGAACTCTTTATTACAAAATGAGTAAAACCCACCATCTTTAAAAATTACTTTTTTTGTAATATAGCTAAAATAATAATTTATAAATAACATTTGTACAATAATAAATTACAGTCAACTCCGTGTCTCACACTACACTTATTCCAGTGTGTTGTGACGCTCCCTCTCAACTGTGTCACTTGACACCCTTTCTTCCGTGTAATGACGCTCCTGCTCAACCGTGTCCACTAGACACCCTTTTCTCTGTGTCACACGACACTCCAGCTCTCCGTGTCACACGACACTCCAGCTCTCCGTGTCACACGACACCCTTTTCTCTGCGTCATACACAATATCTCTACTGTGTCACTCTTGACACCCTTGTCTCTGCGTCGCACACTGTCACCCACAGCGTCTTTCTCGAGGCCAGTCACATGATACTATTCAATGTACACTACAACCTGACCACCTTCAGTGTCACACGACACCCTTTTCTTCTCAATGTTCCACTACAGTCCTGTAGCATATCTCAGTGTTCCACTCCATCATACTTCCCTAAGTGTCACACTACGGTCCTAGCCCAGTTCAGTGTAACACTCCAACCTTTTCTTAATGTAATGTCCCACTAAAACAGCATCAGTTGACTCTGGCCCACAGTTGACTAGCGTAAATACTCTCCAAGGCCGGCTCAGCAGTCCCCACATTGGGTTTGATGACGTACCCAGTGGTTTTCCGGCGGGCAGGTTAACTATTTAACCGCTAGTTTGGCAGGGGGCCGCAACAGCAGGCGAGAGAGATACATCATAATATACACTTGGAAAAACCCTAGGGGGACTAGTCCCAAATCTGCCCACGGGAATCACTTCCTACGAAAGCAAAAGACTCGGCAGGCGGTGCCATCCTTTCAATGAAAAGCAGGGGTGCCATGAATATACTAAGAGACAACACAAGAAATATCAGGGGCCCAAGACTGTTCAACTGTCTGCAGCATATATTAGGGGGATTACCAATAGGCCCCTAACAGTCTTCATGGGGGAGCTGGCCAGGCACCTAAAGGCAATACCTGAGCAGCTGGGTTGTGGTTCGTACGTCAGTCTGCATGCTGCTAGCAGTAACAACCTGGATGATCATTCCTGATCCACCTCGAGACCTGGTCATGGACCGGATCACGTAAGCGTTGACACCGGAACGCTCATTTCAATCTGTTTTCCTATCTCCCATCCTTACCTTGTGGATATCGCCCACAACAATCTTCTAACACCCAAGTGCTTATTTACTGCTAGGTGAACGCAGGTAATAAGTGTAAGCAGACATTCATATGTTTCTCCAAATCTGGGATTAGCACCCGGTTTCTTTTGGTTGTGAGCCGAATGGTGTACAAATTAGACACTACGTTCTCTACACTGAGACTCGGCACGCGGTGCAACATCCCCCTCCCCCCCCAATGAAAAGTAGGGGTGCCATAAACACACTAAGAGATAATGCAATAAGTATCGGGAGACCAAGACTGTTAAACAGTCTCCCAGCATACATAACAGTATAGTCCCGTAGCTGTCTTCAAGACGAAGCTGGATAGGCACCTAAAGTCAGTACCTGACTAGCCAAGCAATAACAGCTTGATTGATCAGAACGTCATCCACCGTAAGGTTTGGTCATTGACTGGGCTGCGGGGGCGTTGACCCCTCGTAACACCCTCAAGATATATTTCCACACGCACATTGTTTATCGATCACAAAAGCAGATCGATGTATTAAGTAAATCAATTTGTTTCCCCTGGCGCCCACTATTTCTCAAAGATGGTTTTCTTCAGTGTTGGAGGAGCAATATCCTGTTAACTGGAACTCCGTATATCTCGTGGTTTTTAGTCTTCGCCAAACTTCATAAACACACATGAAACATTTTTTCCTCGAGATTAAACAAAGATAAATTTCAATTAGAAATTATATTTTCCTGTATGGTTGTTGCAATGAACAACATTGTTACAATGAAAGTTATTACATTAAAACTATCCTGAGAGTAGAGACAATTGCCACAAATGTTATGTACACATTATAGTGAGGAGAGTGCCATGTACTCGATGAGAGGAGCTGTCAATATATCCTTGTTCACAAAGGGCCCCTCACATCCTTCCAGAAAAGTGACACCGACTTTCTTGGAAGGAAACCTTATAAGCTGCCCTACCTAATGAACCCATAAAGCAATTATTAGAATCTATTCTCATTGTCCTACTAAAATCTCCCAACTTAGGTTTAAGTGCTTCATTACCTGATGTACAAAAGTCCTCCTGTATGAATAAATTTGCCGGGGAGAAACATAGCTGTTTGTATCTGCCATGAAAATATCAGCTTTCCACACTGCATGATGAGTTATGTAGACATAGTGTTATGTAGACATAGTGTTATGTAGACATAGTGTTATGTAGACATAGTGTTATGTAGACATAGTGTTATGTAGACATAGTGTTATGTAGACATAGTTGTTGTTATACTCCTGTAAAATGTTATGTATTATAGGGTAGTTTTATAATGTGATCTAACTCTAATAATAACATATAAGAACGTCCTCTACCCCTGGCTGTCTTTAAGAAGGCACTGGACAGGCACCTCAAGTCAGTACCTGACCAACCGGGCTGTGGTTCGTACGTCAGCTTACGTGCGGCCAGTAGTAACAGCCTGGTTGATCAGACCCTGATCCACCGTGAGTCCTGGTCTCAAACCGAGTCGCGGGGGCGTTGACCCCCGAAACCCTCTCCAGGTAAACTCCAGGTAAACCTTGCTGTATACACATCATTCCTTCAGTTCACCTCACTGAAAGATTTCTTCACGAGTCGCCTCTTTTTAACATTTTGTTAATGTCATGTGTGTGAGTGTACTCACATGTGGTGGCAAGGGTCACTTCATAGCCTTTTAGCTAGTCGCTACTAGGTCCACTCTCACCAGTCCTTAACAACCTGAAGTATACCTGAAGAGGGTTTCGGGGGTCAACGCCCCCGAAGCCCAGACTGTGACCAGGCATCACAGGGATCAGGATCTGATCAACTAGGCTGTTACTGCTGGCTGTATGTCAGGTCCCCTCATGGGAGGTTCCTTGATGTTGGTGAGGGGCTCTTGATTTAGGGAGTTGGATCTGTGCTCCAGTTCCCCGAATTAAACCTGAATGCCTTCCAAATCCCCCCCCCCCGGGCGCTTCCCCCTTGATTATAATAATAATAATAATGTATGTCAGGTACTGACATGCGGCCAGTCTGGTACTGACTTTAGGTGCCTGTCCAGAGCCTTCTTGAAGACAGCAGGTGGCTATTGGTAATCCCCCTTATGTATGCTAGGAGGAAGTTGAACAGTCTTGGGCCCCTGATGCTTGTTGTGTTGTCTCTCAGTGTACAGTGCTACAATGCATACTGCCAGAAACATCATCTAAAGGGGACTAGAAGACACAGACCAGCCAGACTATGGGAAACAAAAGAGAGGAGCCACAACTTCTCCAGAGACAGAGGTTTTTTAGAGCCAGAAGGGAAAAAAGACTGGCAAGAAATGACAATAATCCTACACCACCTAAAAGCACTTCTGGAGCAGAGGCATGGACATTGACCTCTACCCCAAAACAACAGATATTAGAGCCAGCAAATAAAACCCACCTAAATTCCACCAATACGACATTTGTCTTTGCAAACATACAGGGTCTAAACCTGTCAAAAAACAACAAAATTCCTTACGTCAAGGAGTCACGGAGTCAAATGCAATGTTTGCAGCATTCACAGAGACCTACATAAAGGATAATTATGTCAACGAAATATGGATCCCAGGTTATAACCTATTCCGATGCGACAGACTAAACAGGTAACAAGGGACGGGGGTTGGCCTGTATTTCACAGAGTCGCTCATTTGCACAGAACTACTGAACACTTCAAATGATATAGTTGAAGTTTTGGCGGTAAAGATCGAAACCAAAACCTTGTCATTGTGGTAGTATACAAACCTCCAGATGCAACTTTCCAGCAATTCCAGGAGCAGCTTGAGAAAATTGACCACTGTCTGGAAAATCTCCTAACTCCTGCCCCAAACATCTTACTAGGACATTTCAACCTGAGACACCTAAAATGGAGGAGTATAGCAAACAATATTTTAGCAGAGATCAACCCAGGAGGCAGCTCAGTGTAAAATTCACACACACACGAACTATTAAATCTCTGCAACAAATTCACCTTAAACTAGCAAATAGTAGAGCCTACAAGACTAGAAAATACGCTGGACCTCATCTTCACTAACAATGACGATCTGATACGTAATATAACTGTATCAAAGACAATTCACTCAGATCACAACATAATAGAGGTGCAGACATGTATGCACAGGGCTCCTGACTAGTAAAATGTGAGCAGTCATGAAGGTTTCTTCACGAAATTCAATTTCAATAACAAAAACATACAGCGGGATCAAGTCAACTATGTCCTAAATGAAACAAGCTGGGAAGATATCCGAAACAACACGGATCCAAACCTTTGCCTAGAAAAAATAAATGCTGTGGTTCTTAAGATCTGCTGAAGACACATTCCTTTAAGAAAAAGAAAGAGAAGATGTAAACTAGAAAGAGAGAGATGTTCCCATACAGACGAAGGTGAAGAGTCACAGAGCTGCTGAGTGGGGCCAATATATCTGAAATACAAAGGGAGGCACTAGTCAATGAAATTGCAAACATCAAACTTAAGCTGAAGGAATCTTATCAAAGACAAGAATCACAGGAAGAACTGAAAGCCATAAAGGAAACTGAAAAAAAAAAAAATACTTCTTCTCTTATGCCAAATCTAAGGCAAAAACAACATCCAGTATTCGGCCCCTGCTTAGGCAGGATGGAACATACACAGATGATAGCCAAGAAATGAGTGAGATACTAAACTCCCAATATGACTTAGTGTTTAGCGAGCCACTGCCCACTCTAAGGGTCGACAACCCAAAATTTGGTCATCCCAAAAATCTCGGATATTATTCTATCTCCACAAGTCTTTGAAGAGGCAATTAATGACATGCCCATGCATTCTGCCCCAGGTCCAGAATCGTGGAGCTCCGTGTTCATCAAGAATTGTAAGAAGCCCCTATCACGTGCCTTCAGCATTTTATGGAGAAGGAGCATGGAGACAGAGGTCATCCCACACACACTAAAAACAGACATAGCCCCACTCCACAAAGGTGGCAGTAAAGCAATTGCAAAGAACTACAGACCGATAGCACTAATATCCCATATCATAAAAATCTTTGAAAGGTTCTAAGAAGCAAGATAGCCAACCACCTAGATTTCCATCAATTACACAACCTTGGCAACACGGGTTTAGAAATGGTCGCTCCTGCCTGTCCCAGCTGCTGGACCACTATGACAAGGTCCTGGATGCTGTAGAGGATAAACAAAATACAGATGTAGTATACACAGTGAGATATTACCAGAAACAACTAGTGAGAGCTCCATTGTTAGTACTAGTGAGGATAGGAATGAGACAGGTAAACATGCACCAAGAGGGAATAGTCACAGAAACCCAAGGCAAACGGAAACCAAGCCTGTGAACATACTATGCACTTGGTATCTGCAGGCACGGGAAATCTGGAAAAACAGATGGGACGTGCAACTATGACCACTCTAGAAAATGCCGTGCCCATATGACAACAGGAAAATGCAAACTCCCTTCTTGTAAGCTTTTCACCCTGAAATATGTCCCTCTTCAATACAGGAAAGACTGTGCTATAACTTAAATTGCCAGACACGCCATCTAAAGGGGACAAAAAGATACAAAACATCCAGATCATGGGAAAACCTGGGTAGCCACAGCCACTCAAGAGGGAGAGGTTTTTTAGTGCCAGGAAGGAAAAAAAATGGCAGGAAATGGAAGAAATCGTACACCAAATCCAGTCATTTCTGGAGTGAAACCACAGTCGATGGCCTCCACTCCAAACCAACAGATACAGATACTAGTGCCAGAAAAAAAGTCCCCTTCCCCAGTACCACCAACACCACCAGTCCGATGACATTCTTCTTTGCAAATATACAGGGTCTAAAGCCAGCAATGAACAACATAATACCTTTCATCCATGGACTGCTTGCAGAGGCAAATGCAATGTTCACGGCTTTCACAGAAACCCACATAAAGGATCACTTGGACAATGAAATATGTATCCCTAGTTACAACCTATACAGATGCAACAGAGTAAACAGGCAAAGGGGGGGGGGTGGCCTGTATATCGCAGAGTCACTTATTTGCACAGAACTGCTTAATGTCTCAAATGATGTAATGGAAGTTTTAGCAGTAAAGACCGAGAACCAAAACCTAGTCATTGTGGTAGTCTACAAGCCTCCGGATGCAACGTCCCAGCAGTTCCATGAACAGTTGTTAAAAATTGAACACTGCCTGGAAAATCTTCCAGCTCCTGCCCCAACATCTTGCTCCTGAGGGATTTCATCTTGAGGCACCTAAAATGGAGGAATATAGCAAATAATGTTGTTACAGTGATAACACCAGGAGGCAGCTCTGACGAGAACTCACACACACATGAGCTTTTAAATCTCTGCACAAAATTCAACTTAAACCAGCAAATAATAGAGCCTACTAGTCTGGAGAATACACTAGACCTCATCTTCACTAACAATAATGATCTGATACGAAATGTCACCATATCAAAAAGAATATACTCAGATCACAACATAATCGAGGTTCATACATGTATGCGCGGAGCCCCAGACCAACAAAATGAGATTAGTCACGAGGGATCCTTCACCAAATTCAACTTCAATAACAATAACATAAAGTGGGACCAAGTAAACCAAGTCCTAAACGATATAAACTGGGAAGATAGACTAAGCAACACAGACTACAACTTATGCCTAGAACAGATTAACTCTGTGACACTTGATGTATGCTCAAGGCTTATTCCTTTAAGAAAAAGGAGGAGTAGATGTAAAATAGAAAGAGACAGGCGTTCCCTTTACAGGCGACGGAAAAGAATAACAGAGCAGCTAAAAGAGGCCAATATATCTGAAATGCGTAGGGAGTCACTGGTCAGAGAGGTAGCAAACATCGAACTTAAGCTAAAGGAATCTTATAGGAGTCAGGAATTGCAGGAAGAACTAAAACCCTAATGAAATCGAAAGAACCCAAAGTATTTTTCTCCTTGCCAAATCAAAGTCGAGAAAAAAGCCAGTTTTGGGCCCCCTACTTAAAAAAGGGGGGTCCTAACAGATGCAGAAAAGGAAAGGTAGCTATGAAGTCCCAATATGACTCAGTTTTTAGAAAGCCGCAACCGATGAGAATCGAAGATCAAAATAATTTTTTATGAAGGCCAAAAAATTTTTGGTTAACAATCCTACCGATTTTTATCCTGACCCCAAAATGACTTCAAAAGGGAAAATAAAATGCCCTGCACTCTGCCCAGGGCCAGACTCGTGGAACTCCGTGTTCACAAGAACTGCAAAAAGCCCTAGCAGACCCTTTTCCTTCTATGGGGGGAGCAGGGGAACGGGTTTTGCCCCACAGTTACTAAAAACAACAGACATGCCCCACCCACAAGGGGGGCGAAAAGCAACAGCAAAGAATACAGAGATGCGCTAACATCCCATATCATAAAAATCTTTGAAAGGCCCTAAAAAGCAAGATCACCCCCACTAGAAACCATCAGTTACAAAACCCCGGGGCAACAGGGTTTAGAACGGTCGCCCCGTCTGTCTAAACTATTGGTTCACTAGAAAAGGTCCAAAATGCCTAGAAGACAAAAGAAGCAGATGTTATATCAGACTTTGAAAAACCCTTCGACAAGTGTTCCATGGCGAAATAGCGCACAAAATGCGGCAAAGGAATAACGGGAAAAAGTCGGTCGATGGATCTTAATTTCCTCACTAACAGAAACAGAGATTAGTCAAAACAGAGTAAATCCGGGAAACTACGGTGAAAAGCTCTTTTCAAAAAGGCACCCCTCAATTTTTGGGGAGAGTTGGGTTACTAAACCTGTATTCCGGGAGCAGGCGGGAGAGTACAGTTATATACCCCGGAAAAAACCCTAGGGGATAGTACGAACTTCCCACACGAAATCACCCCTCGAAAGAAAAAGACTTGGCAGCGAGCAAATCCCCCAATGAAAAGCGGGGTGTCATAGCACGTTAAGAGACCATCAATAAGTGTCGGGGGCCCAAGTGTTCAATGCCCCCCAGCATAATAAGGGGATTCCAAAGCCCCGGGCAGTCTTCAAGCGGACTGGAAAAGCACTAAAAGTGGGTTCCTGACACCCGGGCTGGGGCTGTTTTTTGGGTTTGCATGAGCCAGCGCAAACAGCCGGTTTGATCAGCTTGACCCACCGGGGGCCTGGTCTAGACCGGGCCGCGGGGCGTTGCCCCCCGGGAACTCTCTCGGGAAAACCCCCGGAAAAATTGTTCAGAGTTTGGGATAGGTGTCGTCTGGCAGCAGGGGCTGTTTGGGGGTTTTTGGGGGCAGTCTTCCGTGTTTGGAAATTTTTCTCGATTGTTGGTTCACTGTTGTTATCTTGGGTCATTCTGGGTTCTACGTGCGTTAGTGCAGTCTGACTGAAATTAGGCCAAAAAGAGCGTTGATGGGTCTGGTGGTGAAAAATGAAGGGGCTTGGGAGCCATGCTGCTGCTGCCGCTCCCCGTGGTAAAAAATTTATCTTAAATTGTGGTTGGGGTGTTTGTAATGTTTCTGAACAGGAGATGCTGGAGAGGATGCTGTGGCCCAACGGGTGAGGTGGAAGGGTTTTTGGGATTATTAGCTGAAAGGGAAGTTGTGGATTCCCCCATGGGGGAAGGTTCTAGTCAGCTGGGTGGATTATTGTTGCAGCTGCAGTGGAGGGTTTTTGTCGTTGAGGTGGATGGTTTTTGTCGGCGAGGTGGATGGCAGTGGTTTGTCGCGGGAGGGGGTGGTTGAGGATCTGGAAAAAGGTTTTTTGTTTTACTGGGGGGAAGGGAAAATTTTTAATGCATCCTGTTTCCTTTTACCTGCAGCACTTTATACAGCTGCCCGTAAGGCATCAAGCTGCTGTAGTCGTTTCAAAGCAGTGCTTTGTTTTTAAAAGGGGCCCCCTTTAGTAAAAATTATTATTATTATAATCAAAAGAAGGCTAAGCCCAAAAAATTTTCAGCGCTGGGGGCGGGAAAGGGAAAGCGAGGGCATCAGGTGGAAAAAGGGAGATGGTGGTAATGGTTAATAAAACGGGGGTAGTGGAGGGTGAAAGGGGAAAGGGCAGCAGAGATAAACCCCAAAGGGCTGAGGGGGGGGCCCGGAAAAAAATTCACAGGTTTGGGGAGAAAATTCAGTCTTTGTGGTCAATGAGGAGTCGGGATTAAAGGAGGGCCCCTCGCAAAAAGGGAAAGGGAAAAGAGGAGTGTTAGAAAAAAAAGAGCGTGGAGGTAAATTCTGCGTGCTCGTTGATAGGAGGGCAGGTCTAACAAAGTGGCTAATAATACTGGAATTTGACCGTCACAGAGGGGAACGGGTTTTTGCCTCTCCATGGTACCTGGTAAGACAAGTGGGCCAATGCGAAGGGGGGGAGAGATGGTCCCCCCAACCTGGGCACGATGAAAGAAGAGGGCCCCAGTAACCTATCCCGGGTTTTTAATAGAATAAATTTTTGTTACCGAGCAGGTTGCCAAACTTTGTTGAAAACGGGTGCGAAGGGGGAGCTATTGCAGCAAATAGCCCAGAAAGGAACACCTTGATAGGAAATCGGTAGGTCAGTACTGCTGACCGCGCAGCAGGTCTGCCTGTTCATTCCCCCTGTACGCGACATGCCCAGGGCCCCAAACAAAAAAAAAATATCTTTATGTTTGGTAGAAATTAAAAAAGTTGGAGGGGGAATAGGGGGATGAGGTTTCAAAATTTTGTATGGTTTTGAGACTAAGGGGTTGAGAAATACAAATGATGAAAAAGGGATAGATGCGAAAGAAAAAGGTGCGGGGAAAAAATTAAGATTTAAAATGATGGTTTTAAAAAGGGCCCCCTTTGGGGGCCTTGGGAAAACCCCCTCGAAAATTTGAAACCTTGGCAAAGGGGCAGGGGGGGAAGGAAAGGGAAAAAAAAGAGGCGGGGGGGCCAAGAGGAAATTGAGCCGGGGGGGAAAAAAAAAACCCCGGGAAAAAGGGGGGGAGGGGAAAAATTAGTGTAAGAAAAAAAGGGGTAATGGGGGAAGAAAAGGGAAGAGGGGAAAGGGGGGAAAAAAAAAGGGGGGGCAAAAAAAGGGGGGGGGCAAAAAAAAGATTGTTTAAAAACGTGAAATTCTATAAAGGAAGGAATTTTGGACGGGGGAAAAACAAGACGAAGGAATTTCCCCCGGCTCAACGGGAAAAAGCCGAAAGGTTCCGGGGGAAAGAAAAAGAAGGGAAAAGATCCGGGTGGAAAGGGGTTTTAAAGGCAAAGGGGTCAAAAACCAGGTAAAATTTGGCAAACGAGTTCGAAAAACGGGCGAAGAGGCAAGGGTTGAGTAGCCCCCGGGTGACAAGGGGTTTTAAGAGGTTTTTGGGTTACAGTTCCCGGAAAGGAGGTTTCCGGATTAAACACGGTCAAAGAAGGGGGGCCTAGAAACCGTGATCAGGGAAAAAGGGGCTAGGAAAAAGGATGAAAAAATAACAGCGTTGGGGGAAATAAGGTGGTTTTTGGAGAAAATTTAAAATGCGTGGGGCCCTGGCACAACCCTTTCGGAGAAAATGAAATTTTAAAAATGGTGAAAAAAATAAAGCCCAAAAAAAATTTTTAAAATTTGGGGGGGAAAAGGGAAATTTTAAAAAAGGGGGGAAAAATGTTTTGTTAAAAATTTTGAGGGGAACCCTCAGCTTAGAAAACCGGGAAAAATCTAAAGGAAATGCTTTCCCCTAAAAATTTTAAGGGGAAAATTGGGAAAGGGGGGGCCTCAAAAATTATACCCCAAAGGGGGGCTTGTTTAAGGCAAAAATATTTCAAAAAGGGGGGGGTTTTTTTCCAAAACAAAAAATTGTTCAAAGGGAAATAGGGGCCCTTTTAGAAAAACCCTTCAACCTTTTACTTTAAAGGGGAAATTGGGTCTTAAAAAATTAAACCCTTTCAACGTTCCAACCTTTTAAACCATTAAAAGGGGGGGGATATGGGGCCCTCATGTTTCCGTATACCTTTGGGAAAAAGCATGGGGATTTCCAGTTTTGGGGGGAAAAAACCCCCGGCCCAATGAGAAGATTAAAAAACCCAAATTAAAAAAAGGGGTTTTTTTTTTGTTGGTTTTTTAACCGGGGGAGCCCCCGGTTCCCCGAAAGTCATTTCCGGGTTCAAAAAATTTCCAACTTGTCCCCAGGAGCACCCCCCGGGTTTTAACAAATAATTTTTCCTTAAAAGGACAACCCTTTTGGGGGAAACTTGGTTTTGTTTCCCCCCCACAAGGGGCCCCGTGGTTAAGCGGGCTTTAAAAGGAGGGGTTTTTAACAAAAATTGAATGTTCACCCCTCCACCCGGGGGTTCCCCCCAGTTTTGAATGTAAAAGGGGAAAAATAAATTTTTTTTTGAAAAAAATTTCGGGTTTTAACCCCTTTTCTTGAAAGGGAAAGGGGGGGAAAATTTAAAACGCAAAGGGGGGCAAGGGAAATTTGAAGGGTTTCTATACCCCCATTTGGACCCTTTGAAAAGGGGCCGGGGAGGAAGGGTTTTTTCCCCTTTTAATTTACTTTTTCCAGACCCTTTGGAAAGGGTGATTAAACATTCTCCCCCCAAGGCTTACTTAGGATGACACGGCGAAGGTCCGTTCCAAAAATTTAAAAGTTTTAGGGGGTTTTTTACCGGTTCCCCTCACACTTTTAACCACAGGGCCAAAACCCCAACTTTTTTGGGGGCCAGGGCGGGGTTAAATGAAAGGGTCGGGGAAAACCCCCCAAAATGTTGGGGCCCTCTGGGGTAGGGAAATCCCAAAAGATGGGTGGATAAAAACCCTTTTGGGTAAACCCACTCTTTTGGGAAAAGGGGGGAATGATGGGAAAAAAGATTTGCGAAGTTTAAAAGAATTTTTTTAGTGCAAATGGGGAAAAAAACTGTGTTCAAAATATTACAGGCAAAATTGGGGGGTACCCCATTTAAAAAAAAGGGGGGGGGGAAAGAAAAGCCTTATGGATGAAAAACAAATGAGAAACCCCCCAAATGGGGGTTAAAAAATCCAAAAGGTGGGGTTTAAGGATAAACAAGGGAAAGGGGGTTGGAAAAAAGGGAAGGAGGAGAAAAAGAAAAAGTAACCCCTTTTTTGGGGTGGGCCATGAATGCCAAGTTTGGACAAAAAAGTTTAAAACAAAAATTGGTAGAAAAAAAAAATTTATAAAAATTGGAAAAAATGGAATACAAAAATTAAGGAGAAGGGGGAAAAACCCCCAGTGAATTTTGGGGGGAAGAAACCCCCAAAAAGGGGGAAAAGGGGGGGAAAAATTGAAGCCCCCGCCCCTGGGGGGGGTATTCCCCTGTAAAAAGCCGAGGGGGGAAGAAAACAGAACTGGAGGTAAAATTTAAAAATAGAGGGGTTGAAAAGTTTTAAGTTGGGGTTTTTTGGGGCGTAAGGCGAAGGAAGGGGTTCGAAAAATGGGGGTAAAGGGGGGAGGGAAAAAAGAAAAGGAAAAAGTGCTTTAAGTTTTTTCCCAAAAAAGAAAAGGCCTTAGTGTTTTGGGGGGGAAAGAGAGGGGAAATTGGAAATAAAGGGGGGGGGTGGAAAAGGGAAAGAAAAAGGATTCCTGGAGGGGGAGGGAAAAAGGTTTAAGGGGGAATAAGTTGGGGGGGGAAAAAGGGGAAAATATCAAAAGGGGAAAAATTGGGGGGGGGGGGGTGGGAAACTTGGGCCCCAAAGGGGGGGTCCCAATTGAATAAACCGGGGAGAGGGGAAAAAATGGTAAGGAAGAAAGGGAAAGTGTGGGGGAAAAAAAAGGGGGGGAAAAGTTTAAGGGGTTTTTTTAGTGGGGGGGCCCCGGAAGGGCTAGGGGTCTTTTAATGGGGTTTGAGGGAAAAAACCCAAAATGTTTCCCGATGATTTGGGGGAGGGGGCCGGGGAAAAGTTAATCATGGAAGGAGGCCCAAAGGGGAGATTGGGGCCCCCAAAAGGGGGGGGGGGGTTTGGGAAAAAAATTTGAAAAAGGGGTGTTCCCTTGGGGGCGGGGGGGGGCTCCCCAAATAAGGGAGCCTTTGCCCTTTTTCAAGGGGTAGAAGGGGGGCAAAAAAAGGCAAGTAGGGTTATCAAATGTATTGAAAGGCGTGGAAGGGGGAATGGGTTTTTGAAATTTAGGTAAAAAACCCAGAATTTTTTTTTTGAGTAGGATTTTCCTTGAAGTGTCCCCCCCCAAAAAGGGCGGGGGTTTGGTGTAAAAATGTAAGAGCCCAAATTTCAAGGGGAAGTCTCCGCCCCCGGGAAAGGGGAAAAGGTTTAGGGAAAAGGGAGTCGGGTTCCAGGTTCCAAAAAAGTCTTCCAGGGAAAAAAGTTGGGTATTTAGGGGCCCGGGGGGTTTTTAAAAAATTTAGGAAAATTTTTTTTGGGGGTTTTTTTAAAAAAGAAAGAAAAATATATTTAGATTTAAGGGAGCGAAATTCAGAGATGAAAGAAATTTTCCCCCTGACCAGGACCTTTCCCTTTCTTGGCAGAAAAAACGGAAAAAATCTTTTTTAAAAATAAAAAATTTGCCCTTTTTTTTCCAAACCCCGAGCTAGGGGAGGGGCGGTTTTTTAAAAATAATAAAAAGGGAAACCCCCCAGAATTACGTTGGCTTTAAAGGTTCTTTTTCCCCGGGTAAAGGGGGGGATTCGAAAAACGAAGTTGGGGAAAACCGGAACATCAAAAAAACGGGTTCAAAATCGAAAAAGGGGCGCCCCCGGACTAAGGGGTGGGGGGGGAAAAAAAAACCCCAAAAAGGTTGGGGAAGGAGGGAAGGGGGTTAAAAAAGGGGGGGAGAAAGGGGTGGGGTTGAAGGGGCCCGGGGGGGAGGGGTTCATGGAAGGGGGGCCAGGGTTAGGATTTTTCTTTTTGTTTTGAAAAAAAGGGAAAAAAAAAAAAATTTTTTAAAAAAATAAAAAAAGGGGGGAGCGGGGAGGAATAGTTCCAGGAGGAATGAAAGGGCCGGGAAATCTCCCTCCGCGCCCAAGAGGACCTCAGCACCACTAGTAGCGCAGATACAGCACGGAACCCATGCCATACCCTACCCTTCATGCCAGTAAACCAGCAATCTGGGATAGCAACCTCACATCTGCCGAGCTACCTCAGTGGACAAAAGAGAGGGTGGCCGGATATCCACCACAAAGCATACCTCCTTCGGCCACCACCCCCGGAATCCGAAAGGTGGCTTCCAGAGATACACCCGTCGCCCGAAAGACACCCAAAGCTACTCCGGGATACCGGAGAGGGATTGGGACATCCCCAGGCAATCCAGATTCCACGGCAAACTACGCCACTGCCAAGAACCTCAACAGAATGGGATGGACCCCGGTGTCCTTTCCCCTACCTAGGAACTAGCGCGCCTGTGGGAGAAATCCCAAAGGCCAAAAAGAGGAAGGGCAAAAGGGAGGGGTGAGGAGGAGGAGGAGGAATGGAAAAAGGGGAGGATGGGGAGGATGGGATAGGGGAGGGGAGAATGGGGGGTAATTAGGTTCGGTCTGAGGAAGAAGACCGATCTTCAGTGAAAAAGTCTGCCAGTTAAGCAGCAACATGGAACTGCTCATGTAACTGTTGCAATGTTAACTGTTTTTCTTCAGGTTCTTCTTCATCTTCCTGTTATCTGCCTCCATTTTATCTGTGCATTGAGCTCTGCCAACTTTCCTCTGGACTTCTATCTTCATCGTCATCTTCCTGCATATCTTCAAAACCATTACCTGGTAATCTCCTTGCCAACTGAACTGTTTTTGCACCTGACTCTCAGGCGAAGAAAAAGACAGTGAAAGTATTCACCACACTAGGCCACAACTTTCCCCATGTCATGTAGGGGAGTAATGGAATAAAAGAATACTTGGGGAATAAGAGAGTAATCAGAGGGAGTAGGCAGGAGAGGTGAGTAGAGTGACGAGCGGAGGTAATGTGAGGTCACTGGTGACTATGCCATCACCTCTCATTATCTCTAATACACTACTCACCTTCTCAGTACTTGAAATAATTTAATGAATAAACGAATGGGGACAGTGAATATTACTATTTACTCAAACAGTTTATTATTAAGCCCTTGTACAATAATATATTTGGGAACAGGAGAACACTATTGGGTTCAGATAAATGGGGATGGTAGACGTAAGCAGTGAGCAGGGAGTACAATCAACTGATGAAACAGAATATGACTTACAATATAGTTCAGAGGACAATTAACCACAGGAACTCAGTAACACACTAGCCACAGGTCCCAAGACCTACACAGCACAAGCACTGCTCCAAGCCAGTACTCTACCCAGTGTCTTCAACAGTCTCCTCCAGAGACTCCAGCAGCCCTCTCTCAAAACTCTGCACACAGACAGCAGCTCTGCCAGAATCTCTAGCCCAGAGCTCTGCACACAGGACAGAGCTGTGCCCAAATCTCTCTAGCTGTTTCCTTGAGCTTCTATGGTCCTTCAAGCACCCCCTGAGTGAGGTGTGCACCATGTGTTAAGCCTGACACTGAGACCTGATGCTAGTTCAAGAACTAAAAGACCTGAGACTTAAGCTGAGAGGTGTGTCTGACAGCTATTTGCCAAGGCAAGGTGTGTGATAACTTACTGGTTAATTAGGTCTCCCTCAGAGACCTCACAAGTACACTGACCTACATTACATCCCCCTTTCTCCCACAGTTTAAAATATCTGAGAACTAGAATAATTTGTCCCAAGTTATTAGACTTTCATTCCTAACCCCTTAATTCTATTACAATACAAATATCAAATTACACATAGCATAATACAAAATTATTCAACTACATATATTTCCCTCAGCCTTCTCAACTACCACAAGGCAGCATCAGAGGCGTCACTAGAGTTGGTGTCACCCGGGGTGGAATTTCTGGTGTCACCCGGGGCAGCATCTTTGGTGTCACCCCCATGAAATTCAAGGCTGGGGGGATGGGGGGTAAACAACAGTTATGTCACTACTGCATGACCAGTGACAAATGTTTAGCAATGAGAACGTTTAAGGGCCATAAACTGAACAGAAGAATACTTCTCAACTTTGTTAATGATAAAATAAATAATCGTAGTAATATTGAGGAAACATAAACTCAAATACCACTTTGAGTACAGGCAACAGATCCTGCATTTATTCATCTTCAACAATGCAAAAAGAAAAAAAAAAAATTGAAAATAAAGAAAAACATTGCAATATCAGAGAAACACTAGTTCCGATATTACCTTAAGTACAGGTAACATCTCAGTGAATCTGATCTCACATTTGACCTTGAGTACAGGTAACATCTCAGTGAATCTGATCTCACATTTGACCTTGAGTACAGGTAACATCTCAGTGAATCTGATCTTACATTTGACCTTGAGTACAGGTATCATCTCAGTGAATCTGATCTTACATTTGACCTTGAGTACAGGTAACATCTAAGTGAATCTGATCATACATTTGACCTTGAGTACAGGTAACATCTCAGTGAATCTGATCATACATTTGATCTTGAGTACAGGTATCATCTCAGTGAATCTGATCATACATTTGACCTTGAGTACAGGTAACATCACAGTGAATCTGATCTTACATTTCCTTGCCTTCAATTATGCAAAATCATCTACCACATCATCAAAATCAATGTTTTACTCTGTATAGGCTTATTTGTACTTTGTTAATATAATAGGCTATATAGAAACGAAGGATTCTTCTCTTATGTTGGTGCAGCACTGTTTTGTGCATGTGTCACCTTCTTTAGAAGCTCTGTGGTGTCACCCCCTAAATGATGTCACGCAGGGCGGCCCCCCCTGCCCCCCTTACGATGCCCCGGGCAGCATAATCAGTATACTTCGGAGTTGACCAGCATAACAGTTGCTCTCTGGTGCAAAGCCTCCTCACCCGTCATTTCTCCTTAAAATTAAACATCTGGCTCCAGTGCTTTCCCTACTTTTACTAGAAATGCACTAGCCAGTACTAGTCACCCTCGCACGTTAACCATTGGGCCAAAACCTCTCTGGGCTTTGTTGGCGTGAAAAACTGCTCCAACGGGTTGCATTCTGGACCACTTCACGACCACCAAGGTCGCATTTCAACACGCTCTCACATACACATTTCAACATCTGAAAGTCGAGATAGGGTAGGCATCGCAGCTAAGATCCTCCATTTTCCTATGCCACTGCTAGGATTCACTGGGCTCATAAAACAAGGCAGCCATAATCACTGGACCATTTTCTAGGTCACCTCATTCCACACAAGTAATACTAACACTTCTAGCAAGTCAAATTAGGCTGGGGACATCTCACACTCTTAATTGTCTCTCATGGCTGGCAGGACATCCCCGTATACCGGTCGTACAGGTCGGCCAGCATGCATATACCTACATACCACCCATGGCAGCAAACTGGTCCCAGTAGCTGGAGTCCATATCCACAGCCCGCATCCTTCCACATCTCAGAGGATGGCAGCTCCTTTTTAGGAGACTCTCCTGTCCCGGCACACCAGCCAGAATCCCTCATACACTACTGCAGCATCACCAACATCATCTCCTCCTGAGCTAGGCAGCATCGCAGCATCACAGCATGGCCACAGCACTGCAGCACGACTACAGCACCACAGCATGGCCACAGCGTCGCAGTATCACAACACAGCCGCATCACAGCATGGCAGACAGCAGCACACAGCACCACCTCAGTAGACCCAGCATGGCAGCATCACAGCACGGCCTCAGCAAAGCAGACAACATCAGAAGGCCTTTTCTCAGTAGACTGCAGCATCACCAGCAGCCGACATCAGCAGCAGCAGGCTATGATCAGATGCTCGAGGTGAGGTCACATTAGGTCATTAACAAAGATGCAGTCACCCATCCCTGGCAACTGCAGGTAACTGGTGGCCTGCGGGAGATGATCACAGAAGCTGGGTGACACAGACAGACCAGGGCAGCAATACAGTTATATTCTAGGGCACATCAGCTGGATAATAATAAGAGGCAGCTCTTCAATAGGTGACAGCTTTGGGTGATTCTTCCAAAGCAGGCTGGGTGACTTCTCGTTCCTCAGTCACAACTAGCCAAAGGTCCCAAGATCTACACAGCACGACCACTGTTCCAAGCCAGTACTCTGCCCAGTGTCTCCAACAGTCTCCTCCAGAGACTCTCCAGCAGCCCTCTCCCGAAACTCTGCACACAGGCAGCAGCTCTACCAGAATCTCTAGGCCAGAGCTCTGCACACAGGACAGAGCTCTGCCAGAATCTCTAGCCCAGAGCTCTGCACACAGGCCAGAGCTCTGCCAGAATTTTCTGCTCAGAGCTCTGCACACAGGCCAGAGCTTTGCCCGAATCTCTTTAGCTGTTTCCTTGAGCTTATATGGTCTTTCAAGCACCCCCCCCCTTCCCCGAATGAAGTGTGCACCACGTGTTTTGACCTGATGCTGAGACCTGACACTAGTTCAAAGACCTGAGACTTAAGCCAAGAGGGGTGTCTGACAGCTATTTGCCAAGGCAAGGTGTGTGATAATTTACTGGTTAATTAGGTCTCCCTCAGAGACCTCACAAGCACATTGAACTACATCACACCCAGGCTACATTTAATGCTGATTGGGGCATGTCATTCCATGTACATTTTTTGTATTGTCAGCAAATAAAGGTTATTAATGTACATTATGAACAACAATGAGTCTGTCCCACCATGCTCCCAACATTCAATAGAACTATGAATATTTCTCATTGTGGCCTTCCCTGTGGTGAAAAGGTACATATCTTCATTCAAAGGCTATCTCTGGGAATACTTACGTCATTCAAGTACATAATATCTTTATTTCTACAAGAACATGCACAAGGTATACAGGCCTAGCTGACATTTGATGGCATACAACTATATAGAAAGCCCCTTGTTATGCAGAGCATTTTCAGCAAATTAGGTCAATTTTGTCCCAGGATGCGATCCACACCACTCTACTAGCACCCAGGTACCCATTTTACTGATGGATGTACAGGGACAACAGGTATAAGGAAACACAACCAGTGTTTCCACTAAAGGGCCATTCAGCATATTCTCAGATAATCAGATTCCACCTCACGACAGTACCACCACCATGGTCTACATTGCAAAGGGGCCGATAATGATTTCTCTTCCTTCTGCCTATAGGTTCACTTTTACAAGGGAGAAATTTCCCCAATAATGAGGCTAAATGAAGAAGTTAGGAGGGGTGGGGGGGGGGGGTAGTTTAGGCTGGATCTGAGGGAGAAGAGGTCTAATTCCTCGGACCAAGGGACCCTTCACCACACCAAGGAACCCTCCTTGAAGGAGATGCATTTGTGTGGATGGTCTCTGAGAGCCCACCAGTAAAGTTAACTATTATTTTTTTTATTTTCAAAGCCTTGATGTTGACAAGAAAGGAGGATTAACTATTTAGGATGCATGGGTTCAGTGTGGGTTTTTAGTACTTTTGGTACTGCATCGTATTGGCATACATATCATAGAATAGGTGGGGTTCAAACCCATGGTAAGCTAATCTTAAAACTCAGAAGCCAGTGTGCTATCCACTGAACCATACCAGCCTAATAAGATTCAACCAACTAGGTATATTTCTATAAACTATAGGAAGGTTAGCATGGGCCCCACTGTGACCACATATGCGAGATTTTACGGACAAATCTCTCACAAACATGGGTGTGGCATGCTCTTGCTCAAGTCCCTTCAAAATTGTCATCAGGATTCATGAAATCATTTAGTGATTTGTTTAGTCTTGTTATTATGGTCTCATGTGCAAACTTCTTATCACGATCTCAAGTCATATTGGCGGCTTTGGGAGGATCTGAGCTAGTGTACACCACAGCCATGTTGGCGAGAGATTTGTCAAAAAACCTGCATTTATGGTTACAGTGGGGATCATACTAACCTTCCTATGGTGTGTGGAAATATACCTAATTGGATGAATCTTATTAGGCTGGTTAGCACACTGGCCAACAAGTTTTAGGATTTGTTTCCTGTGGGTTAAAACCCCACTTGTTCTGTGTTTTTTTTTTAAATTGTTATACAGTGGAACCTCGGTTATCGATCTTAATTCGTTCCAGATGTAGGCTCGACAAGCAAAATGGATGACAACCAAAGCAATTTTTCCCCATAAAGAATTAATACAGAATTAATCTGTTCCAGACCCCAAATGACAAGATAATTTATTAAAAATGTACTGCTACATAAAACTGTAAAAATGAATACTAAAAGAACCTTTAACTAAAATACTGAACAGTAAATCAGAGAGCTAATGGCATACTGGAAGTAGGAGGTGGAGAGGAGGGGGGTATGTTACTGCTTAGAAGGAGAATCACCTTCTATTAATATGTCAGGCAACTGTCCTTCTGGTGTTGTTTTTCTTCTTTGTCTCTTTTCACCACTAACACCTTGTTCTGGCTCACCGGTTCTTTGTCTCACTAAAAATCTGTCCAGTGAGGTTTGTTCAGGCTCTAAATTGAGACATTACACTGTCATTGTACATGATAGAGAGATGGATGGCCACTGCTGTGTCTGGATGGTATTTTTCAGCACATTCCTGCACTTAAATACATTTAGCACACATTTCCTTGACAAGTGCAATGGGCACTTAATCCCATCCCTGCTTTTCCTCTGATGACAGCTCCTCTGCTGCAATCTGTTGCTGCTCCTTCTGAAGGTCTACAAGTTCTTCTGTGGTGAGTTCAGTTCTATGCTTCTCAACCAACTCCACATCTTCAGTCACTTCTAGGTCCAAGGTCTTCCCCACTGACACAATATCCTCTACCGACTCGGGTCATCTTCAAAGCCTGTCATGAAGTCAGGCAACAATTTCTTCCATGCTGACTACATGGTCCTGTTAGACACATTCCCCCAGGCTTTGTCTATAAGCCTCAAACAAGTGAGGATATTGAAACGGTCCTTCTAGAATTCTCTGAGAGTTAAATTTGTTTCTGAAGTGATTTCAAAGCACCTTTCAAAACGTGCTTTGGTGTAGAGTTTCTTGAAGTTAGAAATGACCTGCCAGTCCATGGGCTGGATGAGAGGAGTGGTGTTAGAAGGCAAGAACTTCACAGTTATAAAAGTGAACTCCTGCTCACCCTCCAAGCTTGGAGGGTGAGCAGGAGCACTACCCATAGTAAAAGGGCCCTGAGTGGCAATTGTTTTTAAACAAGGTACTTTTTTGACAGTGGAAGCAAAGATCTCATGAACCCACTCTATAAATTTTTTTTTTTGAAAATTAGACATGTGCAACATCTAGATATCTTAATTGTAGACGTTTCACCATCCTGTGGCTTTATCAATACAAATTCAAGGCCATCGTTGGAAGACAATAGAGCTATATACAAAAGATGAGGTAATCAGTCCCTCAGCCTTTGAGTTGGTGTGAAGAGCACCGTAGTCGTGAAGAATCTGGAGCACAGGCAAGAAGGCTGGTGCTTATATACTGGCGTCAGGTGGAAAGGGGCAGGTAGCAGATGAAGGCATTGTCAATGTTAGGTGGGATTCCCCAGTGGAAGTAGGTCATACCCTAGGGATGGTTAGTAGTAGTGAAGAAGGTTGAGGAGATGTCCTCTGAACCAGGATTCCATGATGTTGCAGTGTCTGACAGGTTGTACATGAATGACATACAATACCGACAAGATGAAAATGAGACATATGATGCACATATGTCTAATTTCCATCTCGTCGGTATTGTACACCATTCATGTACATATAAAATTGTCTTGTTACCCAAACTTTCGTGTTGGCCTTCCACATAACAGCCAATTTGTTTTTCATAACATTCCTCTTAAAAACTCGTGGATTTTTGGAATGATAAACAAGGGCTTCAATTTCAAGTCCCCATTTGCATTACCACACAGTAACAGAGTGAGTTTGTCTTTCATTGCCTTGTGTCCTGGCATTGACTTTTCCTCTTCAGTTATGTAGGTTCTCTTGGGCATTTTCTTCCAGAAGAAGCCTGTCTCGTCACAATTAAACACATGTTGGGGACAAACCCCTCAGCCTCTAAGTACTCTTGCAATTCAGTAACATTCTTTTCAACAGCCACGTTGTCAGCCCTGGCAGCCTCCCCATGCCTAGCCACACTATGAATGCCACTTCTTTTCTTAAAATTCTCAAACTAACCCTTACTAGCCTTGAAGGATTGAGTTTCAGCACTTGTTCCTTTTTCAGGTCATCATGCAACTGCCTTGCTTTTTCACAAATAATGGCCTCTGAAACACTATCACTGAGTCACTGTTTTTCATTTATCCAAATCAAGAAGAGTTGTTGAACCTCAATAATTTATGACCTTTGCTTTGATATCACTTTCGTGCCTTTTGCAAGGTCAGCTGCTTTAATTTCTTCCCTTTGGCCCAGTATAGTGCTAATGATAGACTGATTTACCTAAAAGTTTTGCTATATCAACCAAGCAGAACCTATCTTCTTCATACTCTCTAATGACTTTTTTTTTTTAACTCAACAGTGCATCTTACAACTTTTCTTTTTGCTTTCATCTCTCTATCCTTCTTTGGATCCATGATGGCTTATCTCACAATAAAAAAAAATTGCACCAAAACTGCAAAATAACAAAAAAGAAAAAAAAAAACTCACAAGATGCACAATAAAAGCTCAATAGATGTTTACAGAATCCAGTGCATTCTGTGAGCACATGACTCGAGCCGTTTGTGTTGTCGGTCGACAACTAAGAGAACACACACACAAAAAAGGACTTTTTTTTCTCGAATTCCTCGTTCGGAAACCCATTTATTTGACAAGGAAAACGGTCGACAATTGAGATGTCACTGTATTATGATTTCACAGGTCGAGGTGTACAACATTCTGGTCTCTGCAGTACTGTCTGTAACAAGTGCTGTTGTATGTCTGGCCCTGAGATGTGAGGAACTGGTTCACTGTTCCAATGTCAAGTGTGTGTGTGTGTGTGTGTATTCCCTATGATTTCTTATTGTGTTTATTTTTTCCTTGTATGGAAAATATCTCCCCATGATTATTTCATCATTTACTCGTCCTTCAGCCTCTTAATATGTAGTGTATAGTGTTGTGATCGCTTTGAAGAACATTGGTCTATTACCATAAACACATCAATCGACATCACACAGGTAAATAAGCACAAACATACAAACTAACATTTATTACCAATCTTTTATACATAAAACTAACTATAATTTGTAAATAAAACTGTAACCTAACACAGTTATTGAAGTTGGAATTGAAAATATTTATTAGCTTTAAAATTGCAATATTATTATTATTATTATTATTATTATTATAATTATAATAAAAAAGAAGCGATAAACCACTAAAATTTTAATAGACTTTTCAGATATATAGGTTCATGAGGTGCACTGCCTGGGTTCATGAGGTGCACTGCCTGGGTTCATGAGGTGCACTGCCTGGGTCATGAGGTACACTGCCTGGGTTCATGAGGTGCACCCGCCTGGGTTCATGAGGTGCACTGCCTGGGTTCATGAGGTGCACTGCTGGGTTCATGAGGTGCACTGCCTGGGTTCATGAGGTGCACTGCCTGGTGTCATGAGGTGCACTGCCTGGGTTCATGAGGTACACTGCCTGGGTTCATGAGGTACACTGCATGGGTTCATGAGGTACACTGCCTGGGTTCATGAGGTGCACTGCCTGGGTTCATGAGGTGCACTGCCTGGGTTCATGAGGTGCACTGCCTGGGTTCATGAGGTGCACTGCCTGGGTTCATGAGGTGCACTGCCTGGGTTCATGAGTGCACTGCCTGGGTTCATGAGGTGCACTGCCTGGGTTCATAAGTGCACTGCTGGGTTCATGAGGTGCACTGCCTGGGTTCATGAGGTGCACTGCCTGGGTTCATGAGGTACACTGCCTGGGTTCATGAGGTGCACTGCCTGGGTTCATGAGGTGCACTGCCTGGGTTCATGAGGTGCACTGCCTGGGTTCATGAGGTGCACTGCCTGGGTTCATGAGGTGCACTGCCTGGGTTCATGAGGTGCACTGTTTGGGTTCATGAGGTACACTGCCTGGGTTCATGAGGTGCACTGCCTGGGTTCATGAGGTGCACTGCCTGGGTTCATGAGGTGCACTGCCTGGGTTCATGAGGTACACTGCCTGGGTTCATGAGGTGCACTGCCTAGGTTCATGAGGTACACTGCCTGGGTTCATGAGGTGCACTGCCTGGGTTCATGAGGTGCACTGCCTGGGTTCATGAGGTGCACTGCCTGGGTTCATGAGGTGCACTGCCTGGGTTCATGAGGTGCACTGCCTGGGTTCATGAGGTGCACTGCCTGGGTTCATGAGGTACACTGCCTGGGTTCATGAGGTACACTGCCTGGGTTCATGAGGTACACTGCCTGGGTTCATGAGGTGCACTGCCTGGGTTCATGAGGTACACTGCCTGGGTTCATGAGGTGCACTGCCTGGGTTTCATGAGGTGCACTGCCTGGGTTCATGAGGTGCACTGCCTGGGCTCATGAGGTGCACTGCCTGGGTTCATGAGGTGCACTGCCTGGGTTCATGAGGTGCACTGCCTGGGTTCATGAGGTGCACTGCCTGGGTTCATGAGGTGCACTGCCTGGGTTCATGAGGTGCACTGCCTGGGTTCATGAGGTGCACTGCCTGGGTTCATGAGGTGCACTGCCTGGGTTCATGAGGTGCACTGCTGGGTTCATGAGGTGCACTGCCTGGGTTCATGAGGTGCACTGCCTGGGTTCATGAGGTACACTGCCTGGGTTCATGAGGTGCACTGCCTGGGTTCATGAGGTGCACTGTTTGGGTTCATGAGGTACACTGCGTGGGTTCATTAGATGCACTGCCTAGGTTCATGAGGTACACTGCCAGGGTTCATGAGGTGCACTACCTGGATTCATAAGGTGCACTGCCTGGGTTCATAAGGTGCACTGCCTGGGTTCATAAGGTGCACTGCCTGGGTTCGTGAGGTACACTGCCTGGGTTCATGAGTTGCACTGTTTGGGTTCATGAGGCACACTGCCTGGGTTCAAAAGGTGCACTGCCTGGGTTCATGAGGTGTGCTGCCTGGGTTCAGGTGGTGCACTGCCTGGGTTCAAAATGTGCACTGCCTGGGTTCATGAGGTGCACTGCCTGGGTTCATGAGGTACATTGCTTGGGTTCAGGAGGTGCACTGTCTAGGTTCAAAACGTGCAATGCCTGGGTTCATGAGGTGCATTGCCTGGGTTTATAAGGTGCACTGCCTGGGTTCATGAGGTGCATTGTCTGGGTTCAGGAGGTGCACTGACTGGGTTCATGAGGTACATTGCTTGGGTTCAGGAGGTGCACTGTCTAGGTTCAAAACGTGCAATGCCTGGGTTCATGAGGTGCACTGCCTGGGTTCATGAGGTGCACTGCCTGGGTTCATGAGGTACACTGCCTGGGTTCATGAGGTGCACTGCCTGGGTTCATGAGGTGCACTGTTTGGGTTCATGAGGTACACTGCGTGGGTTCATTAGATGCACTGCCTAGGTTCATGAGGTACACTGCCAGGGTTCATGAGGTGCACTACCTGGATTCATAAGGTGCACTGCCTGGGTTCATAAGGTGCACTGCCTGGGTTCATAAGGTGCACTGCCTGGGTTCGTGAGGTACACTGCCTGGGTTCATGAGTTGCACTGTTTGGGTTCATGAGGCACACTGCCGGGTTTAAAAAGGTGCACTGCCGGGTTCATGGGGTGTGCCCCGGGGTTCAGGTGGTGAAACTGCCTGGGTTCAAAAGGTGCCTCCCCGGGGTTTTCTTTGGGGGTCCCACTGCCGGGGTTTCAGGGGGGGTACATTTTTTGGGGTTTTCAGGGGTGCACGTCTGGGTTTAAAAACGGAAATCCTGGGTTTCATGAGGTCTTTGCCTGGGTTTAAAAGGGCACTCCCGGGGTTTTTGGGGTTTCATTGCCCGGGGTTTCCCAGGGGGTGCACTGCGGGGTTTTTCATGGGTACTTTTGGCTTGGGTTTCAGGAGGTGCACTGTCTGGGTTTCCCAAAACGTGAAAATGCCGGGGTTTTTCAGGGAGGTGCACCCCTGGGTTAAAGAGGGCCTGCCTGGTTAAATAAAGGTACACTGCCGGGGTTTTTCTTTGGGTGCACTCCCTGGGTTCATGAGGGGGCCTTTTTGGGGTTTATGAGGTCACGGCTGGGTTCTTTAAATTGAAACCTCCCTAGGTTCATGGGGTACATGCCAGGGTTCATGGGGTGAAACTACCTGGATTCAAAAAGGGTGAAACGCCGGGGTTTCAAAAGGGTTGCACGGGCCTGGGTTAAATAAGGGCACTGCCGGGGTTCGGGAGGAAAACCCCGGGGTTTTCATGAGTAAAGTTTGGGTTCAGGGGCCCACACTGCCGGGGTTTAAAAAGGGTTTGCACTGCCTGGGTTCATGAGGTTTCCCTGCCGGGGTTTTCATAAGGGTACAGCCGGGTTCATCGGGTTTGCACTGAGGGGGTTTTAAATGAGGGCACTGCCTGGGTTAAATGAGGTGCACGGGCCTGGGTTCATGAGGTAAACGTCTGGGTTCATGAGGTAAACTGCCTAGGTTCATGATGTGCATTTCCCGGGGTTCATGAGGTGCCTACCGGGGTTCATGAGGTGCACTGCCTGGTTCATAAAGGTGAAACGCCTGTGTTCTTGGGGTGCACTCCCCGGGGTTATAAGGTGCCAGCCCTGGGTTCATGGGGTGCATCCCGGGGTTTTAATAAGGTGCACTGACGGTTTTCTTGAGGGGGCAATCCCCGGGGTTCAGGGAGGTGCACGTTTTGGTTTCATAAGGTGCACTGCCTGGGTTCATGGGGGGCAGGGCCGGGGTTTTCAAAGGTGCCTCCCGGGGTTAATAAGGTGCACTCCCTTTGGGGCCCCATGGGTACACTGCCGGGGTTTCATGAGGCACACGCCTGGTTTTCATGAGGAACACGGGCTTGGGTTCTTAAGGTCACTGCCTGGGATCATGAGGTACAAGCCGGGAAATTAAATGAGGTACATTGCTTGGGTTCATGAGGTACACTGTTTGGGGTTCATGAGGTCCCACTGTTTGGGGTTCATGGGGTTTTGTACGTTGGGTTCTTGAGGGCACTGCGGGGGTCAATGAGGTAAACATGCGGGGGTTCTTTGAGGTGCACTGCGGGGTTAAATTGGGAAAAACTGCTTGGGTTCATGACGGGGCACTTTTGGTTCATGGGGTACACTGTTATTTTAATGAGTTTGCATACCGGGGTTCATGAGGGCACAACCGGGGTTTCCCCAAAAGGTGCACAGTCTGGATTCACAAGGTACACTGTCGGGGTTTTCATGGGGTGCTTTGGGCCGTGGTTTATAAGGTGCACTCCGGGGTTTCATGGGGTGCAGGGCCGGGGTTTTCATAAGGGCACAAACCGGGGTTTTAAAAAGGGGTGTATGCCGGGGTTCACAAGGTGCACTGTTTTGGGTTCATGAGGGCCTGCCGGGGTTCCAAGGTGCACTGCCTGGGTTCAGAGGTCCCACTGCCTAGGTTCTTAAGGTGTATTCCTGGGTTCATGGGGTTTGCACTGCCTGGGTTTCCCCAAAAAGGAAAAATTCCGGGTTTCAAGGGGCATCCTGGGTTCACAAGGTGCACTTCCTGATTCCAAGGTCACTTCCGGGGTTTCCAAGGTGAAACTGCCTGGTTGCACAAGGGCCTGCATGGGTTCAAAAGGGTTTGAAACTGCCGGGGTTTCCCAGGGACATGCAGTAAGGGGGGGTTTTCACAAAGGTTTACTGCCGGGGTCATAAAAGGGGCACTACCGGGGTTCACAATTGCACTGCCGGGGTTTCATGAGGGAACGCCGGGGTTCAAAAAGGTGCACACCCCTGGGTTCTTGAGGTGCCCCTTGGCCTGGTTCAAAAAGGGCCGCCTGGGTTAAAGAGGTAAAACAGCAATGGGTTCATGGGGGTGAAACTGCCTGGGTTCAGAGATGCCCCCACCCCCGGGGTTTCTTTAAGGTGCACAGCCTGGGTTAAATGAGGTCACTGTTTGGGGGTTCTTGAGGTGCCTGCCTGGGTTAATGAGGTACACAGCCCAGGACCCTTGGAGGGCCCCTCCCGGGAATTTCCAAAAGGTTGCACTGACTGGGTTCAAAAAAAAATACAGTGTTTTTAGTAGAAAATTTAAACCATTTTTTATAATGGTCTAAGGGGGAGTGGAGTGCTTTCATTGGGTTTCTTTTTTTTGAAATACGAGACTTTAACTGGGGAAATTTCATAAAAACCGGTAGTTACCAGGGGGCCAAAAATACAAAACGAAAAGCAATTTTTTACTACGAAAAAGGGCGTCCCCCCTTTCCAAAAAATTTGCACCAGTCAACTATAGTGAAAAATATAGCTTTTTTTGGGGTTTGGAGTAAAAAAAAAAAAAATAAAAAAAAGCCAATACAGGGGTTGATAAACAGGAGGTGGGACCCCCGCATTGTGGGGCGCCAATATCCCCCGGTTTCTTCAAAGGGCAAGTTATATTTTTTGAAATTCAGCCCAAAATCAATTTTTCCGGGGGTAGAAATTTCCCCATTAACCCTTCATGTGTTAGCTCAAATCCCCCCGCCGTATTTTTTTAAAAAAGGGCCCCCCAAAATTGATCAGAGCAGATCGACTGTTCCAAAAACCCTTTTGACTGGTCAACCCTTTTGATGGCCAAACCCCGGGGGACTGGTTTCAAAACGGGTTTCGTTGGACAAAAAAAACAAAACTGGAAAACGGATGGGGTTGAAAGGCCCCCTTAAAACAAAAACATTAAAAAATCGGGAATTTAGGGTAACCCGGGCCCAAATATAAAAAAAGGGTTAAAAAAACAGAAATACAAATAGCTAAGCTTCTTTTAAGGGTTTTTTAAAATTTATAAAATTCAAGAGGTTGCTAGTAGAATTGCAGTAAATAAAACCTTTCCAAATCTTTATAAAGCTGTGGTAGTCTGTGGTCAGTCAAAAAACCCGGGCTTCCACATGGTTTAAATTGTCTTTTTTGTGGAAATTGGTGCCCGGGGCCCCTTGGCAATATCCCAGAACTACTACAAGCAGCTTTAAAACAGAGAAGTGTTTCGGGGTATGCCCCAAAGGAGGAAAATCTGTGGAAAAAAATTTCACAAGGGTATTAAAAGAGGAAAACCCAAAGTTTGCTTTAAATAGAAAACCGGGAAAGTTTTCTACAACAAAATTGGGAACATAAAAAGTCTGGGCTGAATGGTACGCCCTTGATAGGGGCCATGTACAAAAAAACTGAAAGGGCTGGAGGGTTGTCCGGGAGAAAAGAATAGAAAAAGCTGGGGGTGCGGGTCCTGGGGGGGCCCGAAAGGGTGAAGCTGGGGGTTTGCTGTCCTGGGAGACAAAAATGGTAAAAGCGGGAAAGATCCGTCCGGGGAAAGACAGAAAAAGGGAAAAGCGGAGATTTTTCCGGGTTAATTTGGGGGGAATTTTTCCGGGAAGGAAACATTTAAATGCCCTTCATAGGGGACGGGAGCCATAGTGGGGAAACAAGGTATCAAAGTTTAAGATAAAACCAATTTTGCAAACTAGAAATCCCGGGCAAAAAAGGGAAAAAACAAGAGGACCTCCCCCAAACAATAGTGAGGATATTAACTTCCCAAAAAAAACAACTGGTGGGAGCTCCATTTTGGGTTTGTTGGGGGAGGATAAAGTAAGACGGGGAAAAACATGCCCCAAACCGGGGAAAATACAGTCACAAAAACCCCAAAGGGAAAAGGGGAAAACCCAAAGGCCTGTGCCATACTATCATTGGGTATCTGGGGCAGGGGAAAATTTTAAAAAAACAGAGGGGGCCCATGCAACTATAACCCCCCTAGAAAAGGGGCCATGCCCATATGAAAAACCGGAAAAAGCAAACCCCCTTCCCTGTAAGCTTTTTTCACCCTAAAAGGGTGTACCCCCTTTCATACGGAAAACTGGCTATAATTTAAAAATTGCCGGGCATACCATCTAAAGGGGACAAAAAATACAAAACATCCAGGCCAAGGGAAAAACCGGGGTACCCACACCCCACTCAAGGGGGAGGGGTTTTTTTTAGTGCCGGGAAGGAAAAAACTGGCAGGAAATGGCAGAAATCTACAACCAAATCCAGTCTTTCCCTTGGAGGGAACCACACGTTTGGCCTCCCCCCCAAAACCCAAACGATAAAAGTACAAACCCCGGGAAAAAAAAACCCCCCCCCAGTACCAACAATACCCCCAGCCCCGAAAAAAATTTTTCTTTGCAAAAACAGGTCTAAAGCCACAACAAACAACAAAATCCCTTTCATCCGGGGGACTGCTTGAGAAAAAGGGCCAATGTTAACGGTTTTCACG
This sequence comes from Cherax quadricarinatus, assembly GCF_026875155.1. Taxonomy (NCBI): domain Eukaryota; kingdom Metazoa; phylum Arthropoda; class Malacostraca; order Decapoda; family Parastacidae; genus Cherax; species Cherax quadricarinatus. Next base: position 63,708,268 of record NC_069400.1, on the reverse strand, counting down.
GAAAACCCACATAAAGGCCCTTTGGGAAACAACGAAATATGGATCCCGGGTTTCCAACCTATACAGAGGGACAGAGGAACGGGAAAAGGGAAGGGGGTTGGCCTGTAAAAGGGCAGAGTCACTTTTTTGGACAGAAATGTTAATCCCTCAAAGACGTAGTGGAATTTTTAGCAGTAAAGGTCGAAACCAAAACCTAGCCCTTGTGGAAAGCCCCAAACAAGCCCCCGGTTTGCAACACCCCAGAAATTTCCCAGGAACAGCTGAAAAAAATTGACCACTGCTGGAAAATTTTCCCAGCCCTGCCCCCAACATCTTGCCCCGGGGGGGATTTCAACTTAGGCACCTAAAATGGGGAATATACAAATAATTTGTTGCAGTTTTTAACACCAGGGGGCCAGCTCTGATGAAAACTTCACACTCACCCGGTTTTTTAAATCTCTGCACAAAATTCTTTTAAAAACCTCAAAAAATTAGGCCTATTTAGACTGGAGAAATACCTAGACCCCATCTTCATAACAATGATGTTCGATAAAAAATGTCACCTAAAAAAACCCAATTTATCTCAGATCACAACATAATTGAGGTTCAGACATGTATCATGGACCCCAGACCGACAAAATGATTGGTCACGAGGGACATTCAAAAATTTCAATTTCAATAAAAAAAAAACCATAAAGTGGGCCCAATTTAAACCAAGCCCAAAACCGTAAAAGCGGGGAAATATACTAAGCAACACAGAAAAAAAACTTTTTGCCTAAAAACAGATTTAACTTGGTGGCACTCGATGAAAGCAAAAGGGTTTTTCCCTTTAAAAAGAAAAAGGGGAGTAGATGAAAAATTTAAAAGAGACGGGGGCCCCCTTTGAAAAAGGCGACGGAAAAGAATAACAAGGGGCCTAAAAGAGGCCCAATATACCCTAAAATGCGCAGGGAGACACTGGTAAAGGGGAAATACCCCAAGGGGCATCGACTTAAGCCCAAAAGAATCCTTTTGGGGTTTAGGAATCGCGGGGAAAAAAAAAAACTATAAATGAAAACGAAAAAAAACCCAAAGTTTTCTTTTCCCCATGGCCCCAAAACAAAGTCGAGAACAACGTCCATATTTTTGGGGCCCCAATTAAAAAAGAAGGGGGCCTCCGATGACAGCAAGGAAAAAAGGGGTACTTCCCAAATCCCAATATGACTCAGTTTTTAGCAAAACCCTAACCAGACTGAGAGTCGAAGACAAAAAGGGGTTTTTTTTGAGAGGCCACAAAATTTTATTAACACAAACCTTTTCCCATTTATCCTGACGCCAAATGACTTCGAACGGCATAAAAACATGCCCCCCTGCCCCTCTGCCCCAGGGGCCCAAATCATGGAACTCTTTTGTTTATCAAGAAAATGCCAAAAAGCCCCCATCCGAGCCTTTTTCCATCCATGGGGAGGGGGCATGGACACGGGGGGGCGTCCCCAGTTACTAAAAACAACAGACATAGCCCCACCCACAAAGGGGGGCAGTAAAGCAACCGCAAAGAACTACAGACCATAGCACTAACATCCCATATCATTAAAAAATTTTTTGAAAGGGCCCAAGAAGCAAGATCACCCCCCATCGAAACCCATCATTACACAACCCCGGGCAAAAATGGGTTTTTGAACAGGTCGCTCCTGTCTGTCCAACTACTGGAACACTACGAAAAAGGGCCTAAAAATGCACTAGAAAACCCAAAAAAAATGCAGATTTTAAAATTTTACAGCTTTGGGAAAAGCCTTGAAAAGTGTGACCAAGGCGTAATAGCGCACAAAAAAAGCGCGCTAAAGGAAAAACAGGAAAAAAACCCCGGGCGATGGGGTTTTAATTTCCTCACTAAAAACACAAATTTCGTTTAACAGAGGAAAGTCCAGGCAGTACTTTTTGAAAAGCTTGTTTTCCCCAAGCCCCAGTACTAGCTCCCATCTTTTTCCTATTCCCCCATATCCGACATAGACAAGGATGTCAGCCACCCGCACGTGCTTCCTTTGCCCGGTGGGCACCCGAAAACGCATGACAGTGTCTTCCAAACAGACCTGCAAACTCCAAAGGGGGGACCCTCAACCCAAAACTTTCAGTGGGCTGCAAAAAAAACAATAAGAAGTTCAACGATGAGAAAAATTTTAATTAAATAAATATGGTTAAACATGAGGAAAATTTAAAACTTCATCAAGTACAAAACAAATTCTGGCCCCAAAATAGAGCGAAAAAAAACCAAGCCCAAAAACTGGGGGGTTAGTCCCGGGGGATCTAAACCTTTAAGGACCAAACATGTATCAATCGCACCCGCAAAAAAAATGACAGGGATGGATAATGAGAACCTTCAAAACTGGGAGGCCCAAACCCATGATGACACTCTTTCAGGTCACTTGCCCCTATCAAGGGTGGAAAATTGCTGCACTCAAACCCCACCTTTCAAAGGAAAGGGGAAATTGCCGACCAAAAAAATGTTAAAAGAGAACTTTCACGGCGGGGCAAAACGGGAAAAAACCACCCAATTACTGGGGGCGCTTTTAGGTTTTTTAACCCCTTTTTTTCCCCCGGAACGCAGGAGGGGAGATCAGGGTTTTTTTACACCTGGGAAAAACCTAGAGGGGGCTAGTACCGAACTTTCCCCCCGAAAAAACACTCACTACGAAAGCAAAAAAACCCCTTGGGGAAAAACGATGCACCATCCCCCCCAAAAAAAAACAGGGGTGTCACATTACCCTTTTAAAAGACCTACAATAAGGTCAGGGGCCCGAGACTGGTTTTAAACTGCCTTTCCCCGCAAAACATAAGGGGGAATTTCCAAAGACCCCCGGCAGTCCCTTTAAGCTGGCACTGGACAAGCACCAAAAATCAGTTCCCCGATCACCGGGGTTGGCCGAAAGGTTTGGTTTTTCGTGCAGCCAGGACAACAGCCTGGTTGGGTCACGCTGATCCACCAGGAGGCCTGGTACAGACCGGGCCGCGGGGGGGTTTTACCCCGAAACTCTCAACAAAGGTTTAAAATCCAGGGGAAAAAGGTGCAAATGCCTGGGGTCATGAGGTGCACTGCCTGGGTTCTAAGGGGCACTGCCTGGGTTCACGAGGTCACTGCCCCGGGTTTTTAAGGTGCAAATGCCGCGTTCTTGATGGGGGCAATTGCCTGGGTTTTTTGAGGTGCACTGCCCGGGGTTTATAAGGGGCACTGCCGGGTTCATGAGGTGCCCCCTGCCTAGGTTTCCGATGCACTGCCTGGGTTCTTTGGGGGCAATGCCGGGTTTTAAAAAGGTGCCTGCCCCGGGGTTTATAAGGTACACTGCTTTTGGGGTTTATGAGGCACACTGCCTGGGGACATGAGGGACAATGCTTGGGCTATAAGGTGCACTGGGCCCGGGTTTATATTTAAAACTGCCTGGATTTATGAGGTTTCAAATTTCTTTGGGGTTTATGAGGAAAAACGCTTGGGGGTTTATGAGGTGCACTGCTTGGGTTTTATGAGGTACCCCTGCTTGGGGTTTATGAGATGCACTGGGTTTGGGGCATGAGGTTTCCCGGTTGGGTTCAAAAGGGGCACGTTTGGGTTTTATGAGGTACACTGCTTGGGTTCATTTAGATGCACTCCCCGGGGTTTATGAAAGGGCACTGCCCGGGTTCATGAGGGGCACTGCTTTGGTTCAGAGGGGACACTGCCCGGGCTCATGAGGTGGGTGCTTGGGTTTTATAAGGGGCACTACCCGGGGGTTTACAAGGTGCACTGTCTGGAAATTTACAAGGGGTACTGTCCCGTGTTCTTTAGGTCATTGCCTTGGTTTATAAAGGGGCACTGCCCGGGTTTATTTAAAGGTCACGGCCCGGGTTTTATAAGGTGCATACCTGGGTTCACAAAGGGGTACTGCCTGGGGTTTACAAAAGGGGCCCCCGTCCCGGGTTTTTGAGGGCAAATTTCCTGGGTTCACCCAAGGGGCATGCCTTTTGGGTTTATGGGTGCACTGCCTAGGTTCATAAGGTTTTTTTCCTGGGGTTTTTGAGGTTGCACTGCCCAAAGGGTTTTAAGGGGTATTTTCCCGGGTTTGGGAAGGGCACTTCTTGAGTTTTTCCAGGTGCACTTCCTGAGTTCAAAGGTGCACTTCCTGGGTTCACAAGGTGACTGCCGGAATTATGAGCTGTACTGCCCGGATGCGCAAGGTGCATGCCTGGGTTTTATGAGGGGGCACTGCTTGGGTTCATGAGGTGCACTGCCTGGGTTCATGAGGGACACCCGCCCCGGTTCTTTAAAGGGGCACTACCTGGGTTTTATAAGGTGCAGGGCTTTGGGTTATAAGGTGCACTGCCGGGGGTCATGAGGTGCACTGCCCGGGTTCATAAAGGGGCCCAGCCTTTGGGTTTACGAGGTGCACTGCCTGGGGTTTATAAGGTGCACTCCTGCGTTCTTGAGGGCAATGCCTGGGTTAAGAGTGCACTGCCCCGGGGCAAAAAGGGGGAAATGCCGGGTTCATGAGGCATGCTTGGGTTTTTTGAGGGGCACTGCCGGGGTTTATGAGGTACACAGCCCAGGTTTTTTGAGGGCACTACCCAGATTCATAAGGTGCAATGACTGGGGTTTATAAGGTGCACTGCCTGGGATCATTTTGGGGGCACTGCCTGGGTTCATAAGGTGCACTGCCTGGGTTCCGAGGTGCACTGCCTGGGTTCAAAAAGGGGCCAAATGCCTGCGGTTTTTGAGGTGCAAGTCTGGGGGTTTTTGGGGGTCATGCCCGGGTTTTATAAGGTTTCACTGCCCGGGTTTATAAAAGGGACAAATTTCCTGGGTTCAGGGCGCACTGCCCGGGGTTTATGAGGTTTAAACTGCTTGGGTTTATAAGGTTTAAATGCCTGGGTTTTTTGAGGTACACTGCCTGGATTCAAGAGGTACACTGCTTGGGTTTATGAGGTTTAAAATGCTTGAGTTTTATGAGGGCACTGCTTGGGCATGAGGACACTGCTTGGGTTCATGAGGTGCCCTGCTTGGGTAATGAGGTACACTGCTTTTGTTCTTAGGTGCCCCTGCTTTGGGGTTTATGAGGGACCCCTGCTTGGGTTTTTGAGTTTTCACTGTTTGGGGTTCCCTGAGGTACACTGCTTAGGTTAAAGAGATGCCTACCTGTGTTCAAGAGGGGCACTACCTGGGGTTTACAAAGGTGCACTGTCCGGATTCACAAGGTGCACTGTCTGGGTTTCATGAGGTGCATTTTTCCCCCCCCGGGTTTAAGGTGCACTGGAGTTTAGCTGGAAGAGTTCCGGGGTCAACCCCCCCCGGCCCCGGGCTGTGACCAGGCCTCCTGGTGGATCAGAGCCTGATCCAAAACCCGGCTGTTGCTGCTGGGCCGCACGCAAAACCCAAAGTACGAGCCACAGCCCCGGGTTGGGTCCGGGGAAAGACTTTAGGTGCTTGTCCAGTGCCAGCCCTTTAAGACTTTCCAGGGGGCTGTTGGTAATCCCCCTTATGTTTGCTGGGGGGCAGTTGAACAGTCTCGGGGCCCCCGACACTTATTGTATGGTCTCTTTCCCTGCTATGACACCCCGGTTTTTATTGGGGGGAGGGGCAAACGTCTGCCCCAAAATTTTTTTCTGCTTTCGTATGAGTGATTTTTGTATGCAAGTTTGGGACTAGTCCCCCCAAGGGTTTTCCCGGTGTAAAATAACCAAAGTATCCCCTCCCCTTCCCGGTTCCAGGGAAAAACAGGTTTAGGGAAACCCCAAGCCTCCCCAAAAATTGAGGTGTTTTATCTCCCTTAAAAAAGCGCCGTGAAAAAATTCTCTGTAACTTTTTCTAGGTCGGCAATTTTTTACCTGCCTTGAAAGGGGCTGGGTTTTTGTGCAGCAATTTCCAGCCTAGATAGAAAAAAGTGACCTGAAAAAGTGTCATCATTGGGGTTCGCCTCCTTTGTTTTTTAAGGTTTTCATTATCCATCCGGGATTTTTCTTTAGCAATTTCGATTGATACAATGTTAGGGGCCCCTTTAAGGTGAATTTCCCCCAATGATCACTCCCGGTCTTTTACGTTTTGGGGTTTTGCCATTTTGTGGCCAAAAATTTTTTTTGTAAATCTGATAAAAAAAATTTTAAATTTTCCTTTATGTTTAAACCCTATCGAGTAATTTAAATTTTCATGTTGAACTTTTAAAATTGTTTTTTTTGCAGCCCACTGAAAGATTTGGTTTTTTGGGCCGCCCGGAGCTTTGCAGTGTTAAAAATGGAAGACAAATGTCATGCAGATTCGGGGTTTTTCCCCTCTGCAAAAAGGGAAAACACGGTGCGTGGCTGACTTTCCCTTTTCCCATGTCGGATATGAGGAAAGAGGAACAAGATGGGAAACGAAAACGGTGCCTTGTGGAAAAGAGGGTTTTCACCAAAAGCTGCCCGGGGCTTTACTTGTTGACGACTACTCTCTGTGTTTTTTATGAGGAAATTATAGATTTCCCCACCAAATTTTCCTGTTATTCCTTTGCACACCCTTTTGTTTCGCCCTTTTTACGGGCCCTGGGGCACACTTGTCGAAGGCTTTTTCAAAGTTGTATATATTTTTTCTGCATTCTTTTTGTCTTCTAGTGCATTTAGGACCCCTTGGGCGTAGTGATCCAATAGTTGAGAAAAGACAGGGCGACCTGGGTTTTAAAAACCCCTGTTTTCCCTGGGGTTTTGTAACTGTTGGGGTTTTTTGATGGGAGGGGGTCTTTCTTCTTAGGAAACCCTTTTTAAAGATTTTTTTTGATATGGGGTTTTTTAGTGCTATTTGGGCTGTAGTTTTTTTGCTGTTTCTTTAAATTCCCCCCCCTTTTTGGATGGGGGTATGTCTGTTTTTTTTATAACTGTGGGGCGACCCCCGTGTCCATTTCTCCCTCCCCCTAGGATGGGGAAAAAGGGTCGTGATAGGGCTTTTTGCATTTTTTGATGAACACAGAGTTCCCTGAGTCTGGCCCTGGGGCAAGTGCATGGGCATGTCATTTACGCCTGTTTTAAGTCCCTTTTTGGGGCCCGGATAACTTTGGATAGGCTTTTTGTTAACAAATTTTTGGCTCTCTCATAAAAAAAATTTTTGTCTTCGACTCTCAGTTGGTTCGGTTGCTAAAAACTGGTCATATTGGGGCTTGAGTGCCCCTCATTTTCCCCTTTCTGTCATTGTGTAGGACCCCTTTGTTTTTAAATAGGGGGCCCCCCTTTCTGGACGTTGTTCTCGATTTTGATTTGGGGATAGGAAAGAAATAAATTTTGGGGTTTCCCTTTTAATTTCTTTTTTGGCTTTTAGTTTTTTCCCCGATTCCCGACTCCTAAAGGATTGTTTTAGTTTTTCGATGCTTGGGGATTTCTCTGCCCCGATATATTGACCTCTTTTTTCCCCCTTTTTTATTCTTTTTTTCCCTAACCCGTAAAGGGGGCGCCTGTCTCTTTTTGTTTTTTTCATCTACTCCTCCTTTTTTTTTTAGGGAAAAGCCTTGGCTCCCTCGGTGGCCCCCCCCAGTTAATTGTTTTAGGCATAAGTGGGGTCTGTGTTGCTTTGTATAAACCTTTCCCCGCTTATAACGGTTTAAAGGGCTTGGTTTTTCTTGGGCCCCTTTATTTTTTTTGTTATTGAAGTTGAATTTGGTGAATGCTCCCTCGTGACTAATCTCATTATGTCGGTCTGGGTCTCCGCGCATACATGACTGAACCTCAATTATGTTGTGATCTGAGTATATTGTTTTTGATATGGTGACATTTCTTATCAGATCATCATTGTTAGTGAAGATGAGGTCTAGTGTATTCTCCAGTCTAGTAGGCTCTATTATTTGCTGGTTTAAATTGAATTTTGTGCAGAGATTTAAAAGCTCGCTGTGAGTGTGAATTTTCATCAGAGCTGCCTCCTGGTGTTATTACTGCAACAATATTATTTGCTATATTCCTCCATTTTAGGTGCCTTAAGTTGAAATCCCCCAGGAGCAAGATGTTGGGTGCAGGAGCTGGAAGGTTTTCCAGACAGTGGTCAATTTTTAACAGCTGTTTCCTGGAATTGCTGGGATGTTGCATCCGGAGGCTTGTAGACTACCACAATGACTAGGTTTTGGTTCTCGACCTTTACTGCTAAAACTTCCACTACATCATTTGAGGCATTTAGCAGTTCTGTGCAAACAAGTGACTCTGCAATGTACAGGCCAACCCCCCCCTTTTGCCTGTTCACTCTGTCACATCTGTATAGGTTGTAACCTGGGATCCATATTCGTTGTCCAAGTGATCTTTATGTGGGTCTCAGTGAAAGCCGCGAACATTGCCTTTGCCTCTGCAAGCAGTCCACGGATGAAAGATATTTTGTTGTTTGTTGCTGGCTTTAGACCCTGTATATTTCAAAGAAGAATGTTATCGGACTGGTGTATTGTTGGTTACTGGGGGGGGATTTTTTTTCCGGCATTAGTATCTGTATCTGTTGGTTTGGAGTGGAGGCCATCGACTGTGGTTCCACTCCAGGAATGACTGGATTTGGTGTATGTTTCTGCCATTTCCTGCCAGTTTTTTTCCTTCCTGGCACTAAAAAACCTCTCCCTCTTGAGTGGCTGTGGCTACCCAGGTTTTCCCATGGCCTGGATGTTTTGTATCTTTTTGTCCCCTTTAGATGGTATGCCTGGCAATTTCAGTTATAGCACAGTCTTTCCTGTACTGAAGAGGTACACAGTTCAGGGTGAAAAAGCTTACAGGAAGGGAGTTTGCATTTTCCTGTTGTCATATGGGCATGGCATTTTCTAGGGTGGTCATAGTTGCACGTCCCATCTGTTTTTCCAGATTTCCCATGCCAGCAGATACCGAGTGCATAGTATGTGCACAGGCTTGGTTTCCGTTTGCCTTGGGTTTCTGTGACTGTATTCCCTGTTGGTGCATGTTTCCCTGTCTTACTTCTATCCTCCCTACACCAACAATGGAGCTCCCATGGGTTGTTTTTGGTTTAAATACCTCACATTGCTAGTGGGGGAGCCCCTTTGTTTGGTATTTCCTGCGGTATTTTAGTTTGCAATATTGGTTTTATTTTATCTTTGTACACTTTTTTCCCACTAGGGCTCCTTCCCCTTGAGGTCATTTAATTTTCCCTTCCTGCGTATAATTTCCCCGAACCCGGAAAAAAATCTCCAGTTTCACCATTATGTCCCCAGGACGCCCCATTTCCCCATTACTGTCTCTCGACAGCATTCCCCGCTTCACCATTACGCTCCCGGCAGCACCTCCAGCTTCACCATTCTTCTCCAGGACAGCCCCCCACTTCACCATTACTGTTCCAGGACAGACTATCACCCCCCTTTCGACTCCGGGGAATCATCTCACCCTTACAGTTTTGTACATGGCCGTTCAAGGGCAACCATTCGCCCAGACTTTTTTTTTTTCCCATCTGTTGTAAAAGCTTCCGGTTTTCTATGAAAGCATTTTGTGTTGACCTTTTAAACCCTTGTGTTTTGCCCACAGATTTACTCTTTTTGGGCTCCCAAAAAAAACATTTCCTTTTTAATACTGCTTGTAGCTAGTTCTTGGATATCTGACAAGGGGCGTGACACCAATTTCCACAAAAAGACAATTTATCTGTGGGGGGCCCGTTTGTTTGACTGCCACAGATACAACCCCGCTTCTAATGATTTGAATGGTTTTATTTACTGCAATTCTACTAGCAACCTCTTTAATATTTTATTTAATACCTGCTAGGTAGTGCCAAAGAAAGTTTGAAACCAGTCCAGGGGGTTTGGACCCTCAAGGTTCGGACAGTCAAGGGTTGGACCAGTCATCTGATCTGTCAGTGGGGCATTTTTTTAAACCCTACTGTTTCGGTATTTGAGCTAACCATGAAGGATCTATGGAAAATTTTTTACCCAGTAATATGTATTTGATTTTACAAAATATAACTTGCGTGTTGAAGGCCGGGGATGCTGGGAGTCCTACAAAGCGAACGGTCGACCCCCCCTTGTTTTTTAAACGCGTATCTAGCTTCTTATTTTTTTTTTCCGTCTCCCCACAAATGATATTTTTCCTATAGTTGCTGGGGCAAATTTTGGGGGAAGGACGCTTTTTCTGTAGTAAAAATTTTCTCGTTGTGTTTTTTGCGACCGTGGTAACACAGGGTTTTATGAAAATTTACAATATACTCTGGTATTTCAAGAAAAAAAAACTAAAGAAAGTCATCCACTCCACTAAAATCCATTATAATACTGGGTTTGTTGACACAACACTGTATTTGCTCTTTCACTGGACATAATATATGCAAGTCACTAGAGGCAGGAAAATTTTTAAAAACAGTGACCTGTGGTAAGTTTCTGGCGACTTCTGGCCCTGCCTCTTAGGCTTATCACTTCATTTTCAAATTCACCTGTTTCAAATGACCTTTAGCCTTTTTTCATCAAAAACTAGGGAGCCACTGAGGGGTCACATTTTACTATGTTTACTCAATGTTTTCGGGACACTTCTTTCTTGACACAAAATTCAATTATTATTTTTTTTTTTTCACACGGGACACAGGCCTTGTTTTTCCCCCTGGCAGTAACCTTTCTAGGGAGTGCACCAATTCCCTTTTTTGACTCAGTATATAATGTTTTCCGCCCAAGATTGGTTCCAGGCGCTAGAGGGATGTATCGTATAGGATTGATGACACAAATTAAAGTTCTAGCACGTAAGAGCGACCGTGAAAACACCAGAAAATCCGGAACACAACGAGGCATGCTGACACTGTCACGCTACCCATCTACCTGCCTGGGTTCATGAGGTGCACTGCCTGGGTTCATAAGGTGCACTACCTGGGTTCACAAGGTGTACTGCCTGGGTTCACAAGGTGCACTGCCTGGGTTCATGAGGTGCACTGCCTAGGTTCATAAGGTGTATTTCCTGGGTTCATGAGGTACACTGCCTAGGTTCATAAGGTGTATTTCCTGGGTTTGCAAGGTGCACTTCCTGAGTTCACAAGGTGCACTTCTTGAGTTCACAAGGTGCACTTCCTGGGTTCACAAGGTGCACTGCCTGGATGCACAAGGTGCACTGCATGGGTTCACAAGGTGCACTGCCTGGGTTCATGACATGCAGTACCTGGGTTCACTAGGTGTACTGCCTGGGCTCATGACATGCACTACCTGGGTTCACAAGTTGCACTGCCTGGGTTCATGAGGTGCACAGCCTGGGTTCATGAGGTGCACAGCCTGGGTTCTTGAGGTGCACTGCCTGGGTTCATAAGGTGCACAGCCTGGGTTCATGAGGTACACAGCATGGGTTCATGAGGTGCACTGCCTGGGTTCATGAGATGCACAGCCTGGGTTCAAAAGGTGCACAGCCTGGGTTCATGAGGTGCACTGCTTGGGTTCTTCAGGTGCACTGCCTGGGTTAATGAGGTACACAGCCCAGGTTCTTGAGGTGCACTACCTGGATTCATAAGGTGCACTGACTGGGTTCATAAGGTGCACTGCCTGGGATCATGAGGTGCACTGCCTGGGTTCATAAGGTGCACTGCCTGGGTTCACGAGGTGCACTGCCTGGGTTCACAAGGTGCACTACCTGGGTTCACAAGGTGTACTGCCTGGGTTCACAAGGTGCACTGCCTGGGTTCATGAGGTGCACTGCCTAGGTTCATAAGGTGTATTTCCTGGGTTCATGAGGTACACTGCCTAGGTTCATAAGGTGTATTTCCTGGGTTTGCAAGGTGCACTTCCTGAGTTCACAAGGTGCACTTCTTGAGTTCACAAGGTGCACTTCCTGGGTTCACAAGGTGCACTGCCTGGATGCACAAGGTGCACTGCATGGGTTCACAAGGTGCACTGCCTGGGTTCATGACATGCAGTACCTGGGTTCACTAGGTGTACTGCCTGGGCTCATGACATGCACTACCTGGGTTCACAAGTTGCACTGCCTGGGTTCATGAGGTGCACAGCCTGGGTTCATGAGGTGCACAGCCTGGGTTCTTGAGGTGCACTGCCTGGGTTCATAAGGTGCACAGCCTGGGTTCATGAGGTACACAGCATGGGTTCATGAGGTGCACTGCCTGGGTTCATGAGATGCACAGCCTGGGTTCAAAAGGTGCACAGCCTGGGTTCATGAGGTGCACTGCTTGGGTTCTTCAGATGCACTGCCTGGGTTAATGAGGTACACAGCCCAGGTTCTTGAGGTGCACTACCTGGATTCATAAGGTGCACTGACTGGGTTCATAAGGTGCACTGCCTGGGATCATGAGGTGCACTGCCTGGGTTCATAAGGTGCACTACCTGGGTTCACGAGGTGCACTGCCTGGGTTCATAAGGTGCACTGCCTGCGTTCTTGAGGTGCAATGCCTGGGTTCATGAGGTGCACTGCCTGGGTTCATAAGGTGGACTGCCTGGGTTCATGAGGTGCACTGCCTGGGTTCATGAGGTGCACTGCCTGGGTTCATAAGGTGCACTGCCTGGGTTCATAAGGTGCACTGCCTGGGTTCATAAGGTACACTGCCTGGGTTCATGAGGCACACTGCCTGGGTTCATGAGGTACACTGCTTGGGTTCATAAGGTGCACTGCCTGGGTTCATGATTTACACTGCCTGGATTCATGAGGTACACTGCTTGGGTTCATGAAGTACACTGCTTGGGTTCAGGAGGTGCACTGCTTGGGTTCATGAGGTACACTGCTTGGGTTCATGAGGTGCACTGCTTGGGTTCATGAGGTACACTGCTTGGGTTCAAGAGGTGCACTGTTTGGGTTCATGAGGTACACTGCTTGGGTTCATGAGATGCACTACCTGGGTTCATGAGGTACACTGCCTGGGTTCATGAGGTGCACTGCTTTGGTTCATGAGGTACACTGCCTGGGCTCATGAGGTGCACTGCTTGGGTTCATAAGGTGCACTACCTGGGTTCACAAGGTGCACTGTCTGGATTCACAAGGTGCACTGTGTTCATGAGGTGCATTGCCTTGGTTTATAAGGTGCACTGCCTGGGTTCATGAGGTGTACTGCCTGGGTTCATAAGGTGCACTACCTGGGTTCACAAGGTGTACTGCCTGGGTTCACAAGGTGCACTGTCTGGGTTCATGAAGTGCACTGACTGGGTTCAAGAGGTGCACTGTTTGGGTTCATGAGGTACACTGCTTGGGTTCATGAGATGCACTACCTGGGTTCATGAGGTACACTGCCTGGGTTCATGAAGTGCACTGCTTTGGTTCATAAGGTGCCTGGGTTCATGAGGTGCACTGCCTAGGTTCATAAGGTGTATTTCCTGGGTTCATGAGGTGCACTGCCTAGGTTCATAAGGTGTATTTCCTGGGTTTCCAAGGTGCACTTCCTGAGTTCACAAGGTGCACTTCCTGAGTTCACAAGGTGCACTTCCTGGGATAACAAGGTGCACTGCCTGGATTCATGAGGTGCACTGCCTGGATGCACAAGGTGCACTGCCTGTGTTCATGAGGTGCACTGCCTGCGTTCTTGAGGTGCAATGCCTGGGTTCATGAGGTGCACTGCCTGGGTTCATAAGGTGCACTGCCTGCGTTCTTGAGGTGCAATGCCTGGGTTCATGAGGTGCACTGCCTGGATGCACAAGGTGCACTGCCTGGGTTCATGAGGTGCACTGCTTGGGTTCTTGAGGTGCACTGCCTGGGTTCATGAGGTACACAGCCCAGGTTCTTGAGGTGCACTACCTGGATTCATAAGGTGCACTGACTGGGTTCATAAGGTGCACTGCCTGGGATCATGAGGTGCACTGCCTGGGTTCATAAGGTGCACTGCCTGGGTTCACGAGGTGCACTGCCTGGGTTCATAAGGTGCACTGCCTGCGTTCTTGAGGTGCAATGCCTGGGTTCAGGAGGTGCACTGCCTGGGTTCATAAGGTGCACTGCCTGGGTTCATGAGGTGCACTGCCTGGGTTCATGAGGTGCACTGCCTGGGTTCATAAGGTGCACTGCCTGGGTTCATAAGGTACACTGCCTGGGTTCATGAGGCGCACTGCCTGGGTTCATGAGGTACACTGCTTGGGTTCATAAGGTGCACTGCCTGGGTTCATGAGGTACACTGCCTGGATTCATAAGGTACACTGCTTGGGTTCATGAGGTACACTGCTTGGGTTCATGAGGTGCACTGCTTGGGTTCATGAGGTACACTGCTTGGGTTCATGAGGTGCACTGCTTGGGTCAATGAGGTACACTGCTTGGGTTCTTGAGGTGTACTGCTTGGGTTCATGAGGTACACTGCTTGGGCTCATGAGGTGCACTCTTTGGGTTCATGAGGTACACTGCTTGGGTTCATGAGATGCACTACCTGGGTTCATGAGGTACACTGCCTGGGTTCATGAGGTGCACTGCTTTGGTTCATGAGGTACACTGCCTGGGCTCATGAGGTGCAATGCTTGGGTTCATGAGGTACACAGCCTGGGTTCATGAGGTGCACTGCCTGGGTTCATAAGGTGCACTACCTGGGTTCACAAGGTGCACTGTCTGGATTCACAAGGTGCACTGTCTGGGTTCATGAGGTGCATTGCCTTGGTTTATAAGGTGCACTGCCTGGGTTCATGAGGTGCACTGCCTGGGTTCATAAGGTGCACTACCTGGGTTCACAAGGTGTACTGCCTGGGTTCACAAGGTGCACTGTCTGGGTTCATGAGGTGCACTGCCTGGGTTCACAAGGTGCACTGCCTGGGTTCATGAGGTGCACTGCCTAGGTTCATAAGGTGTATTTCCTGGATTTGCAAGGTGCACTTCCTGAGTTCACAAGGTGCACTTCCTGAGTTCACAAGATGCACTTCCTGGGTTCACAAGGTGCACTGCCTGGATTCATGAGGTGCACTGCCTGGATGCACAAGGTGCACTGCCTGGGTTCACAAGATGCACTGCCTGGGTTCATGACATGCAGTACCTGGGTTCACTCGGTGTACTGCCTGGGCTCATGACATGCACTACCTGGGTTCACAAGTTGCACTGTCTGGGTTCATGAGGTTCACTGCCAAGGTTCATGAGGTGCACTGCCTGGCTTCATAAGCTACACTGAACTTATAAGCTATTTCAACTAAATATTATTATATCAAATTTAAAAAAAAAAAAAAACTATAGCAAGAATTCTTTTCTGAAAAACCGAGTAGGGTGATTGAGGCTAGAACCTTGGGTGGCTTTAAAAAGAGATTGGACAAATACAGTGGACCCCCGGTTATCGGCCATAATCCGTTCCAGAAGGTCGGCCGATAATCGAAATGGCCGAAAACCGAATATTTCCGATAAGAATTAATGGAAATATAATTAATCCATTCCAAACAAAAATATTCACCCCAAAAAATTTTTTTTAACAATTATGTAAGTATTACATACCTTTATTGAAGGCTAATGCTGGCTTCTGGAAGATAGGGAAGAGGAAAGAGAGAGGAGTTAGTGTTTGGAACGGGAATCCCCCTCCATAAAGACTTTAGGTAGCAAAGCCTTCCCTGGGGTTACTTCCCTTCTTTGTCTTTTAATACCACTAGGACCAGCTTGAGAGTCACTGGGCCGCTCTCTCACAAAATAACTGTCCAGAGTGCTCTGTTTCTGGCATCTCTAAGATTTCCTTGAAGTGGGACAGGGTTTTGTCACTAAACATGTTGCAGATATGGCTTGTTTCAGCTTTGTCAGGGTGGTGTTTCTCTACAAAAGCTTGCACCCTAGTCCACATTGCACACACCTCTTTAATCTCTGAAGAAGGCACCTCCTTCACTCCCTCTTCCTCCTCTCTGAAGCAAGTTCCTAAGCTGCAGTCTGTTGCTGGTCGAGATGAAGCTCTTGCAGCTCTTTCAGTGGTTAGCTCTTCCCTGTGGTCCTCCACCAACTTTTCCACATCCTCGCCACTCACCTCCAACCCCAGGGACTTCCCCAGTGCCACAATAGAGTCCACAGGGTTGGCAGGGTCAGGGTAAGGGTCAGCCTCAAACCCTTGAAAATCCCTCTCTTAGACACAATCTGGCCACAGTTTTCTCCAAGCAGAGTTCAAAGTCCTGGAAGTCACTCCCTCCCAAGCCTTACCTATATGAAAGTTAAGACACGTGTGCAACATCTGGATATCTTCATTGTAGACGTTTCGCCATCCAGTGGCTTTATCAATACAGATTCTAGGACATAATTGGAAGACAGTAGAACTATATACAAAAGATGAGGTAATCAGTCCCTCAGCCTTGGAGTTAGTGTTCACAGCATCGTGGTGGAGGAGAATCTGGAGCAAAGGCAAGAAGACTGGTGGTTATATAGGCGTCAGTGGATAAGGACGTGCAGCAGATGAGGGCATAGTCACTAGTAGGAGGGATTCCCCAGTGGAAGTAGGTCCTTCCCAAAGAGATGGGTTAGTTGTAGCAGCCGTGAGGAAGGTCTTGTAGACCTTGTACACTAACTCCAAGGCTGAGGGACTGATTACCTCATCTTTTGTATATAGTTCTACTGTCTTCCAATTATGTCCTAGAATCTGTATTGATTAAGCCACTGGATGGCAAAACGTCTACAATAAAGATATCCAGATGTTGCACATGTGTCTTAACTTTCATATTGTCGGTATTTTATACCTTTCTTGCACAACTTACCTATAAGGCTTATGCAATGGAGGATAGCAAAGTGATTCCTCCAGAATTCTCTTAGGGTCAACTGAGTATCTGAGGTCACTTCAAAGCACTTTTGAAACACTGCTTTTGTGTAGAGTTTTTTGAAGTTAGAAATGACCTGCTGATCCATGCGCTGGAGAGGAGTGGTGTTAGGAGGCAAGAACTTAACTGTGATGAAACTGAAGTCCCTAAACACTTGGTCTTGCAAGTCTGGAGGATGTGCAGGAGCACTGTCCAGCACCAGGAGGCACTTGAGTGGCAACTTCTTTTCCAGGAGGTATTTTTTTCACACTTGGGCCAAACACATCATTAACCCACTCTTTGAATATTTGCCTTGTGACCCATGCCTTATGATTAGCTTTCGACATCACACACAATCTGTTCTTCATGACATTGTTTTTCTTGAACATCCTGGGATTTTCTGAGTGATACATGAGTAAAGGGTTCACTTTGAAATCCCCACTAGCATTGCCACACAACAAAACAGTAAGCCTGTCTTTCATAGGCTTGTGTCCTGGCAGTGACTTTTCATCCTGGGTAATGTAGGTCCTGTTTGGCATTTTCTTCCAAACAGGTCTGTTTTGTCACAACTGAACACTTGCTGGGGTTTGAATCCTTCAGCCTCTATGTACCCCTGGAATTCATGCACAAATTTTTCAGCCACCTGTTTGTCTGAACTGGCTGCCTCACCATGCCTTACAACACTGTATGCCATCCTTTGCTGGCCCTAAATTCACAAACAGCAGCACTTGTTCCAGGCATTTTCTTTGTAAGATCCTCATGCAACTGCCTTGCCTTCTCACAAATAATAGACTCCACAACACTGTCTCCCACTAATTATTTTTCCTTAATCCACAATAATAATAACTTTTCCATCTCTTCTATTATTGGTGGCCTTTGTTTAGTTAGACAAGTTACTCCTTTTGCAACATTAGCATCTTTGATTTGTTGTTTCTTTGCCAGGATAGATGTAATTGTTGATTTATTCTTGCTGTACATCCTGACAAGTTCCACCATCTTCACATAGCCCTTGTGGCATAGCGCTTCTTTTTGATTATAATAATAATCCACCATCTTCATACCACTCTTCAACTTTTCTATCACCTCACTCTTAAATTTCATGATGTTTCTCACTTTCTTTACCACAAGAACTTTCTTTGAAGCCATGCTTACTTATTTCACATTTGCACTGCAAAAAAAAACCACTAAAAACAATGGAAAACAAGCGAAATGTTTGGGTGTATTAGAAGAAGCTTCCTCAGTCACCGAGAGACAAAGCCCAACTGATGTGCAAGCGGCTCCAGCCGGCGGATGGACGCATCCCAAACGGCCGATAACTGGGCGCCAAAAAACCGGCTGATAACTGAGTTGGCCGATAACCAAGCCGGCCAATAACCAGGGGTTCACTGTATACGAGTGGGAAGGGCTGGGTTTGATTGGTGTCATTGGATATGGGAGGGTATTCTTGGGAACCTTTGAGTAGGGGTCGTTTTGATAAGAACCTGCCTTGTAAGGGCCGCTAGGCCTTCTGCAGTGTTCCTCCATTCTTATGTTCTTATTAAAGGAGAGTCCATCAGCAAGAAGGGAAGGTAAATTAAGGGCAGAAGAGTGGTGATGATGTTGGAGGTAAATTCTGCGTGCCACTGATAGTGGGGGCAGTTCAACAGAATATGGCTAACAGAGTGATGACCAAACATTAGATGGAAGAATAGATGCTAGATCGTTTATAGAAAGGAGAAAAAGTGTTGTGCTCAGAACACAACCCAGGGGGACACCTTCAGCCTGAAAAAATCCTGGGAAAGCACATTATTAACCCGAACATGGAAATGTCTCTCAGTTAAGAAGTTCTTAAGGAAAAATGGTAGATTGCCTAGGAGGCCTAAGGAGTGGGCCTCGGCCAAGATGTTATACCACTAAGTTGTGTCATATGCCTTCTCAAGGTCAAAAAAGATGGAGATAACGGAGTGGTTATTGGCAAAAGCATTACGAACATACATATCCAAGCGTAGTAAGGGGTCAATGGTAGAACAGCCCTTACGAAAACCATACTGACAAGTGGAGAGACTATTGTGTGTCGCTGAATACCACATCAAATGTCTATTTACCAGACGTTCCATCACCTTGCAAATTGCACTGGTAAGAGCAGTGGGACGATAGTGGGAGGCATCATGTCCCGTAGTACCTGGTTTATGGAAAGGGAGAACAATGGCAGATTTCCACAGCTGGGAAAGAACTCTTTGCAACCAAATAAGATTAGTCGTAAGAGGACAGCAAGGGCTGACTGATGTAAATGCTGTAGCATACAAATATGAATGCCGTCAGGCCCAGCTGCAGATGACTGGCAAGCAGAGAGTGTTGCCTCCAGTTCCAGAAGTGTAAAAGGCACATTATAAGATTCTTCTCTGATAGAAGAAAAGTTTAAGGGCTCTAACTCCCTGGCAGACTTGGAGGAAAGAAACGAGAGGCATAGATGGAACCCCTGAGAGATATGGACAAGATGATAACCATTTTCGGCAGCAATGTCAAGAGGGTTTGCTATAGCAACACTGGCAACCCGAAGAACAGGAGCTGGGTAAAGAGAGCATTTACCATTCAGTTTCCGGACTTTTTCCAGACTGCACTCATAGAGGAAACCGAAGTGATGGTAGAAACATAATCCTGCCAGCAAGTGCATTTAGCATCACAGATGACAAGGCAGGCAACTGCTCTCTTCTGCTTAAAATCAAGGAGTCCCGTTTCCAATGCAGTGAGTTTCAAATGCACTGCCCGAGCACAAGCAGGAGACCACCAAGGCACACAACTCTGAGAATGTCTTCCCAAGGTTTGGGGTATAGAATGTGAAGCTGCGGTTAAAACTGAGGTCGAGAAGAGGCGTAAAAGCTCATCGATGGAGGATGAAGAAGGATCTTCACTAAAAGCAGTTTGACGTGAGTACAGGTCCCAATTCACTCAGTCAAACTACCAGCGTGAGCTATGAGGAGGTGGTGAATATGAAGGAGAAGTAAGGATGATTGGAAAATGATTGATGCATGCAAGTCCAGGAGGACAGACCAGTTAAAGTCTAGTACAGTTGACGAAGAGGAAACTGAGAGATTGATGCAAGAGAGAGAATGAGTATGAGGATCAAAATGGGTGGTAGTACCAGTATTTAAAACATGGAGGAGGAGAGAAGTGAGAAAAGCCTCCAACTGAATGCCACAGGAGTCACAGTGAGACCCTAGGATATGGTGAGCATTAAAATTGCCAAGTTACAGAAGCTGTGGTGGTAAGAAACCAGAAATGCAACATCTGGGATAGATAATGCCTGAGGAGAGAGATACAAAGAACAGATTGTATACCACTTATTCAAGTGGATGCGGGCTGCAGTGTAATGTGGCGAAGTACGAACAAAGAGCTGATAGTATGGAATACTGGTGCGTATAAGAAGTGCACTTTCATTAAAGGTTCCACCGAGAAAAGGATCCGAGGAATACAAAATACAGCCTGAGATGGGATGGATAACAGTAGAGGATAATTTGGGTTCTTGTAAACAAACACAAACAGGGAAAACTGGGAAGCAACACCTGAAGCTCACCCCGGTTACCTCTGAGGCCACGGATATTCCAATGTAAATAAGCCATGATTTGTGAAGAGAAAGATGCAAGAAATCTGAAGGTAGAGGTATCTATGGACTAGAAGGGTTAGAAAAGTCCACATGTGGAGGTACTGGAAAATGCACAATCAGTGAAGAACTGGGACTCTGTGAAGAAAGGAGTAGTGCAGACTGGGAAGAGTGAAGAGTAGGAACAGGAGGTGGATTGGCGTCCATCAATGGTCTAGTTTCCTCAACATATTCGGAGATAGCTTCAAGTGTTTCAGAATACAAGGATGTTGTATGCGTAATGATACTGGAGTTGGGAGGAGGGGTGATGATGGAATTTACCAAAGTAGGGGGTGGACGAAAGGGTAGAGGGAACTGGAGAAGAAGCTTGGGAGGGAACAGGAGAGGAAGCAACCTGGGAGGGGGCAAAAGAGGAAGAAACTTGGGAAAGGACAGGAGAGGAAGCAACCTGGGAGGGGGCAAAAGAGGAAGAAACTTGGGAGGGGACAGAGGAGGGAGGTACTGTAAGAGGTGGATGAACCTCCACACTCGCAACAGAGCCAGCAAGAGGTGAAGAACCAGGTACAGAGACTGTATAGAAAAAATGTGCAGGTAGAAGGGAAGAAGGGGTTAAAAGAAATTTGAACAATGGGGATTTTTTGGACTTTGGAGAAACAGAGGGCTGATGGGGAGGAGTTGCTGTACGAGGTCTTGTAGACGCAGAAACTTGTGAGTGAGAAGAGGAAGAGGTGAGAACAGAATGAGGTGTCAAGGTGAGAACAGAATGAGGTGTCAAGTCCAGGACAGCAAAAGAATTAGACAGGGGTGACTGTGGAAGGGGTGACCACAGAGGAGGCTGTGGAAGTTGGGACCCCAGAGGTGGGGCGTCGTTTAATAACTCGAGAATAAGAAATAAGGGTAAGTCACCCTTGGAGGCATAAACGAGACTGCCATAGCATAAGGAAAGCCTTCTGCCTCTTTGAGACACCAGATTTCTTGCTCATTTAAGTAAACTTGGCAATAGCAAGAGTAAGATGGGTGAGCCTCATGACAATTAAGGCAAGAGGGAGGTAGACTACAAGCTGTATTAGTATGGTCATCGGCACAACAGACTGAGCATTTGGCCATGGATCTGCAATATTTTGCTGGATGACCAAAACACCAGCAATTTCTACATTGTTGCAGTGTAGGGATCACCTTTTGAATTTGCAAATGGTGTCCCGCAATATAAACAGAGGATGAAAGCTCACAGCAGTCAAAAGTTAAGCAAGCTACATTGTAAAGATATTGTCTCCGCCTGTGGGCAGGGAGGACATAAGTGTCTACTTTGAGGATTGGGAGGTCTTGGAGCTCAAGCTGTTCCTGAATGTCATCACCACATGTCTGGAAATTCTGTTGGACAATGGCATGAGATAGAATGACAGTACCACTACAAGAACTGAATGATTTTTTCAATAGTTACAGGCATAGCATCTATGGTTGTAAGGAGAGAAAGATTGCAAGCTTGGCTAGCATTCTGTACTGTGACGATGCGTGGTGTTCTTGAGAGCACGAAAGGATGTATCTTGACTGACATGGCATAGGAGTGCTTTGCTAATACTATGTATGATTGGAAAGATAGGAGAAGAAGTTGGTCGCAGAGTAAAAAACTTAGTCCACTGTGTATTTTGAAACATAGGTGTAAGGGGAGGGAGTGTTGTGCTGTTCTTTTCTGGGCAGAATGAAAAGAAAGCAAAGGAGTATCATCAGGTAATGGTTTTGGGCATTTAGGTGTGGGACTGGAGTCGGTCTGACGTGGGATGGGCTGGCGATTCGAACATCGCCACACCGTAGAGGGAGAAGCCAGAAGCATGGTCAAAGAAATGCAGAGGTCAGATGTATCAAAGGAGTCAGGTGGAACCCTGGTACCTGGAGCAGGTGACAAAATGGCACCAGCAGGAGGGACAGAGGCATGAGAAATGTCCAAAGAGGGGTCAAATAAAGTGGAACCTCAAATTTCGAACGTATCACTCATTGAACTCTTCGAAAATCGAACGCTTTTTTTGAACCAACTTTGTCCCTATTATCGAACTCGCCCCTATTTTTGAACCACCGGGTACTGGCCCTGTCCGGCAGCCCGCTCTGTCCGCGTCCCCGCACAGGCACTGTGAGCCAGTCTGGTTTTGTTGATGCTTGAGTGAACACCAACCTGCGCTCTCAAACATTTTACGATTATTTCATTGTGTTTAGTGCTTGTGAGACTGTGAAATAAGCTACCATGGGCCCAGAGAAACTTGCTAGTGGTACCCCTGTGGTAAAGAAAGTGAGAAACACCATAGATGTGAAGAAGGAAATAATACAGAAATATGAGAGTGGTGTGAGACTTGTTGAGCTTGCCAGGATGTATGGGAAAAACAAGTCGACCATCAGTTCTAACCTGGCAAAGAAAGAACAAATCAAGGAAACTGATGTTGCAAAAAGTGTTAATATGCTAACCAAAAAAAGACCACAGACAATCGATCAGGTTGAGAAGTTGTTGCTGGTGTGGATCAAGGATAAAGAGATGGCAGGTGATAGTGTTTCAGAGACCATTATTTGTGAAAAGGCAAGGAAGTTGCATGCCAATCTGGTACAGAAAACTCCTGGAACCAGTGCTGATAGTGAATTTAAGGCCAGCAGAGGCTGGTTTGACAGAGAAGAGAAGTAACCCTAGAGAGGGCTTTGATATCTGAAAGTCCTCATGGAGGGGGATTCTCCTTCCAAACACTAACCCCAACTCCCTCTCTCCTCCTCCCTAAGTAATAATGTTATTTTATATGTTTATTTACATTTATTAATACATAACTGAACATTATATTTGTAGTGTGTATGTACAACTGTAATTAATCACTATAAAATGTATTTTTTTGTGAATATTTTTGGTTTTCTGGAACAGATTAATTGTATTTCCATGATTTCTTATGGGAAATATTGCTTCACTTTTCAGACTTTTCGAATTTAGAACTAGCTCCTGGAACGAATTAAGTTCGATATTTGAGGTTCCACTGTAGTGAGGTAGGGTCGGAACAAGAGGAGCTGTTTCATGGACCTGGGACTCCATGGTTATGTCACTTTTTTCTTTTTGTTTTTTAAGAGTGGAAAAAAGAAAAGAAAAAAAGAATAATAAAAGGGGGGAGCGTGGAGGGATAGCTCCTAGGAGGAACGAAAGGGCTGTAAATCCCCCTCTGCACCCAAGAGGACCCCAGCACCGCAAGTAGTGCAGATGCAGCATGAAACATAAGAACATAAGAAAGGAGGAACACTGCGGCAGGCCTGTTGGCCCATACTAGGCCTTTACAATTCATCCCACTAACAAACATTTGACCAACCCAATTTTCAATGCCACCCAAGAAACAAGCTCCAATGTGCAAGTCTCTCTCAAATCCAACCCCTCCCACTCATGTACTTATCCAACCTAAATTTGAAACTACCCAAAGTCCTAGCCTCAATAACCCAACTAGGTAGACTGTTCCACTCATCAACTACCCTATTTCCAAACCAATACTTTCCTATGTCCTTTCTAAATCTAAACTTATCTAATTTAAATCCATTACTGCGGGTTCTCTCTTGGAGAGATATCCTCAAGACCTTGTTAATATCCCCTTTATTAATACCTATCTTCCACTTATACACTTCGATTAGGTCTCCCCTCATTCTTCGTCTAACAAGTGAATGTAACTTAAGAGTCTTCAATTTTTCTTCATAAGGAAGATTTCTAATGCTATGTATTAATTTAGTTATCCTACGCTGAATGTTTTCTAACGAATTTATGTCCATTCTGTAATATGGAGACCAGAATTGAGCTGCATAATCTAGGTGAGGCTTTACTAATGATGTATAAAGCTGCAGTATGACCTCTGGACTTCTGTTGCTTACACTTCTTGATATAAATCCCAGTAATCTATTTGCCTTATTACGTACGCTTAGGCATTGCTGTCTTGGTTTAAGGTTGCTGCTTACCATAACCCCCAAGTCCTTTTTGCAATCTGTATGGCTAAGTTCTACATTATTTAACTTATAAGTGCTAGGGTTATGGACACTCCCGAGCTTCAGAACCTTGCATTTATCTACATTGAACTGCATCTGCCACTTTTCTGACCAAGAACAGAGTTTGTCTAAATCCTCCTGAAGTTCCCTAACATCTACGTTTGAATCAATTATCCTACCTATCCTACCCGTGCCATACCCTACCATTCACGCCAGTAAACCAGCAATCTGGGAGCAACCTCACATCTACCGAGCCACTTGTGGAGAAAAGAGAGGGCGGCCAGATACCCGCCACAAGCATACTTCCTTTGCCCACCACCCTTGGAATCTGAAAGGCAGCTTCCAGAGATACACCATCACCTGAAGGACACTCAAAGCCCTCCCCCAGGAGACCAGAGAGGGAGTGGGACATCCCCAGGAGATCCAGATTCCACGGCAAACTACACCATTACCACGGACCTCAAAAGAATGGGATTGGCTACGGTACCCTTTCCCCTACCTAGGAATCAGAGGGCCTGTGGGAAGAATCCCAAAGGCTGAAAAGAGGAAGGGAATGGGGAGGGGATGGGGAGAGAAGGGAAAAGGGGGGGATGGGATAGGGAAGGGGGGAAATTAGGTTCAGTCTGAGGAAGGAGACCAAAAGGTCTAATTCCTCAGACCAAGAGCCTCTTACATAAGAACAAAATAAAGGAGGAACACTGCAGCAGGCCTGTTGGCCCATACTAGGCAGGTCCTTTACAATTCATCCCACTAATACAATTCATCGCCAAGGAGCCCCCGTTGAAGAGGAGAAAGGGAGGCGTGAGGAAAAAGGGGAAAGGAAGGGAAGTGGGAGAAGGAGGGAGGCAGAGGAAGGGAGAAGACTGAAAGGAGGGAAGGAGGCAGAGGAAGGAAAAAAGACAGAAATAAAGGAGGGTAAAAGAGAAATGAGAGACAACAAAAATGGTTGATACATATTTTATTCATCATTATTTTCATAACAAGTAAGATGTGAACCCATTCCCAGCCAGCAGCAGATAGACTGACTCAGAGAAGGAAACACATTCACCATCACTTACTCTCCAGCTGTTTGCCAGGAATATATACACATAATAACTGAAATGAAAATAAGAAAAAGTTTTGGAGTGAGATTAATAAGTTGAGGAAGCCTAGGGAACAAATAGATTTGACAGTTAAAAATAGGAGAGGAGAGTTATTAACTGAAGAGTTAGAGGTATCGGGAAGATGGAGGGAATATTTTGAGGAATTGTTAAATGTTGATGAAGATAGGGAAGCTGTGATTTTGTGTATAGGGCAAGGATGAATAACATCTTGTAGGAGTGAGGAAGAGCCAGTTGTGAGTGCGGGGGAAGCTCCTGAGGCAGTGGGTAGAATGAAAAGGGGTAAGGCAGCTGGGATTGATGGGATAAAGATAGAAATGTTAAAAGCAGGAGGGGATATAGTTTTGGAGTGGTTGGTGCTATTATTTAATAAATGTATGGAAGAGGGTAAGGCACCTACGGATTGGCAAAGAGCATGCATAGTTCCTTTGCAAAAAGGCAAAGGGGATAAAAGAGAGTGCAAAATTATAGGGGAAGTGGAACAGAATTCTTCCTCCGTAAGCCATGCGTGTTGTAAGAGGCGACTAAAATGCCAGGAGCAAGGGGCTAGTAACCCCTTCTCCTGTATATATTACTAAATTTGAAAGGAGAAACTTTCATTTTTCCTTTTGGGCCACCCCGCCTCGGTGGGATACGGCCGGTGTGTTGAAAGAAAGAAAGAAGTCTGTTGAGTCTCCATGGGAAAGTGGAACAGAATTCTTCCTCCGTAAGCCATGCGTGTCATAAGAGGCGACTAAAATGCCGGGAGCAAGGGGCTAGTAACCCCTTCTCCTGTATATATTACTAAATTTGAAAGGAGAAACTTAAGTTTTTCCTTTTGGGCCACCCCACCTTGGTGGGATTTCGCTGGTACGTTGATAGAAGTCTGTTGAGTATACCTGGTATTGTGTATGGTAGAGTTATTATTGAAAGAATTAAGAGTAAGACAGAGAGTAGGATAGCAGATGAACAAGGAGGCTTTATGAAAAGTAGAGGGTGTGTAGACCAAGTGTTTACAGTGAAACATATAAGTGAACAGTATTTAGATAAGGGTAAAGAGGTTTTTGTGGCATTTATGGATTTAGAAAAGGCATATGACAGGGTGGATGGGGGAGCAATGTGGCAGATGTTGCAGGTGTATGGTGTAGGAGGCAGGTTACTGAAAGCAGTGAAGAGTTTTTACGAGGATAGTGAGGCTCAGGTAGGAGTATGTAGGAGAGAAGGAGATTATTTCCCAGTAAAAGTAGGCCTTAGACAAGGATGTGTGATGACACCATGGTTGTTCAATATACTTATAAATGGGGCTGTAAGAGAAGTGAATGCTAGGGTCTTGGCAAGAGGTGTGGAGTTAAAAGATAAAGAATCAAACACAAAGTGGAAACTGTCACAGTTGCTCTTTGCTGATGACAGGGTGGTTTTGGGAGACTCTGAAGAGAAGTTGCAGAGGCTGGTGGATGAATTTGGTAGGGTATGTAAAAGAAGAAAATTAATAGTGAATATAGGAAAGAGTAAGGTTATGAGGATAGCAAAAAGATTAGGTGAGAAAAGACTGGATATCAGATTGGAGGGAGAGAGTATGGAGGAGGTGAATGTATTCAGATATTTAGGAGTGGACGTGTCAGCAGATGAATCTATGAAGGATGAGGTGAATCACAGAAGTGATGAGGGGAAAAGGGTGAGTGGTGCACTTAGGAGTCTGTGGAGACAAAGAACTTTGTCCATGGAAGCAAAATGGGGAATGTATGAGAGTATAGTTTTACCAACACTCTTGTATGGGTGTGAAGCATGGGTGATGAATCTTGCAACGAGGAGAAGGCTGGAGGCAGTGGAGATGTCATGTCTGAGGGCAATGTGTGGTGTGAATATAATGCAGAGAATTCATAGTTCGGAAATTAGGAGGTGTGGGATTACCAAAACTATTACCCAGAGGGCTGAGGAGGGGTTGTTGAGGTGGCTCGGACAGAATGACTTCGAGAGTGTATAAATCTGTAGTGGAGGGAAGGCGGGGAGGGAGAGGGTAAAGGAGGTTTTGTGTGCGAGGGGCTTGGACTTCCAGCAAGCGTGCACAAGCGTATTTGATAGGAGTGAATGAAGACAAATGGTTTTTAATACTTGACGTGCTGTTGGAGTGTGAGCAAAGTAACATTTATGAAGGGATTTAGGGAAACCGGCAGGCCGGACTTGAGTCCTGGAGATGGGAAGTACAGTGTCTACACTCTGAAGGAGGGGTGTTAATGTTGCAGTTTTATAACTGTAGTGTAAAGCACCCTTCTGGCAAGACAGTGATGGAGTGAATGATGATGAAAGTTTTTCTTTTTCGGGCCACCCTGCCTTGGTGGGAATCAGCCGATGTGTTAATAATAAAATTAAAAATTGAAATGACAACTGAAACACAACTCATACAAAGTTATTCACAGGATCATCATTGGTCATTATCTTCAGACATAAATCATACAGTAAATTTGAGGATTAAAGTTATAAATGCAGCCTCCAGCACAAGTTGAAGGAGCTAGACAGATACAGACAGACAGACACATACACACACACCAGAAGGCACACACATACACACACACCAGGAAGCATGCACATGCACCAGAAGACACAGACAGACACAAACACACACACAGATGAACACCCAGTCTCTCCTGAGGAGCTAATGAAATTATTTGAAGGCTACACAAATCATGTGGCAGTGACCAGGTTCATGAATTCTAGTCTCACAGCCCAGCCTGAGGACACACTTTCCATGTGTGTGTGTGATGAATGGTTTTGAAAACCGACAAGTTGAAGATTGAGACACTTATGCAACATATGTTGCATAAGTGTCTCAATCTTCACACTTTCCATGTGACTGACTGATCAATCAAACACTTGCTGCCCATTGTCTACATAGCCTTTGAGTACAGTCGCCACTACAAATTCATGAACAATTGCATTCCTAGAGGTTGCTTGAAACTCCAAACAGTGAATAATACAAAAGTAAACTAGAAAAAAGTAATAAGATTTGTATTAAAGTTTTTTTTGAGAGGTCATTCATAAGTCTAAAATACATCATTCTTATCAGGTTCTTGTTGACAATCATAATGAAAAAATTATCAGAATACAGAGACTTAGGTATGGTAAGGCCATAGTGCCAGAAAAGCCTTGGATAATTTCATCTGCTCATTGGTTTACAATCAGTAAAAAATGTTGCATAATAAAAACTCAGGATTTTGTAGAGATAACTGAACAGTGGATCATAACTGTGCAGTATAGTGGATCATGACTGTGCAGTACAGTGGATCATGACTGTGCAGTATAGTGGATCATGACTGTGCAGTACAGTGGATCATGACTGTGCAGTACAGTGATCATAACTGTACAGTACAGTGGATCATAACTGTGCAGTACAGTGGATCATGACTGTACAGTACAGTGATCATAACTGTACAGTACAGTGGATCATAACTGTACAGTACAGTGGATCATGACTGTGCAGTACAGTGGATCATGACTGTGCAGTACAGTGATCATAACTGTACAGTACAGTGGATCATAACTGTGCAGTACAGTGGATCATGACTGTACAGTACAGTGATCATAACTGTACAGTACAGTGGATCATAACTGTGCAGTACAGTGGATCATGACTGTACAGTACAGTGATCATAACTGTACAGTACAGTGGATCATGGAAATAAATGGTATAAAATACTGACACAATGGAAATATAAACACATATGCAGTATAATGTGATCCTTTATTTACAATGTTTCGCCCACACAGTGGGCTTTTTTAAGTCACACACAGATCTGTGTGTGACTTGAAAAAGCCCACTGTGTGGGCAAAACGTTGTCAATAAAGGATCACATTATACTGCATATGTGTTTATATTTCCACAGTGGATCATAACTGTACAGTACAGTGGATCATAACTGTACAGTACAGTGATCATAACTGTACAGTACAGTGATCATAAACGTACAGTACAGTGATCATAACTGTACAGTACAGTGATCATAACTGTACAGTATAGTGGATCATAACTGTACAGTACAGTGATCATAACTGTACAGTACAGTGATCATAACTGTACAGTACAGTGATCATAACTGTACAGTATAGTGGATCATAACTGTACAGTATAGTGATCATAACTGTACAGTACAGTGATCATAACTGTACAGTACAGTGGATCATAACTGTACAGTATAGTGGATCATAACTGTACAGTACAGTGATCATAACTGTACAGAACAGTGATCATAACTGTACAGTACAGTGGATCATAACTGTACAGTACAGTGATCATAACTGTACAGTACAGTGATCATAACTGTACAGTACAGTGATCATAACTGTACAGTACAGTGGATCATAACTGTACAGTATAGTGATCATAACTGTACAGTACAGTGATCATAACTGTACAGTACAGTGATCATAACTGTACAGTACAGTGGATCATAACTGTACAGTACAGTGATCATAACTGTACAGTACAGTGGATCATAACTGTACAGTACAGTGATCATAACTGTACAGTACAGTGATCATAACTGTACAGTACAGTGATCATAACTGTACAGTACAGTGATCATAACTGTACAGTACAGTGATCATAACTGTACAGTACAGTGATCATAACTGTACAGTACAGTGGATCATAACTGTACAGTATAGTGGATCATAACTGTACAGTACAGTGGATCATAACTGTACAGTACAGTGGATCATAACTGTACAGTATAGTGGATCATAACTGTACAGTACAGTGGATCATAACTGTACAGTACAGTGGATCATAACTGTACAGTACAGTGGATCATAACTGTACAGTACAGTGGATCATAACTGTACAGTACAGTGGATCATAACTGTACAGTACAGTGATCATAACTGTACAGTACAGTGGATCATAACTGTACAGTACAGTG
The DNA here is from genome assembly GCF_026875155.1 of Cherax quadricarinatus. NCBI lineage: Eukaryota > Metazoa > Arthropoda > Malacostraca > Decapoda > Parastacidae > Cherax > Cherax quadricarinatus. The sequence continues at coordinate 63,678,174 of NC_069400.1, read as the reverse complement.
GATCATAACTGTACAGTACAGTGGATCATAACTGTACAGTACAGTGGATCATAACTGTACAGTATAGTGGATCATAACTGAACAGTATAGTGGATCATAACTGTACAGTACAGTGGATCATAACTGTACAGTACAGTGGATCATAACTGTACAGTACAGTGGATCATAACTGTACAGTACAGTGATCATAACTGTACAGTACAGTGATCATAACTGTACAGTACAGTGATCATAACTGTACAGTACAGTGATCATAACTGTACAGTATAGTGGATCATAACTGTACAGTACAGTGATCATAACTGTACAGTACAGTGATCATAACTGTACAGTACAGTGATCATAACTGTACAGTATAGTGGATCATAACTGTACAGTATAGTGATCATAACTGTACAGTACAGTGATCATAACTGTACAGTACAGTGGATCATAACTGTACAGTATAGTGGATCATAACTGTACAGTACAGTGATCATAACTGTACAGTACAGTGATCATAACTGTACAGTACAGTGGATCATAACTGTACAGTACAGTGATCATAACTGTACAGTACAGTGATCATAACTGTACAGTACAGTGATCATAACTGTACAGTACAGTGGATCATAACTGTACAGTACAGTGATCATAACTGTAACAGTACAGTGATCATAACTGTACAGTACAGTGATCATAACTGTACAGTACAGTGGATCATAACTGTACAGTACAGTGATCATAACTGTACAGTACAGTGATCATAAACTGTACAGTACAGTGATCATAACTGTACAGTACAGTGATCATAACTGTACAGTACAGTGATCATATCTGTACAGTACAGTGATCATAACTGTACAGTACAGTGATCACAACTGTACAGTACAGTGATTATAACTGTACAGTACAGTGATCATAACTGTACAGTACAGTGATCATAACTGTACAGTACAGTGGATCATAACTGTACAGTATAGTGGATCATAACTGTACAGTACAGTGGATCATAACTGTACAGTACAGTGGATCATAACTGTACAGTATAGTGGATCATAACTGTACAGTACAGTGGATCATAAACTGTACAGTACAGTGGATCATAACTGTACAGTACAGTGGATCATAACTGTACAGTACAGTGGATCTAACTGTACAGTAAGTGGATCATACTGTACAGTAAATGATCAAACTGCAGTACAGTGGAACATACTGACAGTACAGGGATCATAGTCGTATAGGGGCATACTGTAAAGTACAGTGGTCATAATGTACAGTACTGGGTATAACTGTCGTAAGTGGGGTCATCTGTACAGTACAGTGGGGCTACGTACATAATACATCGTTCAGTACATGATTAAACTGTCATTAAAACACTGTACAGTAAATGGGAAAAATGTACAGTAATGTACTGTACAGTAATTGATACGACGTAAGTGGATCATACTGTTCAGTAATGGGTCATATGTAAGTAATTTTATCATACTGTACATATACATAAATGTACGTAAGGACATATGTACAGAAAGATTTACTGAAAATTTTAAATGGATCATCTGACGTAAGTGGGCATACTGTACAGTAAGTGGGTCAGAATGACTAAGTGGATCAGATGCAGTAAGTGATCATACTGACGTATGTGGGCATACTGACGTAAGTGGATTACTGTACAGTACGTATTAAAACTGTACATATAGTGGATCTACTGTCGTAAGTGGATCATATGGGTTGCAGTAATAGTGGATCATACTGTACGGGAAGTGGATCATACTTTCAGTAAGGTCAACTGTCAGTAAGTTCATACTGTAAAATAAGTGATCATACTGTCAGTAAGTGGGTCATACTGTTTCAGTAATTTGGTCATACGTCATATGTGGATCATAAATTTGTATATTTGGGTCATGCGACAGATAGTGGATCAGATGTACAGTAAGTGGTCATTTAAATGTACGTAAGGGTAAACTGTACAGTAATGGAAAAATTAAGTACGTATATGGGGATCATTATGTACAGTATACGGAATCAGACGTACAGTATGTGGGTCAAATGTCATCGTATATAATGTCAGTAAGTGGGTCTATGCAGTAAGTGGGTAAACTGTACATATAGGGATATTACTGTACGATAGTGGATCATTAAATGACAGTTAAATGGGTCATACGTACAGTAAGGGTCATACGTACAGTTTTAATGGATTTAAATGTCAGTTTCAGTTATATACTGTACAGTAAGTGGGTCATAAATAACAGTAAAAATTCAACAACAAAAATTCATAGGGGTACTGTCAGTTGAGCAATTTCCCCTCATATTCTTAATTCAGAATTGTAATAAATTTCATTATGGTTAGGTGTTAATTAATTTATACATGAGCTGTGTAAGTGATCACTAAGCATATAATTGCATGCAGTAGACAGCTCTTACATCATCTCCACAGTGGTATTGCCTCTAATGTATTATTTAAAAGGAGGCACAAGGTGAAAGTGGTCAACACAGGAGAAGAGCCAACTGAGAGGCAGAGACTTGATGTGTGCCATGTCATACTTGAGCTGTGGCTCACAGCTACCTTCTTGGTATATAATGTAGTGGGAACAATGACTCAGCAAACCTTCAGCATCGCTGTAAAATGGTACTGTCTTCTCCTTTTCCGATATGCCTTCGGGGTTGGGTTCTCGAGCCAAGACTATTCCACCACCTGCTTTAATAAGTGCCTCAACATCCTTCTTACTTGGGTAAGGGTTGCAAAAATTACCCCACAGGAACATATGGCATCCATTAAAAAGTCCAGGACACTGAAAAGCAAAAAAAAGTCAGTTATTTCAATTGTATTGTATTGTAGGAGGTTCGCCAATCTTGTCCCAGCCCGGGTCTTTTCCAGATGGTGACCCGGCGAGTTAATTCAATATATCATTAAATTACACAGAAATATACTTAATTATTAATGCCATAAAACTATATTAACCCTTTAAGGGTCCGTCCTGTAGTTCTACGGCTTTGAAGCCTGGGTCCAAGCTGTAGTACTACGTCATATGCTCATCTCACTCAGATAAGCTGTGAATGGTAAATCTGGGCCTAGATATAAGAGAATGCATCTATGTGGTAAGTGTGCACCATATAAAACAAACCCTGCAGCACACAGTGGATAATGAAAAAAAACTGCGACCATGTTTTTGGATTAAAACAGTGACTGTGGTGTATTTTTGTATAGTTTTTATGGTTGTATTCGCAGTTTCTTGGTCTTATTTGGCAGAATGGAAGATATATTACAGAAATAGAGATGATTCTGATTGGCTTTAGTACTGAAAATAGCTTGAAATTGAGCTCAAAGTAGCAGAAATGTTCGATTTTTGCCAATGTTATAAACAAATGATGTCACGCGTCTAATACATGTCAACCGGTGGGTCTAATATATCTTTGTGAATGTGCTGATATTATTCATACAATTATTACAATATTGCACTACAGTAAATCTTCTATTTTTTGGTGTGAATAAAAATTCTTTGTGAATAAAAAATCAAAATGGAATTCATCTGAAAAGCCTGGAAACGTAACTAATAAACAGTGGAAATGTTATTTTAGTACCAAGAATGCCTGCATTGTTTATTCTGGACCCTATTTTCAAACTGGAATACAGTGCCTTAACTTACGAGTTTAATTCGTTCCGTGACTGAGCTCGTAACTCAATTTGCTCGTAAATCAAATAAATTTTCCTTGCTGAAATTAACTAAAATGCCATTAATTCATTTCAGTCCCCCAAAAACCACCCCAATTTTTTTTGCTATGGGGCTTTAAATAAGAAAATGTATTTATAAATAAGAAATTATTTTTGCCTTTTTTGCCAGGTCCCAGCAATGTTTTAGAAATGCTGGAGTATACATGTATATGAAACTCCTTGAAGCATGGTGTAAGATGAGTGTCACTCCACTGCTGACAGTGCAACAGTGGAGTGACATTTGATGATCGTGCATTTGCTTTGGTCTTATTTTTCACTGTTACACATAAACATGTCTGTCTATCTGTTTGTTTCTGTCTATCTGCCTGTCTATCTAATTCTATCTGCCTATTTATCTATCTGTCTAGCTCTGTCTATGTTTATCTCTGTCTCTGCTTATCTGTCTTTCTGTCTGCCTGTGTTTCTGCCTTCCTGTCTCTCTACTTGTCTCTGTGTCTCAGAGAGAGAGCCATACTTGGTCTGGATTTTTTGGGTTATGCTAAGTAATTTACACTATGAATAACTGTATTTATGTGTACCTGTGAGATAGAGACAGAGATAGACAGAGACAGAGATGGACAGAGACAGAGATAGACAGTGATAGAGACAGAGATAGATACAGACAGACAGAAGGAGATAAGAGACAGCCAAAGCAAATCAGCCAGCCAGCCAGCTGCCAGCCAGCCAACCGACCAGCCAGCCAGCTGGCCACCCAACTAGCCAGCCTGCCAAACTTGTATTACACATGTTCCAGAATTGTTTCTCTTTACTTAGGGCATATGTTATAGAACATTAGGCAGGGTGACATTACCAGTGGTATCAAAATTGAAGGATGTGACACACTGGTTATTATCAAGGTTTCTGATATTTCCTTGGTATCTCCTGTGAGGGGCAGCATATTTGAAGCTCGCTCATAACTCAGATTTTGGCTCGCAACTCAAAGCAAAAAATCGACCGAGTGATGGCTCGTAACTTGGAAAACTCGTAAGTTGTGGCATTCGTAAGTCAAGGTACCACTGTATTTTGAACTTTGTGTGAAACTGGCCAAATTACCAATTTTTGATCACTTTATTGGGTAACTGAAATACTTGATTGGGCAGTTTCTTGTGCTCACTCGATAAAATAGAAGTGATAATAGTGAAATAGATAAGAATTTGGTCGACTGGAATAATGTAGTTGGCCTAAAATAGGAGTCAGAGTGGGCAAAATTGCTGTTGCGTAAATATCGCTGATGCAGTAAAATTCATGAGTGTAATTTTGTCAAATTTCCATTAAAATTTCGTACTTTTTGTTTTATTACCTCCAGAAAAAGATTCTCTACCATTTCATAAGAAAAAAACAATTTTTTTTTTCTGAAAATTCTTGAACCCTGTGGATAAAGCATAGAACTACAGGATGGACCCTTAAAGGGTAAATATCATTAGGAAAAGAATTGTATACCATTTTTTCAGCATTCTGTCTGGCTTTAACAGGTACACCACTGACACTGTTATTACAGGAACCAAGAACTTCATAATGCAGAGGATTAACTGCCAGTTCTTGGGAGAGGCAAGCATCCATCCCTGAAAACAAAAATAATAAAAAATATTTAATCTCTCAATAAATTAATTGAATGCAATGACTCAACAGCTGCATCAGACTTTCATTAATAACCCTTCATAAACTGATCAAGCCTACTTTACAGCAAAGCATCTAATTAACACACTAATAGGGGAGAGGGGAGTGTACATTACTGTTCATTGTACATTATTCTCAAATTATGAAATCTGTTTTTTGTGATGGTTGGTTCTGGAGACACTACTGGACTCATACAACACTAACACATTTGTCCAGCAAGTTATTTTGTCTGAAATTTCTGAAAGCTGTTAAATGTGGGTCTAATCATTAATTAGAAGTTTTTACTTTACAAAGTGTAATAGTGTTTATTTTGTACTGCTGACTTACATGGGACATACAGAGCAAGCATTGTTCTCAGTAATACACTAACCCTTTGACTGTTTCGGCTGTATATATATACAGTGGACCCCCGCATACCGTATGCATCGCATACCGTACAATCCGCATACCGATCGCTTTGATCGCAAAAATTTAGCCTCGCATACCGCCCAAAAACCCGCTCACCGCCCTTCATCCGAGACGCGTCCAATGTGCGGCCTGAGCCACGCTCACATGTTCCGCCGGTGGCATTGTTTACCAGCCAGCCTCCGCGGTAACATCCAAGCATACAATCGGAACATTTCGTATTATTACAGCGCTTCTGGTGATTTTTTCGGGAAAATAAGTGACCATGGGCCCCAAGAAAGCTTCTAGTGCCAACCCTACAGCAATAAGGGTGAGAATTACTATAGAGATGGAGAAAAAGATCATTGATAAGCATGAAAGTGGAGTGCGTGTCTCCGAGCTGGCCAGGTTGTATAATAAACCCCAATCAACCATCGCTACTATTGGTGGTACAGCTGCTGCTGCTGCTGTACCACCGTCAGCTGCTGCTGCACTGTCAGCTGCTGCTGCACTGTCAGCTGCTGCTGCTGTTGTACCACCGTCAGCTGCTGCTGCTGCTGTAGTACCGTCTGCTGCTGCTGTAGCATCGTCTGCTGCTGCTGTAGCATCGTCTGCTGCTGCTGTAGCATCGTCTGTTGTTGCTGTAGCATCGTCTGCTGCTGCTGTAGCATCGTCTGCTGCTGCTGTAGCATCGTCTGCTGCTGCTGTAGCATCGTCTGTTGCTGCTGTAGCATCGTCTGCTGCTGCTGTAGCATCGTCTGTTGCTGCTGTAGCATCGTCTGTTGCTGCTGTACCACCGTCAGCTGCTGCTGCTGCTGTAGCACCGTTGTTGGTGTGGCTTATTGAGAATACCAAGAAACAATTAACCCCAGAGGATTTGCCACCCAGGATAACCCAAAAAAGTCAGTGTCATCGAAGACTGTCTAACTTATTTCCATTGGGGTCCTTAATCTTGTCTCCCAGGATGCAACCCACACCAGTCGACTAACACCCAGGTGAACAGGGAAAAATGCCTGGAACTAGTGCTCATATTGGTGAATTTAAAGCCAGCAAAGGTTGGTTTGAGAGATTTAAGAATCGTAGTGGCATACACAGTGTGATAAGGCCTGTTCTGGAAGAAAATGCCAAACAGGACCTACAGTACTCAGGAGGAAAAGGCACTCCCAGGACACAGTGTCTCATCAGTCATTGCTGCATCTTCAATAAAGGTAAGTGTCATTTATTCTTCATTTAGTAGAGTAGTACATGCACAATATATATTGTGCATGTACTACTCTACTATTGTGCATGTATCCTTCTCTTTGTGTGTAGGAAAATGTATATTTCATTTGGTAAAATTTTTTTTTTCATACTTTTGGGTGTCTTGCACGGATTAATTTGATTTCCATTATTTCTTATGGGGAAAATTCATTCGCATACCGAACATTTCGCATAACAACCAGCCCTCTTGCACGAATTAACCCTTTCAGGGTCCAAGGCCCAAATCTGGAGTCACGCACCAGTGTCCAAGATATTTCAAAAAAAAAAATTTGTTATTTTCTCTTATGAAATCGTAGAGAATCTTTTTGTGAAGGTAATAAAACAAAAAGTACGAAAATTGGTGGAAAATTGACGAAATTATGCTCTCGCGAATTTTGATGTGTCAGCGATATTTACGAATCGGCGATTTTGCCGACTTTGACTCCCATTTTAGGCCAATTACATTATTCCAATCAACCAAATTCTTAGCTATTTCACTAGTATTACTTCTATTCTATCGATTGAGCACAAGAAATCGCCAAGTCAACTGTTTCAACTACAAAATAAAGTGATCGGAAATTGTTAATTTGGCCAATTTAACACAAAGTTCAAAATATTTCAATTTCAAAATAGGGTCCAGAATGAACAATGTAGGCATTCCTGGCACTAAACTAACATTTCCTCTGTTCATTAGTTATGTTTTGAGGCTTTACAAATAAATTCCATTTTGATTTTTTATTCACATAATGAATTTTTATTCACACCATAAAATGGAAGATTTACTGTTATGCAATACTGTAATAATTGTATAAATATCATCACCATATTTGTGAATGTATATTAGACCCACCAGATGGCGTATATTAGACGTGTGAGGTCGTTTGTTTACTCTTGAATATCGGCAAAAATTTAACATTTCCGCTACTTTGAGCTCAGTTTCAAGCCATTTCCAATGCTAAAACCAATCAAAATAATCTCTATTTCTGTAATATGTCTTCCATTCTATCAAATGAGACCAAGAAATCGCAAATACAACTATAAAAAACATACGAAAAAACACTGCAAAGTTGCTGTTTTAATCGAAAAATCATGATTTCATTTTTTTTCTCTCATTATGCACAGTGTGCTGCAGGATCTGTTTTATGTGGTGCACACATACCACATAGATGTATTCTCTCATATCTAGGCCCAAATGTACCACTCACAGTTTATCAGAGTGAGCTGAGCTCATGGCGTAGATCTACGGTTTGGACCCTGAACATAAAGCCGTAGATCTACGGGACGGACCCTGAAAGGGTTAAGGTTGCTATTCGGGGGTCCACTGTATATGTCTTACGAGCCAATGTTTCCGACATATTAATATGCGTAAAGTCTAGCAGCTTCCAATCAAGCGGGAGAAAACTGGTAGGCCCATATGTGAGAGAATGGGTCTCCATGGTCAGTGTGCACACTACAAAAAAAATCGGGGAGCCAGTGGTGCATTGTGGGAATGCCATTTCGGTAGTCCTTGTTCAGCATGCCTAGCAGTAAGGAATATCTGACTCTGCGGCGAATCTGGGCCTCTTCTCTTCCCAAGTGACAGATCTAACACAGATGGAAGTGTCAGTGAAGATGAATTTTATGGTTTTGAGGAGTTTGTGACCGAAAGCAATGCCCAGGATACCAGAAGAAAGAAAGAGAAGGAAGAAGAATGAGAAAGGAGAAAGAATGAGAAAAAAGAGAATGAAAGAGAAATAGAAAGGAGAAAGATTGAAAAAAGGAGAAAGAAAAAGAAAAAGAGAAAGAAAGAGAAAGAAAAAGAGAAAGAAAGAGGAAAAAGAGAAAGAAGGAGAAAGAAAAAGAGAAAGAAGGAGAAAGAAAAAGAGAAAGAAAGAGAAAAAAGAGAAAGAAGGAGAAAGAAGAAGAAAGAAGGAGAAAGAAAGAAAGAAATAATTAGGTAGGGAGGATGGTGGGGAAGCAAGCATAGGACCCCATTGTGTTGACAGGTAGTAGGGGGAGTGAGTAATTATATAATATGTCATTTTGACAGCTGCCAGACACTGACTCAGCACATTTAGAAGTCCCCCCCCCACACACACACACACAATATCATAGAAACCATAGGAAAGGAAAGAATGAAGAAAGGAAGAAAGAATGAAGAAAGAAAGAAAGAAAGAAAGAAAGAAAGAAAGAAACAAAGAAAGGATGGGACCACCTCTACTAGTGGTCAAGAGAAGGCGGACCTCTTTGCTGAACACTTTGCTACCAAAATGCAAGTTCCTGATCCAGCAAGGGACCCTCCTTGGCTAGCTGCAAGAACAGTGTCAAAACTGTCAGTGGTGACAATAAAGCAGGAGGAGGTGCATTTCCTTCTTAAATCGCTTGACCAAGAAAAGGCTGTGGGCCCAGACAGTTGAGCCCAAGATTGCTGAGAAGATGTGCAGACCAGCTAGCAGCACCCCTAACTCGCATCTTTCAGCACTGCCTAGTACAGTGTAAATGGCCCTCTCTATGGAAAGAGGCAAATGTAGTCCCTGTTCACAAAAAGAAGAGCAGAGCAGAAATCAGCAACTACAGACCAGTGTCACTCCTGTCAATCACTGGTAAGATCCTTGAGACAATAATCTCAAGACAAATGACAGAGTTATTTGACTACCACTCACTACTTTGTGATCGTCAAATATGGCTTCAGGAAAGGTTACTCTGCTGCTGATCTGTTGTTAAACCTCTCCACTAAGTGGCATCAGTCACTGGATGAATCCAAAGTCAGCTGTGTGGTAGCACTAGACATTGCTGGCACTTTCGACCGGGTATGGCACCAGGGCCTCTTAGCAAAACTTCAAGCACTGGGAATTGCAGGCTCTATGCTATGTCTCCTCAGTGATTACCTTCATGGTAGATCTCTAAGTGTAGTTCTCAATGGAACGGAATCAGCAAGACATCCTATTGGGGCAAGTGTTCCACAAGGAAGCGTGCTGGGACCATTGTTATGGAATGTCTACTTCAATGACCTTCATCTCATCCCAGAATCACATGCATATGCAGACAACTGTACACTGACATTCACTTATCCAAGAGAAGAAATGCCAACTGCTCTAAGCTACATCAATCACCAGCTAAGAGTTATAGCAGCTTGGGGAAATAGATGGCAAGTAACATTTGCACCTGAGAAAACGCAAATGATGATCGTCTCTAGGCACCATGATGGTAATGCTGGTGCAGTAGTAAGGATGAATGGGAGGGTGTTGGCACCTGGAGAAGAAGTTGATATCCTTGGGGTGAAATCTGACTCCAAACTAACCATGAAGAACCATGTTATAAATCTTGCAAACAAGGCAGCCAGGAAGCTTACAGCACTTCGCCGTATCTAGCATCTGCTTGACAGTAGGGGTTGCAAGATTCTGTACGAGGCACAAGTACGCTCACACATTGAGTATGCTCCACTTTCTTGGTTTGCCTGCCCCCCTCTCATCTGCGACTGCTTGACAGAGTAGAGAACAGAGCAAGACGTCTCATCTCTCGCCTGGACCCATCCTGGACAGATCTGTCACTTCAGCAGAGCCTTCAACATAGGAGGGATGTGGGTGGCCTTACTGTTATGTACAAGGCCAATATTGTCAAAGTACCACACTTGGATCCACTTCGAGGACAGCGTGAAACAAGCTTTTATGCCACAAGACGGGCAGAAAGCAGCAACTTCACTCTGGCTGTACCCTTCTCCAGAACATCACTCCATCTGAGATCATACATACCCAGGATGACTCGAGTATGGAACACATTCGTACAGCATAATGATGTCAACGAGATAAAGTCAGTTGATCAAATGAAAATGCTGGCCCACAGATGGCTCCAACTTCATCCTGTTCCCCACCTGTATGTCTCATAACAATAAAAATGCTTTCAAATGAGCTGATGTAGGTAACAGCTCTTAGCTTGCCAATAAAGTTAGGAATCCTTAACCTGTAAATAGCTTGCCAATAAAGCTAGGGATCCTTAACCTTGTCAAACCCTGTGTAAAAAAAAAAAAAAAGAAAGAAAGGTAGGAAGGAATGATGACACAGGACCATTTAGCTAGGATATCTACCTAACTTATGTTGAGAGCCTGAGAAGCTTTCCTCATTATTTCATGTTTTTTTTTTCATGTTTTCTTGGATAGCTTATACAGTGGACCCCCGCATAGCGAACTTAATCCGTGCAAGAGGGCTGGCTGTTATGCGAAATGTTCGCTATGCGAATGAATTTTCCCCATAAGAAATAATGGAAATAAAATTAATCCGTGCAAGACACCCAAAAGTATGAAAAAAAAATTTTTTTACCACAAAAAAATGTTAATTTTAGTACACACAAACTGAAAAAGGCATGCACAATTACATGACACTTACTTTTATTGAAGATCTGGTGATGATTGATGGGATGGGAGGAGGGGAGAGAGAGTGTTAGTGTTTAGAAGGGGAATCCCCTTCCATTAGGACTTGAGGTAGCAAGTCCTTTTCTGGGGTTACTTCCCTTCTTCTTTTAATGCCACTAGGACCAGCTTCAGAGTCACTGGACTTCTTTCGCACAACATATCTGTCCATAGTGGCCTGTACCTCTCGTTCCTTTATGATTTGTCTAAAGTGGTTCACAACAGTGTCATTGTAACAGTCACCAGCACGGCTTGCAATAGCTGTGTGAGGGTAAATTTTCATCAAAAAAGGTTTGCACTTCAAGCCATTTTGAAACCACATTTCCTTAATCTTTGAAGTAGGCAATTCCTTCAATTTCTCTCTCCCCCCCCTTTTGAACCAGTTTCCCCAGGTCTGCCTCTTGCTCTTGAAGTTGATTTTATCAGCTCATCAGGGTTTTAGTTCTTCATTGTCCTCCTCCACCAACTCTTCCACATCCTCCCCACTAACCTCCAACCCCAAGGACTTCCCCAATTCCACAACTGATTCCTCAACTGGTATACTCCTCTCAGGGTTAGCCTCAAACCCTCAAAATCCCTTTTGTCTACACATTCTGGCCACAGTTTCTTCCAAGCAAGTTCAAGGTTCTCTTAGTCACTCCCTCCCAAGCCTACCTATAAGGTTTACACAATTGAGGATATTAAAGTGATCCTTCCAAAACTCTTTTAGAGTCAATCGAGTGTCTGTGGTCACTTCAAAGCACTTTTGAAACAGAGCTTTTGTGTACAGTTTCTTGAAGTTGGAAATGACCTGCTGGTCCATGGGCTGCAGGAGAGGAGTGGTATTAGGAGGCAAAAAACTTCACCTTAATGAAGCTCATGCCCCATAAAGTCGCTCTGCCAGTCTGTAGGATGACCAGGGGCATTGTCTAACACCAGGAGGCACTTAAGGTCTAATTTCTTTTTAGTTAGGTAATCTTTCACATTGGGGGGAAATGCATTGGGGTAACCAGTTATAGAAAAAATTTCCCTATGACCCATGCCTTACTGTTTTCCCTCCACAGCACACACAAATTATCCTTGAGGACATTCTTTTGCCTGAACGCCTGGGGGTTTCAGAGTGATACACTAAAAAGGGTTAACTTTGCAATCACCACTAGCATTGGCACACATCCAACAAAGTAAGCCTGTCTTTCATAGGCTTATGTCCTGGGGTGCCTTTTCCTCCTGAGTAATGTAGGGCCTGCTTGGCATTTTCTTCCAGAACAGGCCGTTTCATCACAATTAAACACTTGTTCAGGGGTTTTAGTCCTTCATTTCTATGTACTCCTTGAATTATGCACATATTTTCAGCCGCTTTGTGGGCCGAACTGGCAGCCTCACCATGCCGTATCACACTATGGATGCCACTACGCTTCTTAAATCTCTCAAAAACCAAACCCTTTTCTGGCCTTTAAATTCACTCACATCATCAATAGTTGCAGGCATTTTTTTAATTAAATCGTCATGCAACTTCCTAGCCTTTTCACATATGATCGCTTGAGAGACGCTATCTCCTGCTAGCTGTTTTTCATTTATCCACACCAATAAGAGTCTCTCAACATCTTCCATCACTTGCGATCTTTGTTTCGAAAACACAGTTAAACCTTTGGCAACAACAGCTTCCTTGATTGCCGTTTTCTTGCCCACAATAGAAGAGATGGTTTGATTTTGGTTTCTTGTACAACCTGACCAGGTCGGTGATACGTACTCCACTTTCATACTTATCATGATCTCTTTCTTTATTTCAATAGGAATCCTAACCCTTATTGCTGTGGGGGGTTGGGAACTAGAAGCTTTTTTGGGCCCATGGTCACTTATTTTCCAGAAACACCACCGAAAACACTGTAATAATACGAAATATTCCGAGTGTATGCTTGAATGTTACCGCGGAGGCTGGCTGGTAAACAATGGCACAGGCGGCACATGTGAGGCTGGCTGAGGGCGCACATTGGACGCGTCTCGGACGAAGGCCGCTGAGCGGGTTTTTGTCCACTATGCGGGGCAAAATTTTAGCGAACAAAGCGTCCGCTATGCGGATTGTCCGCTATGCAAGGCGTCCGCTATGCGGGGGTCCACTGTATTCATATTATGATTCAAATTATTATGAGAGAGTGCAAAAGCAGAGAAAATGAAGAGTGGGTGAGGCACTGTCAACATACTTTGCTGAGAATAAGAAAAAAATTGGAGAGAGATAAACAGGTTAAGAAAGCCTAGGGAATAAATAGATTTGTCAGTTAAAAAGAGAGTAGGGGAGTTAGTAGATGGGGACCTGGGAGTATTGGGAATATGGAGGGAATATTTTGAGGAGCTTTTAAATTTTGATGAAGGGAGGTAGTAATTTCATGCACTGGCTAGGGAGGTATAACATCTTTTAGAAGTGAAGAAGAGCAGGGTGTGAGTGTGGGGAAGGTGCATGAGGCATTACGTAGAATGAAAATGGGTAAAGCAGCTGAAACTGTCAGGATTCAGGATTATGACAGAAATGTTAAAAGCACAGGGGGATACAGTGTTGGAGTGGTAGGTATTTTTGTTTAATAAATGTATGAAAGAGGGAAAGGTACCTAGGGACTGGCAGAGAACATATAAAGGGAAGGGGGACAAAAGAGACTGTAAAAATTATAGGGGAATAAGTTTACTCAGTATACTAGGTAAAGTGTATGGTAGGGTTATTATTAAAGAATTAGAGGTAAGACAGAGAGCAGGATTGCGGAAGAACAAGGAGGCTTTAGAATGGGTAGGGGATGTGTAGGTCAAGTGTTTACATTGAAGCATATATGTGAACAGTATTTACATAAAGGTATGGAAGTTTTCATTGCATTTATGGATTTAGAAAAGGCACATGATAGAGTGGATAGGGGAGCAATGTCACAGATGTTGCAAATGTATGAAATAGGTAGTAAGTTACTAAATGCTGTAAAGAGTTTTTATAAGGATAGTGAGGCTCAGGTTAGGGTGTGTAGAAGAGAGGGAGACTACTTCCCAGTAAAAGTAGAGCTTAGACAGGGATGTGTAATGTCACCATGGTTGTTTAACATATTTATAGATGGAGTTGTAAAAGAAGTAAATGCTAGGGTGTTGGGGAGAGGGGTGGGATTATATTATAGGGAATCAAATACAAAACAGGAGTTGATACAGTTACTGTCTGCTGATGATACTGTGCTTTTAGGAGATTCTAAAGAAAAGTTTCAAAGGTTAGTAGACGAGTTTGGGAGAGTATGCAAAGGTAGAAAGTTGAAAACGAACATAAATAAGATTAAGGTGATGTGGTATCAAATGATTTAGATAAAGAAAAACTGGATATCACATTGGAGGGAGGGAGTATGGAAGAAGTGAATGTGTTCAGATATTTCGGAGTTGACTTGTCAGAGGGTAGGTTTATGAAGGATGAAGTTAATTATAGAACTGATGAAGGAAAAAAGGTGAGTGGTCCATTGCGGCATCTGTGGAGACAAAATAATATTATACATGGAGGCAAAGATGGGAATGTAGGAAAGTATAGTGGTACCAACACTCTTGTACGGGTGTGAAGTACAGTGGACCCCCGGTTAACGATTTTAATCCGTGCAAGAGGGGTAATTGTTATGCGAAATAATCGTTATGTGAATGAATTTTCCCCATAAGAAATAATGGAAATAAAATTAATCCGTGCAAGACACCCAAAAGTATGAAAAAAAAAATTTTACCACATGAAATATACATTTTCCCACACACAAAGAGAAGGATACATGCACAATAGTAGAGTAGTACATGCACAGTATATATTGTGCATGTACTACTCTACTAAATGAAGAATAAATGACACTTACCTTTATTGAAGATGCAGCAATGACTGATGAGACACTGTGTCCTGGGAGTGCCTTTTCCTCCTGAGTACTGTAGGTCCTGTTTGGCATTTTCTTCCAGAACAGGCCTTATCACACTGTGTATGCCACTACGATTCTTAAATCTCTCAAACCAACCTTTGCTGGCTTTAAATTCACCAATATGAGCACTAGTTCCAGGCATTTTTCCCTGTTCACCTGGGTGTTAGTCGATTGGTGTGGGTTGCATCCTGGGAGACAAGATTAAGGACCCCAATGGAAATAAGTTAGACAGTCTTCAATGACACTGACTTTTTTGGGTTATCCTGGGTGGCAAATCCTCTGGGGTTAATTGTTTCTTGGTATTCTCAATAAGCCACACCAACAACGGTGCTACAGCAGCAGCAGCAGCTGACGGTGGTACAGCAGCAACAGACGGTGGTACAGCAGCAACAATGCTACAGCAGTAGCAGACGATGCTACAGCAGCAGCAGCAGCAGACGATGCTACAGCAGCAGCAGCAGCAGCAGACAATGCTACAGCTGCAGCAGACGATGCTACAGCAGCAGCAGACGATGCTACAGCAGCAGCAGCAGCAGCAGCAGACAATGCTACAGCAGCAGCAGACGATGCTACAGCAGCAGCAGCAGCAGACGATGCTACAGCAGCAGCAGCAGCTGACAGTGCAGCAGCAGCAGCAGCAGCAGCTGTACCACCAATAGTAGCGATACTTATCAATGATCTTTTTCTTCTTCTCTATTGTAATTCTCACCCTTATTGCTGTAGGGTTGGCACTAGAAGCTTTCTTGGGGCCCATGGTCACTTATTTTCCAGAAAAAGCACCGAAAACACTGTAATAATACGAAATATTCCGATTGTATGCTTGGATGTTACCGCGGAGGCTGGCTGGTAAACAATGCCACCGGCGGAACATGTGAGCGTGGCTCAGGCCGCACATTGGACGCGTCTCGGAGGAAAATCGGTAAGCGGGTTTTTAAGCGGTATGTGAGGCAAAATTTTTGCAATTAAAGTAAGCGGTATGCGAAATAATCGCTATGTGATGCCATCGTTATGCGGGGGTCCACTGTATGGGTTGTAAATGCTGCGGTGAGGAGGAGGCTGGAGGCAGTTGGAGATGTCGTGTTTAAGGTCAATGTGTGGTGTAAATATTATGCAGAGAATTCATAGGGTGGAAATTAGAAGGTGTGGAGTAACTAAAAGTATTAGTCAGAGGGTTGAAGAAGGGTTGTTGAGGTGGTTTGGTCGTTTAGAGAGAATGAAACAAAGTAGAATGACTTGGAGAGCGTATAAATCTGCAGGGGAAGGAAGGAGGGGTAAGGGCCGTCCTTGAAAAGGTTGGAGGGAGGGGGTACAGGAGGATTTGTGGGCGAGGGGCTTGGACTTCCAACAAGTGTATGTGAGCGTATTAGATAGGAGTGAAAGAAGACAAATGGTGTTTGGGACCTGATGAGCTGTTGGAGTGTGAGCAGGGTAATATTTTTGAAGGGATTCAGGGAAGCTGGTTAGCCAGAACTAAGTCCTGGAAATGGGAAGTACAGTGCCTGCACTTTAAAGGATTGGTTTGGGATATTCGCAGTTTGGAGGGACATCTAAACTGCTGTATCTGAGTGCCTCTGCAAAAACAGTGATTACGTATGATTGAAGGTGAAAGTGTTGAATGATGAAAGTTTTTTCTTTCTTTCTTTCTGGGTTTTTCTTTCATTTTGAGTCACCCTGCCTCGGTGGGAAACGGATGACATGTTAAAAAAAAAAAATACTCTGGGCATATTTATTTTGTAAAAAATCTTGTCTTAGCCGGTAAAATATAGCATTTTTACTGATTTTGCAGGTGACAGTTGTGGCAAGTAATAACTGTGTGACTGATTGTCATATTGTTTGCATAGGTATTGTACAGGGTCACATCAACCCTCCCCACAAATTTCCATATCAACAAGCAATGACAACTACAGTGAATAGAAACCTTGAATATTTTTTAGTTTTGAAGAATTGCAAGGCTTAAAAAAAATTGGTTGGCTTTTTAATGAATGCAGTCCTATTTTTCCCCCATATGTTAAGTTTATTTTAGATGATTTTTTGATAAGACGATTTTCAGGAACCTAACTACCATTTTAATTGATGGTCAAGTGTGTGAGTGAGTGTACTCACCTAGTTGTGAGGGCAGGGGTCAAGTCACAGCTCATGGCCCTGCCTATTCACTGGATGCTACTAGGTCACTCTTCCTGCACCATGAGCTTTATCATACCTCTTCTTAAAGCTATGTATGGATCCTGCCTCCACTACATCACTTCCCTGACTGTTCCACTTCCTGACAACTCTGTGACTGAAGAAATACTTCCTAACATCCCTGTAATTCATCTGAGTCTTAACTTCCAACTGTGACCCCTTGTTGCTGTGTCCCATTTCTGGAACATCCTGTCTCTTCCCACCTTGTCAATGTGTCGTCAGCTTGATTTCCCTTAACCTCTCCTCATAGGACATGCCCCTTAGCACTGAGACTAGTCTTGTTGCAAACCTTTGCACTTTCTCTAGTTTCCTTACCTGCTTGGCAAGGTGTGAGTTCCAAACTGGTGCTGCATACTCCAATATGGGCCTGACATACACAGTGTACAGGGTACTGAATGATTCCTTATTGAGATGTTGGAGTGCGATTCTTAGGTTTGCTAGGCATCCATATGCTGCAGCAGTTATTTGGTTGATGTGCACCTCAGGAGATGTGCCCGGTATTACTCACCCCAAAATCCTTTTCTTTGAGTGAGGTTTGTAGTCTCCGGCCCCCTAGACTGTACTCCATCTGCAGTCTTCTTTGCCCTTCCCCAATCTTCATGACTTTGCACTCGGTGGGGTCGAACTTCAGGAGCCAGTTTCTGGACCAGGCCTGCAGCCTGTCCAGATCCCTTTGTAGTTCTGCCTGATCCTTGTCCGACTGAATTCTTTTCATCAACATCACATCATCTGCAGACAGGGACACTTCTGAGTCTATTCCCTCCATCATGTCATTCACATATACCAAAAATAGCACCAGTCTTAGGACTGACCCCTGTAGAACCCCGCTCGTCATGGGTGCCCACTCTGGCACCTTGTCACGTACCCTTGACTCGCTGATGTCTTCCCGACAGGTATTCCCTGATCCACTGCAGTGCCTTCCCTGTTATACCTGCCTGGTTACACACTCCGGAACTCCTGCTTGCCTCTCAGCGGTGCTTTCTCCTGCAGGATCATGGTTCGGGTTGATTCTGCCTTGAAAATTACTTTGAGAGGCCGATTCCTTTTCTTTGTGAACCACCCAATTCTCCGAAAATTTGCCACCTGGGTCATGTCCCCCTCGCCTATCACCTTCATGATATCTTCAATCGCTTTTTCTCCTCCTGCTTTCTTTCATCATAAGTTTCCCCTTTAGCTTCGTCTAGCCCATAGACAAACACGGATCTCTCCCTTTCCACCTCCCACTGTGACTCCCATTGCATCCTCTGATGTGTTTTAGTTCCTTCCCGTGGAGTGTTCCTTCCTTCAGTCCCTTCCCTAGTTATGGCTCCTATGCTTCTTGGTTTATCCTTCCTGCTCACCTGCTCCTGGCCCCCACAGGTATCTGGTAAGGTCCTTGCACATGTCCTAGTTCCTTCAATGTCTTCCAACCTCTCATTCTGTCCTAGTGTGCTCCTGTCTTTGTTTTGGCCCCATGTGGGTTTGACAGGACCTCTGCATACAGTTTAGTTTCCATGCTTCCTTCAGACCTGTTGTCTGTGTTTGATGTAGCCATTGCCGATGCTACTTCTGTAATATCTTTGTCTCTGTGCTGTTTCAGATGTCTCAGCTCCTCTTCTAATCTCTCTATCTTGATTTCTGCTGCTGTGGCCTGTTGCTCCCACCTTCTGCATTCTGCTGCTAACCTCTCTTCCATCTTCCTTTCTAGCTCATCTAGTCTCCTTCCCCAGTCTTCCTCCCTTTTTTTTGAGCTCTACCTCCCATTCCTCCCTCCCAGATCCGTCCTTGGAGCCCCTTGTCCTCATCCTGGTTAGGGGGAGGGGAATAGATGGTTAGGAGAGGGGATAGATGGTTGTGGGGGAGGGGGAGGATGGTTATTGGAGGGGTAGAGATAGTTGGGGGGGGGTTAGATGGTTTGGGGGAGAGAGGGGATGGATGGTTATGGGGGAGGGGGAGGATGGTTATTGGAGGGAGGGAGGTAGTTGGGGGGGTTAGACGGTTTGGGGAGGGGTTAGGTGGTTTGGGGGAGGGGTAGGTGGCTAAGGTGAGGTGGTTAGGGAAGGGGGAGAGGTGGTTAGGGGAGGGGGGGTACGTGTTTGTGTCAAGTGGTGGAGGGTGTGTGGGTGTGTGTGTGTGCATGTGTGTGTGTGCATTGTGTGGTTGTGTGTGGTGTGTGTGTGTGTGTGTGTGTGTGGTGTGTGTGTGTGGTGTGTGTGTGTGGGTATGTGTGTGTGTGGGGTATGTGGTGTGTGTGGGGTATGTGTGTGTGTGTGTGGGGTATGTGGTGTGTGTGTGTGTGGTGTGTGTGTGTGGTTGTGTGTGTGTGGGGTTGTGGTGTGTGTGTGGGTATTGTGGTGTGTGTGTGTGTGTGTGTGTGTGTGTGTGTGTGTGTGTGTGTGTGGTGTGGTGTGTGTGTGTGTGGTGTGTGTGTGTGTGTGTGTGTGTGTGTGTGTGTGTGTGGTGTGTGTGTGTGTGTGTGTGTGTGGTGTGTGTGTGTGTGGTGTGTGTGTGTGTGGTGTGTGTGTGTGTGGTTGTGTGTGTGGTGTGTGTGTGTGTGTGTGGTGTGTGTGTGTATATGTGTGTGTATTGTGTGTGTGTGTGTGTGGTGTGTGTGTGTGTGTTGTTTGTGTTTGTTGTGTGTGTGTGTGTGTGTGTGTGTGTGTGTGTGTGTGTGTGTGTGTGTGTGTGTGTGTGTGTGTGTGTGTGTGTGTGTGTGCTCACCTATTTGAACTCACCTATTTGTGGTTGCAGGGGTCGAGTCATAGCTCCTGGCCCCACCTCTTCACTGGTTGCTACTAGGTCCTCTCTCTCACTGTTCCATGAGCTTTATAAAACCTCGTCTTAAAACCATGTATGGTTCCCACCTCCACTATGTCACTTTCTAGGCTATTCCACTGCCTGACAACTCTATGACTGAAGAAATACTTCCTAACATCCCTTAGACTCATCTGAGTCTTCAGCTTCCAATTGTGACCCCTTTTTTCTGTGTCTTATCTCTGGAACATCCTGGATTTGTCCACCTTGTCTATTCCGTGCAGTATTTCATGTCATTATCATGTCTTCCCTGACCCTCCTGTCCTCCACTGTCGTCAGGCCAATTTCCCTTAACCTTTCTTTTTAGGATAATCTCCTTAGCTCTGGTACTAGTCTTATTGCAAACCTTTGCACTTTCTCTAATTTCTTGATGTGCTTGACCAGGTATGGATTCCAAACTGGTGCTGCATACTCCAGTATGGGCCTGACGTATATGGTGTACAGAGTCTTGAACGATTCTTTACTGAGGTATTGGAACGCTATCCATTGGTTTGCCAGACGCCTGTATGCTGCAGCAGCTATCTGAGTAATGTACACCTCAGGAGATGTGCTCGGTTTTATACTCACCCCAAGATCTTTTTCCTCGAGTGAGGTTTGCAGCCTTTGGCCACCTAGACTATACTCTGTCTGCGGTCTTCTTTGCCCTTCCCCGATCTTCATTACTTTGCATTTGGCAGGGATAAATTCAAGGAGCCAGTTGCAGGACCAGGCTTGTAGCCTATCCAGGTCTATTTGTAGTCCTGCTTGATCCTCGACCAATTAAATTTTTTTATTTTTTATTATCACCTCTGTCTTCGTGGCTTATATTAGAGAAAACGGAGTGTAGCACAGGGCTAACTGTGATATACACTCGTACTGCACCATAAACCTGAAACAAAAAAGTTATTTTCTCTCTAGAGATTATCACACATAGCAGCAGCATATGTGTAGAGAACCTAGGATAACCCCAAAAAAAGTCAACATGGCTTATTTTTAGTATCTGGCTTGGGTTAGCCATATATGATTTTTGGTAAATATTCGATTTCCAGCCAGGGTAGAAACATTAGGCGTGTTTCTTTACACCTGTTGTCTATGTTTACCCATCAGTAAATGGGTACCTGGGTGTTAGCCGACTAATGTGGGTGTTATCCTGGGACACTGACCTAATTTTCTTGAAATATTCTGCATAACAAGCGGCTTTCTATACAGTAGTATGTCACTGATGTCAGCTAGGCCTGTATACCTTGTACATGTACGTGTAGGAAATAAAGATAGTTATTATTATTACGTTCTATTTTATTATTACGCATATTATTATTCTTTTCTCAGTTGTTTGTTGGGTTATCTTATTCAAACTTGGGCAATGTATGATGGAAAGATACTTCTTCATTTATTTATTTTATTATCACACAGGCCGATTCCCACCAAGGCAGGGTGGCCGAAAAAGAAAAACTTTCACCATCATTCACTCCATCACTGTCTTGCCAGAAGGGTGCTTTACACTACAGTTTTTAAACTGCAACATTAACACCCCTCCTTCAGGGTGCAGGCACTGTACTTCCCATCTCCAGGACTCAAGTCCGGCCTGCCGGTTTCCCTGAACCCCTTCATAAATGTTACTTTGCTCACACTCCAACAGCACGTCAAGTATTAAAAAAAAAAACATTTGTCTCCATTCACTCCTATCAATTAAATTCTCCTCATTAATTTCACATCATTTGCAAAAGGACACTTCTGAGTCCATCCCTTTCGTTATGTCATTCACATATACCAAAAACAGCACAGGTCCTAGGATTGACCCTTATGGAACCCCACTTGTCACAGGCGCCCACTCTGACACCTCATCATGTACCATGACTCGTTGTTGCCTCCGTGTTAGATATTCTCTGATCCACTGCAGTGCCTTTCCTGTTATGTGTGCCTGATTGTCTAGCTTTTGCATTAACCTCTTGTGAGGAACTGTGATGAAGGCCTTCTTGCACTCCAAGAAAATGCAGTCTATCAACCCCTCTCTCTCGTCTTACTTCTGTCACCTTGTCATAAAACTCCAGTAGGTTTGTGACACAGGATTTTCCTTCCCTTAAACAATGCTGGTTGTCGATTATACACTTGTTTCTTTCCAGGTGCTCCACCACTCTCCTTCTGATGATCTTCTCCATGACTTTGCATACTATACCCGTTAGTGACACAGGTCTGTAGTTTAATGCTTCGTGTCTGTCTCCCTTTTTGAAAATTGGGACTACATTTGCCATCTTCCATACCTCAGTTAGTTGCCCAGTTTCAATGGATGTGTTGAAAATCTTTGTTAGTGGCACACACAGCATCTCTGCTCCCTCTCTGAGGACCCACAGAGAAATGTCTGGTCCCACTGCCTTTGAGGTATCAAGTTCACATAGCAGTTTCTTCACCTCCTTCTTGGATATGTGTACCTCATCCAGCACTTGTTGGTGTACCCCCTTGTTCTGAATTCCTGGAGTCCTACCTGTTTCCACTGCAAATACTTCTTTAAATCTTATGTTGAGCTCCTCACATACCTCTTGGTTGTTTCTTGTGAATTCCCCACCATCCTTTCTCAGCCTGATTATCTGATCCTTGACTGTCGTTTTCCTCCTGATGAGGCTATACAACAGCTTTGGGTCAGACTTGACTTTCGATGCTATATCATTTTCGTATTGTCACTGAGCCTCCTTTCTTATCTGTGTATATTCCTTTCTGGCTCTTTGGCTGATCTCTTTTTTCCTGGGTCCTTTGCTTTATATACCTTTTCCATTCTTTAGTGCACTTAGTTTTTGCCTCCCTACACCTTTGGGTGAACCAAGGACTTGTTCTGGTCTTCCCATTATTTGTTTTCCTTGGGAACAAACTTCTCCTCTGCCTCCTTGCATTTAGTTGTCATATAGGCCATCATTTCTTTCACTGGTTTTCTTGTCAGTTCTCTCTCCCACTGAATATCTTGCAGGAAGTTCCTCATGCCTGTGTCGTCCCCCCTTTTGTAGTTTGGTTTTCCTGTCCTATTCCTGCTACTCTCTCCACTTGTTGCTCAAATATGTAATCAAAGCTCAGAACCACATAATCACTAGCTCCTAGGGGCCTTTTATACATGATATCCTCAATATCCAAACTACTCAAGGTGAATACAAGGTCCAATCTTGCTGGATCATCCTCACCTCTCTCTCTGGTAGTGTGTCTAACATGTTGATGCATGAGGTTTTCCAGTACCACATCCATCATCTTGGCTCGCCATATTTCGGGACCCCCCATGGGGCTCCAGGTTTTCCCAGTCAATCTCCTTGTGATTGAAATCACCCATAACTAGTAACTTTGCTCCACCCATGTGAGCTCTTCTGGTCACCTCGGCTAGTGTGTCAACCATTGCTCTGTTGCTCTCGTCGCAATCTTCTGTTGGCCTCCTGCAGTTCTGTGGTGGGTTGTACATTACTGCAATTACCACCTTATGGCCCACAGATTGGACTGTTCCTACTAAGTAGTCCCTTTCATACATTCCATCCATTCCTTCCATTTCCTCAAATCCCCACCAGTTTTTAATGAGCAGTGCAACTCCTCCTCCTCCTCTCTTCCCTCTATCTTTCCTGAGGATTTGATATCCGGGTGGAAAGACTGCATCTGCTATTATTCTGGTGAGTTTCGTCTCTGTGTCTGGGCATGTCTCCTTGATTCTTTCATGCCACTCCTCGCACTTATTTGTTATTCTGTCTCCATTTGTATACCAAACCTTCAACTTTTCTAAAACTGTGGTCTGGGGGTGGGGGGTACGTTGGGGTTGGGGAAGTGGGAGACCTGTTAAGGAACTATGGGTGGTTGCTGTGAGGGTGGAGTATGTAATGAGGTGGGTAGGGGCATTGGGTATGGCATGTGTGTTTTGGGTTAGAATGTTTGGTTGCATTGGGGTTGTCCTGGTTGAGAGGCTTCTGTATGTGGTTGTGAGGGAGGCTGTATTTGATCTTCCTCCTGAGTCTGGGTTCTCCTGCTCATCTCCACCTCCACCTCTCTTTCCTCCTTTCATCTTTGTACCATCTCTTTCAGTTTCTACCTTCTCATGTTCTGTTGTGGTCAAGATACACCTTCTGGTATGCCAGCATGTCCCTTAGTCTTGCTTTCTCCTGCAGGATCCTGTTTCAAGTCGATTCTGCCTTGAAAGTCGCTTTGACTGGCCGGGTTCTTTTTGCAAACCCCCCTATTCTCTGAAAATTTGCCAGCTGGGTCATGTCATCTTCTCCTATTGCCTTTATGATGATTTTGATCACTTTTTTCTCCCCTTGTCTTCTTGCTTTGTAAGTTTCCCCTATAACTTCCTGAATCCCATAAACAAAGACTGACCTCTCCCTTTCATTCTCCCACTGCATATCCCTATGTTTACCCTGATTCGATTTAGTTGCCTCCATTGCAGCTTTCCTTTCTTCAGTTTCTTCACTATCTGTTGTCCTTGGGCCCAGTGGCCAGTCATTTTCCCTTCTCAGCTTTCCCTGGGCTCTGCTGTGGTCTGTCAGGGGCTCCACATATAACTTAGCTCTTTCATTTTCTACAGTCCCCTCAACTGCTCTTGATGTGATTCTCTTTATTTCTCGGGCTCTGTGATGGTCTGATAGGGCCTCTGCATACAGTTTCACTTCTTCATTCTCTACAGTCCCCTTGTTTGTGACTGAGGCAGCAGCCATTCCCAAAGTGTTCTTTTGTTCTTTAAGCTGTTCCAGATTTTTCAGTTCCTCTTCTAATCTCTGTATCT
Source organism: Cherax quadricarinatus (assembly GCF_026875155.1). Classification (NCBI taxonomy): domain Eukaryota; kingdom Metazoa; phylum Arthropoda; class Malacostraca; order Decapoda; family Parastacidae; genus Cherax; species Cherax quadricarinatus. Next base: position 63,653,278 of record NC_069400.1, on the reverse strand, counting down.
TAGCCTCTGTTGCTGTGACTTGCATCTCCCACTTCTTACTTTCTGCATCTGTCCTCCCCTCCATTCTCATGCTAATCTCTTCTAGCTTCTTTCTTCTGTTCCCTTTTCATGAGTTCTGGTACCCAATCTTCCTCTGCAGACTCATCCTTCAGCCCCCTGGTTTTCCTTCCTGCTCTCTGGCAACCCATTTTTTTTTGTTTTGGTTGCCACAATGAAAAATTTATGTAATTCTGTGTGTTTGTTGTGTGGTGTGTTTGTCTAAGTGTGTGTGGGGTGGAGGGCAGAGGGAAGCTGGAGACAGTGGCAAAATGAGACAGGGGTAGGGAGGGAGAATGAGGGGGAAATATGGGAAGAAAGGAGGGAGAAGCAAATGGGGAGAGAGAATGGGAAAGAGAATGGGAGAGGGAGAGGGGGAAAGAGGGAGAGGAGGGGGAGAAGGAGGGGAGAGAGAGAGGGGGGGATCAGGGGAAGGAGTGGGAGATAGGTGGGGAGGGTGCAGGGGGGGGGGGGAGATTGTGAGTCTGTATGTGTGAGAATGTGTGGGTGTAAACGTACGTATGTGTGCGAGTGTGAGAGTGTGTGTGTGTGTGTGTGTGTGTGTGTGTGTGTGTGTGTGTGTTGTGTGTGTGTGTGTATATTAGGTGTGCGAAAAGTAGAAGGTGGGATTGTGTTGTGGTGTATGAGTGTGTATGTGGAGTATACAGTGCTCCCCCTACCTGGCTTGCCCCACACCCTCCGACCGACACCTACCTACTATTTTGCATCCTCTATGCTTTTACTTCTGCCTAGTCTAATAGACACCTGTCTTGCCTTGTTCTATAAATTACCAATTGCTGAGTACTTGATAGCCTATTCTTTATCATACTAGGAGAGTTGGAGTGTTCACTATCAGCTTGGCGGTTAATTGGAACCCCCACTCACACACAACAACCACACATAGGTGAATACTAGCGATGCAGCCTGTAGATTGTCCAGTTCGATGTGATGTCATGGCATATATCCATCTCCGTTTCTTCTCAATATATATACCCTATTCACTGTACAGTGGTACCCTGAGTTTTGGCCATAATTCGTTCCAGAAGGCTGTTTGAGTGCTGTTACCGAACGAATTTGTTCCCACAAGGAATAATGTAAATTAGATTAGTCCGTTTCAGACCCCCAAAATACACTTACAAAAGCACTTACAATAATACTTACATAACTGTTTGAGTTGGGAACTGTACAAAACTCAGGGTACCACTGTATTTCTTTCACTGATCACACATTTGATTCACTTTATGCCATGGAGATCTTTCTTTTCTTCTTTCAACACACAGGCCGCATCCCACCGAGGCGGGGTGGCCCAGAAGGAAAAACGAAAGTCTCTCTTTTTACATTTAGTAATATATACAGGAGAAGGGGTTACTAGCCCCCTGCTCCTGGCATTTTTAGTCGCTTCTTAGAACATGCATAGCTTACGGAGGAAGAATTCTGTTCCACTTCCCCATGGAGATAAGAGGAAATAAACAAGAACAAGAACTAGAAAGAAAATAGAAGAAAACCCAGAGGAGTGTGTATATATATGCTTGTACATGTATGTGTAGTGTGACCTAAGTGTAAGTAGAAGTAGCAAGAAGTACCTGAAATCTTGCATGTTTAAGAGACAGAAAAAAGACACCAGCAATCCTACCATCACGTAAAACAATTACAGGATTCCATTTTACATATTATTATTATACATATTATTATTATTATTATTATTATTATTATTATTATTATTATTATATAAATACAGTAGGGCCCCACTTACATGGCAGGTTAGGTTTCAGGCTACCGCCGTAAAGCGGAAATTGCCGTAAAGTGGAGCACCCTTTTTCCCCTTATAAATGCATAAAAATACTAGATAACAAGTTTACAATAACATACATTAAGTTAGCAACAGAACTAGGCACCAAAAAAACAATAAAAAAGTAAAATACACACATAGTGCACTCATGACTTACCTTAAAATATTTGTAGTCTTAATCTAGGGTGAGACAAGTAGTATTTATAATAAGAAATCAAGTGTGGTATGTATGGTAGTCAGCTGGGCTACCATACCAGGCCATTCCACCCACACATACTATTCTATGATATTTAAGCATCCCAGAGTGATAAAATGCATATACAGTTCACTCATTACTTACCTTAAAATATTTGTAGTCTTAATCTAGGGTGAGATGAGTAGTATTTATTGTAAAAAATCAAGTGTGGTATGTATGGTAGTCAGCCGGGCTACCATACCAGGCCACCCACCTACACATAATATTCTATTACATTTAAGCATCCCAGAGCGATAAAATGCATATACAGTTCACTCATTACTTACCTTAAAATATTTGTAGTTTTAATGTAGGGTCAGGGGTGAGTAAATGAGATAAAATGAATAAATGAGAGAGAGAATGAGTACATGACAGACGACAGGCACAGAGTTATGTAAACAAACCAAGTGAACATAAGTTTTGTAAACAAACAAAGTGTACACGTCTGGTTTGTGTACAAGTTACATTGTGTACAAGTTGTCTCTACATTGATACGGTAGAATAAATAAAGAGGAACACTCCCATTCTCATGTAACACCAATTTTAGAAGAAATGACGCTCTGAGTGAAGGTAATGGAAATAAGTTACTGTCTGACTTTTTTGGGTTATCCTAGGTTCTCTACACATATGCTGTTATGTATGATAATCTATGTAACTGTATTTGTGTATACCTGAATAAACTTACTTACATACATATGAAAGGAATAATTTTCTACAGTTACCCCCAGTAACACATTTTCTCTTATGTTAGACTAGAGAAAATGTTATTCTTGGCATCACTTGTACAAGTTATCTGGCTATGACATCTCATATTTGTTTATTTATTCTATTGTGTGTATTTATCATCTTTATATGTTATGTATCACGTTTATTATATAATTTAAAAAATAATATAATGGATTGATTAATGAAAATGTGTATATTAACGTAATATATGACATTTAATGAGACTCAGTAATTATTATTATTATTATTTCTAATATGGCGTCATTTGTGCAAGTCGTCTGGCTACCACATTTCATATTTATGTTTATTTATTCTACTGTGGGGTCTATTTATCATCTTTATATGTTATGCATCGTGTTTATTATATAATTTTGAAAAATATCATAGATGGATTAATGAAAATGTGTATATTAACGTAATATATGACATTTAAATGAGACTCAGTGATTATTATTATCATTACTAATATGACGTCTCGAGATATAAGACACTCTTACTGATTTTAATGCGTACCTGCATGCCAGCACAGTATGTAAGTTTATTTAGTATAATTATCAGAGTATATATAAAATATGAAATAACTTTTAAAAACACTTGAAATTTTGGAGTTTCCAGACATAATGGATATACTTAGTGCTTACAGATCTCACATAGAATGTAAACAAACTGGGTGGGGCGCAGTGACCGTATTAGAAAGTCAGGTGGGGGGAGCCGTATAGCGAGTTTTGGTCATAATTTGAAATGACCGTATTAGCGGAACGCCGTAAAGCAGGGCCCTACTGTAATTTGTAATTTTTATTCACACATAAAATATAAGATTTACTGTTATTCCTTATTGCAATAATTGCATAAATAATGTCAACCCATTCATGACTGCATATTGAAATGGACAGTGACATAATTTGTTTACTCTACAACATAGCCAAGCAATGGACCATTTCTCCTACGTTGAGCTCAATTTCAAAGTACTTTTCATCGTGAGAGCAATCAAAATCATATCTATTTCTGTAATATATCTTCCATTCTATCAAACGAGACCAAAAAAACGAGAATACAACCATAAAAGCCATACGAAAATACCCTAAGGGGTGGCTAATTGCTGAGAAGTGAACTCCATTATTTATGCTTAGATTTCTTTCATTTTTGGTGTACATTAAGAAGCATCTTTCCATCATACATTGCCCAAGTTTCAATAAGATAGTCCAACAAACAAATGAGATACAATTCCCGAAATCAAGAGCAAGAGCCCCTCACCAGTGTCAAGGAACCTGCCTTGAGGTCTGCTTGCTTATGGAAATTTTGCTCGCGTATGGAAGGAAAAAATCGACCCATCGACCGCTCGTATTCATTCATTCATTCAAAGTTTATTCTCTATAAGGATTACAATGCTGAGTTTACAGAATTTGGTTATTGTGTGGTTTACATGTAGTAAAATAATAATTACAGAGTGTACCACTAGAACGCCTAGCATGGCTAAGCATTTCGGGCAAACTTACATTAAATCTTAAGTTTAAAATGTTACAAAATTATGAGGTAAGTTGGTATTATGACTAAGTGACTAAATACTAGTTGTGAGTTTAGCAATGTGAATGCTTTTGTTTTGGCACTATACATAGTTTCATAAACACGCTAAGATAACAGGGATATCTTGCTACTCCTACTTACACTTTGGTCACACTTCATAGACACGCACATGCATATATATATATACATACATCTAGGTTTTTCTCCTTTTTCTAAATAGCTCTTGTTCTTTTTTATTTCTTCTATTGTCCATGGGGAAGTGGAAAAGAATCTTTCCTCCGTAAGCCATGCGTGTCGTATGAGGCGACTAAAATGCCGGGAGCAATGGGCTAGTAACCCCTTCTCCTGTATACAATTACTAAAAAAGAGAAGAAGAAAAACTTTATAAAACTGGGTTGCTTAAATGTGCGTGGATGTAGTGCGGATGACAAGAAACAGATGATTGCTGATGTTATGAATGAAAAGAAGTTGGATGTCCTGGCCTAAGCAAAACAAAGCTGAAGGGGGTAGGAGAGTTTCAGTGGGGGGAAATAAATGGGATTAAATCTGGAGTATCTGAGAGAGTTAGAGCAAAGGAAGGGGTAGCAGTAATGTTAAATGATCAGTTATGGAAGGAGAAAAGAGAATATGAATGTGTAAATTCAAGAATTATGTGGATTAAAGTAAAGGTTGGATGCGAGAAGTGGGTCATAATAAGCGTGTATGCACCTGGAGAAGAGAGGAATGCAGAGGAGAGAGAGAGATTTTGGGAGATGTTAAGTGAATGTATAGGAGCCTTTGAACCAAGTTGAGAGAGTAATTGTGGTAGGGGACTTGAATGCTAAAGTAGGAGAAACTTTTAGAGAGGGTGTGGTAGGTAAGTTTGGGGTGCCAGGTGTAAATTGATAATGGGAGCCCTTTGATTAACTTTGTATAGAAAGGGGTTAGTTATAGGTAATACATATTTTACGAAAAAGAGGATAAATAAGTATACACGATATGATGTAGGGCGAAATGACAGTAGTTTGTTGGATTATGTATTGGTAGATAAAAGACTGTTGAGTAGACTTCAGGATGTACATGTTTATAGAGGGGCCACAGATATATCAGATCACTTTCTAGTTGTAGCTACACTGAGAGTAAAAAAGGGAGATGGGATACAAGGAGAATAGAAGCATCAGGGAAGAGAGAGGTAAAGGTTTATAAACTAAAAGAGGAGGCAGTTAGGGTAAGATATAAACAGCTATTGGAGGATAGATGGGCTAATGAGAGCATAGGCAATGGGGTCGAAGAGGTATGGGGTAGGTTTAAAAATGTAGTGTTAGAGTGTTCAGCAGAAGTTTGTGGTTACAGGAAAGTGGGTGCGGGAGGGAAGAGGAGCGATTGGTGGAATGATGATGTAAAGAGAGTAGTAAGGGAGAAAAAGTTAGCATATGAGAAGTTTTTACAAGTAGAAGTGATGCAAGGAGGGAAGAGTATATGGAGAAAAAGAGAGAAGTTAAGAGAGTGGTGAAGCAATGTAAAAAGAGAGCAAATGAGAGAGTGGGTGAGATGTTATCAACAAATTTTGTTGAAAATAAGAAAAAGTTTTGGAGTGAGATTAACAAGTTAAGAAAGCTAGAGAACAAATGGATTTGTCAGTTAAAAATAGGAGAGGAGAGTTATTAAATGGAGAGTTAGAGGTATTGGGAAGATGGAAGGAATATTTTGAGGAATTGTTAAATGTTGATGAAGATAGGGAAGCTGTGATTTCGTGTATAGGGCAAGGAGGAATAACATCTTGTAGGAGTGAGGAAGAGCCAGTTGTGAGTGTGGGGGAAGTTCGTGAGGCAGTAGGTAAAATGAAAGGGGGTAAGGCAGCCGGGATTGATGGGATAAAGATAGAAATGTTAAAAGCAGGTGGGGATATAGTTTTGGAGTGGTTGGTGCAATTATTTAATAAATGTATGGAAGAGGGTAAGGTACCTAGGGATTGGCAGAGAGCATGCATAGTTCCTTTGTATAAAGGCAAAGGGGATAAAAGAGAGTGCAAAAAATTATAGGGGGATAAGTCTGTTGAGTGTACCTGGTTTAAAATGTATGGTAGAGTTATAATTGAAAGAATTAAGAGTAAGACGGAGAATAGGATAGCAGATGAACAAGGAGGCTTTAGGAAAGGTAGGGGGTGTGTGGACCAGGTGTTTACAGTGAAACATATAAGTGAACAGTATTTAGATAAGGCTAAAGAGGTCTTTGTGGCATTTATGGATTTGGAAAAGGCGTATGACAGGGTGGATAGGGGGGCAATGTGGCAGATGTTGCAAGTGTATGGTGTAGGGAGGTAGGTTACTGAAAAGCAGTGAAGAGTTTTTACGAGGATAGTGAGGCTCAAGTTAGAGTATGTAGGAAAGAGGGAAATTTTTTCCCAGTAAAAGTAGGCCTTAGACAAGGATGTGTGATGTCACCGTGGTTGTTTAATATATTTATAGATGAGGTTGTAAGAGAAGTAAATGCGAGGGTCTTGGCAAGAGGCGTGGAGTTAAAAGATAAAGAATCAACACACAAAGTGGGAGTTGTCACAGCTGCTCTTTGCTGATGACACTGTGCTCTTGGGAGATTCTGAAGAGAAGTTGCAGAGATTGGTGGATGAATTTGGTAGGGTGTGCAAAAGAAGAAAATTAAAGGTGAATACAGGAAAGAGTAAGGTTATGAGGATAACAAAAAGATTAGGTGATGAAAGATTGAATATCAGATTGGAGGGAGAGAGTATGGAGGAGGTGAACGTATTCAGATATTTGGGAGTGGACGTGTCAGCGGATGGGTCTATGAAAGATGAGGTGAATCATAGAATTGATGAGGGAAAAAGAGTGAGTGGTGCACTTAGGAGTCTGTGGAGACAAAGAACTTTGTCCTTGGAGGCAAAGAGGGGAATGTATGAGAGTATAGTTTTACCAACGCTCTTATATGGGTGTGAAGCGTGGGTGATGAATGTTGCAGCGAGGAGAAGGCTGGAGGCAGTGGAGATGTCATGTCTGAGGGCAATGTGTGGTGTGAATATAATGCAGAGAATTCGTAGTTTGGAAGTTAGGAGGAGGTGCGGGATTACCAAAACTGTTGTCCAAAGGGCTGAGGAAGGGTTGTTGAGGTGGTTCGGACATGTAGAGAGAATGGAGCGAAACAGAATGACTTCAAGAGTGTATCAGTCTGTAGTGGAAGGAAGGCGGGGTAGGGGTCGGCCTAGGAAGGGTTGGAGGGAGGGGGTAAAGGAGGTTTTGTGTGCGAGGGGCTTGGACTTCCAGCAGGCATGCGTGAGCGTGTTTGATAGGAGTGAATGGAGACAAATGGTTTTTAATACTTGACGTGCTGTTGGAGTGTGAGCAAAGTAACATTTATGAAGGGATTCAGGGAAACCGGCAGGCCCAACTTGAGTCCTGGAGATGGGAAGTACAGTGCCTGCACTCTGAAGGAGGGGTGTTAATGTTGCAGTTTAAAAACTGTAGTGTAAAGCACCCTTCTGGCAAGACAGTGATGGAGTGAATGATGGTGAAAGTTTTTCTTTTTCGGGCCACCCTGCCTTGGTGGGAATCGGCCGGTGTGATAATAAAAATAAATAAAAAATAACATAGTTTCAGTATTGGAATATCACAGGCAAACTTATGACTAGTTAAGATTCATTATTTTGAGATTGAGATTGATATTTCTGTTTATGGTCAAATGGGTGAGTGAGTGTAAGTGTGAACCACCAGGTGGTATTCGTATTATTAGATGACAGGGTGTATCAGGGAGATAAGATGTTTTCTGATGGTAGTTTTGAAGGTGATGAATGTGTCTGCAGTTTTGGAATTTTCAGGTAGGGTGTTCCAGATTTTAGGGCCTTTGACATACATTGAATTTTTGTAAAGGTTTAGTCGGACACGGGGAATGTCATAGAGATGTTTGTGTCTGGTGTTGTGCCTGTGGGTTCTGTCACAACTATCAAGAAAGCGTTTTAGGTCAGGTTAATATTGGAATTAAGGTCCTGTAGATGTAGATTGCACAGTAGTAAGTGTGGATGTACTGAACAGGGAGTAGTTTAGATCTATGAAGAGTGGGGGGTGTGTTGCCAGGGATGGGATTTAGTGATTATTCTTACTGCGGCTTTTTGTTGGGTTATTATTGGCTTTAGGTGTGTTGCTGCAGTTGAACCCAAGCACAGATAGCATAGGTGAGGTATGGATATATAAGCGAATGGTATAGTGTGAGAAGGGCAGTTTGCGGCACGTAGTATCGTATCTTGGAGAGGATCCCAACCGTTTTGGTACTTTTTTGGTTATGTGTTGGATATGGGTGCTGAAGTTCAGGTTGTTGTCGAGGTATAGGCCTAGGAATTTGCCCTCATTATGCCTGGCAATTAGAGTGTTGTCGATCTTAATGTTAATTTGCGCATCTCTGCTCTGCTACCCAAACATAATGTAGTAGGTTTTGTCAACGTTAAGCGTAAGTTTATTGGCTGTCATCCAAGTCGATATTTTTGATCAGCTCCTCATTAACAATGGTGTTGAGGGTTGCAAGATTAGGGTGAGAGATGACATAAGTCGTGTCGTCAGCAAAGAGAATGGGGTTCAGGTGTCGAGATACGTTTGGAAGATCATTGATGTATATGAGGAAGAGCAGGGGACCAAGGACACTTCCCTGCGGAACTCCAGTATCAAGTGGTTGTGTTGTTGATGCTGTGTCTTTAATGGTGACATACTGATACCTATTAGTAAGGTAAGATTTGAAATATGCAAGCGCATGGCCTCTTATACCATAATGGTCAAGTTTGTGGAGTAGGATGCCGTGGTCTACTGTGTCAAAAGCTTTTCTTAGGTCAATAAAAATTCCTAGTGGATATTCCTTATTTTCCAATGCTGTGTAAAGCAGATCTAGCATTTTTATGATTGCATCATTAGTGCTTTTATTTTTTTCTGAATCCAAATTGGCAGGGGTTGAGTATGTTTTGTGATGTTATAAATGAATATAGTCTCCTGTGCACGAGTTTCTCAAGATTTTGGATAGCAAGGGTAAGTTTGATATTGGCCTATAGTTGTTTAAATCTGTAGGGTCACCACCTTTATGTATTGGTGTAACCCTTGCCGTCTTGAGTAGTTTCGGGAAGGTGCTAGTTTCTAGTGACTTGTTAAAAAGTAATGAGATAGTATGCGAGAGGACATGGGCCACTCTCTTGTACAATAATGGTGGGACATGAGACAGATTCCCTGAGTTATTTTTAAGTGACTTTATAATCTCGGTGACTTCCGTGGGCTCAGTTGGAGCAAGATAGAAGGAATTTGGGAAATTCCCATCTAGGTAGTCCCCGGCATGGGCATTGGTACGTGGGATTTTATTGGCGAGATTAGAACCTATGGTTGAGAAGTAGTCGTTTATCTTGTTAGCTGTGTCGGTGGGTTGCAGTGGTGTTTCATTAGGTTTAGTTAGGACAATATTCTTGTTTTTTTTCAGTTTGTGGGTCCCTAGAATCTGAGAGAGTGTTTTCCAGGTCTTTTTTATATCTCTATTAAGCTCTGTCTATAGTGCTTTTCATATTGGTGTTTCTTATCAATGGATTTCAGAATGGTGCTGGTTAGCCATGGGCAACCAAGCCGTTTGTTTGTGATCTGTTTCATTTTTATAGGACGATGTTTGTTGTATAGTCTAAGTAGTTTGTTAAGAAAAATGTCTGTCCAGTCATCAATACCACAGGCCTTGGAGAATTCTGTAGGCCAGTCAACAGTCTCTAGGTCAGCTGTGAACTTCCTTACTGAGGCCTCATCATGGTCTGTAGTGCTATCTGTGATTATCCCTGATTTAAGGGGGGCTAGTATATTGGTCCATATGTGGTCTATAATTTATGGTTGCACTTGTTTCAGTGAGCCTGGTTGGTTTAGTTATTGTTGGTATGAGAAGTGTGTTGTTCATATTGTTGATGAAATCAGTTACAGGCTGATCATCTAGTAGGCCAAGGTTGATGTTGAAGTCTCCAGCTAAGAGAAGGTGGTGCTTATTCATTTGTCTGTTTGTTATTAGTGCCTTTAATTTCTCACTGAAGTTTGGGATGTTTGTGTGGGGTATCCGGTAAATGGCACCGATTGTTATAGGCGTCTTAAGGTTTTTACAGTAAAATTAGCAAAAATGTATTCTCCATATTCATCACTAAAGCAATTGGTGCTAATACAAGATAACTGGTTAGAGTAATAGATTGCAATACTACCCCCAACTTGGTATGGTCTGCAGTTGTGGATTGCTGTGTATCCTGGTAGATGGGGTAGATATCTATTGTGTCCTGTTTAAGCCAGGTCTCAGTAAGAATAATGCAGGAGAAGGGTGTCTTTAGTGATTCAAGGAGTGCCAGGAGGTCATCATAGTGTTTGCTTAAGGACCTGATGTTGTAGTTAAGTACTGATAGACTTTTATCATTGTTCAGGATAGTGCTGGCTTGTGATGCTGTGTAGTAAAGGCAGTTACTTTCCAATAGGTTTTGATTGTGTGTCAGATTATGTAGGTTTAGATCACGGTCAACGTGATCAATCATCTTCTAGGTTTAAATTATGGTTATTTATATCCTGAGTTGTGTGTTGAGTTTTAGTACTGATATCTGTAGTGATGGGAAGTTTGGACAAGTATATAGCTATAGCATTTTGGTCATGTAGAGTATAGTCACTAATACACATAATGAAGTTGGTGTTGTCTGTGTTGTGCTGGAATGAGCTAAAGTACAACTAGGTATAAACTAATAATATAAAAATACAAATTAAAAATAGCACAAGACTCTCACTTGTAACTGCACTAAGGTCTAATTTAATGACTTTGGTATAGTCTATGTATTGAGCTAGAATGAGCTATAGTACAACTAGGTTTAATCTAATAATATAAAAATACAAATTAAAAATAGCACCAGGCTCTCACTAGTAATTACACTATGGTCTAATATAATGACTTTGGTACTGACTATGTATTGAGCTAGAATGAGCTATAGTACAACTGAGTTTAATCTAATGATATAAAAAAGGCACAAGACTCTCAGTTGTAATTGCACTAAGGTGTTATATAAGTTGTTTACAAGAAGTAGAGTATAACTAGATTTCAATTGACAAGATAAAATATACAAGTTAAGGTAGCAAAAGAATAAAAAACAGTAGAAAAAAAAAAAAAAAAAAACTCGCACATGGACAAGCTCACAAATAGAGATTTCACTGTATATACCCCTTTTCTAGCCTTCACAGATGTTATTCTTGCTTATGACTCATGAAACTGTAATAAAGAGGTAAACAAATACACCGAATGGGTTCAAGGTCCACTTGTTTTGTCTTTTATAAGACCTAAACTTCTGCAAGTTCCTTCACCTGGCTTTTCTCTACTTTCCACTACACCTTTTCACCTGTCCTGTATCATATCTTTCTCCTCACCTGAACTGTTCTTACTTTCCCCCTTCCCTCTTCACCTGATTTATTCCAACTGCCTTCTTCATTTCTTCACCTAACCTGTCTCCTTGTTTTTGTATCATTTCTTTCTCACTAATTACTTATTGGTCCAGGACAGATAAAATGTCACTTAAGAGTTTCTTTCCCAAAACCTCAGTTGTGTATTACTGCAGCTATAGAAGTGTGACTTTTAATCTTAGCAATAAATACTTACATGTGTGAGAGAGAATCCACTTTCCGGCCACGACTGCCATCATGTACTTAAGTCCTCGCTGAGCAACAATTCTCTCTGATGAACACGCTGCTATAACATGACTCACCTCCATGCTGAAAAAAAATATATGCAAGTCACCAGTGAAATGCACTAAGTTTGGTGTAAATCTGATGCCAGCTGACAATTCAAATGTCTGGGTGGCATAAAACTTTGTCAGGCCTAGAAAAAACCTAGGGCTGGGTGGGTTAACATTGTACATCGTAAGAAACAATGATTTAGCACATGTCAACAGTGTGACATGCTACTCTCCATCAAATTTAAGATTGTTTTTATTTAGGTGTGTGTACTCACCTAGTTGAGGTTGCAGGGGTTGCAGTGTGTGTGTGTGTGTGTGTGTGTGTGTGTGTGTGTGTGGTGTGTGTGTGTGTGTGTGTGTGTGTGTACTCACCTATTTGTGGTTGCAGGGGTCGAGTCCTAGCTCCTGGCCCCGCCTCTTCACCGGTTGCTACCGGGCCCTCTCTCTCCCCGCTCCATGAGCTTTATCAAACCTCGTCTTAAAACTGTGTATGGTTCCTGCCTCCACTACGTCATTTTCTAGGCTATTCCACTGCCTTACAACTCTATGACTGAAGAAATACTTCCTACTATCTCTCTGACTCATTTGTGTCTTCAACTTCCAATTGTGGCCTCTTGTTTCTGTGTCCCCTCCCTGGAACATCCTGTCTTTGTCCACCTTGTCTATTCCACGCAGTATTTTATATGTCGTTATCATGTCTCCCCTGACCCTCCTGTCCTCCAGTGTCGTCAGGCTGATTTCCCTTAATCTTTCTTCATAGGACATTCCCCTTAGCTCTGGAACTAACCTTGTCGCAAACCTTTGTACTTTCTCTAGTTTCTTGACGTGCTTTATCAAGTGCGGGTTCCAAACAGGTGCTGCATACTCCAGTATGGGCCTGACATACACGGTGTACAGTGTCTTGAATGATTCCTTACTAAGGTATCGGAATGCTGTTCTCAGGTTTGCCAGGCGCCCATATGCTGCAGCAGTTATCTGATTGATGTGTGCTTCCGGAGACATGCTCGGTGTTATACTCACCCCAAGATCTTTCTCCTTGAGTGAGGTTTGCAGTCTTTGGCCACCTAGCCTATACTCTGTCTGTGGTCTTCTGTGCCCTTCCCCTATCTTCATGACTTTGCATTTGGCAGGATTAAATTCGAGAAGCATTTGCTGGACCAGGTGTCCAGTCTGTCCAGGTCTCTTTGAAGTCCTGCCTGGTCCTCATCAGATTTAATTCTCCTCATTAACTTCACATCATCTGCAAACAGGGACACTTCTGAGTCTAACCCTTCCGTCATGTCGTTCACATATACCAAAAATAGCACTGGTCCTAGGACCGACCCCTGTGGGACCCCGCTCGTCACAGGTGCCCACTGTGATACATCATTACGTACCATGACTCGTTGTTGCCTCCCTGTCAGGTATTCTCAGATCCATTGCAGTGCCCTTCCTGTTATATGCGCCTGATGCTCTAGCTTCTGCACTAATCTCTTGTGAGGAACTGTGTCAAAGGCCTTCTTGCAGTCCAAGAAGATGCAATCAACCCACCCCTCTCTCTCTTGCCTTCCGTGAATCCGTGCTG
>NC_069400.1:63612217-63634717 GCF_026875155.1 Cherax quadricarinatus | reverse complement strand
CACCCACCCACCTGGCCACCCACACACCGGGCCACCCACGCACCGGGCCACCCACGCACCGGGCCACCCACACACTGGGCCACCCACGCACCGGGCCACCCACGCACCGGGCCACCCACCCGGCAACCTACCCGGCCAACCACCCGGTCACCCACCTGGCCACCTATTATCGAAATAGACGATTTTCGAATCAATTTTCCCCATAAGAAATAATGTAAATCCAATTAATTCATTCCAGACACCCAGAAGTATCAACAACAATTTTTTGTTTTACCTAAAAGATAGATTTACATGCACAAAAGAATGAACATTCAACATGACAGTTACCTTTATTGAAGGCTGTTGTTGATGAATGGAAGACAGGGAGGAGGAGAGAGGGAAGAGAGGCTATTGTTTGGAAGGGGAATCCCCCTCCATAAGGACTCTAGGTCACTTCAGGGGTCACTTCTCTAGCATAAATATAGATAAATACACGAGTGAGAGGGGTTGGATTTGAGTCGGATTGCACCTGAGCTTATTGCTTGGGAAGCATTTGTTCTGTTAGTGGGTTGGATTTGTGAAGGACCGGCCTAGTATGGGCCAACAGATTTATTGCAGTGTTCCTCCTTTCTTATGTTCTAAAAGCTATGGCTTGGGTAGTTTCAAATTTAGGTTGGATAAATACACAAGTGAGAGGGGTTGGATTTGAGTCGGACTTGCACCTGAGCTTATTGAAAATAAATGGTATAAAATACCGACACAATGGAAACATAAACACACATGCAGTTTAATGTGATCCTTTATTGACAACGTTTCGCTCACACAGTGGGCTTTTTCAAGTCACAAACAGATCAACCTGGGGTGGAAGGTACATGAGTATTTATAGTCAGGTTCAGAATGTTGAGGTCAGGTGGAGAAAGAGGAAATGGTATGGTGATACCGACAAGATTGATGGACTGACCACATCGACTCAAGGTTGAGGGACTGATTACCTCATTCTCCTCCTGTTCTTCAAGTTTCTCCTGTGTATGGACTGATGAAGCCACTGTGTGGCAAAACGTTTCCTTAATATAGATACCCAAGAGTTGCACATGTGTCTAATTTATCAACATGTCAGTTCTGTGAACCATTCATCTACAAGAGGTGTTGTGTTGTGTTGTTGTTGGGTATATAAGGGCCACTGAGAGTAAGCCGTCCATAATGGTGGTGAAGCAGCAGCTGAGGCGGTGGTGTTTTCTGTAGCCCTATATAACTCCAACAACATTAGAGGAGTTCGTAGAATCGCTGAATCACTAAAGAAGGAACCCTCTACCACCATCACTACGACCTTCTACCACTATTACAACTGTTACCACCATCACTACTACCTTCTACCACCATCAACCACTTTCACAACTGCTTCCACTCTACCACCACCACCTTTGTATTTTTCTACAAACTTTTTCATAAATTATGTGTTTTTCACATTCTTTACCGAAGGGCTGGCACTAGAAGCTTTCTTTGGAGCCAAGGTAGCTTATTTAGCACTTGCAAGCACTAAAATCAATGGAATATTATGAAATATTTCGTAGGAGCAAGTGAGGGGACCATCACTCGCTGGTAAACAATGGCACACTGGCTGGGAAGACAGGCCCAGGCGGCTCAGAGTGTGAGTACGCGTCCCAGACGCAGGACGATTAGCGAGTTAATGGACCATTTGCGAGCCAATGTTTAAACGAAATAATGGGACTATTTCTGAAGTGGACGACTTTCAGGCTGGACGATTATTGAAGGACCACTGTATAACAATAGAAGTAAATTATGTAAAAAGAATGAAATAATGATTGTACATTACAGTACTATGTAGGTAGTTTATATAGGAAAAGTTTGACATTATACCCTACCCAGTATGTCGGCAAATTTCAAAGGTTCGACTTACGTCCATTTTGACTCACGACCGGTTGGTCGGAACCAAGCTTGGTCGTAAGTCAGATGGTAGGTGTATTACTAAATTTGAAAGGAGAAACTTTCGTTTTTTCCTTTTGGGCCACCCTGCCTCGGTGGGATGCGGCCGGTGTCTTGAAAGAAGAAAGATACGTATATATATACAGTGGACCCTCACCTAACGATATTAATTGGTACCTGAGAACGAATATCGTTAGGCGAGTTTTTTAACGTTAGCTGAGGCAAAATGTTTGCGTTAAAATGTATTGTTAGCTGGATTTAACGTTAGGTGATACCATCGTTAGCTGAGGGTCCACTGTATATATATATATTCAGTGGACCCCCGCCCAACGGCGGCATCAAGTAACGGCAAATTCGTCTAACAGTGCTCTTTGGCGTAAAAAAAATGGCTCTACCAATGGCGAAAAACTCATCTAACGGCGTTCGGCTCAAGCGGGCACAGCCACTCCAAGACTCAGTGTGCCATTGTTTACAAGCCATTGTGGTTGATTCCACGTGTACCTGCGATATATTTTGTCTTATTCCAGTGTTTTTTAGTGCTTGTAACTGCTAAATAAGCCACCATGGGCCCCAAGAAAGCTTCTAGTGCCAAGCCTGTGGCAAAAAGGGTGAGAATTACGATGGAAATAAAAAAAGAAATCGTTGAAAAATACGAAAGTGGAGTGCGTATGTTCGAGTTGGAAAGGCTATACAACAAATCCCATTCAACCATCAGTACTATCTTGGACCTGCAAGAGCCTCAGGTGCAACAGCAACAGATCACATCTTAGGAATGTTCTTCAGAGCAGGAGGAAGAGAGACAGTGGAAGATGACTTTGTCAAGGATTAGGGAAATGTGTACAATGTTTATAAAGGTGCAAGCGTTTATCGATGAATTTTATCCTGTCACAGCTGTTGCAAGCCGTATTGGCAACATGTACAATGACACTCTCTTGTCTCATTTTAGCGAAATCCTAAGGGCACGTGAGAAACAGAGCTCTCAGGACAGATTTTTGTTGTGACAGGGGTCCAGCAAGTCTCAAGCTAGTCCTAGTGGCCTTAAAAAAACCAAGAAGGGAGGTAACTCCACCAAAGGACTTAGTACCTGAAGTCTTTATGGAAGGGGATTTCCCTTCCAAACAATAGAACACCTGCATCATCTGCCCTCCTACCGTCTCATCACACATCAACAACTCCACAATAAAGATAAGAGGCATTTAATTATTGTTTATTTTGCATGTCCCATTCGTCTTTGTGTAGGGAAATGTATATTTCATGTAAAAAAAATAATTTTGTTTAATATTTTTGGGTGTCTGAAAGAGATTAATCCTATTTCCATTATTTCTTATAGGGAAAATTAATTCAACTAACGGCTAGCTCTCTGGAACAGATTAATGCTGCTGATCGAGGATCCACTGTATGTGTGTACACATATACACCTACCATCCGACTTACGACCGAGTTCAGTTCCGAGAAACTGGTCGCAAGTCGAAATGGACGTAAGTCGAACTGAATATTAACGTAACATTTTTGTAATGACTTTATTTTATTGTTTTATTTTGGTATTTCATGTTTTACTCTATATGCTGTTAGTACTGTATTTTATACTGTAAGGTTTAGGATAAACACTGTGTACAACACAAACACTTGTTTATTTCCCAGAAATTTGGCATAAAAAACATGGTCGTAAGTCGAGTTGTCATATGTCGAGCAGGTCGTAAGTCGGATGGTAAGTATGTGTGTATATATATTTATATATATATATATATATATATATATATATATATATATATATATATATATATATATATATATATATATATATATATATATATATATACAGTGGACCCCCGCATAACGATGGCATCACATAGCGATTTTTCCGCATACCGATTACTTTTATCGCAAAATTTTTGCCGCGCATACCGATTAAAAACCCGCTTACCGATTTTCGTCCGAGACGCGTCCAATGTGCCCTCACATGTGCCGGCCGTCCCATTGTTTACCAGCCAGCCTCCGCGGTAACATCCAAGCATACACTCGGAATATTTCGTATTATTACAGTGTTTTCGGTGCTGTTTCTGGAAAATAAGTGACCATGGGCCCCAAGAAAGCTTCTAGTGCCAACCCTGTGGTAAAAAGGGTGAGAATTAGTATGGAAATTAAGAAAGATTTTGAAGGGTTTGGGGCTAACCCTGAGAAGCCTATGCCAGTTGTGGAATCCATTGTGCCTACTTCAAAGATTAAGGAAATGTGTGCAGAGTGGGTTGAACTGCAAACCTTTATAGATGAAAATCACCCTGACACAGCTGTTGCAAGCCGTGCTGGTGACTATTTCAATGACAATGTTATGGCCCATTTTAGGAAAGTCTTGAAGGAACGGGAGGTACAGAGCTCTATGGACAGATTTGTTGTGCGACAGAGGTCCAGTGACTCTCAAGCTGGTCCTAGTGGCATTAAAAGAAGAAGGGAAGTAACCCCAGAAAAGGACTTGCTACCTCAAGTCCTAATGGAAGGGGATTCCCCTTCTAAACAGTAAGAAGATAATGCTCTCCCCTCCTCCCATCCCATCAATCATCACCAGATCTTCAATAAAAGTAAGTGTCATGTAATTGTGCATGCCTTTTTCAGTTTGTGTGTATTAAAATTAACATTTCATGTGGTAAAAAAAAAATTTTTTCATACTTTTGGGCGTCTTGCACGGATTAATTTTATTTCCATTATTTCTTATGGGGAAAATTCATTCGCATAACGATTATTTCGCATAACGATGAGCCCTCTTGCACGGATTAAAATCGTTAACCGGGGGTCCACTGTATATATACAGTGGACCCCCGGTTAACGATTTTAATCCGTGCAAGAGGGATAATTGTTATGCGAAATAATCGTTATGCGAATGAATTTTCCCATAAGAAATAATGGAAATAAAATTAATGCGTGCAAGACGCCCAAAAGTATGAAAAAAATTTTTTTTTACCACATGAAATGTTAATTTTAATACACACAAACTGAAAAAGGCATGCACAATTAAATGACACTTACTTTTATTGAAGATCTGGTGATGATTGATGGGATGGGAGGAGGGGAGAGCATTATCTTCTTACTGTTTAGAAGGGGAATCCCCTTCATTAGGACTTGAGGTAGTAAGTCCTTTTCTGGGGTTACTTCCCTTCTTTTTTTAATGCCACTAGGGGCCAGCTTCAGAGTCACTGGATTCTTTCGCACAAGATATCTGCCATAGGGGCCTGTCCCTCCGTTCCTTTATGATTTGCCTAAAGGGTTTCAAAACATTGTAGTGTAATAATCCACAGGGCTTTGCAATACTGTGTGAGGGTGATTTTTCATCCATAAAGGTTTGCCTTCAACCCACTTAGCAAGATTTCCTTTATCTTTGTAGTAGGCAATTTCTTCAATTTTCTCTCTCCCTCCTTACCAGTTTCCCCAGGTCTGGCCTCTTGCTCTTGAAGTTGATCTATCAGCTCATCGGGGTTAGTTTCTTGTCCTCCTCCCCAACTTTCCACATCCTCCCCAAACCCCCAACCCCCAAAGGACTTTCCCAATGCCAAAAAGGTTCCCTCAACTGGCCGGGTTTTCCAGGTTAGCCTCAAACCCCTTCAAAACCCCTTTTGTTACACATCCTCCCAAAGTTTCTTCCAAGCAGATTCGGGGTCCTCTTGTCACTTCCCCCAACCCTTTACCTAAAAGGTTTACACAATTGAGGATATTAAAGTGATTTCCCCAAAACTTCTTAGAGTCAGTTGATTTTTGAGGTCATTACAAAACCTTTAAAACAAGCTTTGTGTAAGTTTTTTAAGTTTGAAATACCTGCTGGCCCCATGGGTGCAGGAGAGGAGGGGGTATTGGGAGGCAAAACTTCACCAAAAGGGAAGCCTGTCCCCAAAAGTCGCTCTGCCACGTCTGAGGAGCCCAGGGGGCATTGTCTAAACCAGGAGGCATTAAAGTTTTTTTCTTTTCGTTAGGAAATTTTTTTATTGGGGCAAAATATGGTGTAACCAGTTATAGAAAAATTCCCTAGTGACCCAGCCTTATTTTTGCCCTCCACAGCACACACAAATTATCCTGGGGACATTCTTTCCAAACGTCGGGGTTTCAGAGGTTTCCTAAAAAAGGCTTCACTTTGCAATCACCGTAGATTGGCACACATCAACAAATAAGCCTGCCCTTTCATAGGTTTAAATGTCCTGGGGGGCCCTTTTTCCCCCTGGGTAATGTAGGTCCGCTTGGCATTTTTTTCCCAGAACAGGCCTGTTTTTTCAAAATTAAACATTTGTTCGGGTTTTCCTCCTTCAGTTTCTATGTATCTTGAATTCCGCAATATTTTTCAGCCGTTTTGGGTCCAAAAATGGCACCCCTCCCCATCCCTTATCCATATGGATGCCACTACGCTTTTTTAAAATCTCTCAAACCAAACCTTTGCTGGCCTTAAATTCACTAACACATCACTATTGCAGGCTTTTTTTTAATTAAACCCTCATGCAATTCCTAGCCTTTTCACATATGATCGCTTGAGAATGCTACTCCTGCTAGCTTTTTTTCATTTATCCAAAAAAAAGAGTCTCTCAACATTTTCCCATCACTTGCGATTTTGTTTCGAAAACACAGTTGAACCTTTGGCAAGAAAGTTCCTGTTTGTCTTTTGGTGCCCACAATAGTACGAGGTTGATTGGGGTTTTTTGTACGCTTGTGGGTGGGGCTAACGCACTCCATTTCTATTTATCAATTTCTCTTTTTCATTTCTATAGTTTCTTCCCCTTTGGGGTGTGGGGTTTGGGCACTAGAAGCTTTCTTGGGGCCCATGGTCACATTTTTCAGAAACAGCCCCCGAAAATACGTAAAAATACGAAATTTTCCGATGTATGTTGGATTTTTCCCGGGGGTGGCTGGTAAAAAAGGGGACGGCCGGCACATGTGAGGCGGGTGAGGGCACATTGGACGCGTCTGGGGACGAAAATCGGTAAGGGGTTTTTTTAATCGGTATGGGGGGGGCAAAATTTTTGCGATAAAGAACGGTTACGGAAAAAATCGCTATTGTGCCATCGTTATGGGGGGGTCCATGTGTTTTTTTATATTATATATATATTTTATATATATATTAATATATAAATAAAATATATACACAACACACACACACCAACCTACCATCCGCTTACGACCTGCTCGACTAGCCCACTAAAATTATGACCATGTTTTTTATAAAAATTTCTGGGAAATAAACAATGTTTGTGTTGTACGCATGTTTACCAAACCCTTAGAGTAAAAAAATCAGATGACGCATAAAAAGAAAAGAAAAAATGAAATACCAAAAAAAAACAAAAAAAATAAAAAATTTAAAAAAGAGTAATGTTGTATTCAGTAGTAAGGTGGGATTTAGTCCATTTTGACTTGGGAAGGTTGGTCGGAACCAAGCTTGGTCGTAAGTGGATGGTACCTGTATATTTTTTTAATATATAATATATATTTTATATATTTTATATATAATATTTTTTAATAAAAAATTTATATATTATAAATTTATATATATATTAATATTTATATTATATTTTATATTATTTTTATATATATAATATTATATATAATTATAGGTATGGGTTTTGGTAGCAGCAACCACCAGGGGAGGTATACCGTCCTCCAAGTGATGTAAAACGAAGTGTAATTGTTTTACTGAGGGTAGGATTGCTGGTGTTTTTTGTTGTCTCAAAAAATATGAAAAGATTACGGTCGTTTGCTACTTCTATTACAATAGGTCACATCACATCTGTACAGTTTATTTATACACCTATCTGGTTTTCTTTGTTTTTTATCTTAATAGTTCTTGGTCTTATTATTTTTTCCTTTTATATCCGGGGGAAAGTGAATAAAATCTTTCCTCCGTAAGCCATGCGTGTTGAAAAAAGTCAACAAAAAAATGCCGGAAAAATGGGTAGTAACCCCTTTCCTGAAAAATTTACAAAAAAAAATAAGAAGAAAAAATTTTGTAAAAGTGGGAATCTGAATGTGCATGGTTTTGGAAATTAAGAAAGAGATGTTTGTGGATGTTTAATGAGAAAAATGGATGTCCTGGCTTTAAGTAAAAAAAGCTAAAGGGGGTGGGAGATTTTTCATGGAAGGAAAAAAGGGGTTGGTCAGGGGTTTTCAAATAGGTTAGAGCAAAAGAAGGAGTGCAAAAATTTGAAGGAAAGCTTGGGAAAAGAGGGACTACAAATGTAAAATTAAGGATTTGGGGAGAAAAATAAAGATTGGATGTGAAAAGGGGGTTAAGAAAGGTGTATGCCCCGGGAAAGAAGAAGTGTAGAGGAGGGGAGAGATTCTGGGAAAGTTGATGAATGCGGGGGGAGTTTTGAATCAAGTGTGAAGTAAAAAGGGGGTTGGGGTTTTCAATGCTAAATGGGTAAAAAAGTTATGGAGGGGTATAGGTAATTTTGGGGTGCCAGGGGAAATGTAAATGGGAGCCTTTAATTGAGCATGTGTAGAAAGAAATTTGGTAATAAAATAAAAAAATTTTTTTGAAAAAGAGGATAAATAAATATACAAGGTATGATGTTTGCCGTAAAAAAAAGTAGTTTGTTGATTTTATTGGTGGTAAAAGGTTTATGGGTAGGTCCCGGGTGTACATGTTTATGGGGGCAATATTTTAAACGGATCATTTTTTAGTTGTAGCTACAGTTAGGTAAGGGTAGGGAAAAAGAGGAAGGTGGCAACAACAAGTAAGGGAGGTAAAATGTTAAAAAGGGGGAGGAAGTTCGGGCAGATTAAACGATATTGGGAGAAAGGTGGGGGTAGTGCAAAAATGATAGTGGGGGGGGGTTTAAGGGGTTGGAATAGTTTTAAAAAAGCAGATTTAGAATGTGGGGCAGAAGTTTGTGGTTTTAGGAGGGGGGGCAGGAGGAAAGAGGATGATTGGTGGAAAGATGAAGTAAAGGTTGAAAAAAAAAAAAGAAAAAGGTTGTTACGGAAATTTTTACAAAGCAGAAGTGTTATAAGAAAGCAAGTATAGGAGAGTAAAAAAAAGGTGAAAAGGTGGTGAGAGAGTGCAAAAAGGGGAGCAGATGAAAAAAGTGGGGGGAGGCACTGTTTTAAGAAATTTTTTAAAAAAAAGAAAAATTTTTGAGTGGGTTTTAAAAAATTAAGAAAGCCCAGGGGAAAAAATGGTTTTTTTCATTAAAACAGAAGGGGAGGGAGTAGATGGGGAGAGGGGGGGGTATTAGGTAGATGGCGAGAATATTTTTAGGAACTTTTTTAAAAGTTAAGGAAAAAAAGGAGGCGGTAATTTCATGCACTGGCCAGGGGGGGTTACCATTTTTAGGAGTGAAGAAACAAATGTAAGTGTGGTGGAGGTCGTGAGGGTTACGTAGAATGAAAGGGGGTAAAGCAGCTGGAAATGATGGGATCATGACGAAATGTTAAAAACAGGGGGGGGATTAGTGTTGGATGGTTGGTATTTTGTTTAATAAATGTATGAAAGAGGGGAAGGTCCAGGGATTGGCGGGGAGCAGTATAGTCCCTTTAATTTAAAAGGGGAAAGGGGGCAAAAGAGATTGAAAAAAAATTTGAGGAAAAAGTTTATGAGTATACCAGGGAAAAATATACGGTAGGGTTATAATTGAAAGAAATTTTTTTGGGAAGCAGAATGTAGAATTGCGGGACGAGCAAGGGGGCTTCGGTGGGGAGGGGATGTGTAGAAAAGGTTTTACATTGAAACATTAGTGAAAGTATTTAGAAAAAGTAGGGAAGTTTTTATTTCTTTTTTGGATTTTAGAAAAAGGGATGATAGAGTGGTAGAGGAGCAATGTGGGGGAGTTTTTGCAAGTTATGGAATAGGTGGTAAGTTACTAAATGCTGTAAAAAGGGTTTTTTGAGGATATGGGCTCAGGTTGGGTTGTAGAAGAGAGGGGGACACTTCCGGGAAAAGTAGGGCTTTGACAGGGAGTTAATGTCACCATGGTTTTTAATATATTTATAAAGGGGTTTAAAAGAAGTAAATGCTAGGGTGTTCGGAGAGGGGTGGGTTAAATTTTGGGGAATCAAATTTTAAAAGGGGAATTGACACAGTTACTTTTTTCTGATGTACTGTCTTTTGGAGATTCTAAAAAAAAATTTCAAAAGGTTTTGGATGAGTTTGAGTTTTTTGTAAAGGGAGAAAGTTGAAAGTGAAAATAAAAAAGAGTAAGGTGATGAGGGTATCAAAAAGATTTAGATAAAGAAAAATTTGGGTATCAAAAATTGGGGGGGGGGATGGAAAAGTGAAAGTTTTTGATACTTTGGGGTTGACGTGTCGGGGGAGGATTTATGAAGGATGAGGTTAACATGAATTGATGAGGGAAAAAAAATGGTGGTGCGTTGGGATATGTGGGGTCAAAAAAAAGTTTTCTTTGGGGGCCAAAAAAAGGGGAAAGTATAAAAAATATAGTGTACCAACACTTTATTTGGGTGTGAAGCTTTGGGGGGTAAATGCAGCAGCGAGGAGACGGTTGGGGGCAGTGGGAGTCCTGTCTAAGGGAATGTGTGGTGCATTTTAAATTTTTGCAGAAAAATTCGGAGTGTGGAAAAAAAGGAGAAGGGTGGGGTTAATAAAAGCATTTTCAAGGGCAGAAAAGGGTTGTTTTAGGGGGTTTGGTCATTTAGAGAGAATGGATCAAAATAGAATGCATGGAAAGCATATAAACTATAGGGGAAGGGGAAAAAGGGGTAGGGTCGTCCCTAAAAGGGGTTGGAAAAAGGGGGTAAAAGGGGTTTTGTGGGTGAGGGGCTTGGGCTTCCCGCAAGCATGCATGAGGGGTTAGATTTGGGGGCTGGAGACGAAAGATACTTGGGCCTGAGATCTTTGGGTGGAAGGGTTTTTTAGGGGGTTCAGGGGCCGGTTATTTTTATTAAAATCGGATTTCCCCAAAAAAAAAGTGCCCCATTTAAAGGAGGGGTTTGGGTATTGGGATTTGGGGGATATGTTGTGTATCTCTATAGTATTGCTTTAAACTTTGTATTCTGGACCCCTGCAAAAGCAGTGATAATGTGTGAGTGTGGTGAAAATGTTTATGTGATTTAAAGTATTTTTTTTTTTGGGGATTTTTTTCTTTTTTTTGGGTCACCCTGCCTGGTGGGAAAGGGGGCCCACTTTTGAAAAAAAAAAAAAAAAAATATATATTATTATATATATTATATTTAATATATATATATAATATATATATATACTAATACATAGGTATATTGGGGGACAGCAAAACCAGGGAAGTACACCCTCCCGCAGATGACTGTGAAACAGAAAACCCGGTAAAAATGTTTTTGCATGATGGTAGGTTTTCTGGGGTCTTTTTTTGTTCATAAACACGCAGATAACAGGGATTCTTTCGACTCCCAACTTACCTTGGGACACTTTACAGACTGCCCTGCATATATATATACATACATCTAGGTTTTTCCCTTTTTTACAAGCTCTTGTTCTTCTTTATTTTTTCTATTGTCCTGGGGAAGTGGAAAGAATCTTTTCCTCCCAAGCCATGCGGTCGTATGAGGGGGACTAAAAGCCGGGGAATGGGTAGTAACCCCTTTCCGTAGAATTTTTCTAAAAAAAAAGAAGAAGAAAAACTTTTAAAACTGGGGGCTTGAATGTGGGGGATGTAGGCAGATGACAAGAAAAGATGATTGCGAGTTTGAATGAAAAAAAGTTGGATGTCCTGGCCCAAAGCGAAACAAAACGAAGGGGTAGGGGAGTTTCGGTGGGGGAAATAAATGGGAAATTAAAATTTGGGGTATCTGAGAGAGTTAGAGCAAAGGAAGGGGTAGCAGTAATGTTGAATGATCAGTTATGGAAGGAGAAAAGAGAATATGAATGTGTAAATGCAAGAATTATGTGGATTAAAGTAAAGGTTGGATGCGAGAAGTGGGTCATAATAGCGTGTATGCACCTGGAGAAGAGAGGAATGCAGAGGAGAGAGAGAGATTTTGGGAGATGTTAAGTGAATGTATTGGAGCCTTTGAACCAAGTGAGAGAGTAATTGTGGTAGGGGACCTGAATGTTTAAAGTGGAGAAACTTTTAGAGAGGGTGTGGTAGGTAAGTTTGGGGTGCCAGGTGTAAATGATAATGGGAGCCCTTAGATTGAACTTTGTATAGAAAGGGGTTTAGTTATAGGTAATACATATTTTAAGAAAAAGAGGATAAATAAGTATACAAGATATGATGTAGGGCGAAATGACAGTAGTTTGTTGGATTATGTATTGGTAGATAAAAGACTGTTGAGTAGACTTCAGGATGTACATGTTTATAGAGGGGCCACAGATATATCAGATCACTTTCTAGTTGTAGCTACACTGAGAGTAAAAGGTAGATGGGATACAAGGAGAATAGAAAGCAAAGGGAAGAGAGAGGTGAAGGTTTATAAACTAAAAGAGGAGGCAGTTAGGGAAAGATATAAACAGCTATTGGAGGAATAGATGGGCTAATGAGAGCATAGGCAATGGGGGGGGAGAGGTATGGGGTAGGTTTAAAAATGTAGTGTTAGAGTGTTCAGCAGAAGTTTGTGGTTACAGGAAAGTGGGTGCGGGAGGGAAGAGAGAAGCGATTGGTGGAATGATGATGTAAAGATGAGTAGTAAGGAGAGAAAAAGGTTAGCATATGAGAAGTTTTTACAAAGTAGAAGTGATGCAAGGAGGGAAGAGTATTGGAGAAAAAGAGAGAGGTTAAGAGAGTGGTGAAGCAATGTAAAAAGAGAGCAAATGATAGAGTGGGTGAGATGTTATCAACAAATTTTGTTGAAAATAAGAAAAAGTTTGTGGAGTGAGATTAACAAGTTAAGGAAGCCTAGAGAACAAATGGATTTGTCAGTTAAAAATAGGAGAGGAGAGTTATTAAATGGAGAGTTAGAGGTATTGGGAAGATGGAGGGAATATTTGAGGAATTGTTAAATGTTGATGAAGATAGAGAAGCTGTGATTTCGTGTATAGGGCAAGGAGGAATAACATCTTGTAGGAGTGAGGAAGAGCCAGTTGTGAGTGTGGGGGAAGTTCGTGAGGCAGTAGGTAAAATGAAAGGGGGTAAGGCAGCCGGGATTGATGGGATAAAGATAGAAATGTTAAAAGCAGGTGGGGATGTAGTTTTGGAGTGGTTGGTGCAATTATTTAATAAATGTATGGAAGAGGGTAAGGTACCTAGGGATTGGCAGAGAGCATGCATAGAGGCAAAGAGGGGAATGTATGAGAGTATAGTTTTACCAACACTCTTATATGGGTGTGAAGCATGGGTGATGAATGTTGCAACGAGGAGAAGGCTGGAGGCAGTGGAGATGTCATGTCTGAGGGCAATGTGTGGTGTGAATATAATGCAGAGAATTCGTAGTTTGGAAGTTAGGAGGAGGTGCGGGATTACCAAAACTGTTGTCCAGAGGGCTGAGGAAGGGTTGTTGAGGAGGTTTGGACATGTAGAGAGAATGGAGCGAAACAGAATGACTTCAAGAGTGTATCAGTCTGTAGTGGAAGGAAGGCGGGGTAGGGGTCGGCCTAGGAAAGGTTGGAGGGAGGGGGTAAAGGAGGTTTTGTGTGCGAGGGGCTTGGACTTCCAGCAGGCGTGCGTGAGCGTGTTTGATATGAGTGAATGGAGACGAATGGTTTTTAATACTTGACGTGCTGTTGGAGTGTGAGCAAAGTAACATTTATGAAGGGGTTCAGGGAAACCGGCAGGCCGGACTTGAGTCCTGGAGATGGGAAGTACAGTGCCTGCACTCTGAAGGAGGGGTGTTAATGTTGCAGTTTAAAAACTGTAGTGTAAAGCACCCTTCTGGCAAGACAGTGATGGAGTGAATGATGGTGAAAGTTTTTCTTTTTCGGGCCACCCTGCCTTGGTGGGAATCGGCCTGTGTGATAATAAAAATAAAAAAAAAACATACATATTTTTTTCAACCCTTTCAGGGTTTCGGATGTACTAGTATGGCTTATGCACCAGGGTTTTTGATGTACTAGTACGCCTAAATTCCAGCGCCCTCAAATCTAGTGAGAGAAAGCTGGTAAGCCTACATATGAAAGAATGGGTCTATGTGGTCAGTGTGCACAGTATAAAAAAAAATCCTGCAGCACACAGTGCGTAATGAGGAAAAAAAACTTTGACCCTGTTTTTGGATTAAAAAAGCGACTTTGTGCAGCATTTTCGTATGGTATTTATTGTTGTATTCTAGTTTTCCTGGTCTCATTTTATTGAATGGAAGACATATTACAGAAATTATGATGATTTTGACTGGTTTTACAATGAAAAGTGCCTTGAAATTGAGCTCAAAGTAGCAGAAATGTTCGATTTTTACCAAAGTTCAAAAGTAAACAAATCATGCTAAACATCCAATACACGTCAACTGCTGAGGCTAATATTCTTTCACAAGTGCGCCGATATTATTTATAACATTTCTACACTAATGCAGTAGTCTGCATAACAGTAAATCTTCTATTTTTTGTGAGAATAAAAATTCGAAGTGGAAAGCAAAAGAATGTAAAAGGGGCATGGGGACGTGACTAATGAACAGAGGAAATGTTATTTTAGTGCCAGGAATGTCTTTCTTGCTTATTCTGGATCCTATCTGGAAATTGGCATCTTTTGAAATTTGTGTGAAATTGGCAAAATTGCTAAATTCTGACCACTGCATTGGATAGCTGAAATTGGTAAAGGGGTGGTTTCTTGTACTCATTCGATAGAAAAAATGGAGTTCTAGTGAAATAGTTATGATTTTTGTCGACTAGTACACTGGAATTGGCCGAAAATAGGGCTCAGAGTGGGCAAAATCTCCGATGTCTAAACATCATCAAGACCGCTAACTTTGCGAGAGCATAATTTCCTAAGTTTTCCATCAAATTTCATACTTTTGGTGTCACTATGATCGGGAAAAGATTCTCTATCTTTTCATATGAAAAAATAATTTTTTTTTTGGGGGGGGGAGGGAGGGGGGGGAAGGGAGGGGGGGGGGGGGAATTTGGGTGACCCTGAGAACAAGTCTGGGAGAGGGCCTGGGGACCCTGAAAGGGTTAACAAGTTGGCCGTCTCCCACTGAGGCAGGGTGACCCAAAGAGAAAGAAAATCCCCAAAATGAAAATACTTTCATCATTCAACACTTTCACCACACTCACACATAATCAGTGTTTTCACAGAGGTGCTCAGAATACAACAGCTTAGAAGCATATACGTATAAAGATACACAACATATCCCTCCAAACTGCCAATATCCCAAACCCCTCCTTTTAAAGTGCAGGCACTGTACTTCCCATTTCCAGGACTCAAGTCCAACTATATAAAAATAACTGGTTTCCCTGAATCCCTTCACTAAATATTACCCTGCTCACACTCCAACAGCTTGTCAGGTCCCAAAAACTGTTCGTCTCCATTCACTCCTATCTAACATGCTCACGCACGCTTGCTGGAAGTCCAAGCCCCTCGCCCACAAAACTTCCTTGACCCCCTCCCTCCAACCTTTTTGAGGATGAACCCTACCCCGCCTTCCTTCCCGTACAGATTTATATGCTCTCCATGTCATTCTACTTTGATCTATTCTCTCTAAATGACCAAACCACCTCAATATCCCCTCTTCAGCCCTCTGACTAATACTTTTATTAACTCCACACCTTCTCCTAATTTCCACAATCTGAATTTTCTGCATAACATTTACACCACACATTGCCCTTAGACAGGACATCTCCACTGCCTCCAACTGTCTCTTCACTGCAGCATTTACAACCCAGGCTTCACACCCATATAAGTGTTGGTACCACTATATTTTCATACGTACCACTATACTTTCATATTTTCCCTTCTTTGCCTCAACAGATAACGATTTTTGTCTCCAAATATACCTCAACGTACCACTCACCTTTTTTCCTCCATCAATTCTATGACTAACCTCTTCTTCTTTCAACAAACCGGCCGTATCCCACCGAGGCAGGGTGGCCCAAAAAGAAAAAGAAAAGTTTCTCTTTCTAAATTTAGTAACCCATACAGGAGAAGGGGTTACTAGCCCCTTGCTCCCGGCATTTTAGTCGCCTCTTACAACACGCATGGCTTACGGAGGAAGAATTCTGTTCCACTTCCCCATGGAGATAAGAGGAAATAAACAAGAACTAAAAAGAAAATAGAAGAAAACCCAAAGAGGTGTGTATATATATGCTTGTACATGTATGTGTAGTGTGACCTAAGTGTAAGTAGAAGTAGCAAGACATACCTGAAATCTTGCATGTGTAGGAGACAGAAAAAAAAAAAAAGACACCAGCAATCCTATCATCTTGTAAAACAATTACAGGCTTCAGTTTTACACTCACTTGGCAGGACGGTAGTACCTCCTTGGGTGGTTGCTGTCTACCAAACTACTACCTAGGATGATTAACCTCATCCTTCATAAATCCATCCACTAACACGTCAACTCCCAAATATCTAAAAACATTCACTTCTTCCATACTCCTCCTTTCCAATCTGATATCCAATTTTTCTTTATCTAAATCATTTGATACCCTCATCACCTTACTCTTTTCTATGTTCACTTTCAAGTTTCTACCTTTACACACACTCCCAAATTCATTCACTAACCTCTGCAATTTTTCTTTAGAATCACCCATAAGCACAGTATCATCAGCAAAAAGTAACCGTGTCACTTCCCATTTTGTATTTGATTCCCCATAATTTAATCCCACCCCTCTCCCGAACACCTTAGCATTTACTTCTTTTACAACCCCATCTATAAATACATTAACCCTTTCAGGGTCCGTCCCGAAGATCTACGGCTTTGCGTTCAGTGTCCAAACCGTAGATCTACGTCATGAGCTCAGCTCACTCTGATAAACTGTGAGTGGTACACTTGGGCCTAGATATGAGAGAATACATCTATGTGGTATGTGTGCACCACATAAAACAAATCCTGCAGCACACTGTGTATAATGAGAGAAAAACTGAAACCAAGATTTTCGATTAAAACAGCAACTTTGCAGTGTTTTTTTGTATGTTTTTTATAGTTGTATTTGCAATTTCTTGGTCTCATTTGATAGAATGGAAGACATATTACAGAACTAGAGATGATTTTGATTGGTTTTAGCACCGGAAATGGCTTGAAACTGAGCTCAAAGTAGCGGAAATGTTAAATTTTTGTCGATGTTCAAGAGTAAACAAACGACCTCACACGTCTAATACATGCCAGCTGGTGGATCTAATACACATTCACAAATGTGGTGATGATATTTATACAATTATTACAATATTGCATAACAGTAAATCTTCTATTTTTTGGTATGAATAAAAATTCATTATGTAAATAAAAAATAAAAATGGGATTTATTTGTAAAGCCTCAAAACATAACTAATGAACCGAGGAAATGTTAGTTTAGTGCCAGGAATGCCTACATTGTTTATTCTGGATGCTATTTTGAAATTGGAATATTTTGAACTTTGTGTTAAATTGGCCAAATTACCAATTTCCGATCACTTTATTTTGTAGTTGAAACAGTTGACTTGGCGATTTCTTGTGCTCAATCGATAGAATAGAAGTAATACTAGTAAAATAGCTAAGAATTTGGTCGACTGGAATGATGTAATTGGCCTAAAATGGAAGTCAAAGTCGGCAAAATCGCCGATTCATAAATATCGCTGACACATCAAAATTCGCGAGAGCATAATTTCGTCAATTTTCCATCAAATTTCGTACTTTTTGTTTTATTACCTTCACAAAAAGATTCTCTACCATTTCATAAGAAAAAATAACAAATTTTTTTTTGGAAAATTGTTGGACACTGGGGCACCACTTCAGATTTGGGCCTTGGACCCTGAAAGGGTTAAACAACCATGGTGACATTACACATCCCTGTCTAAGACCTACTTTAACCGGGAAGTAGTCTCCCTCTCTTCTACACACCCTAATCTGAGCCTCACTGTCCTCATAAAAACTCTTTACAGCATTTAGTAACTTACCACCTATTCCATATACAGTGGACCCCCGGTTTACGATATTTTTTCATTCCAGAAGTATATTCATGTGCCAGTACTGACCGAATTTGTTCCAATAAGGAATATTGCGAAGTAGATTAGTCCATTTCAGACCCCCAAACATTCACGTACAAACGCACTTATGTAAATACACTTACATAATTGGTCGCATTGGGAGGAGATCGTTAAGCCGGGGGTCCACTGTACTTGCAACATCTGCCACATTGCTCCCCTATCCACTCTATCATATGCCTTTTCTAAATCCATAAATGCAATAAAAACTTCCCTACCTTTATCTAAATACTGTTCACATATATGCTTCAATGTAAACACTTGATCTACACATCCCCTACCCACTCTGAAACCTCCTTGCTCATCCACAATCCTACATTCTGTCTTGCCTCTAATTCTTTCAATAATAACCCTACCATACACTTTTCCTGGTATACTCAGTAAACTAATTCCTCTATAATTTTTACAATCTCTTTTGTCCCCCTTCCCTTTATATAAAGGGACTATACATGCTCTCTGCCAATCCTTAGGTACCTTCCCCTCTTTCATACATTTATTGAAAATATAAACACATATGCAGTATAATGTGATCCTTTATTGACAACGTTTTGCCCACACAGTGGGTTTTTTCAAGTCACAAACAGATCTACCTGGGGTGGAAGGTACGCAAGTATTTATAGTCAGGTTCAAAATGCTGAGGTCAGGTGGAGAATGCTGCATCTGATGATGTACTGAGTGGGGTTATAGAGTCTAAAATCTTGGGTAGCTTGGAAGGGAGATTGGAAGGGAGATCTCCCTTCCAAGCTACCCAAGATTTTAGACTCTATAACCCCACTCGGTACATCATCAGATGCAGCATTCTCCACCTGACCTCAGCATTCTGAACCTGACTATAAATACTCGTGTACCTTCCACCCCAGGTAGATTTGTTTGTGACTTGAAAAAGCCCACTGTGTGGGTGAAACGTTGTCAATAAAGGATCACATTATACTGCACATGTGTTTATATTTCCATTGTGTCGGTATTTTATACCATTTATTTCCATACATTTATTAAACAAAAATACCAACCACTCCAACACTATGTCCCCCCTGATTTTAACATTTCTGTCATGATCCCGTGAGTTCCAGCTTCTTTACCCCCTTTCATTCTACGTAATGACTCACGCACCTCCCCCACACTTACATCTTGCTCTTCTTCACTCCTAAAAGATGGTATACCTCCCCGGCCAGTGCATGAAATTACCGCCTCCCTTTCTTCATTGACATTTAAAAGTTCCTCAAAGTATTCTCGCCATCTACCTAATACCTCCATCTCCCCATATACTAACTCTCCTACTCTGTTTTTAACTGACAAATCCATTTGTTCCCTAGGCTTTCTTAATTTGTTTAACTCACTCCAAAATTTTTTCTTATTTTCATTAAAATTTCTTGACAGTGCCTCTCCCACTCTATCATTTGCACTCCTTTTGCACTCTCTCACCACTCTCTTCACCTTTCTTTTACTCTCCATGTACTCTACACTTCTTATAACACTTCTGCTTTGTAAAAACCTCTCATAAGCTACCTTTTTCTCTTTGATCACACCCTTTACTTCATCATTCCACAAATCACTCCTCTTTCCTCCTGCACCCACCCTCCTATAACCACAAACTTCTGCCCCACATTCTACTACTGCATTTTTAAAACTATGCCAGCCCTCTTCAACCTCCCCATACTCATACTTGCACCAGCCCACCTTTCTGCCAATAGTTGCTTATATCTCACCCGAACTTCCTCCTCCCTTAGTTTATACACTTTCACCTCTCTCTTACTTCTTGTTGCCATTTTCCTCTTGTCCCATCTACCATTTACTCTAACTGTACCTACAACTAGATAATGATCCGATATATCAGTTGCCCCTCTATAAACGTGTACATCCTGAAGCCTACCCATCAACCTTTCATCCACCAATACATAATCTAACAAACTACTTTCATTACATGCTATATCATACCATGTATATTTATTTATCCTCTTTTTCATAAAATATGTATTACGTATTACCAAACCTCAATTAAAGGCTCCCCATTTTCATTTACCCCTGGCACCCCAAATTTACCTACTACTCCCTCCACAACATTTTTACTCACTTTAGTATGGAAATCCCCAACCACAAGTACTCTCACACTTGGTCCAAAACTGCCCACACATTCACTCAACATTTCCCAAAATCTCTCTCTCTCCTCTACACTTCTCTCTTCTCCAGGTGTATATATGCTTACTATAACCCACTTTTCACATCCAATCTTTATTTTACTCCACATAATCCTTGAATTAATACATTTATTGTCCCTCTTTTCCTGCCATAGCTTATCCTTCAACATTATTGCTACTCCTTCTTTAGCTCTAACTCTATTTGAAACCCCTGACCTAATCCCATTTATTCCTCTCCATTGAAACTCTCCCAACCCCTTCAGCTTTGTTTCACTTAAAGCCAGGACATCCAACTTCTTCTCATTCATAACATCCACAATCATCTCTTTCTAATCATTCGCACAACATCCACACACATTCAGACATCCCCCTTTGAAAATTTTCTTCTTATTATTCTTTTTAGTAATTATTACAGGAAAAGGGGTTACCAGCCCATTGTTCCCGGCATTTTAGTTGACTTTTACAACACGCATGGTTTATGGAGGAAAGATTCTCATTCCACTTCCCCATGGATATAAAAGGAAAAGTAATAAGAAACAAGAACTACGTATTAAGATAAAATCAAAGAAAACTCAGATGAGTGTGTATATATATGCTTGTACATGTATGTGTAGTGTGACCTAAGTGTAAGTAGAAGTAGCAAGACATACCTGTAATCTTGCATATTTATGAGACAGACAAAAGACACCAGCAATCCTACCATCATGTAAAACAATTATAGGTTTTCGTTTTACACTCACTTGGCAGGACGGTAGTACCTCCTTGGGTGGTTGCTGTCTACCAACCTACTTATTATTATTATTATTATTCTTCTTTCAACGTACCAGCCATATCCCACCGAGGCGGGGTGGCCCAAAAGAAAAAACTAAAGTTTCTCCTTTTAAATTTAGTAATATATACAGGAGAAGGGGTTACTAGCCCCTTGCTCCCGGCATTCTAGTCGCCTCTTATGACACGCATGGCTTACAGAGGAAGAATTCTGTTCCACCTCCCCATGGAGATAAGAGGAAATAAACAAGAACAAGAGTTAGAAAGAAAATAGAAGAAAACCCGGAGGGGTGTGTATATATATGCTTGTACACGTATGTGTAGTGTGACCTAAGTGCAAGTAGAAGTAGCAAGACATACCTGTAATCTTGCATATTTATGAGACAGACAAAAGACACCAACAATCCTACCATCATGTAAAACAATTACAGGCTTTCGTTTACACTCACTTGGCAGGACGGTAGTACCTCCTTGGGTGGTTGTTGTCTACCAACCTACTTATTATTATTATTATTATTTATTATTAATATTATATACTTCTGTGTATCCAAAACATTACTGGGACCTATAAATACTATGTATATATTTCTAGACAATAGTATGTGACTAAGGTAGGTAAAAACGTTCACCTGTCACTGTGTTTGTGACTATTTGAGCACTATTTCAGTATCTAATACTGGTGTCATAACAAATATTAATCCTTTGGGGGTCGCCAGGCCCTCTCAGAGACTTGTTCTCAGGGTCGCCAAAATTTAAAAAAAAAAATTATTTTTTCTTGTGAAAAGACAGAGAATCTTTTCCCGATCATAATGACACCAAAAGTATGAAATTTGATGGAAAACTTATGGAATTATGCTCTCGCGAAGTTAGCAGTCTTGACAATTTTTACGCAACAGCGATTTTGCTCACTTTGAGCCCTATTTTCTGCCAATTCCAGTGTACTAGTCGACAAAAATCATAACTATTTCGCTAGAACTCCATTTTTTCTATCGAATGAGTACAAGAAACCACCCATTTACCGATTTCAACTATCCAATAAAGTGGTCAGAATTTAGCAATTTTGCCAATTTCACATAAATTTCAAAAGATGCCAATTTCTGAATAGGGTCCAGAATAAACAAGAAAGACATTCCTTGCACTAAAATAACAAGTTCTCTGTTCGTTAGTCACATCCCCAGGCCCCTCTTATATTTCTTTGGCTTTCCACTTTGAATTTTTATTCTTACAAAAAATAGAAGATTTACTGTTATACAGACTACTGCATTAGTGTAAAAATGGTATAAATAATATCAGTACACTTGTGAAAGAATATTAGACTCACCAGTTGACGTGTATTGGATGCTTGGCATGATTTTTTTACTTTTGAACTTCGGTAAAAATCGAACATTTCTGCTACTTTGAGCTCAATTTCAAGGTACTTTTCATTGTAAAACCAGTCAAAATCGTCTCAATTTCTGTAACATGTCTTCCATTCTATAAAATGAGGCCAAGAAAACTAGAATACAACAATAAATACCATACGAAAATACAGTCCGAAGTCGCTGTTTTAATCCAAAAACAGGGTCAAAGTTTTTTTTTTCCTCTTACGCACTGTGTGCTGCAGGATTTTTTTTTTATACTGCACTCACTGACCACATAGACCCATTCTTTCATATGTAGGCCTACCAGCTTTC
>NC_069400.1:63572217-63607217 GCF_026875155.1 Cherax quadricarinatus | reverse complement strand
CTGCTGCTACATACACCATACTTCTCAGACAAGAACTGATGGAAACAACATGTTATACAAGCTCAGGGATGTTTCTATGTATCTGAAACAAGCATAGCGAGTATTTATTATCCCTTCATGAACCTTGTCAAAAGTAGACTGTCATTCAAGCAGTATATATCAAGGAGAGGAAATGCTCTGGTATCAAGCTGTTCGTGTTGTGATTGTGAAACTGCCCTGGTATTGGATCAGATTGTGTACACAGGAAGCAGATAACTGGTGATTTCCTGCATGTGAACATGACAGATGTGTGTAGAACAGTATCAACACATGCCCAAGTTTAATGCTGGCACTGGTACTTGTGAGGTGCAGGTGTTTCATGCCAATGACATCAAGCCATTTCAGTGGCATGACAAACATGTGACATTGTCGACAATGATTCACCATGTGAAATGAAAAGACACTGAAAGGGTGAATACACACACTAATGAATCCATTCTGAGATCAGCTGTTGTCGTGGATTACACTGCCAATGTGTGAGTGGTGGACCAATGCAACATGTGGATGGGATTTGCTGATTATGACCATAAGAGTTACAAGTGGTACACGAAACTCTTCTTCTATCTTGTGGACATTTCATTGCTCAATGCTTACAATATGTACCAGGTCAGGAACCAGCAACAGGCCACAAATGGCCACTTAAATATGTCTCATCAGATAAATAATACACAAATACCAGGTCAAAACACCTACACTACACTTGTGCTGCAATAATGATCAGATACCCTCCTTTCCTAACGACACTTCCTGCTACAGACATTAAGAAATGGGCTTAGAAGAGATGTCATGCTTGTACACACACAAGGTGCCCAGGAAAGTGCAGAGATGCATGCTTTGTGTGTGGAGACGTATAAAACTCAGAGTGTATGGAGCTGTGTTTCAAGAACTTCCACAGACTGCAACAATTCTAGCAACATTACCAATGGCTGTATATGTGCACATGTATATTAGAACAGCAGTAATGTGAAATATTTGAACCTGTGTTTGTTTACATTATAGTGTAAACATGTTCTGGAACACCGTACTGATGACACTGTAAAGTGCGAGTATTGTGTTGTATACAACAGGTAGATATATGTATACAGTGGAACCTTGACTTACAAGTTTAATCCGTTCCAGGAGCTAGCTCATAACTCAATTTACTTGTATATCAAATTAATTTTCCTCATTTAAATTAAATGAAAGCCATTAATTCGTTCCTGCACTCTGGAGAGATGAGAAAAAATACTTGAATATGACGCTATTATCAACTGTACGGCTTATTTATCTATCACAATTTATTTATTTATTTATTTATTTATTTAGTAATTTGAGCATACATACAGAGGTACAAAAAAATACAGGTAAGAGCAGCATGCCAAAGCCACTTGTATGCATAGCATTACAGGCTGGCTTAAAATTAACTTAAGATTAACTAAGCAATGATGAAATCAGTGATAAAACATTATTGTAAACAGATAACTATAAAGCACAAATGAGTATTACAAAGACAGGTCATATGGTTGCATGCATTGCTGTACATTCAGTCGAATGGAGTATTCTGTTAGGTAGTGTATTTAAAAAATAACAAAGTTAGATTGGGTTTTAGGTTTAACATTTATGTGATATAATTGTGAGAAACATTTAAGATATACAATTTATAAGGTTCAGTTATTCAGTATTTATTTGGTTTTGGGTGAGTAAGTGATCTTTGAGAAGAGACTTGAATTTATAAACAGGTAGTGTTTCTTTTATATTTACAGGTAATGAATTCCAGATTTTAGGGCCTTTTATGTGCATTGAGTTTTTGCATAGCGTGAGATGGACACGAGGAACATCAAAGAGTGATCTGTGCCTTGTGTTATGGTCATGTGTTCTGTTGAGGTTGGCAAGGAGATGTTTGAGGGGAGGGTTAATATCAGAGTTAAGTGTTCTATGTGTGTAATAGGTGCAGTAATAAGTATGGATGTTTTGTATGGTGAGTAGGTTTAGTGTATTGAATATAGGTGGAGTGTGCTGCCTGTAGTGAGAATTTGTTATCATTCTAACTGCAGCCTTTTGTTGGGTAATTAGTGGTCTGAGATGGTTAATTGTTGTTGAGCCCCATGCACAAATTCCATAGGTGAGATAGGGGTAAATAAGAGAGTGATATAGGGCCAGGAGGGCTGACTGTGGAGCATAGTACCGTATCTTCGATAGTATGCCTACAGTCTTGGAAATTTTCT
Organism: Cherax quadricarinatus; assembly: GCF_026875155.1. Lineage (NCBI taxonomy): Eukaryota > Metazoa > Arthropoda > Malacostraca > Decapoda > Parastacidae > Cherax > Cherax quadricarinatus. The sequence goes on along the minus strand of NC_069400.1, from coordinate 63,604,974 downwards.
TAGAAATTTGTTGTACATGTATATGTGTATGAAATTTGAGTCTATTATCAAGGTGGATTCCTAAGAATTTTCCCTCTGTTAGCTTTGTGATAGGTGATCCATTTATCATTATGTTAAGAGGGACATCTGTAGCTCTGTTACCAAACTGAATGAAGTAGGTTTTGTCAATGTTTAGTGTAAGTTAGTTAGTCCTCATCCAGGTAGATATTTTCTGTAATTCGGTATTTACAGTATTGGCTAGCGTGACTGGGCTCGGGTGAGAGAAGATGTATGTAGTGTCATCTGCAAATAATGTGGGTTTGAGTAATTGCGAAGCATTTGGTAGGTCATTTATGTATAGGAGAAAGAGAAGAGGGCCAAGGACACTTCCCTGTGGGACACCAACTGTAATTGGTTGTGCGGAAGAGTTTGCCCCATTTGCGTACACATATTGGCTTCTGTTGCTGAGGTATGACTTGAGGTAATTGGGGGAGTGCCCTCTTATACCACAGTGCGACAATTTTACGTGGAGCAAGTCATGGTCAACTGTTTCAAAAGCTTTACGTAAGTCAATGAAGATCCCCAGTGGGACTTCTTTTTTCTCTATTGCAGTGTATATATGTTCTAGCATGTGTATAATAGCATCATTAGTATTTTTATTAGGCCTGAATCCAAATTGGCAGGGGTTGAGTATGTTTTGGGAGATGAGGTAGGAGTAGATTCGTTTATGAATTAATTTTTCGAAGATTTTTGAGAGAGGGTGTAAGTTGGATATTGGCCTATAGTTAATCAACTCTGTTTGGTCTCCTCCTTTATGGATTGGGGTGACCCTTGCTATTTTGAGAACTGTAGGGAAGGTGGAGGATTCAATGGATTTGTTAAAGAGTGTTGCAATGATTGGTGATAGCACTTGTGACACTTTTTTGTATATAAAGGGTGGTAAGGTATTTAAATCTCCTGCCTTGTTTTTTAGTGCGTTGATAATAAGGGAGACTTTGTATGGGTTAGTCGGAGCTAGGAACAGTGTGTTCGGGTAGTTGCCAGTGAGGTAGTCATTTGGTGGGGTATCTGAGCTTGGGATTTTATTGGCAAGGTTTTGTCCTATAGTGGAGAAGAAATCATTGAGTCTGTTTGCTGTTTCTGTTGGTGGGAGTTGGGGTTCATCTGATTTTGCTAATTTTATTTTGCTATTTCGTGATATCTTTTTTGTTCCCAGAATTTCTGATAGGGTTTTCCAGGTCTTTTTTTATATCACCTCGTAAGTTGGATAATCTGAGTACATGAGAGGGGACAGGCGCAGAGTTATGTAAACAAACCAGGCGAACGTAAGTTTTGTAAACAAACCATTTTCTCCAGGCTACCGCCGTAAAGCGGTTATTCTTGCCGTCACTTGTACAAGTTATCTGGCTCCCACATCTTATATTTATGTTTATTTATTCTATTGTGGGGTGTATTTATCATCTTTTTATGTTATGTATCGTGTTTATTATATAATTTTGAAAAAAAATATCATGGATGGATTAATGAAAATGTGTATATTAACGTAATATATGACATTTAATGAGACTCGGTGAGTATTGTTATTATTATTATCATTTCTAATATGGCGTCACTTGTGCAAGTCGTCTGCTACCACATCTCACATTTATGTTTATTTATTCTACTGTGGGGTGTATTTATCTTATTTATATGTTATGCATCGTGTTTATTATATAATTTTGAAAAAAATATCATAGATGGATTAATGAAAATGTGTATATTAACGTAATATACGACATTTAAATGACTCGATGATTATTATTATCATTACTAATATGACGTCTGGAGACATAAGACACTTACCGATTTTCATGTGTACCTGCATGCAAGCACAGAATGTAAGTTTATTTAGGTACAGGTATACATAAGTATAATTATCAGAGTATATATAAAATATGAAATAACTTTTAAAAACATTTGAAATTTTGGAGTTTCCAGACAAAATGGAGAGACTTAGTGCTTACTAAGCTCACAGAGAATGTAAACAAACAGGGTGGGGCACGGTGACCGTATTAGAAAGTCAGGTGGGGGGAGCCGTATAGCGAGTTTTGGTCATAATTTGAAATGACCGTATTAGCGGAACGCCGTAAAGTGAAACGCCATAAAGCGGGGCCCTCCTGTACAGTACTGCAACTAACCAGGGATTGAACCCATTATATTTACCCAGCTTCCTGGGGCACTAGGCAAATTTCTAGACACCTTTATCCACTCGTGTCAGGAGACATGCCCGCTGTTACTGGATACCTGATGTTTGGTCACATGGTGGCCTAGTGGACAAAGGTGTCAAGAAACTTACCTAGTATCCCAGGAGGCTGAGTAAATGTCACAGGTTCAGTCCCCGGTCAGGCACAGTATTGTATCTGCTTAAACCACTTTGTTCTGTGGATACATTAAAAGATGTTTTGTGAGGCACTTGTGTATGTAGATATGTTTTCTTTTTTTTTTTTTTTTTGCTTTATGGCATTTTGATTTTAAGCATTCTACAAATAATCCAAAATATGTCTTGCTTGGACTGCAATCCATACTCTGCATTTAGTACTGTACTCTAACACTGAATTTTTCTTTGTATCAGTACTGTAGTACTTATACAATGAAAGTGGATTTGTATCAGAAATGTGAAAACTGGTGTTTTTCTGTTCTTAGACACAAGAAATTGTTATAAATGTGGAAGGGGTTATATCTTGGGGCAGGGACCATATTTCAGATTCCCCTTCAACAAGAAAGGCTTGTTGAGGTGTTGCTTTATTGCTATACCTCTAACCCAAACTTTGATTGCAAAGCTAATTAGCTGAAAGGTAAGCTAGAGCCTAGTCTATGACTGCAGTTTAGACAGTTTAATTAGGCTAGGCATATAGGTGAAAGTACCTTCAGTACAAATACTGTTGTATCTCAAAAGGTCTGCAGCTTTGCAACATAGGTGCCAGCAGGCCAATTATGGTTAGACATCCCCTTGGAAGGCAATGAGACAAGGAATTTCTCCATCTGGCTCCCTAAATCCCTCCAGGTAAGCCAGTAAAGGTACCTTAAATCTCAGGGTTTCTACAATTCCACAATACACAAATATTTTTTGACAGCTTACATTGTAAGGCTAGCAGTGGGACTGGAGTCTTCTACAGACCTCACTCAGAGATTTTGACCAGTCAAATATTAAGCAGAGCCCCGTCATATAAGGTTATGTACGCTGTTAACTAGGTATGGGATGGCTGGTATTTAATGTGGATTTTGGCTGATCATTTTTATCAACAAAACTGAACCATGCAATGAATGTGAATTTGTAATGGTACTGTTGAACTCATATAATGAATGTAGCTTTGTATTATTAATCTATTCATTTAGTCAATCATAAACCTATAAACCCTCACCTAAAGTGAGAAACGAGGCGAGCACGAAGAAGCCTTGCCAGGTTGTCGAGCTTCTTGGTCTGCTCGGAGGACAAGCCTGACCCCAGGAGCACAAGTTTGTCCACAAGTGGCAACATGGGTGGTGGTCGCTGCAGCGAGGTATCTTCAGGAGTGTCCAGCGCTTTGTTGAGTTCTTCAGCTCCAGCACAGAGGGAAGCAAGGGACCTGTTGGATACATGTGGTAACATGAGTGGTGGCTGCTACAGTGAGGTGTTTTAGATACAAGTGGTAACATGAGTGGTTGCTGCTACAGTGAGGTGTTAGATACAAGTGGTAACATGAGTGGTGGCTGCTACAGTGAGGTGTTAGATACAAATGGTAACATGAGTGGTAGCTGCTACAGTGAGGTGTTAGATACAAATGGTAACATGAGTGGTGGCTGCTACAGTGAGGTGTTAGATACAAATGGTAACATGAGTGGTGGCTGCTACAGTGAGGTGTTAGATACAAGTGGTAACATGAGTGTTGGCTGCTAAAGTGAGGTGTTCTCAGGAGTAACAAGAACTTTGTTTAGTTCTTCAGTTCCAGCACAAAAATAAGCAAAAGACCTGATAGACACAATTATGGTTTAAATATGTAATACATACGAGATGCTATCAACAAGTACAGTAAAAAAAATATATGGGCTTACATAATTACCTACTAGAAGTAGTCTGCCTTGAAGTACTCTACTTGGGAGGCTATACACTGATCCCAGCACTTCTGCCACTTCTCAAAACATTTCTGAAACTCTTCTTTCCTAATGGCATCTAGCATGGCCTGTGATTCTTGAATCTCCTCCACATCACAAGAATGCTGGCAATCAAGTGCCAATATTTTTAGGACAAGAAAGAAATCACAAGGGGCTAGATCTAGGGAGTAGGGAGGGTGGGGTATGACCATCATGTTGCTTTTGGCCAGAAAACGCTGATCTTGAGTCAGCAAGTCGGGCACAAATTTCGTACGAAGTCACTCGTTTCATGTTCGAATTTTCTGTCAATGTGCTTTAACATGACCCATAACAAATACCCACAGCACTTGCAATGTCCTGGATACTCTCATGATGATCTCTGAGAATAGCCTTTCTTGCTTTTCAATGTTAGGGTTTATTTTTGATGATGATGAACAGTGTGTTCATCAACCTTAAATGTTCATTCTGCTTTGAACTGAGAAAATCATTCATAACACTGCTTTGTTGCCAAATACTTCTTGAATCACTGAGTTTCACTTGCCATTTTACTGAGCTTGAAACAGAATTTCACACACAACCCTCAACAGAATGACCGACTGCACTGAAACTTGCCACAGCATGATCTATGCTGCTACCATATTTCACCCAGGAAGCATGTAAAAATTTGAGTCTGGGAACTTTCTAACAGAACCTCATACAATAAATAACATAAGATAGATAGGAAATAAATGATAATGAATGTGCTTCCTTATTTGGCTTACCCTACCATGGTAGGAAACACAGGAGAAGACAACCAGTGCCCAGCACACTACCATTTCTAAATCTCTTCAAATTTGGTATTCAAGGTTATCCTGTGCTCAGAACTTAAATCTGTAAATATTAACTCAGTTTGACCTATAGGCCAGGAGTAATGACCTAAACAATTTTGAGGTTTTAAACTGCTTAAGAAATCCCAATTAACTTAAGACCACTGAATCAGTTTAAAGAATTAATGTACGGTAGGGCCCCACTTATATGGCAGGTTAGGTTCCAGGCTACTTCTGTAAAGCGGAAATCGCTGTAAAGTGAAACACACTTTTTTTCCACTTATAAATGCATAGAAATACAGGACTTCCTCAACATTCATGAGGGTTAGGGGATCAAGAGCCTCACGAATGTTGAAAAATTGCAAATGTTTGGTGCCCCAATATATTGTAGGGAAATATAATACTGCTTCCTTAACCTGTTGAACCATGAACAATCATAAAATACATGAAAACATCGTAAAATATTCTACTATATACGTACATGTTATGGTTTAATAACATGTATGTTATTAAATACCACTGCCTCAACCAATGCCTCTACCACTGCCTCAACCACTGTGGTGCACTGCCTCGTATTTTTGAACAATCTCTTTCTTTAATTCTATCGTGTTTCTCAATTTTTTTTATCAAAGGGCTGGCACTAGCAAGTTTCTTTGGGCCCAAGGTTAATTATGTAGCAGTCACACTCAATCTACAAGCATCGAACACAATGAATTATTGTGAAATGTTCGGAAGAGCGCGGCGGCTAATGCTCACTCCTGCATAAACAAAGCCACAGTGACTCACGATGCCTCCCACCACTGCTTCAACCCTCGTATTGTATTTTTGTATGCAATTTCCTTCTTCAATTCTACCGTTTTATTGTTATTATTATTAACATTTATTATTAAAGTGGAACCTCAAAAATCGAACTTAATCCGTTCCAGGAGCTAGTTCTAAATTCAAAAAGTCTGAAATTCGAAGCAATATTTCCCATAAGAAATAATGGAAATACAATTAATCCGTTCCAGAAACCCAAAAATATTCACACAAAAAATACATTTTATAGAGATTAATTACAGTTTTACATACAACAAATACTATAGTTTTTAATTATGTATAGTAATACATATAAAATAACATTTTTACTTACCTTTATTGAAGATTGGTGATGGCATCTGTAAGATAGGGAGGAGGAGAGAGAGAGAGTTGGGGTTAGTGTTTGGAAGGAGAATCCCCCTCCATGAGGACTTCAGGTAAAGCCCTCTCTGGGGTTACTTCCCTTCTCTGTCTTTTAATGCCACTAGGACCAGCTTGAGAGTCACTGGACCCCTGTCTCACAAAATAACTGTCCACAGTCCTCTGTTTCTGGTGCCTCTTTAACATTTCCCTAAAATGGGACATGGTTCTGTCACTGAACTTGTTGCAAAGATGGCTTGTTTCAGCTTGCTCAGGGTGGTACTTCTGCACAAACATTTGGACATCATTCCACTTGGCACAGATCTCCTTAATCTTTGAAGAAGGCACCTCATCCACTCCCTATATTAACACCTTCTGCAACATCAGCTTCCTTGATCTGTTCTTTCTTTGACAGGATAGAACCGATGGTCGACTTGTTTTTCCCATACATCCTGGCAAGCTCAACAAGTCTCACATCACTCTCATACTTCTGTATTATTTCCTTCTTCACATCTATGGTGTTTCTCACTTTCTTTACCACAGGGGTACCACTAGCAAGTTTCTCTGGGCCCATGGTAGCTTATTTTACAGTCCCACAAGCACTAAACACAACGAAATAATCGTAAAATACATGAATGAGAGCGCAGGTTAGTGTTCACTCAAGCATAAACAAACCTAGACTGCTCACGGCGCCTGCGCGGGGACGCGGACAGAGCGGGCGGCAGACAGGTCCCGTACCCGGCAGTCCGAAAATAGGGGCGCGATCGATAATAGGGACACAGTTTGTCCGAAAAAATGGTCCTATTTTCGAAACGTTCGATATGTGATATGTTTGATTTTTGAGGTTCCACTGTATTGTTATTATTATTATTAATAATGTTATTAAATACCATTGCCTCCACCACTGCCTCTACCACTGCCTCCACCACTGCCTCCACAACTGCTTTGACCACTGCCTCAACCACTGCCTCCACCACCACCTCAACTGCTGCCTCAATCGCTGCCTCTACCACTACCTCCACCACTGCCTTTACCACTGCCTCTACCACTGACTAAACCACTGGAGTCACACTCAATCTACAAGCACCAAACACAATGAATTATTGTGAAATGTTTGGAAGAGCATGAAGGCTAATGCTCACTCAAGCATAAACAAAGCCAAACCGACTCATGATGCCTCCCACCACTGCTTCAACCCTTGTATTTTTGTACAATTTCCTTCTTCAATTCTATCACATTATTATTATTATTAGCAGTAGCAGTAGCAGAAATGTTAGATTCTTTGCCATGTTCAAGAGTTTGTAGATGAATGGTTCAGAGAACCGACATGTTGATATATTATCAACATGTTCAAGAGTAAACAAATGATGTCGCCGTCCAATACATGTCAAAATGGCCATTTCAATATACAGTCATGAATGGGTTGACATTATATATATATACTGTAGCTTAATAGCAAATAATGAACAAACAAAACACTCACCACACTGAGTGGTGGGTGGGCTGGCTGCCAGTTGCGGGAGTCGGAGGGAGGATAGTAGGGACGCACGGTGACGGAAAACTTAAATATGATTTGGCGGCTAGGAATTTGAAGGTTGGGAATTCGCGAATGTGTAAAGCCCACGAAAGTTGAAAACGCGAATGTTGAGGGAGACCTGTACTAGATAACAAGTTTACACTAACATATATTAAGTTAGCAATAGAACTAGGCATTAAAAAACAATAAGTAGTAGTATATATATTTTTTATTAACACATCGGCCGATTCCCACCAAGGCAGGGTGGCCCAAAAAAGAAAAACTTTCATCATCATTCATCCCATCACTGTCTTGCCAGAAGGGTGCTTTACACTACAGTTATAAAACTGCAACATTAACACCCCTCCTTCGGAGTGCAGACACTGTACTTCCCGTCTCCAGAACTCAAGTCTGGCCTGCCGGTTTCCCTGAATCCCTTCATTAATGTTACTTTGCTCACACTCCAACAGCACGTCAAGTATTAAAAACCATTTGTCTCCACTCACTCCTATCAAATACGCTCATGCACGTTTGCTGGAAGTCCAAGCCCCTCGCACACAAAACCTCCTTTACCTCCTTCCTCCCTCCAACCCTTCCTAGGCAGACCCTTACCCCGCCTTCCCTCCACTACTGACTTATTCACTCTCGAAGTTATTCTGTTTTGTTCCATTCTCTCTACATGTCTGAACCCCCTCAACAACCCCTCCTCAGCCCTCTGGATAATAGTTTTGGTAATCCCACACCTTCTCCTAGTTTCCGAACTACGAATTCTCTGCATTATATTCACACCACACATTGCCCTCAGACATGACATCTCCACTGCCTCCAGCCTTCTCCTCGCTGCAACATTCATCACCCATGCTTCACACCCATATAAGAGCGTTGGTACAACTATATTTATTATTATTATTATCACACTGGCCGATTCCCACCAAGGCAGGGTGGCCCGAAAAAGAAAAACTTTCACCATGATTCACTCCATCACTGTCTTGCCAGAAGGGTGCTTTACACTACAGTTTTTAAACTGCAACATTAACACCCCTCTTCAGAGTGCAGGCACTGTACTTCCCATCTCCAGGACTCAAGTCCGGCCTGCCGGTTTCCCTGAACCCCTTCATAAATGTTACTTTGCTCACACTCCAACAGCACGTCAAGTATTAAAAACCATTTGTCTCCATTCACTCCAATCAAACACGCTCACGCATGCCTGCTGGAAGTCCAAGCCCCTCGCACACAAAACCTCCTTTACCCCCTCCCTCCAATCTTTCCTAGGCTGACCCCTACCCCGCCTTCCTTCCACTACAGACTGATACACTCTTTAAGTCATTCTGTTTCGCTCCATTCTCTCTACATGTCCGAACCACCTCAGCCCTCTGGACAACAGTTTTGGTAATCCCGCACCTACTCCTAACTTCCAAACTACGAATTCTCTGCATTATATTCACACCACACATTGCCCTCAGACATGACATCTCCACTGCCTCCAGCCTTCTCCTCGCTGCAACATTCATCACCCATGCTTCACACCCATATAAGAACGTTGGTACAACTATACTCTCATACATTCCCCTTTTTGCTTCCACGGACAAGGTTCTTTGTCTCCACAGACTTCTAAGTGCACCACTCACTGTTTTTCCCCCATCAATTCTGTGATTCACCTCATCCTTCATAGACTCATCTGCTGACACATCCACTCCTAAATATCTGAATACATTCACCTCCTCCACACTCTCTCCCTCCAATCTAATATCCAGTCTTTCATCTCCTAATCTTTTTATCCTCATAACCTTACTCTTTCCTATATTCACTTTTAAATTTCTTATTTTACATACCCTAACAAATTCACCCACCAACCTCTGTAACTTCTCTTCAGAATCTCCCAAAAGCACTGTGTCATCAGCAAAGAGCAACTGTGACAACTCCCACTTTGTGATTGATTCTTTGTCTTTTATTTTAACTCCACAACTCATGCCAAGACCCTAGCATTCACTTCTCTTACAACCTCATCTATAAATATATTGAACAACCACGGTGACATCACACATCCTTGTCTAAGGCCTACTTTTACTGGGAAATAATCTCCCTCTCTCCTACATACTCTAACCTGAGCCTTGCTATCCTCGTAAAAACTCTTCACTGCTTTCAGTAACCTACCTTGTATACCATACACTTGCAACATCTGCCACACTGCTCCCCTATCCACCCTGCCATATGCCTTTTCCAAATCCATAAATGCCACAAAGACCTCTTTACTCTTATCTAAATACTGTTCACCTATGTTTCACTACACAAATAACCCGCACATAGAAGAGAGCAGCATACGACGACGTTTTGGTCCGACTTGGACCATTAACAAAGTTACAGTAACCAGAAGTGGAGCAGGATGGCTATATAGAGGAGGAGGAGGAGGAGGAGGCGGCGGAGGAGGCAGCGGCTGTGGCGGTGGTGGCGGCAGTGGCGGCGGCTGCGGTGGTGAACTAAGGAGGTGGAGCCAGCCAAATATAAAGAAAGGGGAGCACTGCAAGGGAGCTAGGTGCCCACAGAGGGAGAGCAAGTGCACAGAGGTGGGGAAAGGGGAAGTGATGAAATAAATAAATAAATAAGGAACAGAAACACACGACAGAAGACAAAAAAAAAAAAAAAAGGAAAGAGGAAAGGGGAAGAGGGAGAAGAAGAAAAAATGAGGAATCAGGTTAAGTCACGGGTGTTCTGAAGTTTGGAGCATTTTACAATGTAGTGGGAGAGGAAGGCATCTACAGAGACGAAGCCAGGACTAAGAATCATACAAGGAAAGCTGTGTATTAGAGAGGATTTAACAAGACGGCGACTGTTAAAGTTGGAAGTAGAGAAGACAGTTTTAGCAGAAGACCAGTCTATAGGATGGCTGTGATCTCTGACGTGACAGAAAAGAACATTGTTAGTGTCGTCAAGCCTAACACTATTTTTGTGCCCCCTAAGTCTGTCAGAAAGAGATCAGCCAGTTTCTCCAAAGTACTGAAGAGGACAGGAGGAGCAAGAAATAGAGTAGACACCAGGAACATCTGTAGAGGGAGGAGAGGTAGGAACGAGATTAGCGCGAAGAGTGTTAGTCTGGCGGAAAGTAAGCTTGATGTCTAAGGGACGGAGAGAATTGTTGAGATTAGAAAGACCAGAAATGTAGGGAAGGCTCGTGAGAAGGCAGAGTCTATGAAATGGGAAGGGTAGCCAAGATGGGAAAACGAATTATGAAGAGTGGAAATTTCTGCTGGAAGGGCGTGAGGATCACAGATGCGGAGGGCACGGAGAAAGAGGGAGATAAGAACACTTTTCTTGACAGGGGAAGCATGATAGGAAAAGTGGTGAATGTACATGCCACTGTGCATAGGTTTTCGGTAAACGGAAAAGGAAAAACCTGTATCTGTGCGGTGGACATGGACATCAAGGAATGGAAGCAAGGAATTAGAATTCCCATTCAGCTTTAAACTTAATGGAAAGGGCAAGATTATTAAGAGCTTCAAGAAAAGGTTGGATGAGATTGGAGTGGTGAGGCCACAGAGCAAAGATGTCATCCACATAGCGGAGCCAGAGTGAAGGTTGCACATCGATGGTAGGAAGAAGAACAGTCTGGAAGTATGCCATGTAAAGATTAGCAAGGACAGGAGAGAGAGGAGAGCCCATAGCGACACCGAAGGTTTGAGAATAATATTTCCCTTGGAAGGAAAAGGAATTAGAGTCCACACAGAGGTGGATAAGATCAAGAAAGACTTCAATAGGTATAGGGAGATGTAGAAACCCTTCAAGGGCCTTCTCTCTAAGGAAATCAAGGACATCATCAAGAGGGACTCAACATCAAGACTAAGCATCTTACAGGTTGGGAGAGAGCGAACCCGTTCAATGAAGTCTTGAGAGTGACGGTGTGCGGGTTATTTGTGTATCGTTCCAGTCACGGTATTGTGCCTATTTTTGTTATTTATGTTTCACTGTAAACACTTGGTCTATACACCCCCTACCTTTCCTAAAGCCTCCTTGTTCATCTGCTATCCTACTCTCTGTCTTACTCTTAATTCTTTCAATAATAACTACCATACACTTTACCGGGTATACTTAACAGACTTATTCCCCTATAATTTCTGCGCTCTCTTTTATCCCCTTTACCTGTAAACAAAGGAACTATGCATGCTCTCTGCCAATCCCTAGGTACTTTACCCTCTTCCATACATTTGCTAAATACACATATAATACACATATTAAATACACATATAATACACTTATTACTTACCTTAAAATATTTGTAGTCTTAATCTAGGGTGGTATGTATGGTAGCCAGCCAGCCTACCATATCAGGCCAACCCACCCACACATATTCTATGACATGTAAGCATCCCAGAGCGATAAAATGCCTATACAGTTCACTCATTACTTATCTTAAAATATTTGTAGTCTTAATGTAGGGTCAGAGGTGAGTAAACGAGATAAAGAGAATACAGTGGACCCCCGCATACCGTTGGCCTTACATAACGTTAAATCCGCATACCGATACATTTTATCGCTAAGATTTTGCCTCGCATACCGCTAAAAAACCCGCTCAACGCTGTTCGTCCGAGACACATCTATGTGAGGCCTGAGCCAGCCTCACACGTTCCGCCGGTGGCACTGTTTACAAGCCAGCCTCCGCGGTAACATCCAAGCATACAATCGTAACATTTCGTATTATTACAGTGTTTTTGGTGATTTTATCTGCAAAATAAGTGACCATGGGCCCCAAGAAAGCTTCTAGTGCCAACCCTGTGGTAAAAAGGGTGAGAAATATTATCGAAATACTGTGGTGCCATGGTCAACTGCTGATGCTGCTGCTGCTGCTGCTGCTGTAGCACTGTCAGCTGCTGCTGCTGCTGTACCACCGTCAGCTGCTGCTGCTGCTGTACCACCGTCAGCTGCTGCTGCTGCTGTACCACCGTCAGCTGCTGCTGCTGCTGTTGTAGTACCGTCTGCTGCTGCTGTAGTACCATCTGCTGCTGCTGTAGCATCGTCTGCTGCTGCTGTAGCATCATCTGCTGCTGCTGTAGCACTGTCAGCTGCTGCTGCACTGTCAGCTGCTGCTGCTGCTGTAGCACTGTCAGCTGCTGCTGCTGCTGTAGCACCGTCAGCTGCTGCTGCTGTAGCACCGTCAGCTGCTGCTGCTGCTGCTGTACCACCGTCAGCTGCTGCTGCTGCTGTTGTAGTACCGTCTGCTGCTGCTGTAGCATTGTCTGCTGCTGCTGTAGCATTGTCTGCTGCTGCTGTAGCACTGTCAGCTGCTGGTGCTGCTGTAGCACTGTCAGCTGCTGCTGCTGCTGCTGTACCACCGTCATCTGCTGCTGCTGCAGTACCGTCTGCTGCTGCTGCTGTAGTACCATCTGCTGCTGCTGTAGCATCGTCTGCTGCTGCTGTAGCACTGTCAGCTGCTGTTGCTGCTGCTGTAGCACCGTTGTTGGTGTGGCTTATTGAGAATACCAAGAAACAATTAACCCCAGAGGGTTAGCCACCCAGGATAACCCAAAAAAGTGTGTCATTGAAGACTGTCTAACTTATTTCCATTGGGGTCCTTAATCTTGTCTCCCAGGATGCAACCCACACCAGTCGACTAACACCCAGGTGAACAGGGAAAAACGCCTGGAACTAGTGCTCATATTGGTGAATTTAAAGCCAGCAAAGGTTGGTTTGAGAGATTTAAGAATCGCTGTTGCTGGATCAGTCAGCTGTTGCTAGATCAGTCAGCTGTTGCTGGATCAGTCAGCTGTTGCTAGATCAGTCAGCTGTTGCTGGATCAGTCAGCTGTTGCTGGATCAGTCAGCTGTTGCTGGACCAGTCAGCTGTTGCTGGATCAGTCAGCTGTTGCTGGATCAGTCAGCTGTTGCTGGATCAGTCAGCTGTTGCTGGACCAGTCAGCTGTTGCTGGACCAGTCAGCTGTTGCTGGACCAGTCAGCTGTTACTGGACCAGTCAGCTGTTGCTGGACCAGTCAGCTGCTGCTGCACCACGGTCAGCTGATGTTGCACCATCAGCTGTCTCTGAACATGACTCGTCCTGAACCTGTCCCGAACCTGTCCATCCAGCCTGAGCGCCTGCCTTGCCGTCATTGTTTACAAGCCAGGGTGGCCGGTTGCATGCATACATTCGATACATTTTGTATTATTCCATTATTTATAGTGCTTGTAACTGCTAAATAAGCCACCATGGGCCCAAAGAAAGCTTCTAGTGCCAACCCTGTGGTAAAAAGGGTGATAAATACTATCGTACCACAGTCAGCTGCTGCTGCACCACAGCTGCAGCTGCACCATGGTCAGCTGTTGCTGCACCCAGCTGCTGCTGCACCATGGTCAGCTGCACCACAGCTGTTGATGTTGCTGCACCACCATCAGCTGTTGCTGCACCACAGTCAGCTGTTGCTGGACCAGTCAGCTGTTGCTGCACCACGATCAGCTGCTGCTGCACCATGGTCAACTGCTGCTGCACCACAGTCAGCTGATGCTGAACCACTGTCAGCTGCTGCTGCACCACAGTCAGCTGCTGCTGCACCATGGTGAACTGCTGCTGCACCACAGTCAGCTGTTGCTGAGCCACGGTGAGCTGCTCCTGCACCACAGTCAGCTGCTGCTGCACCACCATCAGCTGTTTCTGACCAACATGACTCGTCCCGAACCTGTCCGTCCAGCCCTGCCGTCATTGTTTACAAGCCAGGGTGGCCGGTTGCATGTATACATTCGATACATTTTGTATTATTCCATTGTTTATAGTGCTTGTAACTGCTAAATAAGCCACCATGGGCCCAAAGAAAGCTTCTAGTGCCAATCCTGTGGTAAAAAGGGTGAGAAATACTATCATACCACAGTCAGGTGTTGATGCACCACGGTCAGCTGTTGCTGCACCAGTTGCTGCACCACCATCAGCTGTTGCTGCACCACAGTCAGCTGCTGCTGGACCAGTAAGCTGTTGCTGCACCACAATCAGCTGCTGCTGCTGCACCACCATCAGCTGTTTCTGACCAACATGACTCGTCCCAAACCTGTCCATCAAGCCCTGCCGTCATTGTTTACAAGCCAGGGTGGCCGGTTGCATGCATACATTCAATACGTTTTGTATTATTCCATTGTTTATAGTACTTGTAACTGCTAAATAAACCACCATGGGCCCAAAGAAAGCTTCTAGTGCCAACCCTGTGGTAAAAAAAGCGAGAAATACTATCGTACCACAGTCAGCTGCTGCTGCACCACCATCAGCTGTTGCTGCACCACCGTCAGCTGTTGCTGCACCACAGTCAGCTGTTGCTGCACCACAGTCAGCTGTTGCTGCACCACCGTCAGCTGTTGCTGCACCACAGTCAGCTGTTACTCCACCACCATCAGCTGTACTACTAGAAGATGTGGAGAGTGTGTTGTTGGTGTGGCTTAACGTGAAACAATTACCGAGAAACGATTAACCCCAGAGGGTTAGCCACCCAGGATAACCCAAGAAAGCCAGTGCATCATTGAGGACTGTCTAACTTATTTCCATTGGGTTCCTTAATCTTGTCCCCCAGGATGCAACCCACAACAGTTGACTAACACCCAGGTGAACAGAAAAAACTGCCTGGAACTAGTGCTCATATTGGTGAATTTAAGTCCAGCAATGGTTGGTTTGAGAGATTTAAGAATTGTAGTGGCATACACAGTGTGATAAGGCATTGTGAAGCTGAAAAATTCATCCCCTAACAAGTGTTCAATTGTGACGAAACAGGCCTTTTCTGGAAGAAAATGCCAAACAGGACCTACATTACTCAGGGGGGAAAAGGCACTCCCAGGACACAAGCCTATGAAAGACAGGCTAACTTTCACGTTCTGTTGTAATGCTAGTGGGGATTGCAAAGTGAAGCTTTTACTGGTGTATCACTCTGAAAATCCAAGAGTGTTCAAGAAAAACAGTGTCTCATCACTCATCAATACTCTTCAATAAAGGTAAGTGTCATTTTAACATTTATTTATGTAGATATTGTGCATGTCTTATTGTTTTCTTTGTAGGGAAATGTATATTTCATGAAAAAATTTTTTTAATACTTTTGGGTGTCTGGAATGGATAAATTGGATTTCCATTATTTCTTATGGGGAAAATTAACTCGGCTAACGATAATTTCGGCTAACGATGAGCTCTCAGGAACGGATTAATATCATTAGGCGAGGGTCCACTGATATGTATTATGTGTATATATTATATATATATATATATATAATATATATAGAGGATAGGTTGTATACAGCAATACCATCCAGGGAATACTACCGTCCTTGCCAATAACTGTAAACAAAACCTGTAATTTTTGCAGTGGTAGGTCCGGTTTCTTTTTTCTTTCATACAGCTAAGTAAAGGGCATTCTCTGACCTAATTACTTCGTAAATTATCGAAGTAGATAGCCACATGACCCATATATATCACTTACAAACTATTTTTCTCCTTTATCTAAATAGTCTTGTTCGTTTTTGTTTTCTATTGTCATGGGGGAAGTGGAAAAGTATCTTTCCTCAAGGGACCCGGTCGTAGAGTTAAAACCGGGAGAAGGGGTAGTAATCCCTCTCTGACTAATTACTAAATTTAAAAGGGAAACTTCAGTATTTTTTTGGGCCCACCTCACTCGGTGGGATACGGCTGGTATGTTGAAAGAAGAAGAATATATATATATAATATATATATATAATTATTATATATATATAATATAATATATAATATATATATACAGTTTGGACCCCGTAACGAATACTATTTTCATTCCAAGTATGTTCAGGCCAAGTCTGACCCGAAATTTTTCCCATATGGAATATTGTGAAGTAGATTAGTCCATTTCAGACCCCCAAACATACACGTACAAACGCACTTACATAAATACACTTATATAATTGGTCGCATTTGGAGGTGATCGTTAAGCGGGGGTCCACTGTATATATATATATATACAGTGGACCCCCGGTTAACGTTATTTTTTCATTCCAGAAGTATGTTCAGGTGCCAGTACTGACCTAATTTGTTCTCATAAGGAATATTGTGAAGTAGGTTAGTCCATTTCAGACCCCCAAACATACACGTACAAACACACTTACATAAATACACTTACATAATTGGTCGCATTGGGAGGTAATCGTTAAGCAGGGGTCCACTGTATGTATGTATATATATATATATATAATATATATATATAGGTAGTAGGTTGGTAGACAGCAACCGCCCAGGGAGGTACTACCGTCCTGCCAAGTGAGTGTAAAACGAAAGCCTGTAATTGTTTTACATGATGGTAGGATTGCTGGTGTCCTTTTTTCTGTCTCATGAACATGCAAGATTTCAGGTACGTCTTGCTACTTCTACTTACACTTAGGTCACACTACACATACATGTACAAGCACATATATACACACCCCTCTGGGTTTTCTTCTATTTTCTTTCTAGTTCTTATTCTTGTTTATTTCCTCTTATCTCCATGGGGAAGTGGAACAGAATTCTTCCTCCGTAAGCCATGCGTGTTGTAAGAGGCAACTAAAATGCCGGGAGCAAGGGGCTAGTAACCTCTTCTCCTGTATATATTACTAAATGTAAAAGGAGAAACTTTCGTTTTTCCTTTTGGGCCACCCCGCCTCGGTGGGATACGGCCGGTGTGTTGAAAGAAAGAATATATATATATATATATATATATATATATATATCCTAGGTAGTAGGTTGGTAGACAGCAACCGCCCAGGGAGGTACTACCGTCCTGCCAAGTGAGTGTAAAACGAAAGCCTGTAATTGTTTTACATGATGGTAGGATTGCTGGTGTCCTTTTTTCTGTCTCATGAACATGCAAGATTTCAGGTATGTCTTTCTACTTCTACTTACACTTAGGTCACATTACACATACATGTACAAGCGTATATATACATACCCCTCTGGGTTTTCTTCTATTTTCTTTTTAGTTCTTGTTCTTGTTTATTTCCTCTTATCTCCATGGGGAAGTGGAACAGAATTCTTCCTCAGTAAGCCATGCGTGTTGTAAGAGGCGACTAAAATGCTGGGAGCAAGGGGCTAGTAATCCCTTCTCCTGTATATATTACTAAATTTGAAAGGAGAAACTTTCATTTTTCTTTTAGGGCCACCCCGCCTCAGTGGGATACGGCCGGTTTGTTGAAAGAAGAAGAAAGATTAGGTAGTAGGTTGGTAAACAGCAACCACCCAGGGAGGTACTACTGTCCTGACAAGTGAGTGTAAAACGAAAGCCTGTAATTGTTTTACATGATGGTAGGATTGCTGGTGTCCTTTCTTCTGTCTCATAAACATGCAAGATTTCAGGTACGTCTTGCTACTTCTACTTACACTTAGGTCACACTACACATACATATACAAGCATCTATATACACACACCCCTCTGGGTTTTCTATTTTCTTTCTAGTTCTTGTTCTTGTTTATTTCCTCTTATCTCCATGGGGAAGTGGAAGAGAATTTTTCCTCTGTAAGCCATGTGTGTTGTAAGAGGCGACTAAAATGCCAGGGGCAAGGGGCTAGTAACCCCTTCTCTTGTATAAATTACTAAATTTAAAAAGAGAAACTTTTGTTTTTCTTTTTGGGCCACCCTGCCTCGGTAGGATGTGGCCAGTTTGTTGAAAGAAAGAATATATATATATATATTACACTACAGGTCAGCTATCACTAATCTGGCAAACAGTAATCCAGTTCCATCAGTAATCCGGCACTAATTACGGCTAGCATAATTTCAAATTTCCGGGGTTGCCACACCAACCTGCTGCTGCTGTTTGGTGGAGCTACTTGCTGCATAAGTCATTCCGATTTGTTTTTCTCCATATATTGTTATAACCTGCTCACTTTTAGCCCTAGCCATGGTTCCAAAGAATAAAACAAATGCTTCTCGTTGTGTAAAACTCATACACCATACATTGTCCATAAAAGATAAGGTGGCTTTGAAGCCACTGTCTGTTGCCATGAGCTCAGGCTCACTCAGATAAGCTGTGACTGGTAAATTTGGGCGTACATATGAAAGAATAGGTCTATGTGGTAAGTGTGCACTATATAAAAAAAATCCTGTAGCACACAATGTATAATGAGAATAAACTGAGACCGTGTTTATTTTGTAAAAGAGCGACTTTGCAGTATATTTTCGTATGGTTTTTATGATTGTATTCTTATTTTTTTGGGTCTCATTTGATATAGTGAAAGATATATTACAGAAACAGATATGATTTTAGTTGGTTTCACGAAGGAAAATATCTTGCAATTGAGCTCAAAGCAGCGGAAATGTTCGATTTTTGCCGATGTTCAAGAGTAAACAAATGACATCACCATCCAGTTCGTCTTCAACTGGCCAGTCTAATACACAGGCACGAATGGGTTAACATTATTTATACAATTATTACAATAATGCAGTAGTCTGCATACCAGTAAATCTTCTATTTTTTTGAGGGAATAAAAATTCAAAATGGAAAGTAAGTGTAATATAAAAGGGGCCTGGAGACATGACTAATGAACAGAGAAAATGTTATTTTAGTGCCGGGAATGTCTGCATTGTATGTTCTGGACCCTATTTTGAAATTGGCATCTCTTGAAATTTGTGTGAAATTGGCAAAATTACCGATCTCTAACTACTTTATTGGGTAGTTGAAATAGGTAAATAGGCAGTTTCTTGTACTCGCTCAACAGAATGGAAGGAATACTAGCAAAATAGCTATGAGTTCGGGAGACTGGAATGGGCCAAAAATAGGGCATAAAGTGGGTGAAATCGCTGATACGTAAATATTGCTGTTGGGTTAAGTGTATTCTAACCTAACCGCTCTGTAATCCAGCAAAATCACTAATCCGGCACCCTACAGGTCCCGATGATGCCAAATTAGTGATGGTCAACCTGTACAAGAAAATAGTACAGGTCCGCCATCACAAATCCGGCAATCAGTTACTTGGTTATTCGGCACTAATTTTGGCTAGCATAATTTCAAATTTCCAGGGTCGCCACACCAACCTGCTGGTACTGTTTGGTGGCGCTACTTGCTGCATAAGTCATTCCAACATCTTTTTCTTCATTTATTGTTTTAACCTGCTTACTTTTAGCCCTAGCCATGGTTCCAATGAATAAAAGAAATGCTTCTCATTATGTAAAGCACCTACACAGAACATTATCCATTAAAGATAAGGTGGCTTTGAAGCCACTGTCGGTTGTCATGAACTCAGTCTCATGATGCAGGAGAATATGCTTTATTATTACGCTAATATCAACACTACAGCTTATTTGACTATCACAATTGATCTAATATGACATAAGAAACAATATAAATAACATAAAACATGTTAAATACTCCAGAATGAATAATATTTGGCATAACACCGAGCAGTTCGATGGAGGTATGAAGAGGATATGGTATACAAATACCATTCTCCTATCTCTGTCTTGGGGCTTATATTAGAGAAAATGGAGTGTAGCACAGGGCTAACTGTGATATACACTCGTACTGCACCATAAACCTGAAACAAAAAAGTTATTTTCTCCATACAGAATATCACACATAGTAGTATATGTGCAGAGAACCTAGGATAACTCAAAAAAGTCAACATGGCTTATTTCTAGTACCTGGCTTGGGTTAGCTATACAGTAGGTCCACGCTTTACGGCGTTTCACTTTACGGCGTTCCGCTAATACGACCATTTCAAATTATGACCAAAACTTGCTATACGGCTCCCCCCACCTGACTTTCTAATATGGTCACCGCGCTCCGCCCGGTTTGTTTACATTGCCTGTGAAATCGGTAAGCTTAGTCTAAGTCTCTCCATTATGTCTGGAAACTCCAAAATTTTAAGTGTTTTTTAAGTTATTTCATATTTTATATGTACTCTGATAATTATACTTATGTATACCTGTACCTAAATAAACTTATATACTGTGCTGGTGTGCAGGTTCACATTAAAATCGGTAAGAGTCTCTTATGTCTCCAGACGTCATATTAGTAATGATAATAATCATCAAGTCTCATTAACCCTTTCAGGGTCTGTCCCGTAGATCTACGGTTTTACGTTCAGGGTCCAAACCGTAGATCTAAGCCATGAGCTCAGCTCACTCTGATAAACTGTGAGTGGTACATTTGGGCCTAGATATGAGAGAATACATCTATGTGGTATGTGTGCACCACATAAAACAGATCCTGCAGCACACTGTGTATAATGAGAGAAAAAAAATTAAATCATGATTTTTCGATTAAAACAGCAACTTTGCAGTGTTTTTTCGTATGTTTTTTGTAGTTGTATTTGCGATTTCTTGGTCTCATTTGATAGAATGGAAGACATATTACAGAAATAGAGATGATTTTGATTGGTTTTAGCATTGGAAATGGCTTGAAACTGAGCTCAAAGTAGCGGAAATGTTAAATTTTTGCCGATATTCAAAAGTAAACAAACGACCTCACACGTCTAATACACGTCAGCTGGTGGGTCTAATATACATTCACAAATATGGTGATGATATTTATACAATTATTACAGTATTGCATAACAGTAAATCTTCTATTTTTTGGTGTGAATAAAAATTCATTATGTGAATAAAAAATCAAAATGGAATTTATTTGTAAAGCCTCAAAACATAACTAATGAACAGAGGAAATGTTAGTTTAGTGCCAGGAATGCCTACATTGTTCATTCTGGACCCTATTTTGAAATTGGAATATTTTGAACTTTGTGTTAAATTGGCCAAATTAACAATTTCCGATCACTTTATTTTGTAGTTGAAACAGTTGACTTGGCGATTTCTTGTGCTCAATCGATAGAATAGAAGTAATACTAGTGAAATAGCTAAGAATTTGGTTGATTGGAATAATGTAATTGGCCTAAAATGGGAGTCAAAGTCGGCAAAATCGCCGATTCGTAAATATCCCTGACACATCAAAATTCACGAGAGCATAATTTCGTCAATTTTCCACCAAATTTCGTACTTTTTGTTTTATTACCTTCACAAAAAGATTCTCTACGATGTCATAAGAAAAAATAAAAAATTTTTTTTTTGAAAATTCTTGGACACTGGTGCGTGACTCCAGATTTGGGCCTTGGACCCTGAAAGGGTTAAATGTCATATATTACGTTGATATACAAATTTTCATTAATCCATCTATGATATTTTTTCAAAATTATATAATAAACACAATGCATAACATATAAAGATGATAAATACACCCCACAATAGAATAAATAAACATAAATATGAGATCTGGTAGCCAGATAACTTGTACAAGTGACGCCAAGAATAACATTTTCTCTAATCTAACATAAGAGAAAATGTGTTACTGGGGGTAACTGTAGAAAATTATTCCTTTCGTATGTATGTAACTAAGTTTATTCAGGTATACACAAATACAGTTACATAGATTATCATACATAAAAACATATGTGTAGAGAACCTAGGATAACCCAAAAAAGTCAGAGTGACTTATTTCCATTGCCTTCACTAAGAGCATCATTTCTTCTAAAATGATGTTACATGAGAATGGGAGTGTTCTTCTTTATTTATTCTACCGTATCAACGTAGAGACAACTTGTACACAATGTAACTTGTACACAAACCAGATGTGTACACTTTGTTTACAAAACTTATGTTCGCCTGGTTTGTTTACATAACTCTGCTCATGTCCTCTCTCATGCACTCATTCTTTCTCTCTCTCATTTATTCATTTTATCTCATTTACTTACTCCTGACCCTACATTAAGACTACAAATATTTTAAGGTAAGTAAAGAGTGAACTGTATATACATTTTATCGCTCTAGGATGCTTAAATATCATAGAATATGTGTGGGTGGGTTGGCCTGGTATGGTAGCCCGGCTGACTACCATACATACCACACTTGATTTTTTACAATAAATGCTACTCATCTCACCCTAGATTAAGACTACAAATATTTTAAGGTAAGTAATGAGTAAACTGTATATGCATTTTATCACTCTGGGATGCTTAAATGTAATAGAATATTATGTGTAGGTGGGGTGGCCTGGTATGGTAGCCCGGCTGACTACCATACATACCACACTTGATTTCTTACAATAAATACTACTTGTCTCACCCTAGATTAAGACTATAAATATTTTAAGGTAAGTAATGAGTGCACTATGTGTGTATTGCACGTTTTTATTGTTTTTTGATGCCTAGTTCTAATGCTAACGTAATATATGTTAGTGTAAACTTGTTATCTAGTATTTGTATGCATTTGTAAGTGGAGAAAAAGGGTGTTCCACTTTACGGCGATTTTCGCTTTACGGCGGTAGCCTGGAACCTAACCTGCCGTATAAGTGGGGCCCTACTGTATATGATTTTTGGTAAATATTCAATTCCCAGCCAGGGTAGAAACATTAGGTGTGTTTCTTTACACCTGTTGTCTATGTTTGCCCATCAGTAAATGGGTACCTGGGTGTTAGCTGACTAGTGTGGGTGTTATCCTGGGACACTGACCTAATTTTCTTGAAATACTCTGCATAACAAGTGGCTTTCTATATAGTAATATGTCACTGATGTCAGCTAGGCCTGCATACCTTGTACATGTACGTGTAGTAAATAAAATTATTATTATTATTATTATTATTATTATATTATTTTCTCAGTTGTTTGTTGGGTTATCTTATTCAAACTTGGGCAAAGAACTAAAAGCCATAAATGAAATTGAAAGAAACCCAAAGTATTTCTTTTCATATGCCAAATCAAAGTCGAGAACAACGTCCAGTATTGGGCCCCTATTTAAACAAGATGGGTCCTACACAGATGACAGCAAGGAAATGAGTGAGCTACTCAAGTCCCAATATGACTCAGTTTTTAGCAAGCCGCTAACCAGACTGAGAGTCGACGAACAAAATTAATTTTTTATTAGAGCGCCACAAAATTTGGTTAACACAATCCTATCTGATGTTATCCTGACACCAAATGACTTCGAACAGGTGGTAAATGACATGCCCATGCACTCTGCCCCAGGGCCAGACTCATGGAACTCTGTGTTCATCAAGAACTGCAAGAAGCCTCTATCACGAGCTTTTACCATCCTATGGAGAGGGAGCATGGACACGGGGGTCGTCCCACAGTTACTAAAAACAACAGACATAGCCCCACTCCACAAAGGAGGCAGTAAAGCAATAGCAAAGAACTACAGACCGATAGCATTAACATCCCATATCATAAAAATATTTGAAAGGGTCCTAAGAAGCAAGATCGCCACCCATCTAGAAACCAATCAATTACACAACCCAGGGCAACATGGGTTTAGAGCAGGTCGCTCCTGTCTGTCTCAACTATTGGATCACTACAACAAGGTCCTAGATGCACTAGAAGACAAAAAGAATGCAGATGTAATATATAAAGACTTTGCAAAAGCCTTCGACAAGTGTGACCATGGCATAATAGCGCACAAAATGCATGCTAAAAAATAACAGGAAAAATTGGTAGATGGATTTATAATTTCCTCACAAACAGAACACAAAGAGTAGTAGTCAACAGAATAAAGTCCGAGGCGGCTATGGTGAAAAGCTCTGTTCCACAAGGCACAGTACTCGCTCCCATCTTGTTTCTCATCCTCATATCTGACACAGACAAGGATGTCAGCCACAGCACAGTGTCTTCCTTTGCAGATGACACCCGAATCTGCATGACAGTGTCTTCCATTGCAGACACTGCACGGCTCCAGGCGGACATCAACCAAATCTTTCAATGGGCTGCAGAAAACAATATGAAGTTCAACGATGAGAAATTTCAATTACTCCGATATGGTAAACACGAGGAAATTAAAACTTCATCAGAGTACAAAACAAATTCCGGCCACAAAATAGAGCGAAAAACCAATGTCAAAGACCTGGGAGTGATCATGTCGGAGGATCTCACCTTCAAGGACCATAACATTTTATCAATCGCAGCTGCTAGAAAAATGACAGGATGGATAATGAGAACCTTCAAAACTAGGGATGCCAAGCCAATGATGACACTCTTCAGGTCGCTTGTTCTATCTAAGCTGGAATATTGCTGCACACTAACAGCATCTTTCAAGGCAGGTGAAATTGCTGACCTAGAAAATGTACAGAGAACCTTCACGGCACGCATAACAGAGATAAAACACCTCAATTACTGGGAGTGCTTGAAGTTCCTGAACCTGTATTCCCTGGAATGCAGGCAGGAGAGATACATGATTATATACACCTGGAAAATCCTAGAGGGACTAGTACCGAACTTGCACACAAAAATCACTCACAACGAAAGCAAAAGACTCGGCAGACGATGCAACATCCCCCAATGAAAAGCAGGGGTGTCACTAGCATGTTAAGAGACAATACAATAAGTGTCAGGGGCCCGAGACTGTTCAACTGCCTCCCAGCATACATAAGGGGGATTACCAATAGACCTCTGACAGTCTTCAAGCTGGCACTGGACAAGCACCTAAAGTCGGTACCTGACCAGCTGGGCTGTGGCTCGTACGTTGGATTGTGTGCAGCCAGCAGTAACAGCCTGGTTGATCAGGCTCTGATCCACCAGGAGGCCTGGTCACAGACCGGGCCGCGGGGGCGTTGACCCCCGGAACTCTCTCCAGGTAAATGTATAATGGAAAGATACTTCTTAATGTACACCAAAAATGAAAGAAATCAGACCATAAATAGCGGAGTTCACTTCTCAGCCATTAGCGGCCACTTAGCGGTATATTTTTGTATGTTTTTTATGGTTATATACTCATTTTTTCGGTCTCATTTGATAGAATGAAAGATATATTACAGAAATAGATATGATTTTGATTGCTTTCATGACGAAAAGTACCTTGAAATTGCACTCACAGTAGCAAAAATGTTCTATTCATTACCGAAGCTAGTCCAAATTCCAATACGCAGTCAAGAATGGGTTGACATTATTTATACAATTATTACAATAATGCAGCAGTCTGCATAACAGTAAATCTTCTATTTTTTTGTGAATAAAAATTCCAAATGAAAAGCAAGAGTAATATAAGAGGGGCCTGTAGCCATGACTAATGAACAGAGAAAATGTTATTTTAGTGCCAGGAATGTCTGCATTGTTTATTCTGAACCCTATTTTGAAATTGGCATCTGCTGAAATTTGTGTGAAATCGGCCATATTGCCAATTTCTGACCACTTTATTGGGTAGTTGAAGTAAGTGAATGGGCGGTTTCTTGTACTCAGTTGACAGACTAGAAGTAAATAAGTTTATTCAGGTATACACAAATACAGTTATATAGATTATCATATATAGCAGTGTATGTATAGAGAACCTAGGATAACCCAGAAAAGTCACAGAGTGATTTATTTCCAGTACCAGGCTTGGGCTTGCCATATATGATTTTTGGTAAATATTTTTTTTTCTCGTTTGTTTGTTGGGCTATCTCATTGAAACTTGGGCAATGTATGATGGAAAGATGCTTCTTAACGTACAACAAAAAAAAAAAAGACGGACGATAAATAAGGGAGTTCACTTCTCAGCCATTAGCCGCCTCTTTGCAGTATAGTATTTTCGTATGGTTTTTATGGTTGTATTCTCCTTTTTTTGGACTCATTTAATAGAATGGAAGATACAGTGGACCCCCGGTTAACGAACTTTTTTCATTGCAGTAGTATGTTCAGGTGCCAGTATTGACCGAATTTTTTCCCATAAGGAATATTGTGAAGTAGATTAGTCCATTTCAGACCCCCAAACATACACGTACAAACGCACTTACATAAATACACTTACATAATTGGTCACATTTGGAGGTAATCGTTATGCGGGGGTCCACTGTATATTACAGAAATGGACATGATTTTGATTGCTTTCATGACGAAAAGTACCTTGAAATTGAGCTCAAAGTAGCGGAAATGTTCGATTTTTGCCGATGTTCAATGAACTGTGTAAGTCAAGTTGGTTAATTTTATTAAGTGTATTCTAACCTGACCACTCTGTAATCCGGCAAACTCAGTAATCTGGTACACTACAGGTCCCAATGATGCCGGATTTGTGATGGAGGACCTGTAGTACCTTCCTGGACAGTTGTTGGATTGAGTGTATTATACACTATGAAATAGTAGTACCTCCCTTGATGGAAAGTGTTTGTATTTTACATGCTCATGAGATAATAGTAGTACCTCCCTGGATGATGTGTTTTTTATACTCATATGAGAGAAGGTCAGTACCTCCCTGTAAGGTTGGTTTCTATTAAGCTACTACTATATATGGGAGTATGACCAGAGAGGTTCCTGGCACTGTTACTGGCACCCCACTACCTGTACTATACCTGGGAGTATGACCAGAGAGGTTCCTGGCAGTGTCACTGGCACCCCACGACCTGAGAAGCTTGATGATTTCTACTTGACCTTGAGTAACAGCATCATGAAGAGGGTTCTCATTACTACCTCCTGGCACATCCACTATTGCTCCATGTTGCAGCAGCAGGTCAGCAATCTTGTGGAACCCATGACTGCAAGCCTCATGCTGAAAATTATTACAAATCACCATTATTGTTCACAATAACCAGTTCAGATGACAATTTATTTTATTTATTTATTTATTTATTTATTTATAATTTGAGCACACATACAGAGGTACAAAAAAATACAGATAAGAGCAGCATGCCAAAGCCACTTATACTATGCATAGCATTACGGGCTGGCTTAAAATTAACTTAAGATTAACTAAGCAATGATGAAATCAGTGAAAAACATTAATGTAAACAGATTACTATAAAGCACAAGTGAGTATTACAAAGACAGGTCATATGGTTGCATGCATTGTTGTAAATTCAGTAGAATGGAGTATTCTGTTAGGTAGTGTATTTAAAAAATAATAAAGTTAGATTGGGTTTTAGGTTTAACATTTATGTGATATAATTGTGAGAAACATTTAAGATATACAATTTATAAGGTTCAGTTATTCAGTATTTATTTGGTTTTGGGTGAGTAAGTGATCTTTGAGAAGAGACTTGAATTTATAAACAGGTAGTGTTTCTTTTATATTTACAGGTAATGAATTCCAGATTTTAGGGCCTTTTATGTGCATTGAGTTTTTGCATAGCGTGAGATGGACACGAGGAATATCAAAGAGTGATCTGTGCCTTGTGTTATGGTCATGTGTTCTGTTGAGGTTGGCAAGGAGATGTTTGAGGGGAGGGTTAATATCAGAGTTGAGTGTTCTATGTATGTAAGAGGTGCAGTAATAAGTATGGATGTTTTGTATGGTGAGTAGGTTGAGTGTATTGAATATTGGTGGAGTGTGCTGCCTGTAGTGAGAATTTGTTATCATTCTAACTGCAATAATACAGTTACTAAACAAAGATTTCAAAACAAATAACTTTAAAGTCCTTACTTGTAGCACGAGCATTGTTATGATATATTTCTGCTTAAGACCACAAATGCAATAGAAATAATAGTATTTCTTATCATAAATTGTGGGTAATGGTGTGTGTGGATGATTGTGAAGAGAGAGTGGATATGCATGGTGTGGCCCGACTGGGTTGAGGTGGATGGTTGTTGGTTGTTGGCAAAAGTGGATGGTAGAGGATCTGGTACTAAGATCGATGGGTGGATTGGAGTATGCATAAATTCTGTAATGGATCTCTGGGCTCTTTTACCCTGCAGTACATTATACAGCTGACGGTAAGGCATCATCAGCTGGTCTAGACCCCATTTCAAAGCACTTCTTCTAGATTTGTCAGGGTCCTTTTCAGCGAAAATGTCTGCTAGTTTAGCAGCAGCATGGAACTGCTCATGTAACTGCTGCAATGTTAACTGTTTTTCTTTAGGTTCTTCTTCATCTTCTTCTGTTATCTCCCTCCTTTGTATCTGTGCATCAAGCTCTGCCAACATTTCCTCTGGATGCCCGTCGTCGTCGTCGTCGTCGTCGTCGTCGTCGTCGTCGTCGTCGTCGTCGTCGTCGTCGTCGTCGTCGTCGTCGTCGTCGTCGTCGTCGTCGTCGTCGTCGTCGTCGTCGTCGTCGTCGTCGTCGTCGTCGTCGTCGTCGTCGTCGTCGTCGTCGTCGTCGTCGTCGTCGTCGTCGTCGTCGTCGTCGTCGTCGTCGTCGTCGTCGTCGTCGTCGTCGTCGTCGTCGTCGTCGTCGTCGTCGTCGTCGTCGTCGTCGTCGTCGTCGTCGTCGTCGTCGTCGTCGTCGTCGTCGTCGTCGTCGTCGTCGTCGTCGTCGTCGTCGTCGTCGTCGTCGTCGTCGTCGTCGTCGTCGTCGTCGTCGTCGTCGTCGTCGTCGTCGTCGTCGTCGTCGTCGTCGTCGTCGTCGTCGTCGTCGTCGTCGTCGTCGTCGTCGTCGTCGTCGTCAACTTGTAAGAGTTCACTCACATCTTCATTCATATCTTCAAAACCATCACCTGGTAATCTCCTTGCCAGCTGAACAATTTCCTGAACCAGACTCTCAAGCAAGGGAAAACCAGTGAAAGAATTAACTACAGAATGCCATAACTTTCCCCAGCCTGCATTTAATGTTGATTGGAGCACTTCATTCCATGCACTTCTAGCATAGCTGATAGCATCTGCAATGTTAAATTTGTTCCAGAATCTTGATACTGCCAGGTTAGAGTCAGAGTCCTTCGATGCAACTAGTTTTTTCATAACATTTTTTCTGTAGTTACACTTGAATGACTTGATAACTCTCCAATCCAGTGGTTGTATTAGAGATGTTGCATTTGGAGGTAAAATTACAACTTTTACATGTGGGGTCACATCCAGCAAAGTTTGTGGATGAGTACAGGAATTATCAAGAATGAAGAGAGCCTTGAATACAAGGTTCTTGCTGTGCAGGTAAAACTTGACTTCAGGAATAAAGCGATGCTTAAACCAGTCAATAAATATTTCCTCTTCCATCCATGATGACGACTGATTTGACCTTCAAATTACTGGTAAGGTGTTTTCATCTACACCTTTCAAAGCACGAGGAGTCTTAGAGTGGTAAATAACCATGGGCTTACACTTGAAATCTCCTGATGCATTACCACAAAGGAGCAAGGTGAAGCAATCCTTTGATGTCTTGAAGCCCGGTGCCCTTTTCTCTTGCTGACTGATATAAGTTCGTGTTGGCATTTTCTTCCAAAAAAATACCACTAGTCCCGTCAGCATTAAACACCTGATATGGCTCATAGCCACCCTCATAAATAATTTCCTGTAATTCAGAAGGGAAATTACTTGCTGCTGTATGATCAGCTGAAGCACTTTCACCAGAAAACTTAATATTATGTAACTTATTATGCAACTTAAAGTTGTGGAAGCAGCCTGTGCTAAACATACACTCTTTTTCAGGCCTTCCTTCCTTATCACACACTGCTTTAAACAACTATAAGGCCTTTCCCCTAATTAAGACGAAATTAAGTGCTGCACCTTTCTTTGTCTTTTGTTCGATACACTCGAGCAACAAGTTTTCAGTTTTATTTTCTTGTTGTGATCTGTGTGTCATTCTTTTCATGAGGTGACATCTTGGGATATTCATTACACAAGCGCGTATATTTGCCTCTTTCCTTTTAACTGTATGAAATGACGCTTCATTAAGGCCATAGGCCCCCTCGCTATATCCACCACACGTGAGCCACTCTTAAGCCTGTCTAATATCTCGGTTTTCTTTGTAACACCTAAACTTAAACCTTTTCTTGCCACTTTCAGCAACACTTATATACCTACTGGGTGCCATGATTGCTTGGCAGACTTAGCCCTTTGGGAGTCAGCAGGTCCTCTCAGACTTGTTCTCAGGGTCGCCCAAATTTCAAAACAAAAAAATTATTTTTTCTTATGAAAAGATAGAGGTTTATTTTCTAAACATTATAGGCTAAACAAAAAATTTTTACCATCAATACTTACCGAGATATGGAGGCGTGAAGTTGACACAAAATGCGCTTTATATGGTATCATCGCTGACTGCCGTCACCCGGTATTGTTTTATTTAGTTTTTTATGTACTATTTTCTATTATTTTTTTATTTTTTTTTCCAAGTAACTTTTATGGCCTGTGAGACCAATTTTGTAAGTTATTTCTTTTTCAATAGTACACAATAACTGCATGAACACTTCTGTCACTGTTTTGTTTACAGAAAATATTTACACAAACAAACAATATGAAATGTTGTTTATTACTATTTTTCTATATTTTATATACACATATACAGTCACAGGACATGTTTCTAGAAGTTCTGCAGCGTGTGGAAATCTTTGAAACATGGTGTCATGCACAGTGGTGTTTTACACTCCTCACACATAAAACGAGTGTCTCTGCATTGTTGTGGGCATTTGTTTGTATGTGCACAGACGTAACACCTCTTCTGAGCCTTTTTCTTGAAAGCAGTAACAGGCAGTTTTACTAGGAAGTGATCACCATGCTTCAGATGAGAAAGTAGTTGTTGATAATTTAGTGAGCGGCCTATTGCAGGTGTTGTTCCTTGGTACTTGATTATTATTTGTCTGATGACAGACAAACAGAATCTGCCATATGATGGTTTGTTTCTGGTCCTCATCTTATACATATTATAAGCATTGAGCATGTCCAGAAGATGGAAAAAGAGTTTTATGTAGCACTTATAACTCATGCAAACACAATCAGCAAATCCAATCTGCATGTCACATTTGTCAACTAAGCGCATATTGAGGGTGTAATCAATCACAGCTGTAGGTTTTAGAATGGGTTCATTGCTTTCTCTATGCTGCCTGCCAGTGTCTGCCATTTCATTAGGGTGAACTGATGACAACAGTGTGACATCTCGTTTGTCATGCCACCGAAATGCCATGATATTATTGGCAGCAAACGCCTGCACCCCACCTCTACGAGTGCCAGCGTCAAACCTGGGCATATAATTATGATTTGCACGCGCTGTGCCACATACATCTGTCATGTTCACTAGCAAAAAATCACTGAATGAGGGGCTTGTGTACCAGTTATCAGTATATAATATATGCCCATTACCAAGGTATGGTTATATCACTGTTCTAATCACATCACCAGAGATGCCCAATAACTTCCTGGTATTTTGCAATGTATAACTTCAAGAGTACACAATAATATCCAATACCAGACCACTGTAACAATCACAAAGCACAAACAACTTTATACCAAAGCGTTTCCTCTTGCTTGGTATGTACTGCTTGAAAGAGAGTCTTCCTTTAAACAGAATCAAAGACTCGTCAATTACAAGCTTCCTGAAGGGATAAAAATATATATTGAATTTCTCTTTCAGATACACAAACACATTCCTAATCTTATACAACCTGTCGTTTCTGTCAGACCTGGTTTTGTCTGAAAAGTGAAGCATACGTAAAAGTAACACAAATCGATTCACTCCCATTATATCACTGAAACCTGGGGTTGCAATCAGGCGGTCTGTTGACCAGTATGATTTCACTCTGTGCTTATACACATGTGGCATAAGCATTATTGTGGCAAAGAAAAGATACATCTCAGCCACAGTTGTCTCCTTTCACTAGTGTAGACATGATTTTGGTGAAAATAATGTGTTTGCCATGGTGTACTCGTAGTATCTGTTGCTTTCCCTGACAATAATTTCCATCAGGGGTTCGTCAAAGAATAACTTGAAACATTCCAGTTCACTGGCATTGTTCCCCAGTGCACAACATGGCCGTATTCCACTTTGGCTTTCATCAAACTGGTGGGAATTTGGAACAAAATTGACAGCTTCCTGCCAATCCCAGGTGCGGTCTGCTGGCGGGTACTGGACATTGACAGGTGGTTGTGGAGGCTGGTGTGGTGGGTGGGTGGGGGATGGTGGCCTTTGTTGTATATCAGCTGAGACAGCGGCATGGGTGGCAGCATGGCCCACTGCTGGTGCCTCACGGCCGGCACCACCACTACCACCACCATGCACATTTTCCATCCCAATTGCAACACTATCATCGTCATTTTCACTGTCTGTTCCTGTTGTACAGCCACGGGATGTACTCCTTCCCCTTGGAATAGCATATGGCACACTACCAGAGCGCATATATCGTCGTATATACTGACGCTTCACTGGAGAATATTCCACTTCACTATCACTACCGGAACTGGTTTCAAGAGCTTGTAGTTCATATTCACTATCACTATCATCACCAATGCTCACATCTGAGTTCGGGATTTGGGAAAATAGGAGTTTCCTCTTTGATTCTGGTACAACTGAATGTGAACAAGACGGCCCAGCAGCAGAGGTGGAAGGCTGAGGGTCGTCTGGGTTTTCCTCACTATTACCAATACAGTGGACCCCCGG
>NC_069400.1:63424837-63571717 GCF_026875155.1 Cherax quadricarinatus | reverse complement strand
TTTGGTGGGGGTGACCTTGCTATTTTGAGTACGTGGGGAAGGTGGGGGTTTCAGGGATTTGTTAAAGGTGTTGCAATGATTGGTGATAGCACTTGTGACACTTTTTTGTATATAAAGGGTGGTAAGGTATTTAAATCTCCTGCCTTGTTTTTTAGTGCGTTGATAATAAGGGAGACTTCGTATGGGTTAGTCGGAGCTAGGAACAGTGTGTTCGGGTTTAATGTTTAAGTAAACAATAGTAAATAAGAAAATTACATA
Source organism: Cherax quadricarinatus (assembly GCF_026875155.1). Taxonomy (NCBI): domain Eukaryota; kingdom Metazoa; phylum Arthropoda; class Malacostraca; order Decapoda; family Parastacidae; genus Cherax; species Cherax quadricarinatus. Next base: position 63,571,459 of record NC_069400.1, on the reverse strand, counting down.
AGGTGACTTATGCTTACTAGTAAAATCACAAAAAGAGGTAGTTGATTATTTAAATACTAAGAGATTGTACAATGAAATTTGAACAATAATGGAGCAAATCATACACTACGCTACGTAGGCTTTTAAGTTGGACATTGTTTAGTTATTCTCTGTAAGATTAGTATCCCTGAGAAATCGTGATAGATCATTCTCGTTCGTGATTGTGTACAGTTGACCTACATTTGTTTTCCTAACAAGAATTTTCCCATCCCATGTGAAGCATTGGTGTATTGTGTCGTTATTCTCCCGCTTAAGTTTTCTTACTCTATACAGGAGGTTCTGACGTTTTTTGGTAAGACACTCGTTTATGTATACCTCTTTCTTTACTTTAATAGATGCAATAATTAAATCTTTTTTCCTGTCATGTGAGTGGAATCTAAGCATAACACTTTTTCTACCATGGGATCCTAGTAACCTGGCTTCTTTTATTTCAGACTCAGGTACAATAACACTTGTTTGGTCCTTTATGATCTGCAGAGTAATTTCTTTACTGTTTGTTTGGTTCATATCACTGGGAAAAAGTGGACTGTTAACTATTACTGCGTCCGATAGTTTATCTTGTTCAGTTTTATCTTCTTGGAGAGCAAAGTAGTCGCTGAACTGGTTATCTAAGTTGTTCTTCCATTCTTTTACTGCTTCTTCAACCTTTGTATTAAGACATATTATTTGTTGGGTATGGCTATCTATGACTGTCTGGATGGTCTTGCCACAGTTTGTCATTCCTGGTGTTGATAACTTTTGTTCAAGACTGAGGATTTTGTTCTCGAGTTGTGTTATCCTGGTGTCTTGTTTTGTTAGTGTCTCTCGAAGATTCATATTTTCAATAACTAAGTTGGAGATGCATGACTTAAGGGTATCTGGATTGTTGGTCATACCTGAGAGACTACTTGGTAGGTTGAATCTGGGGAAGAGAGGGGAGGATGGGCTGGTGGCAGCCATGTTTGTTGTTATTGTTGTGGTGTCGCCTTGAGTGGTGGTGAGTGGGGTGGTTGCTGAGCCGGCGTCCTCCTGGCTACACTTGTTGAATAGTTGATTTTTCGGCGTTTTCTTGCTGGCCTTGGTGCTGTTTCCTCTTAGATTGCGCCTCATAATACTACAGGAATTGTTGTAGTTAAGAAGTTGTAGTTATACAAAGTTTAGGGTTACGTTGTTCGGCTGGCAGCGGGGTGTTACTTTCGGTTTGTGGGCAGTCTTCCTTTGATCTCTATTATGTTCGATTTGTAGGTTTCACTGTTGGTAATCTTTGGTCATTCTGGGTGCTACTTGGGTAGTGCAGTTTTGCATGTAACTAGGTCATCATAGGAGTATTGGTAGCTCTGATAGTTGGAGAAAAGTACGGAGCTCGGAGGTCGCTGCTGCCGCTGTGTTAGACACCACAAACACTGTATAAACAGTGTATTGTAATAAACTTGTATTGATGATATTAATGTCAAACTTTGTGTAAATAGTTATGTATTTATTATTATTGTTAACTTTGATATAATTTAACTTTAATGTCTTGTATTTCCTTCTGTAAGTTATGTTGTGCGTCTTGCAGGGTGCTGCAGCTCTTGACCCCTTGGTGGTGTTGACCCCCTTGGTGGTGTTGACCCCCTTGGTGGTGTTGACCCCCTTGGTGGTGTTGACCCCCTTGGTGGTGTTGACCCCCTTGGTGGTGTTGACCCCCTTGGTGGTGTTGACCACCTTGGTGGTGTTGACCACCTTGGTGGTGTTGACCACCTTGGTGGTGTTGACCACCTTGTGGGTTTGGTGTTGACCCCCTTGGTGGTGTTGACTCCCTTGGTGGTGTTGACCCCCTTGGTGGTGTTGACCCCCTTGGTGATGTTGACCACCTTGGTGGTGGTAATTATGACCCCTTGGCGGTGGTTATGATTTCTTGGTTGTGGTAATTATGGTTCCTTGGTTGTGGTAGTTATGGTTCCTTGGTTGTGGTAGTTATTCAATTCAATTCAATTCAGTTCAATTCAGTTCAATTCAAAGTTTATTCTCTATAAGGATTACAATGCTGAGTTTACAGAATTTGGTTATTGTGTGGTTTACATGTAGTAAAGTAATAATTACAGAGTGTACCACTGGAACACCTAGCATGGCTAGGCATTTCGGGCAGACTTATATTAAATCTTAAGTTTAAAATATTACAAAATTATGAGGTAAGTTGGTATTATGGCTAAGTGACTAAATACTAGTTGTGAGTTTAGCAATGTGAATGCTTTTGTTTTGGCACTATACATAGTTTCAGTATTGGAGTATCACAGGCCAACTTATGACTAGTTAAGATTCATTATTTTGAGATTGAGATTGATATTTCTGTTTATGGTCAAATGGGTGAGTGAGTGTAAGTGTGAACCACCAGGTGGTGGTAGTTATGGTTCCTTGGTGGTGGTAGTTATGGCTCCTTGGTGGTGGTAGTTATGACTTCGATGGTGGTGGTGTTGACTGTTTGGTAATGCTGCTGCTGGTCCTTCAGTTTCAAATTCAGATTTTTATTTCTTTTCTTCTGTACACAGATAATATAGCTTACATGAGAAGAAAGGTAGCTAATGTTTAAATAGCATAATTTTAAAAATCTTCTTCTTTCAACAAACCTGCTGTGTTCCACAGAAGCAGGGTGGCCCAAAAATAAAAACAAGTTTCTCTTTTTAACTTTAGTACTGTACAATGGACCCTCGGTTATCAGCTGTTCCACTTATCGGCCAGCTCGGTTATCGGCCAGTTTTTTGGCTTCTGGTTATCGGCCGTTATTTCGCTTATCGGCCGTATGGGACTCGTCAACCCACCGCCGCCAGCCGCTCACACATCAGTCTGGCTGTGTCTCTGGGCGAGTGAGGAAGCTTCTGCTCAGTCACCTAAACATTTCGCTATAATCCATTGTTTTTGGTGGTTATTTATTATATGCAACTGCAAAATAAGTAACCACGGCCCCAAAGAAAGTTCCTAGTGAGGTTCAACGATGAGAAATTTCAGTTACTCCGATGTGGTAAACATGGGGAAAGTAAAACTTCATCAGAGTATAAAACAAATTCCAGCCACACAATAGAGCGAAAAACTAACGTCAGAGGATCTCGCCTTCAAGGACCATAACATTGTATTAATCGCATCTGCTAGAAAAATGACAGGGTGGATAATGAGAACCTTCAAAACTAGGGATGTCAAGCCCATTAAGGTCGCTTGTTCTATCTAGGCTGGAATATTGTTGCACACTAACAGCACCTTTCAAGGCAGGTGAAATTGTTGACCTAGAAAATGTACAGAAAACCTTCATGGCACGCATAACTGAGATAAAACACCTCAATTACTGGGAGCGCTTGAAGTTCCTGAACCTGTACTCCCTGGAATGCAGGCAGGAGAGATACATGATTATATACACCTGGAAAATCCTAGGGACTAGTACCAAACTTGCACATGAAAATCACTCTCTACAAAAGCAAAAGACTTGGCAGACGATGCAGCATCCCCCAATGAAAAGCAGGGGTGTCACTAGCACGTTAAGAGACAATACAATAAGTGTCAGGGGCCCAAGATTGCTCAACTGCCTCCCAGCATACATAAGGGGGATTACCAATAGACCCCTGGCTGTCTTCAAGCAGGCACTGGACAAGCACCTAAAGTCGGTACCTGACCAGCCGGACTGTGGCTCATATGTTGGATTGCATGCAGCCAGCAGTAACAGCCTGGTTGATCAGGCCCTGATCCACTATGACGCCTGGTCACAAACTGGGCTGCAGGGGCATTGACCTCTGGAACTCTCTCCAGGTAAACTCCAGTAAAGTTCCTTTGGTAAAGAAAGTGAGAAACATGATGGAATTTAACCCTTTCAGGGTCCAAGGCCAAAATTGGAAGGGGTGCCCCAATGTCCAAGAAATTTTGAAAAAAAAAAATTATTTTTTCTTACAGAATTAGAGTATATTTTTGTGAAGGTAATAAAACAAAAAAAAAATTCCGATCAGTACTTACCGAGATACAGTGGCGAGAATTTGACCCAAAATGACCGGGTGGCGGCAACATTGACGATTTCCACAAACGCGCATTTCTTTATTTTACGTTTTTTATACTTTTTTCTTTTCTTTTCTAATTTTTTTCTTTTCCTACTAACATTTGGGGCCTGAGAGACCAATACTGTATACAGTGGAACCTCAAAAATCGAACTGCTCCCAACTCGACCAATTACGTAAGTGTATTTTTGTAAGTGCTTTTATAAGTGTATTTTTGAAGGTCTGAAATGGACTAATCTAATTTACACTATTCCTGATAGGAATAAATTCATTCGGTAACGGCATTCGGACAGCCTTCTGGACTGAAGAAAGTTCGATATTTGAGGTTCCACTGTATAATGTATATATATAAACTCACTGTATTGAACACAATAACTGCACTAAAGTTATTATCATAATATTGTTTACCACTTTTGTTTATTACAATAAACATGCACAACACCACAGGCACAACACCAGACACAAACATCTCTATGACATTCCCCGTGTCCGACTAAACCTTTACAAAAATTAAATTTATGTCAAAGGCCCTAAAATCTGGAACACCCTACCTGAAAATGCTAAAACTGCAGACGCATTCATCACCTTCAAAACTACCATCAGAAAACATCTTATCTCCCTGATACACCCTGTCAACTATTTACACGAATACCACCTGGTGGTTAACACTTACACTCACTCACCCATTTGACCATAAACAGAAATATCAATCTCAATCTCAAAATAATGAATCTTAACTAGCCATAAGTTGGCCTGTGATACTCCAATACTGAAACTATGTATAGTACCAAAACAAAAGCATTCACATTGCTAAACTCACAAATTAGTATTTAGTCACTTAGCCATAATACCAACTTACCTCATAATTTTGTAATATTTTAAACTTAAGATTTAATTTAAGTCTGCCCGAAATGCCTAGCCATGCTAGGTGTTCTAGTGGTACACTCTGTAATTATTATTTTACTACATGTAAACCACACAATAACCAAATTCTGTAAACTCAGCATTGTAATCCTTATAGAGAATAAACTTTGAATTTGAATTTGAAATCTTGTATAATACTAATGTTCTATCATATATTTACATACGTACAATCACTGGACATGTTTTTAGAACTTCTGCAGCTTGTGGAACTCCTTGAAACAAGGCACCATGCACAGAGGTACCTTACATTCTTCGCACATAAACCGAGTGTCTTTGCGTCTTTGTTGCCGTCATTTTGTTTGTGCACAGACAACACATCTCTTCTGAGCAAATTTCTTCTTAGTTACAGGAAGCTGTATTATGAAGTGATCACCTTCCCTCCTCAAACGCTTGGGTGTATCCTGAGGAGTTCGAGGATGGTTTTGTATAGCAGGTGTTGTTACCTGGTACAGTGAAACCTCAAAAATTGAACGTATCACATATCGAACCTTTCGAAAATAAGACCATTTTTTCAGACAAACTGTGTCCCTATTATCGAACGCGCCCCTATTTTCGGACCGCCGGGTACGGATCTGTCTGCCGCTCACTCTGTCCGTGTCCCTGCGCAGGCGCCGTGAGCAGTCTAGCTTTGTTTATGCTTGAGTGAACACTAACCTGCGCGCTCATTCACGCATTTTACGATTATTTCGTTGTGTTTAGTGCTTGTGGGACTGAAATAAGCTGCCATGGGCCCAAAGAAACTTGCTAGTGGTACCCCTGTGATAAAGAAAGTGAGAAACACCATAGATGTGAAGAAGGAAATAATACAGAAGTATGAGAGTGGTGTGAGACTTGTTGAGCTTGCCAGGATGTATGGGAAAAACAAGTCGACCATCGGTTCTATCTTGTCAAAGAAAGAACAAATCAAGGAAGCTGATGTTATGAAAGGTGTTAATATGCTATGCCTTCTTCAAAGACTAAGGAGATTTGTGCCAAGTGGATCTTTGCAACAAGTTCAGTGACATTTTAGGGAAATGTTAAAGAGGCACCAGAAACAGAGGACTGTGGACAGTTATTTTGTGAGACTGGGGTTCAGTGACTCTCAAGCTGGTCCTAGTGGCATTAAAAGACAGAGAAGGGAAGTAACCCCAGAGAGGGCTTTACCTGAAGTCCTCATGGAGGGGGATTCTCCTTCCAAACACTAACCCCAACTCCCTCTCTACTCCTTCCTATCTTCCAGATGCCATCACCAATCTTCAATAAAGGTAAGTAAAAATGTTATTTTGTATGTATTACTATACATAATTAGAAAATATAGTATTTGTTGTATGTAAAACTGTAATTAATCTCTATAAAATGTATTTTTTGTGTGAATATTTTTGGGTTTCTGGAACGGATTAATTGTATTTCCATTATTTCATATGGGTAATATTGCTTTGAATGTCAGACTTTTCAAATTTAGAACTAGCTTCCGGAATGGATTAAGTTCGATTTTTGAGGTTCCACTGTATTTCATTATGAGTTGTCTAACAACAGACAAACAAAATTCACCATACAGTGGTTTCTTGCCAGTCTTCACTTGGTACATATTATATGCATTGAGCATTGAAATGTCCATGAGATGGAAGAAAAGTTTCATTTACCACTTGTAATGCTTAGGAACACAATCAACAAAGCAAATCTGCATATCAGATTTGTTAACCAAGCGCATGTTTTGTGTATAATCAATCACTGTCACTGGTTTTCGAATATGTTCATTAGTCATTCTGTTAACTTTGCCACTGTCTTGCATTTCGTTACGGTGAATGGTTGTCAACAATGTGACATCTTGTCATGCCACCGTAATGCCATGATGTCATTGGCAGTAAACACGTGCACCTCATCACCACGAGTGCCTACATTGAACCTGGGCATATGTGAAAATTTGTCTGGACTGCCTCCAAGTGAGTCGCCTACCCTGGCAAACTCTGTTGACACCGAGCTCTGATGTCAGTACCTCAGCCTCACAAGTGGCTTATAGGACAGATTTTCACAAATGCTTGATGTTGCAAGAAACTCGCCTGTATGCACGTAAAAAGACTAACTTACTTGGTGTTGCAGCATATACATGTATTCTGATCTTCAACTTCCCTAAGCTTAGCCTTAGCCCCTTTGGACTTCCCCTCAGAAACCATGTGCAACTGGGAGCCTTAATTCCTGCAATATTCAATCGATATTAGTGACCTGCCTGGACCTCAGAAATTCCTATATCCAAGGGGGTGTGTATCCCCTAGTACAACTACGCAGACACGGACACTAGCTTCTAGATAGACAAGAGACACTGGTACGTACTGGGCATGCACTGCCAGCTGCATACAGGCCCACAGATCAACTTACTCACAATTTTTCCCAGACACTGGCCAGAAATCCTATGGAAAGGGGTGGAGGTCTTGTCATACTGCATGGGCCTGACGGAGGAGGTCATCTACGGTACATCGAGGTGCCTCTACCAGATTTCCCCAGGTCTCAAATGTGAAGACACGTGGGGGGCGCCGTCTGCTGATCACGGCACGTGTTGTCCAGTTGGTGTCTGTCTACAGAAGGGAAAGCTCGTGTCTTCCAGACCTGTGCCTCATCCTTCAAGCTAGGGCTGCCAGTTCTCCCTAGCTAACTTAACCTAGTGTTTGCCTACATTATCAAATTCAAAGTTTATTCTCTATAAGGATTACAATGCTGAGTTTACAGAATTTGGTTATTGTGTGGTTTACATGTAGTAAAATAATAATTACAGAGTGTACCACTAGAACACCTAGCATGGCTAGGCATTTTGGGCAGACTTAGATTAAATCTAAGTTTAAAATATTACAAAATTATGAGGTAAGTTAGTATTATGGCTAAGTGACTAAATACTAGTTTGTGAGTTTAGCAATGTGAATGCTTTTGTTTTGGCACTATACTTAGTTTCAGTATTGGAGTATCACAGGCCAACTTATGACTAGTTAAGATTCATTATTTTGAGATTGAGATTGATATTTCTGTTTATGGTCAAATGGGTGAGTGAGTGAAGTGTTAACCACCAGGTGGTATTCGTGAAAATTTAGTTGACAGGGTGTATCAGGGAAAATAAGATTTTTTTCTGATGGTAGTTTTGAAGGTGATGAATGCGTCTGCAGTTTTAGCATTTTCAGGTAGGGTGTTCCAGATTTTAGGGCCTTTGACTAAATTTAATTTTTGTAAAGGTTTAGTCGGACAGGGGGAATGTCATAGAGATGTTTGTGTTGGTGTTGTCCCTGTGGGTTCTGTCACAACTATCAAAAAAAGCATTTTAGGTCAAGGTTAATATTGGAATTTAAGTCCTGTAGATGTAGATTGCCAGTAGTAAGTGGGGGGATGTACTGAACAGGGAGTAAGTTTAGATCTAGATTGGGGTGGGGGGTGTTTGCCAGGGTGGGGTTTAGTGATTATTCTTACTGCGGCTTTTTGTTGGGTTATTATTGGCTTTAGGTGTGTTGCTGCAGTTGAACCCCAAGCACAGATGCATAGGTGAGGTAGGAAATATATAAGTAAATGATATAGTGTGAGAAGGGCAGTTTGCGGCACGTAGTATCGTATCTTGGAGAGGATCTCAACCGTTTTGGATACTTTTTTGGTTATGTGTTGGATATGGGTGCTGAAGTTCAGGTTGTTGTTGAGGTATAGGCCTGGGAAAATTTACCATCTTATGCCTGGAAATTTTAGAGTGTTGTCGATCTTAATGTTAATTTGCGCATCCCCTGCCCCGCTACCAAACCATAATGTAGTAGGTTTTGTCAGTGTTAAGTGTAAGTTTATTGGCTGTCATCCAAGTCGATATTTTGATCAGCTCCTCATTAACAATGGTGTTGAGGGTGGCAAGATTTGGGGGAGAGATGACATAAGTCGTGTCGCAGCAAAGAGAATGGGGTTCAGGTGTTGAGATACGTTTGGAAGATCATTGATTTTATTGAGAAAGAGCAGGGGACCAAGGACACTTTCACTGCGGAACTCCAGTATCAGTGGCTGTGTTGTTGATGCTGTGTCTTTAATGGTGACATATGATACCTATTAGTAAGGTAAGATTTTAAATATGCAAACGCATGGCCTCTTATACCTAATGGTCAAGTTTGTGGAGTAGGATGCCGTGGTTACTGTGTCAAAAGCTTTTCTTAGGTCAATAAAAATTCCTAGTGGTATTCCTTAATTTTCCCGTGCTGTGTAAAGCAGATCTAGCATTTTATGATTGCATCGTTAGTGCTTTTATTTTTCCTGAATCCAAATTGGCAGGGGTTGAGTATGTTTGTGCCGTTATAAATGAATATAGTCTCCTGTGCATGAGTTTCCAAAGATTTTGGATGCAATGGTAAGTTTGATATTGGCCTATAGTTGTTTTTAAATCTGTAGGGTCACCACCTTTATGTATTGGTGTAACCCTTGCCGTTTTGAATAGTTTTTGGGAAGGTGCTAGTTTCTAGTGACTTGTTTAAAAAGTTTAAAGAAAATAGCATGCGAGGGACATGGGCCGCTCTCTTGTACAATAATGGTGGGACATGAGACAGATTCCCTGAGTTATTTTTAAGTGACTTTATAATCTCAGTGACTTCTGTGGGCTCAGTTGGAGCAAGATAGAAGGAATTTGGGAAATTCCCATCTAGGTAGTCCCCGGCATGGGCATTGGTACGTGGGATTTTATTGGCGAGATTAGAACCTATGGTTGAGAAGAAGTCGGTTATCTTGTTAGCTGTGTCAATGGGATGCAGTGGTGTTTCATTAGGTTTAGTTAGGACAATATTCTTGTTTTTTTTCAGTGAGTGTTTTCCAGGTCTTCTTTATATCTCCTCTTGTGTCAGTGAATCTACTGGAGTAGTATAGTTGTTTGGCTTTCTTTAAAGACACAGCATCAACAACACGGCCACTTGATACTGGAGTTCCGCAGGGAAGTGTCCTTGGTCCCCTGCTCTTCCTCATATACATCAATGATCTTCCAAACATATCCCAACACCTGAAACCCATTCTCTTTGCTGACGACACGACTTATGTCATCTCTCACCCTAATCTTGCCACCCTCAACACCATTGTTAACGAGGAGCTGATCAAAATATCGACTTGGATGACAGCCAATAAACTTACGCTTAACACTGACAAAACCTACTATATTATGTTTGGTAGCAGAGCAGGAGATAAACAAATTAACATTAAGATCGACAACACTCTAATTACCAGACATAATGAGGGCAAATTCCTAGGCCTATACCTTGACAACAACCTGAATTTCAGCACCCATATCCAACACATAACCAAAAAAGTATCCAAAACAGTTGGGATCCTCTCCAAGATACGATACTACGTGCCGCAAAATGCCCTTCTCACACTATACCACTCACTTATTTATCCATACCTCACCTATGCTATTTGTGCTTGGGGATCAACTGCAGCAACACACCTAAAGCCAATAATAACCCAACAAAAAGCTGCAGTAAGAATAATCACTAAATCCCATCCCTGGCAACACCCTTCCCCCCCACTCTTCATAGATCTAAACTTACTCCCTGTTCAGTACATCCACACTTAGTACTGTGCAATCTACATCTACAGGACCTTAAACTCCAATATCAACCTTGACCTAAAACACTTTCTTGATAGTTGTGACAGAACCCACAGGCATAACACCAGACACAAACATCTCTACGACATTCCCCATGTCCGACTAAACCTTTACAAAAATTCAATGTATGTCAATGGCCCTAAAATCTGGAACACCCTACCTGAGAACTCTAGAACTGCAGACACATTCATCACCTTCAAAACTACCATTAGAAAACATCTTATCTCCCTGATAAACCCCATCAACTAACTACACGAATACCACCTGGTGGTTCACACTTTCACTCACCCATTTGACCATAAACAGAAATATTTATCTCAATCTTAAAATAATGAATCCTATGATACTCCAATACTGAAACTATGTACTGTGCCAAAACAAAAGCATTCACATTGCTAAACTCACAAACTAGTATTTAGTCACTTAGCCATAATACCAACTTACCTCATAATTTGTAATATTTTAAAATAAAGAATTAAACTAAGTCTGCCCAAAATGCCTAGCCATGCTAGGCGTTCTAGTAGTACACTCTGTAATCATTATTTAACTACATGTAAACCACACAACAACCAAATTCTGTAAATTCAACATTGTAATCTTTATAGAGAATAAACTTTGAATTGAATTGAATTGAATAGTGTTTAAGAATATCTTTGTGTATTAAGCCCTGTCTATATTGCTTTTCATATTGGTGTTTCTTATCAATGGATTTCAGAATGGTGCTGGTTAGCCATGGGCAACCAAGCCGTTTGTGATCTGTTTCGTTTCTATAGGACAATGTTTGTTGTATATAGTCTAAGTAATTTGTTAAGAAAAATGTCTGTCCAGTCATCAATACCATTGGCTTTGGAGAATTCTGTAGGCCAGTCAACAGCCTCTAGGTCATTAGGTAAGACACATATGCAACAGTTAGGTATCTTTATTTCGAAACGTTTCGCCTACACAGTAGGCTTCTTCAGTCGAGTACATAAAAGTTGATAGAAGCAGAAGATACTTGAAGACGATGTAATCAGTCCATCACCCTTAAAGTTTTGAGGTGGTCAGTCCCTCAGTCTGGAGAAGAGCATTGTTCCATAGTATGAAACAATATAGAGATGAAGTGACAGGATCGAGCGTTATATAGCGCCAAGAGGTGAGACGTAGGTCACTAGGAGAGGTAACAACCTGTCGGTATTTTATACCATTTTAATGTTCAGCCTCTAGGTCAGCTGTGAACTTCCTTATTGAGGCCTCATCGTGGAGTCTAAATGAAACTTTGCTGTATTCAAGTGGTGGTTTACTAATGTTTGTCAAGAGGAAGGTAGGGTAGTGGTCTGTAGTGCTATCTGTGATTATCCCTGATTTAAGGGGGGCTAGTATATTGGTCCATATGTGGTCTATTATGGTTGCACTTGTTTCAGTTTGCCTGGTTGGTTTAGTTATTGTTGGTATGAGAAGTGTGTTGTTCATATTGTTGATGAAATCAGTTACAGGCTGATCATCTAGTAGGCCAAGGTTGATGTTGAAGTCTCCAGCTAAGAGAAGGTGGGGCTTATTCATTTGTCTGTTTGTTATTAGTGCCTTTAATTTCTCACTGAAATTTGGGATGTTTGTGTGGGGTATCCGGTAAATGGCACCGATTGTTATAGGCGTCTTAAGGTTTTTTACAGTAAAATTAGCAAAAATGTATTCTCCATATTCATCACTAAAGCCAGTGGTGCTAATACAAGATAATTGGTTAGAGTAATAGATTTCAGTACCACCCCCAACTTGGTATGGTCTGCAGTTGTGGATTGCTGTGTATCCTGGTAGAGGGTAGATATCTATTGTGTCCTGCTTAAGCCAGGTCTCAGTAAGAATAATGCAGGAGAAGGGTGTCTTTAGTGATTCAAGGAGTGCCAGGAGGTCATCATAGTGTTTGCTTAAGGACCTGATGTTGTAGTTAAGTACTGATAGGCTTTAAGCATTGTTTAGGATAGTGCTGGCTTGTGATGCTGTGTAGTAAAGGCAGTTACTTTCCAATAGGTTTTGATTGTGTGTCAGATTATGGAGGTTTAGATCAGGGTCAACGTGATCAGTCATCTTCTAGGTTTAAATTACGGCCTATTACTACCTATGTTAAGGTCTTAGGTCTACATTATTATTATCTGCAGTTGCCTTAGTAAACCTAATATTAGTGTACTACCAGTAAAACTACCTACTCCTTCCCTGAAGGGTAAATCTATAACTTAAATAGTGCTTACCAACCATGCCAACTCGGGGAGAACCCTTTTTGTTTGGGTGGGTTTAAGGGCCACCCAGCTCAGCCGTTCCATTACGGCCATTCTGGGACCCCCTTTGTATGCCGTATCTGTCCTGTGGAACTTTAGGGACCAAATAAATTTCCACAGCATATGTTTACGATTAGAACGCACTGTGCCACACATCTGTCTTGTTCACTCGCAAGAAATCACTGAGAAAAGGGCTTGTGTACCAGTTATCGGTATATAATGTATGCCCCTTACCAAGATAAGGTGCCATCATGCTTCTCACTACGTCACCAGAGATACCCAATAACATCCTGGTATCTTTCAGTGTTTGACTTCCCATGTATACAACAATATCCAATACCAGGCCACTGTCACAGTCAGAGTAAAAACAGTTTTATACCAAAGCGTTTCCTCTTGCTCGGTATATACTGTTTGAATGACAGTCCAACTTTGAACAAAATCAAAGATTCGTCAGGTACAAGATTCTTGAATGGATAAAAGTACATGTTGAACTTTTGTTTGAGATACATAAAAGCATTTCTAATCTTGTATAACCTGTCGCTTCTGCCAGGCCTAGTTTTGTCAGAGAAGTGCAACATATGTAACAGTAAAATAAACCTGTTCACTAGGATGATTTCACTGAAGACCAGGGTACAAATTAGCCGATCTGTGGACCAGTATGATTTAACATTATGCTTGTAGACATGAGGCATAAGCATTATTGTTGCAAAAAGCAAATACATTTCTGCAACAGTTGTCTCTTTCCACCGGTGTAGTCTTGACTGTGGTGATATCATCGTATTTGCAATGGTTTACTCAAAATACTTTTTACTTTCCCTGATAATAGTTTCCATCAAGGGCTGGTCAAAGAATAGTTCAAAGAATTCCAGTTCATTGGCAGTGGTTCCAAGGGGACAAGTAGGTAGAATTCCACTTTGAGAGTCATCAAAGTGGTGGGGCTTGGGAACAAAATTGGGATTTTGCTGCCAATCCCAGATATGGTTTGCTGGGGGATACTGGACATCATAAGCTGGTTGTGCTGGTAGTTGTGGTTGTGGTGGGCTGGTGGCTGACGCTCCGCTTTGTCCTTGAACTGAGGAGTCGGCAGCGTGGGTCCCAGCCTGGGCTGGTGAGTCATGCATGGCCGTGGCACTACCATCACCACTACCACCACCTACTGATGCCTGTGGTCTATCCATGCCAAGTGTAGCCACATCATCCTCGCTTTCACTGTCTATTCCTGGTGTAGGGCCACGGGATGTACTCTGGGATGTACTCCGTCCCCTGGGCACTGCATAGGGAACACTGCCCGAACACATGAGGCGGCGTATATACCGGCGCTTCACTGGTGAATATGTTTCCTCACTGTCACTACTTGAGTGATCATCAAGAGCAATAAAATCACTATCATCATTATTACTGAAGTCAGAGGCCTGGCCACACGAAAATAATAGTTTTCTTTTGCGATGAGGTACAACTGAACGCGACTGAGGAGTGCCCACACCAGAGGTAGAAGGTTGAGGATCGTCAGGGTTTTCTGCACTATTATCGATATCCTGGTCATTCCTTTCGGTCACTAACTGATCAAAGTCAAAGAATTCGTCTTCATTTCCACTTCCATCAGAGTCAGAACTATCAAGTAGGAAGAGGAGAGTCCCAATTTTCCTTGGAGTGAGAGCTGCCTTGCGACGAGGCATGGTGAACAAAGGTAACTGAGCTGGCATTCCCACAATGCTATGCGGGTACCTAGAATTTTTGTTTACGGTGCACACACACCACGCAGACCCGTTCTCTCACATGTAGGCCTACCAGCCTTATCACGCTAAATTTGATGCCGCTAGAATTTTGGCGTAGATCTACGGTTTGGACCCTGAACGTAAAGCCGTTGATCTACTGCACGAACCCTGAAAGGGTTAAGAAAGAAATTGTAGCAGAGTATAAGAGTGGTGGTGATAGAGGGAGGTTGTGATGGTGGTAGAGGGTGGTAGTTGTGGTGGTGGTAGAGGGTGGTTGTGATGGTGGTAGAGGGTGGTAGTGATGGTGGTAGAGGGTAGAGCTGCAAGACGTTCATCTGGACCAGCAACAGACCACAGCTGAGGAAATTGCTTCAGAGGAGGAGGAGGAGAGAGGGGAGAATGTGCCTTCTTCAGTGATTAAGGACATGTGTGCAAAGTGGAGTGAGTTGCAGGGGTACAGTGACTCTCAAGCCTCTCTCCTCCTCCCTATTTTCTATAAGCCAAGAAGAGTCTTCAATAAAGGTATGTAATACTGATTTAATTGTTCATGTATTTATTTTATTTAGTTCTCATTGTTTTGTGCATGTAAAACTATAATCTTTAAAAAAAATTATTTTTTGTGAATATTTTTGGGTGTCTGGAACTGATTAATTGTATTTACATTAATTCTTATGGGAAATATTATTTCGGTGTTTGGCCATTTTGGTTTTAGGCTGAGCTTCTGGAACGGATTACGGCTGATAACCGAGGGTCCACTGTATACAGGAAAAGGGGTTATTAGCCCCTTGCTCCCGGCATTTTAGTCGCCTCTCATGACATGCATGGCTTACGGAGGGAGGATTCCATTCCACTTCCCCATGGAGAAAAGAGGAAATACACAAGAACAAGAACTAATAAGAAAATTGAAGAAAACCCAGAGGGGTGTGTGTATATATATATGCTTGTACATGCATGTGTAGTGTGACCTAAGTGTAAGTAGAAGTAGCAAGATGTACTGCATGTGTAGTGTGACCTAAGTGTAAGTAGAAGTAGCAAGATGTACTGCATGTGTAGTGTGACCTAAGTGTAAGTAGAAGTAGCAAGATGTACTGAAATCTTGCATGCTTATGAAATGGAAAAAAAGACTCCAGCAATCCTACCATCATGTAAAACAATTACAGGCTTTCGTTTTACACTCACTTGGCAGAACAGTAGTACCTCCCTGGGCGGTTGCTGTCTACCAACCTACTACCTAGGAATTTTAAAAGTATGATCTATTATTTCAAATTGATTCAATGATCTTCAGCTTGTGAAGTGGTTGAATAGAGGTAGTGAAGATACAGAAAGTTACTTAGTTACATCTTACTGACAAGGAGAATGAAATGTGCTTGATTTTTAATACAGTGGTCCTTCAATTATCATCCTTAATCCGTTCCTGGAAGTGGGACTTTTATCGAAATAGACGGTTTTCGAAACAATTTCCCCCATAAGAAATAATGTAAATCCAATTAATTAGTTCCAGACACCCAGAAGTATCAACAAAAAATTTTTTTTACCTAAAAGATAGATTTACATGCACAAAAGAATGAACATTCAACATGACAGTTACCTTTATTGAAAGCTGTTGTTGATGAATGGAAGACAGGGAGGAGGAGAGAGGGAAGAGAGGTTATTGTTTGGAAGGGGAATCCCCCTCCATAAGGACTCTAGGTCACTTCAGGGGTCACTTCCCTAGCATAAATATAGATTTACATGCAGAAAAAAATGCCAAATAAATGTAAAGCACTAATAAAATGTATAAATGAACATTGGTAATAGGGGTAGTTGATGAGTGGAACTGTCTGCCTAGTAGGGTGATCGAAGCTAAAACATTGGGTAGTTTCAAATTTAGGTTGGATAAATACAAGAGTGAGAGGGGTTGGATTTGAGTCGGACTTGCACCTGAGCTTATTGCTTGGGTAGCATTTGTTCTGTTAGTGGGTTGGATTTGTGAAGGACCAGCCTAGTATGGGCCAGCAGGCCTACTGCAGTGTTCCTCCTTTATGTTCTTATTGGAGACTTGTTTGTGTGAGGGAGGGATGGCAAGTTTATTGTTGGAGAATATGACACTAATATCAACTCTACGGCTTATTTATCTATCACAATTCAAATAATATGACATAATAAACAATATTAATAACATAGAAGCATGGAATATACTTTAGAATGAACAAAATGTCATTACACATGTCACGAGAGGTGTTGTGTTGTTGTTGATATATAAGGGCCACTGAGAGTAAGCCGTCCATAATGGTGGTGAAGCAGCATCTGAGGCGGTGGTGTTTTCTCTAGCCCTATATAACTCCAACAACATTGGAGGAGTTGGTAGAATCGCTGAATCACTAAAGAAGGAACCCTGTACCACCATCAATATGACATTCTACCACTATTACAACTGTTACCACCATCACTACTACCTTCTACCACCATGACTACTACCTTCTACCACCATGACTACTACCTTCTACCACCATGACTACTACCTTCTACCACCATGACTACTACCTTCTACCACCATGACTACTACCTTCTACCACCATGACTACTACCTTCTACCACCATCACTACTACCTTCTACCACCATCACTACTACCTTCTACCACCATCACTACTACCTTCTACCACCATCACTACTACCTTCTACCACCATCACTACTACCTTCTACCACCATCACTACCACCATCAACCACTATCACAACTGCTTCCACTCTACCACCACCATCACCTTTGTATTTTTCTACAAACTTTTTCATAAATTATATGTGTTTCTCACATTCTTTACCAAAGGGCTGGCACTAGAAGCTTTCTTTGGAGCCATGGTAGCTTATGTAGCACTTGCAAGCACTAAAATCAATGGAATATTATGAAATATTTCGTAGGAGCATGTGAGGGGACCGTCGCTCACTGGTAAACAATGGCACACTGGCTGGGAAGGCAGGCCCAGGCGGCTCAGAGCGTGAGTACGCGTCCCGGACAAAGGACGATTAGCGAGTTAACGGACCATTTGCGAGCCAATGTTTAGACGAAATAATGGGACTATTTCCGAAATGGACGACTTGCAGGCCAGACGATTATCGAGGGACCACTGTAATTATTTTCTCTCGGTTTTCACACAAAGACACTAACAATATCCCAGTAATTAATTTTTACAGTGGGGCTGAAGGAGTTAAATTATGTAATATCATAGTCACTAGGGAAATGGTTATGAAACAAGTAGACCGACTGAAACAAAATAAACCGCTGGGTCCTGATGAGCTTTTTTCATGGGTTCTTAAGGAGTGCAAAATGGAACTCTGTGAACCATTAACTAATATTTTTAATTTCTCTTCAAACGGGTGTAATGTCTGATATGTGGAAGATGGCTAATATAATTCCTATTTTCAAAGCAGGGGACAAGTCATCACCATCAAATTACTGCCCAATAAGCCTGACCTCAGTTGTAGGCAAATTACTAAGAGTCAATTATAGCTTATGTGCAAGAAAGGTATAAAATACCGACTATGAAAGTTAAGACACGTGTGCAACTTCTGCATACCTTTATTGTAGACGTTTCGCCATCCAGTGGCTTTATCAATACAGATTCTAGGACATAATTGGAAGACAGTAGAACTATGTACAAAAGATGAGGTAATCAGTCCCTCAGCCTTGGAGTTAGTGTTCACAGCATCGTGGTGGAGGAGAATCTGGAGCAAAGGCAAGAAGACTGGCGGTTATATAGGCATCAGTGGATAAGGACGTGCAGCAGACGAGGGCATAGTCACTGGTAGGCAGGGATCCCCAGTGGAAGTAGGTCCTACCCAAAGAGATGGGTTAGCTGTAGTGGCCGTGAAGAAGGTCTTGTAGATGTCCTCTGAACCAAGATTTCATGATGTTGCAGTGTCTGACAAGTTGTGCAAGAAAGGTATAAAATACCTACTTCCACTGGGGATCCCCGCCTACCAGTGACTATGCCCTCGTCTGCTGCACGTCCTTATCCACTGATGCCTATATAACCGCCAGTCTTCTTGCCTTTGCTCCAGATTCTCCTCCACCACGATGCTGTGAACACTAACTCCAAGGCTGAGGGACTGATTACCTCATCTTTTGTATATAGTTCTACTGTCTTCCAATTATGTCCTAGAATCTGTATTGATAAAGCCACTGGATGGCAAAACGTCTACAATAAAGGTATCCAGATGTTGCACATGTGTCTTAACTTTCAATTATAGCTTATATTATAAGAAGCCATCTTGATAAGCATAATTTGATTAATGATACTCAGCATGGATTCACATGAGGTCATTCCTGTCAAACTAATTTATTAACCTTCTTCAGTAAAGCTTTTGAGGCTGTTGATCACACTAGAGAATTTGATATTGTTTATTTAGATTTTAGTAAGGCTTTTGATAGAGTACTGCAACAAAGACTGTTAAAGAAAGTGGCAGCTCATGGCATTGGGAGAAAAGTGCTCTCATGGATCGAGTCATGGCTCACAGACAGGAAGCAGAGTGTGTGCATAAATGGGGTTAATTCCAAGTGGGGATCTGTAACAAGTGGCATTCCACAGGGATCGATCTTAGGCCCGTTGTTGTTTATAATATATATCAGTGACCTTGATGAGGGAATTACTAGTGAATTTGCTGATGACACAGATAGGTAGGATAATTGATTCATATGTAGATATCTTGGAACTTCAGGAGGATTTAGACCAATTCAATACCTGGTCAGAAATGTAGATGAATGGTTCACAGAACCGACACATTGATAAATTAGACACATGTGCAACTCTTGGGCATGTTTATTAAGGAAATGTTTCACCACACACTGGCTTCATCAGTCCATACACAGGAGAAACTTGAAGAACAGGAGGAGAATGAGGTAATCAGTCCCTCAACCTTGAGTCGATGTGGTCAGTCCATCAATCTTGAATAGAATACGGCATATGAGCGGAGAAGCAGCTTATAAACCATAGGCAGGAGAGGTGCAGCAGTCGTAGGTGGTGTCACATTTGCCCAATGTGGAAGTAGGTCGTGCCCAAGGATAAGGCAAGCGAAGAATTCCCAAGTATTAAGATCCCAAAAAGTTGCAGTGTCTGACAGGATTGTAGATGAATGGTTCACAGAACCAACACGTTGATAAATTAGACACACGTGCAACTCTTGGGTATCTTTATTAAGGAAATGTTTCACCACACAGTGGCTTCATCAGTCCATGCACAGGAGAAACTTGAAGAACAGGAGGAGAATGAGGTAATCAGTCCCTCAACCTTGAGTCGATGTGGTCAGTCCATCAATCTTGAATAGAATACGGCATATGAGCGGAGAAGCAGCTTATAAACCGTAGGCAGGAGAGGTGCAGCAGTAGTAGGTGGTGTCACATTTGCCCAATGTGGAAGTAGGTCGTGCCCAAGGATTAGGCAAGCGAAGAATTCCCAACTTCTTGGGGTCTTAATACTTGGGAATTCTTTGCTTGCCTAATCCTTGGGACCACAGGGAAGAGCTAACCACTGACGAACTGCAAGAGCTTCAACTGGAACAGCATCAGACCACAGCTGAGGAACTTGCTTCAGAGGAGGAGGAAGAGGGAGTAGATGAGGTGCCTTCTTCAGTGATTAAGGATATGTGTAGAATGTGGAATGAGTTGCAAAGTTTTGTTGAAAAGTATCACCCTGACCAAGCTGAAACAAGCCATATCTGCAACATGTACAAGGACAGTGTTGTGTCCCACTTCAGGGAAATCTTTAAGAAACGCCAGAAAAAGACCTCTCTGGACAGATATTTTGTGAGACAGGGGTCCAGTGACTCTCAAGTTGTTCCCAGTGGTATTAAAAGAAGGAAAGTAACCCCAGATAAGGACTTTCTACCTGAAAGTCCTAATGGAAGGAGATTCTCCTTCCAAACAATAGTGTGCACCTTCCTCCTATCCCCTCCTCCCGTCTTCCATCCATGCAGAAGTCTTCAGTAAAGGTAAGTGTAATGTTGTTATTATTTTTTAAATGCATGTACTTGATTTCTGATTGTTTTCATTTGTTTTCATTATGTAAATCTTTATTTAATTTGAAAAAAAAAATTTTATTTTAATATTTTTGGGTGTCTTGAACTGATTAATTTTATTTCCATTATTTCTTATGGGGAAAATGGTTTCGAGTTTCGTGAATTTCGACCTTCGGCAGGCTCTCTGGAACGGATTAATCACGAAACTCGGGGGTCCACTGTATAGTAGACCGTTATTTAGCACGAGTTTATTTGGCACGATTTGAATATAGCACGATTGAAGAATTGCAGCACAATTTTATGTAACACGTCGTATGATGAATTTAACACGCTTCAGTTTGCGGGAAGGTAAAAAAAACTTCCCTTTTCCTCAAGCGGCTGCTTTGTTGTGGTTCAGCTGAGGAGACCTCTTGCTGTCCCCAGCCACCCCCCCCCCCCCGACACCACCCCACCATCCTAGAATTCGTACTTCATACGTGTCCAGTCCATCTTCTCTGCTACAAGCTTGTGATTGTGAATTGTGTTTTGATCTTTTAATTGCTATATCTTGTATCTACCAAGCAATCATGACACCCAGTAAGCATACCAGTGTTGCTCATAGTGGCAAGAAAAGGTGTAAACATTTAAGTCTTAGAATTAATGAAGGAAACAAAGATATTAGACAAGACATCCTGTGGCCATAATGAAGTGTTACTTTGTTCACATAAAAAAAAGGTAAACATAAGTTTGTGTGACTGACTGACTGCTTACTGAATGACTGAGTGACCAACTGAGTGACTTGACTGACTTACTGAATGATTTGACTGACTTACTGAATGATTTGACTGACTTACTGAATGATTTGACTGACTTACTGAATGATTTGACTGACTTACTGAATGATTTGACTGACTTACTGAATGATTTGACTGACTTACTGAATGATTTGACTGACTTACTGAATGATTTGACTGACTTACTGAATGATTTGACTGACTTACTGAATGATTTGACTGACTTACTGAATGATTTGACTGACTTACTGAATGATTTGACTGACTTACTGAATGATTTGACTGACTTACTGAATGATTTGACTGACTTACTGAATGATTTGACTGACTTACTGAATGATTTGACTGACTTACTGAATGATTTGACTGACTTACTGAATGATTTGACTGACTTACTGAATGATTTGACTGACTTACTGAATGATTTGACTGACTTACTGAATGATTTGACTGACTTACTGAATGATTTGACTGACTTACTGAATGATTTGACTGACTTACTGAATGATTTGACTGACTTACTGAATGATTTGACTGACTTACTGAATGATTTGACTGACTGACTTACTGAATGATTTGACTGACTGACTTACTGAATGATTTGACTGACTGACTTACTGAATGATTTGACTGACTTACTGAATGATTTGACTGACTTACTGAATGATTTGACTGACTTACTGAATGATTTGACTGACTTACTGAATGATTTGACTGACTTACTGAATGATTTGACTGACTTACTGAATGATTTGACTGACTTACTGAATGATTTGACTGACTTACTAAATTACAGTAGGACCCCGCTTTACGGCGTTTCACTTTACGGCGTTCCGCTAATACGGTCATTTCAAATTCGCAAATCTTCCAGCTCCTGCACCCAACATCTTGCTCCTGGGGGGATTTCAACTTAAGGCACCTAAAATGGAGGAATATAGCAAATAATATTGTTGCAGTAATAACACCAGGAGGCAGCTCTGATGAAAACTCACACTCACATGAGCTTTTAAATCTCTGCATAAAATTCAATTTAAACCAGCAAATAATAGAGCCTACTAGACTGGAGAATACACTAGACCTCATCTTCACTAACAATGATGATCTAATAAGAAATGTCACCATATCAAAAACAATATACTCAGATCACAACTTAATTGAGGTTCAGACATGTATGCGTGGAGCCCCAGACCGACATAATGAGACTAGTCACGAGGGAGCATTCACCAAATTAAACTTCAATAACAAAAACATAAAGTGGGACCAAGTAAACCAAGTCCTAACCGATATAAGCTGGGAAGATATACTAAGCAACACAGACCCCAACTTATGCCTAGAACAGATTAACTTGGTGGCACTCGATGTATGCACAAGGCTTATTCCTCTAAGAAAAAGGAGGAGTAGATGTAAAATAGAAAGAGACAGGCGCTCCCTTTACAGGCGACAGAAAAGAATAACAGAGAGGCTAAAAGAGGTCAATATATCTGAAATGCGTAGGGAGACACTGGTCAGAGAAATAGCAAGCATCGAACTCAAGCTAAAGGAATCTTATAGGAGTCAGGAATCGCGGGAAGAACTAAAAGCCATAAATGAAATCGAAAGAAACCCAAAGTATTTCTTCTCCTATGCCAAATCAAAGTCGAGAACAACGTCCAGTATTGGGCCCCTACTTAACCCTTTCAGGGTCCGTCCCATAGATCTACGGCTTTACGTTCAGGGTCCAAACCTTAGATCTACGCCATGAGCTCAGCTCACTCTGATAAACTGTGAGTGGTACATTTGGGCCTAGATATGAGAGAATACATCTATGTGGTATGTGTGCACCACATAAAACAGATCCTGCAGCACACTGTGTACAATGAGAGAAAAAAATGAAATCATGATTTTTCGATTAAAACAGCAACTTTGCAGTGTTTTTTCGTATGTTTTTTATAGTTGTATTTGCGATTTCTTGGTCTCATTTGATAGAATGGAAGACATATTACAGAAATAGAGATGATTTTGATTGGTTTTAGCACTGGAAATGGCTTGAAACTGAGCTCAAAGTAGCAGAAATGTTAAATTTTTGCCGATATTCAAGAGTAAACAAACGACCTCACACGTCTAATACACACCAGCTGGTGGGTCTAATATACATTCACAAATATGGTGATGATATTTATACAATTATTACAGTATTGCATAACAGTAAATCTTCTATTTTTTGGTGTGAATAAAAATTCATTATGTGAATAAAAAATCAAAATGGAATTTATTTGTAAAGCCTCAAAACATAACTAATGAACAGAGGAAATGTTAGTTTAGTGCCAGGAATGCCTATACAGTGGACCCCCGCATAACGATGGCATCACATAGCGATTTTTCCGCATACCGATTACTTTTATCGCAAAATTTTTGCCGCGCATACCGATTAAAAACCCGCTTACCGATTTTCGTCCGAGACGCGTCCAATGTGCCCTCAGCCAGCCTCACATGTGCCAGCCGTCCCATTGTTTACCAGCCAGCCTCCGCGGTAACATCCAAGCATACACTCGGAATATTTCGTATTATTACAGTATTTTCGGTGCTGTTTCTGGAAAATAAGTGACCATGGGCCCCAAGAAAGCTTCTAGTGCCAACCCTACACCTCAAAGGGTAAGAATTACTATAGAAATGAAGAAAGAGATAATTGATAAGTATGAAAGTGGAGTGCGTATAGCCGACCTAGTCAAGCTGTACAAGAAACCCCAATCAACCATCGCTACTATTGTGGGCACCAGAAGACAATCAAGGAAGCTGTTTCTTGCCAAAGGTTCAACTGTGTTTTCGAAACAAAGACGCAAGTGATGGAAGATGTTGAGAGACTCTTATTGGTGTGGATAAATGAAAAACAGATAGCAGGAGATAGCGTCTCTCAAGCGATCATATGTGAAAAGGCTAGGAAGTTGCATGAGGATTTAATTAAAAAAATGCCTGCAACTAGTGATGATGTGAGTGAATTTAAGGCCAGCAAAGGTTGGTTTGAGAGATTTAAGAAGCGTATTTGGCATCCATAGTGGATAAGGCATGGTGAGGCTGCCAGTTCGGACCACAAAGCGGCTGAAAAATATGTGCAGGAATTCAAGGAGTACATAGAAACTGAAGGACTGAAACCTGAACAAGTGTTTAATTGTGATGAAACAGGCCTGTTCTGGAAGAAAATGCCAAGCAGGACCTACATTACTCAGGAGGAAAAGGCACTCCCAGGACATAAGCCTAATGAAAGACAGGCTTACTTTGTTGATGTGTGCCAATGCTACTGGTGATTGCAAAGTGAAGCCTTTATTAGTGTATCACTCTGAAACTCCCAGAGCGTTCAGGCAAAAGAATGTCCTCAAGGATAATTTGTGTGTGCTGTGGAGGGCAAACATAAGGCATGGGTCACTAGGGAATTTTTCTATAACTGGTTACACCATGCATTTTGCCCCCAATGTGAAAGATTACCTAACTGAAAAGAAATTAGAACTTAAGTGCCTCCTGGTGTTAGACAATGCCCCTGGTCATCCTACAGACGTGGCAGAGCGACTTTATGGGGACATGAGCTTCATTAAGGTGAAGTTTTTGCCTCCTAATACCACTCCTCTCCTGCAGCCCATGGACCAACAGGTTATTTCCCAACTTCAAGAAACTGTACACAAAAGCTCTGTTTGAAAGGTGCTTTGTAATGACCTCAGAAACTCAACTGACTCTAAGAGAGTTTTGGAGAGATCACTTTAATATCCTCAATTGTGTAAACCTTATAGGTAAGGCTTGGGAGGAAGTGACTAAGAGGACCTTGAACTCTGCTTGGAAGAAACTGTGGCCAGAATGTGTAGACAAAAGGGATTTTGAAGGGTTTGAGGCTAACCCTGAGAATCCTGTGCCAGTGGAGGAATCCATTGTGGCATTGGGAAAGTCCTTGGGGTTGGAGGTTAGTGGGGAGGATGTGGAAGAGTTGGTGGAGGAGGACAATGAAGAACTAACCACTGATGAGCTGATAGATCAACTTCAAGAGCAAGAGGCCAGACCTGGGGAAACTGGTTCAGAGGAGGGGAAGAGAGAAATTGAAGAAGTTGCCTACTACAAAGATAAAGGAAATCTGTGCTAAGTGGCTTGAAGTGCAAACCTTCATGGATGAAAATCACCCTCACACAGCTATTGCAAGCCGTGCTGGTGATTATTACACTGACAATGTTGTGAAACACTTTAGGCAAGTCATAAAGGAACGAGGTACAGGCCACTATGGACAGATATCTTGTGCGAAAGAAGTCCAGTGACTCTGAAGCTGGCCATAGTGGCATTAAAAAAAGAAGGGAAGTAACCCCAGAAAAGGACTTACTACCTCAAGTCCTAATGGAAGGGGATTCCCCTTCTAAACAGTAAGAAGATAATGCTCTCCCCTCCTCCCATCCCATCAATCATCACCAGATCTTCAATAAAAGTAAGTGTCATTTAATTGTGCATGCCTTTTTCAGTTTGTGTGTATTAAAATTAACATTTCATGTGGTAAAAAAAAAATTTTTTCATACTTTTGGGCGTCTTGCACGGATTAATTTTATTTCCATTATTTCTTATGGGGAAAATTCATTCGCATAACGATTATTTCGCATAACGATGAGCCCTCTTGCACGGATTAAAATCGTTAACCGGGGGTCCACTGTATTGTTCATTCTGGACCCTATTTTGAAATTGGAATATTTTGAACTTTGTGTTAAATTGGCCAAATTAACAATTTCCGATCACTTTATTTTGTAGTTGAAACAGTTGACTTGGCGATTTCTTGTGCTCAATCGATAGAATAGAAGTAATACTAGTGAAATAGGTAAGAATTTGGTTGATTGGAATAATGTAATTGGCCTAAAATGGGAGTCAAAGTCGGCAAAATCGCCGATTCGTAAATATCGCTGACACATCAAAATTCGCGAGAGCATAATTTCGTCAATTTTCCACCAAATTTCGTACTTTTTGTCTTATTACCTTCAGAAAAAGATTCTCTACGATTTCATAAGAAAAAATAACAAATTCTTTTTTTGAAAATTCTTGGACACTGGTGCGTGACTCCAGATTTGGGCCTTGGACCCTGAAAGGGTTAAAGAAGATGGGTCCTACACAGATGACAGCAAGGAAATGAGTGAGCTACTCAAGTCCCAATATGACTCAGTTTTTAGCAAGCCACTAACCAGACTGAGAGTCGAAGATCAAAATGAATTTTTTATGAGAGAGCCACAGAATTTGGTTAGCACAAGCCTATCTGATCTTATCCTGACGCCAAATGACTTAGGACAGGCGATAAATGACATGCCCATGCACTCTGCCCCAGGGCCAGACTCGTGGATCTCCGTGTTCATCAAGAACTGCAAGAACCCTCTATCATGAGCTTTTACCATCTTATGGAGAGGGAGCATGGACACGGGGGGTCGTCCCACAGTTACTATAAACAACAGACATAGCCCCACTCCACAAAGGGGGCAGTAAAGCAATAGCAAAGAACTACAGACCAATAGCACTAACATCCCATATCATGAAAGTCTTCGAAAGGGTCCTAAGAAGCAAGGTTGCCACCCATCAGTTACACAACCCAGGGCAACATGGGTTTAGAGCAGGTCGCTCCTGTCTGTCTCAGCTACTGGATCACTACGACAAGGTCCTAGATGCACTAGAAGACAAAAAGAATGCAAATGTAATATATACAGACTTTGCAAAAGCCTTCGACAAGTGTGATCATGGCGTAATAGCACACAAAATGTGTGCTAAAGGAATAACAGGAAAAGTTGGTAGATGGCTCTATAATTTCCTTACAAACAGAACACAAAGAGTAGTAGTCAACAGAGTTAAGTGTGAGGCGGCTATGGTGAAAAGCTCTGTTCCACAAGGCACAGTACTCACTCCCATCTTGTTTCTCATCCTCATATCTGACATAGACAAGGATGTCAGCCACAGCACCGTGTCTTCCTTTGCAGATGACACCCGAACCTGCATGACAGTGTCTTCCATTGCAGACACTGCAAGGCTCCAGGCGGACATCAACCAAATCTTTCAGTGAGCTGCAGAAAACAATATGAAGATCAACGATGAGAAATTTCAATTACTCCGATGTGGTAAACATGAGGAAATTAAAACTTCTTCAGAGTACAAAACAAATTCCTTCCACAAAATAAAGCGGGGAAACGAATGTCAAAGAACTGGAAGTGATCATGTCAGAGGATCTCACCTTCAAGGACCATAACATTGTATCAATCGCATCTGCTAGAAAAATGACAAGATGGATAATGAGAACCTTCAAAACTAGAGATGCCAAGCCCATTATGACACTCTTCAGGTCGCTTGTTCTATCTAGGCTGGAATATTGCTGCGCACTAACAGCACCTTTCAAGGCAGGTGAAATTGCTGACCTAGAAAATGGACAGAGAACCTTCACAGCACGCATAACGGAGATAAAACACCTCAATTACTGGGAGCGCTTGAAGTTCCTGAACCTGTACTCCCTGGAATGCAGGCAGGAGAGATACATGATTATATATACAGTGGACCCACGGTTTACGATATTATTTCATTCCAGAAGTATGTTCAGGTGCCAGTACTGAACGATTTTGTTCCCATAAGGAATATTGTGAAGTAGATTAGTCCATTTCAGACCCCCAAACATACACGTACAAACGCACTTACATAAATACACTTACATAATCGGTCGCATTTGGAGCTGATCGTACAGCGGGGGTCCACTGTACTTGGAAAATCTTAGAGGGACTACTACCGAACATGCACACGAAAATCACTAACAACGAAAGCAAAAGACTCGGCAGACGATGCAACATCCCCCCACTGAAAAGCAGGGGTGTCACTAGCTCGTTAAGAGATAATACAATAAGTGTCAGGGGCCCAAGACTGTTCAACTGACTCCCAGCATACATAAGGGGGATTACCAATAGACCCCTGGCTGTCTCAGATTCTAGGGACCCACAAACTGGAAAAAAAACCAAGAATATTGTCCTAACTAAACCTAATCAAACACCACTACATCCCACTGACACAGCTAACGAGATAAACGACTTCTCCTCAACCATAGGATCTAATCTCGCCAATAAAATCCCATGTACCAATGCCTGTGCCGGGGACTACCTAGATGGGAATTTCCCAAATTCCTTCTATCTTGCACCAACTGAGCCCACGGAAGTCACCAAGATTATAAAGTCACTTATAAATAACTCAGGGAATCTGTCTCGTGTCCCACCATTATTGTACAAGAGAGCGGCCCATGTCCTTTTGCATGCTATTTCATTACTTTTTAACAAGTCACTTAGGAACTAGCACCTTCCCAAAACTACTCAAGACGGCAAGGGTTACACCAATACATAAAGGTGGTGATCCTACAGATTTAAACAACTGTAGGCCAATATCAAACTTACCATTGCTATCCAAAATCTTTGAGAAACTCGTGCACAGGAGACTATATTCATTTATAACATCACAAAACATACTCAACCCCTGCTAATTTGGATTCAGGAAAAATAAAAGCACTAATGATGCAATCATAAAAATGCTAGATCGCTCTACACAGCATTGGAAAATAAGGAATATCCACTAGGAATTTTTATTGGCCTAAGAAAAGCTTTTGACACAGTAGACCACGGCATCCTACTCCACAAACTTGACCACTATGGTATAAGAGGCCATGCGCTTGCATATTTCAAATCTTACCTTACTAATAGGTATCAGTATGTCACCATTAAAGACACAGCATCAACAACACGGCCACTTGATACTGGAGTTCCGCAGGGAAGTGTCCTTGGTCTCCTGCTCTTCCTCATATACATCAATGATCTTCCAAACGTATCCCAACACCTGAACCCCATTCTCTTTGCTGATGACACGACTTACGTCATCTCTCACCCTAATCTTGCCACCCTCAACACCATTGTTAATGAGGAGCTGATCAAAATATCGACTTGGATGACAGCCAATAAACTTAGGCTTAACACTGACAAAACCTACTATATTATGTTTGGTAGCAGAGCAGGAATTGCGCAAATTAACATTAAGATTGACAACACTCTAATTGCCAGGCATAATGAGAGCAAATTCCTAGGCCTATACCTCGACAACAACCTGAATTTCAGCACCCATATCCAACACATAACCAAAAAAGTATCCAAAACGGTTGGGATCCTCTCCAAGATACGATACTACGTGCCGCAAAATGCCCTTCTCACGCTATACCACTCATTTATCCATACCTCACCTATGCTATTTGTGCTTGGGGATCAACTGTAGCAACACACCTAAAGCCAATAATAACCCAACAAAAAGCCGCAGTAAGAATAATCACTAAATCCCATCCCTGGCTACACCTCCCCCCCCCCACTCTTCATAGATCTAAACTTACTCCCTGTTCAGTACATCCACACTTACTACTGTGCAATCTACGTCTACAGGACCTTAAATTCCAATATTAACCTTTACCTAAAATGCTTTCTTGATAGTTGTGACAGAACCCACAGGCATAACACCAGACACAAACATCTCTATGACATTCCCCGTGTCCGACTAAACCTTTACAAAAATTCAATGTATGTCAAAGGCCCTAAAATCTTGAACACCCTACCTGAAAACTCAAGAATTGCAGACACATTCATCACCTTCAAAACTACCATTAGAAAACGTCTTATCTCCCTGATACGCCCTGTCAACTAATCACACGAATACCACCAGGTGGTTCACACTTACTCACTCACCCATTTGACCATAAACAGAAATATTAATCTCAATCTTAATATAATGAATCCTAAGTAGTCATAAGTTGGCCTGTGATACTAAAATACTGAAACTATGTATTGTGCCAAAACAAAAGCATTCACATTGCTAAACTCACAAACTAGTATTCAGTCACTTAGCCATAATACCAACTTACCTCATAATTTGTAATATTTTAAATTTAAGAATTAATCTAAGTCTGCCCGAAATGCCTAGCCATGCTAGGTGTTCTAGTGGTACCCTCTGTAATTATTATTTTCCCACATGTAAACCACACTGGACAAGCACCTAAAGTCGGTACCTGACCAGGCAGGCTGTGGCTCGTACGTTGGATTGTGTGCAGCCAACAGTAACAGCCTGGTTGATCAGGCTCTGATTCCACCAGGAGACCTGGTCACAGATCGGGCCACGGGGGTGTTGACCCTTGGAACTCTCTCCAGGTAAACTCCAGGTAATTAAAAAAAAAAACAAAGTTTGATAGGGCCACAGGTTATAATTTATAAGAGACAGTTATGCAGTATTTATTTAGTTGTGGATGAATAAGTGGTTTTTAAGAAGAGATTTGAATTTATAAACAGACAGTGTTTCTTTTATGTTCACAGGTAATGAATTCCAGATTTTTGGGCTTATGTGCATTGAGTTTTTGCATAGTGTGAGATGGATGTTTTGTACGGTGAGTAAGTTTAGAGTTTTGAATATTGGTGGAGTGTGCTGCCTGTTGTGGGAATTTTTATCATTCTGACTGCAGCCTTTTGTTGGGTAATTAACCCTTTCAGGGTCCGTCCCGTAGATCTACGGCTTTACGTTTAGGGTCCAAACCGTAGATCTACGCCATGAGCTCAGCTCACTCTGATAAACTGTGAGTGGTACATTTGGGCCTAGATATGAGAGAATACATCTATGTGGTATGTATGCACCACATAAAACAGATCCTGCAGCACACTGTGTATAATGAGAGAAAAAAAATGAAATCATGATTTTTCGATTAAAACAGCAACTTTGCAGTGTTTTTTCGTATGTTTTTTATAGTTGTATTTGCGATTTCTTGGTCTCATTTGATAGAATGGAAGACATATTACAGAAATAGAGATGATTTTGATTGGTTTTAGCACAGGAAATGGCTTGAAACTGAGCTCAAAGTAGCAGAAATGTTAAATTTTTGCCGATATTCAAGAGTAAACAAACGACCTCACACGTCTAATACACATCAGCTGGTGGGTCTAATATACATTCACAAATATGGTGATGATATTTATACAATTATTACAGTATTGCATAACAGTAAATCTTCTATTTTTTGGTGTGAATAAAAATTCATTATGTGAATAAAAAATCAAAATGGAATTTATTTGTAAAGCCTCAAAACATAACTAATGAACAGAGGAAATGTTAGTTTAGTGCCAGGAATGCCTACATTGTTCATTCTGGACCCTATTTTGAAATTGGAATATTTTGAACTTTGTGTTAAATTGGCCAAATTAACAATTTCCGATCACTTATTTTGTAGTTGAAACAGTTGACTTGGCGATTTCTTGTGCTCAATCGATAGAATAGAAGTAATACTAGTGAAATAGCTAAGAATTTGGTTGACTGGAATAATGTAATTGGCCTAAAATGGGAGTCAAAGTCGGCAAAATCGCCGATTCGTAAATATCGCTGACACATCAAAATTCGCGAGAGCATAATTTCGTCAATTTTCCACCAAATTTCGTACTTTTTGTTTTATTACCTTCACAAAAAGATTCTCTACGATTTCATAAGAAAAAATAACAAATTTTTTTTTTGAAAATTCTTGGACACTGGTGCGTGACTCCAGATTTGGGCCTTGGACCCTGAAAGGGTTAATGGTCTGAGATGGTTTATTGTTGTTGAGCCCCATACACAAATTCCATAGGTGAGATAGGGGTAAATGAGCGAGTGATACAGGGCCAGGAGGGCTGACTGTGGGGCATAGTACATGTTTTTGAAATTTGAGACTATTATCAAGGTGGATTCCTAAGAATTTTCCCTCTGTGAGCTTTGTGATAGGTGATCCGCTTATCATTATGTCAAGAGGGACACCTGTAGCTCTGTTACCAAACTGAATGAAGTAGGTTTTGTCAGTGTTGAGAGTAAGTTTGTTAGTCATCATTCAGGTAGATATTTTCTGTAATTCAGTATTTACAGTATTGGCTAGCGTGACTGGGCTTGGGTGCGAGAAAATGTATGTAGTGTCATCTGCAAATAGTGTGGGTTAGAGTAGTTGCAATGCATTTGGTAGATCATTTATGTAAATGAGAAAGAGAAGAGGGCCAAAGACACTTCCCTGTGGGACACCAACTGTAATTGACTGTGTGGAAGGGTTTGCTCCATTTGTATACACATATTGGCTTCTGTTGCTGAGGTATGACTTTAGGTAGTTGAGGGAGTGCCCTTTTATACCATAGTAAAAGCTTTACGAAAATCAATGAAGATCCCCAGTGGGACTTCTTTTTTCTCGAGTGCAGTGTATATTTGTGTAAGCATGTGTATAATAGCATCATTCGTATTTTATTAGGCTTGAATCCAAACTGACAGGGGTTGAGTACGTTGTGGGAGATGAGGTAGGAATAGATTCGCATATGAATTAATTTTTCAAAGATTTTAGAGAGAGGGTGTAAGTTGGATATTGGCCTATATTTATTCAAGTCTGTTTGGTCTCCTCCTTTATGTATCGGGGTGACCCTCGCTATTTTGAGAACTGTAGGGAAGGTAGAGGATTCGATGGATTTGTTAAAGAGTGTTGCAATGATTGGTGACAGCACTTATGAAGCTTTTTGTATGTAAAGGGTGGTAAGGTATTTAAATCTCCTGTCTTTTTTTTTTTTGGTGTGTTGATAATAAGGGAGACTTCTGTTGGGTTAGTCGGAGCTAGGAACAGTGTGTTCGGGTAGTTGCCAGTGAGGTAGTCATTGGGTGCAGTATTTGAGCTTGGGATTTTATCAGCAAGTTTTTTTCCTATGGTGGAGAAGAAAACATCAAGTCTGTTTACTGTCTCAATTGGTGGCAGTTGCGGTTCATCTGGTTTTGTTAGTTCATTTGCGCTATTTCCTGATATCTTTTTTATTCCTAGAATTTCTGATAGGATTTTCCAGGTCTATTTTTAGGTCTCATTGAAACCATGATTTATCCAGGTTTTGAACCTTTATCCCTTGCAAGTTAGTGTTATAGCATTGTAATCTAGTGGTTATGAGTGTACTGCTGAGAGCTTTCTGTTTACTATTATCTGGATGACTATATATTTTCTGGGTAAAAGTGTTTCTTCTTTTTCAGGTCACTCTACGTCAATGGCAGACAAGTGGTGTGTTAAAAAATGTTATGTAGTTTATTTCCTATATATCAATACTGTAATATAATTCTGAATATAAAATTTTATTTTCAGGTTTTCGAAGAGTTCCAAAGAAGAAAGAAATACCTGTTTTACAACACAGGTCACTTATCAGGTAGTCGGGTAGTGTAGGTCAGTTTTTGTATGACCCATACAGGTTTAATGTTCCCCCTGAATAATAATAATAATAATAATAATTGAGAATGAGGTTTGCTGTATTTTTTCCAATACTTAAAATAATATTTGTTTGATATTTCCTACTTCAGCAGACTTGAAGGTTCCCGAGATCATTGAAGAATGGCACCACATGGTGGAAAAGGTGAGTTGCACACAGTAATGTAATCTTTCATATTTAGATTAGGTGAATTATTTTTAAAGCTGTGTAGATTATTGTGCAGTTTTGAAAGCTGCATTTTTCAAATTTATTATGTAAGTTGCCACTGGAACAGCCAAGGTGAACCTGGGAGATATACTGTATCATTTTGTCCATCTTCCAAGTTTCTGATTAGTTCCCACATTCTAACTTGACCTTCACTACAGGCATCTGGCCTTGTGTGTACAGTCAATCTTCATCTGTAAATGAAGATGAATGCTTTTCTTTTTTAATATTTGGGAGTCCTTTTGCTTGTTGATTGGTTAGATTAACCCTTTCACTGTTAGCAGCCCTCATCTCAATTATTTTTCTTACCAAAATCTTAAGAATATCTTTCGGAATGTTTTAAAAGGAAAAAAAAAATTGGTGATCGCTAGTTACTGAGATATAGAGGCGTGAAGTTGACAGAAATTGAGCCACTTACGGCAACACTGGCGACTGCCTCTCACTTGGTAATATTATTTTTACTTTTATTCTGCTTTGTCTTTTCTAATGCAGTGGTACCTTGACTCACGAGTTAAATTCGTTCCCTGACTGAGCTCGTAACTCAATTTGGTTGTATGTCAAATCAATTTTCCTCATTGAAATTAATTGAAATGCCATTAATTTGTTCCAGCCCCCAAAAAAAACACCCCAATCTTTTTGTTACGGGTTTTTAACCCTTTGACTGTTGCGACCTCAAATCCTAAAGTGTCTCTCTGTGTCACAAAATATTCGAAAAAAATTTCTTACCAAAATGTTAAGATTAATTTGCTGATTGTTTTAAGACCCCCCCCCCCCCGGTAAAATTATTTTTACTCCCATTTGAAGGTTTCTTGTATTTTCCAATATTTTATTTTTTCAAGTAACTTATGTGGCCTGTGAGACCAAAGTAAGGTGCAGTGTACATATACAGTGGAACCTTGACTTACGAGTGTCCCAGCGTACGAGTTTTTTGAGATATGAACCGTCGATTGGTCGATTTTGCTCTGAGTTACGAGGTAGCTCCTCCCCACTTCCCCCTCAACCCAAAACCTGGACACCTCTATTGTTTATCTTTGATTTCATGCTTTAATTCCATGGAAATCATCCTCTTTTTCTTCTCAGCACTGTCCTTTACACTTAATTTTTTAGGACCCATGGTTAGAAAAGTGAAATTTGGCCAGGTGACTCAAAAATGTAAGCAAAGCAGGAGAGAACTGCTCCCACAACTAGGCAAACAGTGCACTGAGTTGGCTTTGTTCTGAATCTCTTGTTATTATAATGTATTATTATTAATTTAGGGAACTGAAACTCTGTTGTTATTGTAATAATTATTATTATTGATAATTTAGGGAACTGAAGCCTCTCGCCAGCGTCAAGGTTTCTTGACGCTGGTGAGGGGCTCTTGATCTAGGGAATTGGATATGTGCTCTAGTTCCCTAAATTAATAGTAATAATAATAATTATAAAAATAATAATAATGTATTATGTACATAACACGTACATAATAATATTTAAGAATGC
This sequence comes from Cherax quadricarinatus, assembly GCF_026875155.1. Taxonomy (NCBI): domain Eukaryota; kingdom Metazoa; phylum Arthropoda; class Malacostraca; order Decapoda; family Parastacidae; genus Cherax; species Cherax quadricarinatus. The sequence goes on along the minus strand of NC_069400.1, from coordinate 63,536,249 downwards.
TGCCGCTAGTTGGCACAGCTGATTTCAAAACATCTGGTAAGCAGTACACATGTTTACATCTCTGTGGGAGCAGTTCTGTCCTGCTTTGCTTACATTTTTGACAGCCATTTGGCCAAATTTCGCTTTTCTAACCATGGGTCCTCAGAAAATAAGTGCAAAGGACAATGCTGAGAAGAAAAAGATGATAATTTCCATTGAATTAAAGCATGAAATCATAGATAAACATAAGCAAGGTGCACAAGTTGTGGGTTTAGCCAGACAATACCAGCGAAGTACATCTACTATATGTACGATACTAAAGCAGCAGGAGTCGATAAAGGCTATAGCGCCAGCCAAGGGCGTTACAATAATGTCTAAGCTGCGGACCTCTGTCCATGAAAAGATGGAGAAGCTGCTGCTGACGTGATTGAGAGAGAAGCAGCTCGTAGGGGATACCGTGACTGAGGGTATCATCTGCGAGAAGGCACGAGGCAGTGAAAAGTAAGAACAAGTGAAAGAAGTGAAAAGTTAAACAAAACAAATTGTGTAAGTTTTGTTCAATGATTTAACCCTTAAACTGTTCAAACGTAGATCTACATCCATGTGCGGGGGCTCCGAACGTAGATCTACTTTTTTTTTTTATATATGCTTTCAGATGGGGAAAATCAAGGTCGGAGCGCTACGCACGTGAACGTAGATCTACATTTGGACAGTTTAAGGGTTAACAAAAATTGTATCAGTTATGTTAAGTGATTTAACAAAACAATTTGTATCAGTTAAGTGATAAAACAAATTAAGTTCAGTGATGAAACAAAACAATGTTGTTGTTGGAGGTTTATAGGGCCACTAACACCATATGCTGCACTGTGAATCTCCCACCCTCAACCTCGCCTACACTCAACCTCCTCCACACCTACCCTCTGCCACCATCTCTTCTCCAAGTGTACAAGTACATATACAGTGGACACTCGACTAACGATGGCATCGTCTAATGATAAAATCCTCTAACAATGTGTTTGAGCGTAAAAATTTTGGCCCAGCCTACGATGAAAAATGGACTAACAACATTCGTCCCAAACGCATCCACATGTCTGTCTGGCCTGAGCGTGCCTCAGCTGCCCTGCCTTCAGTTAGTGTGGCATTGTTTACAAGCCATTCCAGTCAGTTCCACTCATACAATCGGTACATTTTGTATTATTCCAGTGTTTTTAGTGCTTGTAACTGCTAAATAAGCCACCATGGGCCCAAAGAAAGCTTCTAGTGTCAACCCTGTGGTAAAAAGGGTGAGAAATACTATTGAAATGTACCATCGTACCACAGTCAGCTGCTGCTGCTGCTGTACCTTGGTCAGCTGCTGCTGCTGCTGTACCTTGGTCAGCTGCACTAATTGAAGATGTGGAGAGACTGTTGTTGGTGTGGTTTATCTAGAAATCCGAGAAACAATTAACCCCAGAGGGTTAGCCACCCAGGATAACCCAAGAAAGTCAGTGTGTCATCAAGGACTGTCTAACTTATTTCCATTGGGGCACTTAATCTTGTCTCCCGGGATGTGACCCACACCAGTCGACTAACACCCAGGTGAACAGGAAAAAATGCCTGGAACTAGTGCTCATATTGGTGAATTTAAGGCCAGCAAAGGTTGGTTTGAGAGATTTAAGAATCATAGTGGCATACACAGTGTGATGAGGCCTGTTCTGGAAGAAAATGCCAACAGGACCTACATTACTCAGGAGGAAAAGACATTCCCAGGACAGAGTGTCTCATCACTCATCACCACAGCTTCAATAAAGGTAAGTGTCATTTATTCGTACACTAGTACATTCGCAGTATATATTGTGCATGTATCCTTTTTGTGTGTAGGAGAATGTATATTTCATGTGGTAAATTTTATATTTTTTCATGCTTTTGGGTGTCTTTAACCCTTTCAGGGTCCGTCCCGTAATCTACGGCTATACGTTGAGGGTCCAAACCATTGATCTACGCCATGAGCTCAGCTTACTCTGAAAAGCTGAGTGGTAAATTTGGGCCTAGATATGAGAGAATACATCTATGTTTTATGTGTGCACCACATAAAACAAATCCTGCAGCACACAGTGTATAATGAGAGAAAAAAAACTGACTGTGATTTTCGATTAAAACAGCGACTTTGCAGTGTTTTTTCGTATGTTTTTTACAGGTATATTTGCGATTTCTTGGTCTCATTCGATAGAATGGAAGACATATTACAGAAGTAGAGATGATTTTGATTGGTTTTAGTACTGGAAATGGCTTGGAACTGAGCTCAAAGTAGCGGAAATGTTAAATTTTTGTCGATGTTCGAGAGTAAACAAATGACCTCACACGTCTAATACACGCCAGCTGGTGGGTCTAATGTACATTCACAAATGTAATGATGATATTTATACAATTATTACAATATTGCATAACAGTAAATCTTCTATTTTTTGGTTTGAATAAAAATTCATTATGTGAATAAAAAATCAAAACGGAATTCATTTGTAAAGCCTGAAAACATAACTAATGAGCAGAGGAAATGTTAGTTTAGTGCCAGGAATGCCTGCATTGTTTATTCTGGACCCTATTTTGAAATTGGAATATTTTGAACTTTGTGTTAAATTGGCCAAATTACCTATTTCCAATCACATTATTTTGTAGTTGAAACAGTTGACTGGGCGATTTCCTGTGCTCAGTGGATAGAATAGAAGTAATACTAGTGAAATAGCTAAGAGTTTGGTTGACTGAAATAATGTAATTGGCCTAAAATGGGAGTCAAAGTTGGCAAAATCGCCGATTCGTAAATATCGCTGACACATCAAAATTCGTGAGAGCATAATTTCGTCAATTTTCCATCAAATTTCATACTTTTTGTTTTATTACCTTCAGAAAAAGATTCTCTACCATTTCATAAGAAAAAATAACAATTTTTTTTTTTTTAAATTCTTGGACACTGGTGCACCCTCTGAAATTTGGCCTCTGGACCCTGAAAGGGTTAACGGATTAATTTGATTTCCATTATTTCTTATGGGGAAAATTAATTCAACCTACGATCATTTTGTCTTATGATGGGCTCTCAGGAATGGATTAATATCGTAAGTCGGGGGTCCACTGTATTTTGACGAAAAAAGGTTGCCAATAACCTAAATTCATGATAACCAAGACTCACGAAAACCAAGGGTCCACATGTCTAGTTTTAATTAGTTACTGTGTACTAGGATTAGACTGCCTGAAATGTCCTGACATGATAGCGGCTTTCTTTGTACTTAACAAACCAAAATTGTAATTACACATTGTAACCTATACAAGGAAATACAGTGGACCCTCAGTTACCGATGCCATCGGTTAGCGATAAAATCGGTTACCGATATGTTTTTGCATCAAAATACATGTATTGGCTCGGCTAACGATAAAAAACTCGGTTAAGGACATTTGTCAAGAACGTGTCCACGCGGCCTGAGTCGCCCGGCCACTCCAGTATGGCTAGTGTGCCATTGTTTACAAGCCACTGTGGATGATTCCACGCATACGTGCAATACATTTTGTATTATTCCATTATTTTTAGTGCTTGTAACTGCTAAATAAGCCACCATGGGCCCAAAGAAAGCTTCTAGTGCTAGCCAGCCCTTTTGGTAAAGGGCAGAGAGAGAGGGGAGAATGTGCCTTTCTCAGTGATTCTTCAATAAGTACGATACTAAAGCAGCACGAGTCTATAAAGGCTATAGCGGCAGCCAGCGATAAAGTGTAGCATTAACTGTAGCAAGTAAGTTAAGCGATTAATCGATAGAAAAAGGACAGCACAAACCTAACTCCTCCAATGTTGTTGGAGTTATGTAGAGCGACTGACAACACCACCGTCTCTACCGCTTCTGCTGCCACCTCCCTTCACCACTATGTACGGCTGATGCTCTCAGTGCCCCTTATACACCCAACAACAACAACACAGCAACATTAGTGACATACTTAATGGCGTAACTTGGCTCACGAAATCATAATGACACGATTGCAAACAAACCATACCACGGGCAGGGATAGAACCCTCTGATCACGGGTTCTGTCCCTGCCCGTGGTATGGTTTTTAATGGCGTATTTTATTCATTCTAGAGTATATGTCATATTTCTGTTATTAATATTGTTTATTATGTTATATCAAATGAATTGTGCTAGATAAATAAGCTGTAGAGCTGATATTAGTGTCATATTGAAGGACTATCTTGTGTCTCCCAACACAATTCCTAACATATGCCAGAAACAGACCTCTCTGGAAAACTTCTTTTGAGTGACAGGGGTCCAGTGGCTCTCAAGCTGGTCCTAGTGTTATTAAAAAACAAAGGAGGGAAGGAACCCTGGATAAGGACTTGGTACCTGAAATCTTTATGGAGTGGGATTCCCCTTCCAAACAATTGCAAACTCCTCCATCCTCTCCCCTCCTCCCGTCTTCCATACATCACTATGTCTTCAGTAAAGGTAAGTGTGATGTTATTATTGTTTTATTCTTCATGTATCATTGTTTTCTGTGTAAGGAAATGTGTATTTCATGTAAAAAAATTATTTTGTTTAATACTTTTGGATGTCTGAAACGGATTAATTAGATTTCCATTATTTCTCATGGGGAAAATAAATTTGGATAACGATAAAATCGGTTTAGGACAAGCTCTCTGGAATGAATTAATATCATTAACTGAGGGTCCACTGTAAATCTTCATCTTTATCTCATCATAGTATGCTTCTCACTCGGCGACAAATTCGTTTACTGATGTGGTCTTAGGAACGGAACTCCGTCGTTAAGTGAGGAGAGGCTGTATTAACTTATGCAGATGATCTGATGAGGAAAATAGAAATAGTAAACACTTAAAAAAACTGTTGTAGTAATATTTTTCATATTGAACTAGGTTGTTTGCACAAACCACAGGTATTGCATATACAGATTTATTTGTGACAACACATACTTAAGAGTAGTTTTATTGATTTTGTTACATAGCTTTATAGTAATAAATTTCTTGTTTTAAATAGTTTTTTCTTTAGTTCTAGGTCCACCTCGTTTGACCACATTTCTGCGCTTAAATGCAAACATAAGCCGGCATGTTGCTGAGGATGAGTATGATCTAGCACACATTTTGGCAGTTAAGCGGGAACAACGGCGCCAACGAATGAAGTAAGTCTTGAAGTGGAGAGAATGTTCTCTGTCATTAATAGATGTTAAGTTTAAATCTATCTTGGTCAGTGTTACTTATTATTATGCCTCAAATCATTAGGTAAAAAATATGTAGTACTAACAAGTTGATGAAATAACTTGCATGCATGTACACTAACCCCTTGTATGTATGGGGCTTCTTTCTTTACGATGGTTCAGCTTATGATATTTCGACTTTATGATGGTGCGATAATTCACATTCAGTAGCCATGAAACTTTGAATTTTTATCTGTTCCTGGGCTTGCGATATGCAGCATCTACCCAGCCCCACTGTCTCTGTAGTGATTGCCAGCATAAACGAACTGGAGATGTGTTCCTTATTTAACCCTTTGACTGTTTCAGGCCCCTCTCTGAAACTGTCATTCTATGTCGCCAAATATTAAAAAAAAAAAATTTATTTTTTCTTATGAAAATGTTAAGATTATTTTTCTGAGTGTTTTAGTCCCAAAAAAAAAAATTTTTTGCCATGGGTACTTCTCCTTCTCCTCCTCCTCCTCCTCCTCCTCCTCCTCTCCACCTCCTCCTCCTCCTCCCAACTACCTCCTCCTCCCTCCCCCCTCCTCCCCCCCACCTCCCTCCTCCCCTCCCTCCTTCCCTCCCCCCCCTCCCCTCCCCTCCTCCCCTCCCTCCCCCTCCTCCTCCCCTCCCCTCCCTCTCCTCCCTCCTCCCTCCTCCCCTCCCCTCCCTCCTCCCTCCTCCCTCCTCCTCCTCCCTCCCCTCCTCCCTCCCTCCTCCCTCCCTCCCTCCTCCCTCCTCCTCCTCCCTCCTCCCTCCTCCCCTCCCTCCTCCCTCCTCCCTCTCCTCCCTCCCTCCTCCCTCCTCCCTCCCCCTCCTCCCTCCCTCCTCCTCCTCCTCCTCCCCTCCTCCCTCCTTCCCTCCCTCCCTCCCTCCTCCTCCTCCACAGTCTTGTGGCTCTCTCTGAGACAGAGAGCTAGATGGACAGACAGGGAGCTTGACAAATAGTCACAGAAATGTTTGTGTACCAGCAAAAACACAGGGAGGGCGATGGTCATGTAATATTTCCTTAGCTCTACCCTCGTTTATGCTCATCAAAGTCATCTCTTATCAGATGTTATCTCCCCTTATCTTGTCACTGTCATGGGGTGGACTTTTTTTCTTCTTGCTTCAAGGGAACAATATTATTACATCTTCTTCTTCCTCCTACTCCTCCTCTTCTCCTCCTCCTCCTCCTCTTCCTCCCCTCCTCCTCCTCTTCCTCCCCTCCTCCCCCTCCTCCTCCTCCATTGCTTTTGGTCTCAAACTCCTCCAAATCATGAAATTGATCTTCACTGACACTAACATCTGTGTTAGAGCATCACTTGGGAAGAGAAGAGTCCCAGATTTGCTGGGGAATCACATACTTCTTACTGCTAGACATGCTGAAATGGACAACTGAAATGGCATTCCCACAATGCACCACTGGCTCCCCGATTTTTTTTATATGGTGCACACTGACCATGGAGACCCATTCTCTCACATGTGGGCCTACCAGCTTTCTCCTGCTTGATTTGAAGCTGCTAGAATTTATGCGTATAAATATGTCAGAAACATTGGCTCCTAAGACGTATTTATACGTCGGAAACAGTCAAAGGGTTAATGACTATTTTTTGTCAGTTTTTACACAGGAAGACATGGTAATAAATACTGACAAGTTGGTTTAGAAAGACACGTAAGCAAACACTGTGACATATTTATTAGAAAACATATCGGTCCAGGGACCTTAATCACTTCTTTATCTTGCCCAACTCAATTTTCAATGCTACCCAAGTGGTGACGTGTACTTAGCTCTGTGAAGACCTGTTTGTGTGCTCTCTGTGAATCTGAACCAGGATGCCCTCTCTTGAGCAGCTTTACCAGCAGCTGAGAGAAGAACTCAGAGTTGCTAAACTGGAGATACGGCGATTAACGGAGGAGAACAAGAGGATTCGTAGTAATCCACCTGTTGTGAGTCCCCAGGTTAAGAAGGGAGCTTGGTCAGTGGTCGGGCAACATGGAACCAAGCTGAAGATTACTGGGATTTATATCAAGAAGTGTAAGCAACAGAAGTCCAGAGGTCATACTGCAGCTTTATACATCATTAGTAAGGCCTCACCTAGATTATGCAGTTCAATTCTGGTCTCCATATTACAGAATGGACATAAATTCGTTAGAAAACATTCAGCGTAGGATGACTAAATTAATACATAGCATTAGAAATCTTCCTTATGAAGAAAGATTGAAGACTCTTAAGTTACATTCACTTGTTAGACGAAGAATGAGGGGAGACCTGATCGAAGTGTATAAGTGGAAGATAGGTATTAATAAAGGGGATATTAACAAGGTCTTGAGAATATCTCTCCAAGAGAGAACCCGCAGTAATGGATTTAAATTAGATAAGTTTAGATTTAGAAAGGACATAGGAAAGTATTGGTTTGGAAATAGGGTAGTAGATGAGTGGAACAGTCTACCTAGTTGGGTTATTGAGGCTAGGACTTTGAACATAAGAACATAAGAAAGGAGGAACACTGCAGCAGGCCTGTTGGCCCATACTAGGCAGGTCCTTTACAATTCATCCCACTAACAAAACATTTGCCCAACCCAATTTTCAATGCTACCCAAGAAATAAGCTCTGATGTGCAAGTCCCACTCAAATCCAACCCCTCCCACTCATGTACTTATCCAACCTAAATTTGAAACTACCCAAAGTCCTAACCTTAATAACCCAACTAGGTAGACTGTTCCACTGAACATTAAAATGGTATAAAATACCGACAGGTTGTTAGGTAAGACACATATGCAACAGTTAGGTATCTTTATTGTGAAACGTTTCGCCTACACAGTAGGCGAAATATACCTGTCGGTATTTTATACCATTTTAATGTTCAATCTGTCAGACACTGCAACACAGGGGTATCTTGGTACAGACCTGCAATCAACTTCGACAACTTCCACCAGTGAGAGAGGCTGGATTTGAGAGGGACCTGCCTTCTCAACATCTGAGTTCTTACCTCTCCTAGTGGCCTACGTCTCACCTCTTGGCGCTATAAAAGCTCCATCCTGTCACATCTTCTCCATATTGTTTCATACTATGGAACAATGCTCTTCTCCAGACTGAGGGACTGACCACCTCAAAACTTTAAGGGTGATGGACTGATTACATCGTCTTCAAGTATCTTCTGCTTCTATCAACTTTTCTGTACTTGACTGAAGAAGCCTACTGTGTAGGCGAAACGTTTCACAATAAAGATACCTAACTGTTGCATATGTGTCTTACCTAACAACCTGTCGGTATTTTATACCATTTTAATGTTCAGTGGAACAGTCTACCTAGTTGGGTTATTAAGGTTAGGACTTTGGGTAGTTTCAAATTTAGGTTGGATAAGTACATGAGTGGAAGGGGTAGGATTTGAGTGGAACTTGCACATCAGAGCTTATTTCTTGGGTAGCATTGAAAATTGGGTTGGGCAAATGTTTTGTTAGTGGGATGAATTGTAAAGGACCTGCCTTGTATGGGCCAACAGGCCTGCTGCAGTGTTCCTCCTTTCTTATGTTCTTATGTTCAAAGTCCTAGCCTCAATAACCCAACTAGGTAGACTGTTCCACTCATCTACTACCCTATTTCCAAACCAATACTTTCCTATGTCCTTTCTAAATCTAAACTTATCTAATTTAAATCCATTACTGCGGGTTCTCTCTTGGAGAGATATTCTCAAGACCTTGTTAATATCCCCTTTATTAATACCTATCTTCCACTTATACACTTCGATCAGGTCTCCCCTCATTCTTCGTCTAACAAGTGAATGTAACTTAAGAGTCTTCAATCTTTCTTCATAAGGAAGATTTCTAATGCTATGTATTAATTTAGTCATCCTACGCTGAATGTTTTCTAACGAATTTATGTCCATTCTGTAATATGGAGACCAGAATTTAGCTGCATAATCTAGGTGAGGCCTTACTAATGATGTATAAAGCTGCAGTATGACCTCTGGACTTCTGTTGCTTACACTTCTTGATATAAATCCCAGTAATCTATTTGCCTTATTACGTACACTTAGGCATTGCTGTCTTGGTTTAAGGTTGCTGCTCACCATAACCCCCAAGTCCTTTTCACAATCTATATGGCTAAGTTCTACATCATTTAACTTATAAGTGCTAGGGTTATGGATACTCCCGAGCTTCAGAACCTTGCATTTATCTACATTGAACTGCATCTGCCACTTTTCTGACCAAGAATAGAGTATGTTTAAATCCTCATGAAGTTCCCTAACATCTTCGTTTGAATCAATTAGCCTTCCTATCTTTGTGTCATCGGCAAATTTGCTCATGTCACTAGTAATTCCCTCATCAAGATCATTGATATATATTATAAACAACAATGGGCCCAAGACTGATCCCTGTGGAACGCCACTTGTTACAGATCCCCACTCGGATTTAACCCCATTTATGGACACTCTGCTTCCTGTCTGTGAGCCATGACTCGATCCACGAGAGCACTTTTCCCCTAATGCCAAGAGCTGCCACTTTCTTTAACAGTCTTTGGTGTGGAACTATCAAAAGCCTTACTAAAATCTAAGTAAATAATATCAAATTCTTTATCTTGGTCAACAACCTCAAAAGCTTTTCAGAAGAAAGTTAATAAATTAGTTAGACAAGACCGGCCTCTTGTGAATCCATGCTGAGTATCATTAATCAAGCTGTGCTTATCGAGATGGCTTCTTATAATCTCAGCTATAATTGACTCTAGTAATTTGCCTACAATTGAGGTCAGGCTTATTGGGCGGTAATTTGATGGTAACGACTTGTCCCCTGTTTTAAAAATAGGAATTACATTAGCCATCTTCCACATATCAGACACTACACCTGTTTGAAGAGATAAATTAAAAATATTAGTTAATGTTTCACAGAGTTCCATTTTGCATTCCTTAACCCTTAAATGGTCCAAACGTATATATACGTTTTTTCAACATCTGAAAGTATGTAAAAACATGTAGATCTTTTTTTTTTTGTTTTACATTTGAAAACGTGTAAAAAAACTTTTATCTACATTTTTTTTGTTACATTTGAAAATATGTAAAAAAGCAGATCTACTTTTGTAGCACTACGAATTTGAACGCCGATTTGTTTGGACCGTTTAAGGGTTAAGAACCCTTGAAAAAACCTCGTCAGGAGCCGGCGACTTGTTTTGCTTCAGTCTGTCTATCTGCTTCACAACCATTTCACTAGTGACTGTGATGTTGCATAGTTTATCTTCTGACCCACTATAAAAATTAATTACTGGAATATTGTTAGTGTCTTCCTGTGTAAAAACTGAGAGAAAATAATTATTTAAAATCAAGCACATTTCATTCTCTTTGTCAGTAAGACGCCCATAGTTATTTTTGAGGGGATCTATCTTATCTCTAACTTTTGTTCTATAGACCTGGAAAAAACTTTTGGGTTAGTTTTAGAATCCCTAGTAACTTTAATTTCATAGTCCCTTTTAGCTTTTCTTATCCCCTTTTTAATGTCCCTGTTAATGTCAATATACTGATTCATAAGATGACCCTCACCTCTTTTGATACGCCTATAAATTCCTTTCTTATGCCCTAGTAGATATTTCAGCCTATTATTCATCCATTTTGGGTCATTTCTATTTGATTTAATTTCTTTATACGGGATAAATGTTCTTTGAGCAGCATGTATAGTGTTGAGAAAACTGTCATATTGATAGCCCTCTTCGTTACCCAAGTCAACAGATGATAAGTGTTCTCTAAGTCCAACGTAATCTGCTTAGCAAAAATCTGGAACTGTTACTGAGTTGTCCCTGCTATCATACTTCCATTCTATGCTAAAGGTAATTGATTTGTGATCGCTTGTGCCAAGTTCCTCATTAATTTCTAAATTATTAACCCTTTGACTGTCGAAGGGCCAAATCCTGAAGTGTCTCCTGGTGTCGCAAAATATTCGAAAAAAAAAAAAATTATTTTTTCTTATGAAAATGATAAGATTATTTTTCTGATTGTTTTAGTCCCAAAAAAAAATTTTTCCCATCAGTACTTACCGAGATATAGAGTCCTGAAGTTTGCTGAAATTGATCTGCTGGCGGCAACAGCGGCGACTGCCGCTCACCCGGTAAACTTTTATTTACTTGTATTCGATGGTTTCTTGTTTTTTTCACTATTTTATTTTTTCACATAACTTTTGTGGCCTGTGAGACCAAATTATTGTGCAATGTTCAAATATTACACTCGTTGAATGTAACACAATTATAGCAAAAACACTCGTATCATTATAATGTTGCTAAAACTTGTTTACACAAACAAACAATGTAAACAAATGTTTATTACGATTGCTTTATAATATATATACATATGTACAATCACTGGACACTTTATTAGAAGTGCTGCAAGCTTGTGGAATTCTTTGAAACATGGGTATAAGCACAATGGTGTCTTACACTCCCTCACACGTAAAACGAGTGTCTCTGCGTTTTTGTGGGCGTTTTGTGGTATGTCCACAGACAAAACACCTCTTCTGAGCATTTTTTCTTGGCAGTAGTAGCAGGCAGTGGTATGGGGTAGTGATCACCAGGCCTCAGACGAGAGGACATGTGTTGATAATTTCGTGGGCGCTGGTCTATTGCAGGTGTTGTTTCTTGGTACTTGAATATTATTTGTCTGATGACTGACAAACAAAATTCACCATATTTGGGTTTGTTCTTGGTCTTCAACTTATACATATTAAAGCATTCAGCATGGAAATGTCAAGAAGATGGAAAAACAGTTTTATGTACCACTTATAACTCTTGCGAACACAGTCAGCAAACCCAATCTGCATGTCACATTTGTCCACTAAGCGCATATTGAGGTTGTAATCCATCACAGCTGCAGGTTTTACAATAGGTTCATTGGTCTCTCTATTCTGCTTGCCAGTCTCTACCATTTCGTGTCGGTGAACTGATGTCAGCAGTGTGACATCACGTTTGTCATGCCACCGAAATGCCATGATGTCATTGGCAGCAAACACTGCACTTCACCTCTACGACTGCCAGCTTCGAACCTAGGCATATGTTTACGATTTCTACGCACTGTCCCACACACATCTGTCATGTTCACTCGCAAGAAATCACTGAGTAAAGGGCTTGTGTACCAGTTGTCAGTATATAAAATATGCCCCTTACCAAGATATGGCTCCATCATTGTTCTAACCACATCACCAGAGATACCCAGTAACTTCCTGGTATCTTCCATTGTTTTACTGCCAGTGTACACAATTATATCCAAAACCAGACCAGTTTTGCAATCACACAGAACAAATAACTTTATTCCAAAGCGTTTCCTCTTGCTTGGTATATACTGCTTGAATGAGAGTCTTCCTTTGAACAAAATCAAAGACTCGTCAATAACAAGCTTCCTGAAGGGATAAAAATACATACGCACTTTTGTTTCAGGTACATAAACACACGTCTGATCTTATTAACCTCTCGCTTCTGTCAGGCCTGGTTTTGTCTGAAAAGTGTAACATACGTAACAGTAACACAAATCTATTCACTGGTATAATGTCACTGAAAGCAGGGGTTGAAATCAGGCGGTCTGTCGCCCAGTATGTGTTGACACTATGCTTATACACATGTGGCATAGCATTATTTGTGGCAAAGAACAGATACATCTCTGCCACAGTTGTGTCCTTCCACTGGTGTAGGCGTGATCTTGGTGAAAGCATAGTGTTTGCCATGGTGTACTCTTAGTATGTATTGCTTTCCCTGACAATAATGTCCATCAGGGGTTCATCAAAGAACAACTGAAAGCATTCCAGTTCAGTGGGATTGTTCCCAAGTGTACATGATGGCCGTATTCCACTTTGTCCTTCATCAAAGTCATGGGGATTGGGAACAAACTCGTCATCTTGATGCCAATCCCAGATGCGGTCAGCTGGTGCGTTCTGGATATTGTAATGTCGTTGTGGTTGTGAGAGTGTGGGGTCGGCCGAGGCGGGTTGTAGTTGTGCAGAGTCAGCAGCGCGGGCACTAGCGTGGCCCGCTGCTGGTGTCACATGACTCATGGCACCGTCACTATCAACCACCACCGCCTGCTGCCTCACTCACATCATTTATACCCATCGTAACAATATCGTCATCTTCGTTATCAGGACGTGGTGTAGGGCCACGGGATGTGCTCCGAGATGTACTCCTTCCTCTTGGAAGAGCATATGGCACACTACCAGACCGCATGCGACGTCGTATATACTGCCGCTTCACTGGGGAATATTCACCCTCACTGTCACAACTAGAAGTGCTTTCAATAACCTTGAAATCACTATCACTATCACTTGCACTGCTCACATCTGAGTCTTGTACACGGGCAAATAGTTTCCTCTTTCGTCCTGGTACAGGTGAACATGAACGAGCCGGCCAGCACCAGAGGTGGATGGTTGTGGGTTCATCTGGGTTTTCATCACTATTATGTTATCCTGGGTAATTTTCTCGGTCACACCCGCTTCAAAACCAGGGAATTCACTTTCACTGACACTATCATCACTGTTTGAGCTATCACTTGGGAACAAAACACCTCCAATCCGCTGAGGAGTGAGGAACTTCTTACAGCGAGGCATGGTGAAAATGGACTACCAAGATGGCGTTCCCACAATGCACCGCTGAGTCCCAGATTTTTTTCACAGGGTGCACACCGACCACTGAGACCCATTCTCTCTCGTGTAGGCCTACCAGCCCTCTCCCGCTTGATTTGAAGCCGCTAGAATTTATGCGTATAGATACGTCAAACACGGTATCTCCCATGACGTACATATACGACCGCGACAGTCAAAGGGTTAACAAGGGTTTTCTTGTTCGCCAGAACCAATTCAAGTAGGTTATTTCCCCTTGTAGGTTCTGTCACAAACTGCTTCAAAAAACATTCCTGAACTACTTCTAAGAAGTCATTTGATTCTAAACTCCCAGTCAAGAAATTCCAATCAATGTGACTGAAGTTAAAGTCCCCTAGAATTACTACATTATCGTGCCTTGTGGCCTTAACAATTTCTTCTCACAGTAATTTCCCTTGGTCCCTATCTAAGTTTGGGGGACGGTATATCACTCCTAGAATCAATTTTTTATGCCCCTCTGAAAATTCTATCCAGACAGACTCTGTATGTGTTACCTCAGATTTAATACCCATTTTTATGCAACAGTTCAAGTGATCTCGGACATACAGTGCCACCCCACCTCCCTTACCGATATTTCTGTCTACTTGGAACAATTTAAAACCCTGAATGTGACATTCCAAAGGCATGTCCCGACTTTTGGAATTAAACCATGTCTCAGTGATTGCAAATGCATCAATGTTACCTGCACTAGCAACTAATCTCAACTCATCCATCTTATTCCTAGCACTACGGCAATTTGCATAATATAATTATAAAGACCCTCCTTTCTCTTTACCCTTCCTGCTCATATCTGTTTTTTCACTAAACCTATTACTGTCCTTGTCGCCTAGTGCCATTAGCTTTCCAATATCCACCTCATTCTGCCTATTACTAGTTCCCCTAGAACTCATAGTATTACTGCACTGGGACTTCACGCCAAAACCCATACCACTATCCATTTCTAGTTTAAAGACATAACAGTTCCCTCCACTGCCATTGCCACTGCCCCCACCCCAGACCTAGATAAGTGAACCCCATCCCTGGCATACATGTCATTTCTGCCATAAAAGAGGTCCCAGTTGTCAATGAATGTTACCGCATTTTCCTTACAGTATTTGTCCAGCCAGCAATTGACACCAAATGCCCTGGACAACCATTCATTTCCAACTCCTCTCCTTGGCAAAATACCACATAAGACAGGGTTCCCACCCTTCTTCCTAATTATCTCTATTGCTGACCTTATTAATCCTATTAATAATCCTATTTAATCATGGGCAAGTCCCACTCAAATCCTACCCCTTTCACTGGTGTGTTTATCCAACCTAAATTTGAAACTACCCAAGGTTGTAGCTTCGTTAGAACCTTGGGCAGCTTTAAAATGAGATTGGACAAATATATGAGCGGGAGGGGATAGGCATGATTGGTGTTTTATTTTTTATTATTATCACACTGGCTGATTCCCACCAAGGCAGGGTGGCCCGAAAAAGAAAAACTTTCACCATCATTCACTCCATCACTGTCTTGCCAGAAGGGTGCTTTACACTACCGTTTTTAAACTGCAACATTAACACCCCTCCTTCAGAGTGCAGGCACTGTACTTCCCATCTCCAGGACTCGAGTCCGGCCTGCCGGTTTCCCTGAATCCCTTCATAAATGTTACTTTGCTCACACTCCAACAGCACGTCAAGTATTAAAAACCATTTGTCTCCATTCACTCCTATCAAACACGCACACGCATGCCTGCTGGAAGTCCAAGCCCCTCGCACACAAAACCTCCTTTACCCCCTCCCTCCAACCTTTCCTAGGCCGACCCCTACCCCGCCTTCCTTCCACTACAGACTGATACATTCTTGAAGTCATTCTGTTTCGCTCCATTCTCTCTACATGTCCGAACCACCTCAACAACCCTTCCTCAGCCCTCTGGACAACAGTTTTGGTAATCCTGCACCTACTCCTAACTTCCAAACTACAAATTCTCTGCATTATATTCACACCACACATTGCCCTCAGACATGACATCTCCACTGCCTCCAGCCTTTCTCTCGCTGCAACATTCATCACCATGCTTCACACCCATATAAGAGCGTTGGTAAAACTATACTCTCATACATTCCCCTCTTTGCCTCCAAGGACAAAGTTCTTTGTCTCCACAGACTCCTAAGTGCACCACTCACCCTTTTCCCCTCATCAATTCTATGATTCACCTCATCTTTCACAGACCCATCTGCTGACACGTCCACTCCCAAATATCTGAATACATTCACCTCCTCCATACTCTCTCCCTCCAATCTGATATCCAATCTTTCATCACCTAATCTTTTTGTTATCCTCATAACCTTACTCTTTCCTGTATTCACTTTTAATTTTCTTCTTTTTGCATACCCTACAAATTCATCCACCAATCTCTGCAACTTCTCTCAGAATCTCCCAAGAGCACAGTGTCATCAGCAAAGAGAAATGTGACAACTCCCACTTTGTGTGATTCTTTATCTATTAACTCCATGCCTCTTGCCAAGACCCTCACATTTACTTCTCTTACAACCCCATCTATAAATATATTAAACAACCACGGTGACATCAACACATCCTTGTCTAAGGCCTACTTTTACTGGGAAATAATTTCCCTCTTTCCTACATACTCTAACTTGAGCCTCACTATCCTTGTAAAACTCTTCACAGCTTTCAGTAACCTACCTCCTACACCATACACCTGCAACATCTGCCACATTGCCCCCCTATCCACCCTGTCATACGCCTTTTCCAAATCCATAAATGCCACAAAAACCTCTTTAGCCTTATCTAAATACTGTTCACTTATATGTTTCACTGTAAACATCTGGTCCACACACACCCTACCTTTCCTAAAGCCTGCTTGTTTATCTGCTATCCTATTTTCCATCTTACTCTTGGTGTTGTGTTTACATAATAACATTAGAAAGCAGGAACACTGCAGTAGGTCTGTTGGCCCATACTAAGCAGGATAAACGTACCCAAGCAATAAGCATTGACAATTCTATTTACTCATCTTGACTGTGTGCTAATGGAATTACAGGAAGCTGACATCAAAGAAATGCTGAACATTGACAATGATGTGGAAAAAGACACTTATGTACAGTTCAGGATATTTATTAAAGGAAACGCTTTGCCACAAGTGGCTTCTTCAGTCCTAATACAGAGAAAACTAAGAAAATGCGTATACAGGTCTCCCTCAACATTCGCGAGGGTTAGGGGATCAAGAGCCTCGCGAATGTTGAAAAATCGCGAATGTTTGGTGCCCCAATATATTGCAGGGAAATATAATAAAATAGTAAAATAAAATAATCTGTGTATATACATGTATGAAAAATGGTATAAAATACCGACAGGTTGTTAGGTAAGACACATATGCAACAGTTAGGTATCTTTATTTCGAAACGTTTCACCTACACAGTAGGCTTCTTCAGTCGAGCACAGAAAAGTTGATAGAAGCAGAAGAAACTTGAAGACGATGTAATCAGTCCATCACCTCAAAACTTTAAGGGTGATGGACTGATTACATCATCTTCAAGTTTCTTCTGCTTCTATCAACTTTTCTGTGCTCGACTGAAGAAGCCTACTGTGTAGCTGAAACGTTTCGAAATAAAGATACCTAACTGTTGCATATGTGTCTTACCTAACAACATATACATGTATATATGTACATGTTCCTCCCACTCATATATTTGTCCAATCTCTTTTTAAAGCTACCCAAGGTCCTATCAAAGCTAAAACCTTGGGTAGCTTCACATCGTCTCTATGTTGAACACACGCGTATTTGCGGTCATCATTTCTGCAAGCATTTTTATGTTGACAGAAAACTGGCTAAAATATCTACCAGCTCTTCAACTACTATTAGGAACCTGATACAAAACCCAAGCATGTTTCTGGCACAAGTGCAGGAATTTTCACTACATCATGTGGGGGGGGGGTGACAAAGTATATGTAGTGGAAACAGCCAGATCTCTGGACATTTGGTTCACCGAACACAAAAATGCTTGCAGAAATGATGACCGCAAAAATGCGTGTTCAACATAGGGACGATGTTGGACACCTCATGAAATTCATTGAGGCTAAATTAGTGATTATTGAAGACGACTTAAGACAGAGAAAATGCATTGAAGCTGCCCTGATTGCTGTCAGTTACACTGTAAAGCAAAAGTCCGGTAGTTACAGTATCTCAAAATTGCTAATCAACAGGATATTACCCATTCTGGAAACTGCTGTTACATGATGTCAACAAGTCCCTCTGCAACCATCCATCTCACCTCCTTTGTTCCACTACCACTACGACTACCACCTCTACCCACATGACACTTCACCTGACTCTGCCACTATATATACACGTTTTCTTAGTTTTCTTTGTATTAGGACTGAAGAAGCCACTCGTGGCGAATACGTTTCCTTTAATAAATGTTCCAAACTGTACATAAGTGTCTTTTTCCATATCTTGTCGGTATCACCATACCATTTCCTCACTGATAATGATACACCTGTTGTGCATTTTTGAGTGATGGCAAAATTAGATGAATTGTGATGTATAAATAAGCCATAGAGTTGATATTAGCATCAGTGGTGACCTGTACTTAGCTCGGTAAGTACGTGTCTAGTGTACTCTCTGTGGACTGAACCAAGATGCCCTCCATCGAGCAACTTTACCAGCAGCTTAAGGAGGAATTGAGGGTAGCGAAGATAGAGATACGGCGATTGGCTGAGGAAAACAAGAGAATTCGTAGTAGTACTCTTGTTGTGAGTCCTCAGGTCAAGAAGGGAACCTGGATTGGCTGGACAGCATGGAACGAAGTTGATGATCAAGAAGACGAATGGAAAGGTAGAAACAATGAAGAAGATAGAGACTGCTGTGGAAACTGTTGTGGAAACATCTAATGCATTCTCCATGCTACCCGACGAATGTGAGTCGACTACTGGGAACGTCATGACGAATGACGCCAAGGAAGGTAAAAATGTTTTTGTTGGGGATAGCCAGGTTAGGTATATGGATAGGGCCTTCTGCTTGGAGGATAGGAGTAGGAGACAAAGGATTTGCTTTCCTGGGGCTGGGATGGAGGATATTATTTGCTGGCTTGACAACATCATGAACGGTAATGGGATCAATCCTATTATCTGCCTCAGTGTTGGAGGCAATGATATAGGCAAGCATAGAAGTGAAGATTTAGTTAGAAGGTTCAGGACAGCAATAGACATAATTAGGAAGAAGGGAGGGGGGGCACCCTGTTATATGTGGCATTTTGCCAAGAAGGGGTGTTGGAAGTGAAGCGTTGTCCAGAGCAATTGGTATTAATTGTTCTCGACAAACACTGTAAGGATAATGCAGTATCATTCATTGACAACTGGGACCACTTCTATGGCTGAAATGACATGTATGCCAGGGATGGGGTTCACTTATCCAGGGCAGGTGTAGGTTTTCTTGCTAGCTCAGTTGAGGGAGTTGTTAGGACTTTAAACTAGGATTAGTTAGAGATATGGGTTTAGAAATGAAAAATAATGAATTAGGCTTTGATATTGTGAATCTTAATAATAAGAGTCATGGAGTAATGCTGGGTAATGATAATTTCAGAAATTGTGTAAAAGCAAAGGTGAATAGGAAAAATATGCAGAAGAAAAAACATATGACTGTATTTTATGCTAACAGTCGAAGTGCAAGATATAAGATTAATGAGCTACATTTGGTAGTGTGCGCTGGGAACTTTGATGTCATTGCAATAACTGAAACACGGTATGACTTAGAGTCGGGATATGATTGCCGAGTGTAATATTCAAGGGTTTAAGTTGTTCCATGTGGATAGATGTAATGGGAAGGGGGAGGAGTTGCATTGTATGTGCGAGAAAATATTAATTGTTGCATAAAAACTGGTATAAAAACAGATGGACTATTAACAGAATTTGTTTGGGTAGAGTTTGTAGAAGGTCAAGAAAAGCTAATTCTAGGTGTACTATACCGACCTCCAGGCTTGGATCACGATAGAGGGAGACTTCTTTGGGACGAAATTGTTAGGGCTTCTAGACACAATAACATAGTGATAGTAGGGGACTTTAACTTTAGTCAAATTGACTGGAATTCTTTGACTGGTAATCTGGAGTCCAGTGACTTTATGGAAACCGTTCAGGACTGTTTTCTGAAGCAGTGTGTAACAGAGTAACAGGGGTAATAATTTGCTTGACCTAGTCTTGTCAAATAAGGAAACACTCGTAAATAATCTGGAGATCACTGAAGAGCTTGGAGCAAGTGATCACAAATCCATCAGTTTTAGCATTAACTGGGAATGTAAGAATAATGATAATACAGTAAAAATCCCTGATTTCCGTTCTGCCGATTATAATGGACTTAGGGAACACCTGTCTAATCTTGATTGGGGTTATCTAGCTAATGATTTTATTGACAATGATCATACTTATGATTATGAAGGGATCTGTGTTTGATTTTTTCTTAATAATGTACACTGTGCTCAGAGTATATACATTCCCCAGAGAGAAATTAGGTCTAATAATAACGATCCCAAATGGGTTAGCAGGAGGCTAAAGCATCTGTTAGGGGAGAAAGGGGAATTTATAGGCACATCAGAAGAGGAGAGGTTAACCTTACTGACCAATATGTTCAGCTTAAAAGAGAGGTAAAAAAGGGGATTAGAAAGGCTAAACGTGACTATGAAATTAGAGTTGCTAATGAATCAAAGATCAATCCAAAGGGGTTCTTTCAAGTGTATAGGATGAAGGTGAAGGGAAAAGTAGGACCTCTGAAAATTGGGAATGGACAGCTGACGGATAACGAACTGGAAATGTGTTCCTTATTTAATGACTATTTTTTGTCAGTTTTTACACAGGAAGACATAAATGAGATTCCAGAAATTAGCAATTATTCAGTTCCTGATGAATTCAAATTAACTAATATTACTGTCACAAGGGATATGAGCCCGACGAGTTGTTTTCCAGGGTACTTAACCCCTTGACTGTCGCGGTCGTATATATACGTCATGGGAGATACCGTGTTTGACGTATATATACGCATAAATTCTAGCGGCTTCAAAACAAGCAGGAGAGGGCTGGTAGGCCTACATGAGAGAGAATGAGTCTCAGTGGTGGGTGTGCACCCTGTGAAAAAAATCTGGGACTCAGCAGTGCATTGTGGGAACACCATCTTGGTAGTCCATTTTCACCATGCCTCACGGTAAGAAGTTCCTCACTCCTCAGCGGATTGGAGGTCTTTTGTTCCCAAGTGATAGCTCTAACAGCGATGAAAGTGTCAGTAAAAGTGAATTCCCTGGTTTTGAAGGGGGTGTGACCGAAAAAAGTGCCCAGGATAACATAATTAGTGATGAAAACCCAGATGACCCACAACCTTCCACCTCTGGTGCTGTGCTGGCTCATTCATGTTCACCTGTACTAGGATGAAAGAGGAAACTTCGCCCGTGTACAAGACTCAGATGTGAGCAGTGTAAGTGATAGTGATTTCAAGGCTATTGAAAGCAGTTCTAGTTGTGACAGTGAGGGTGAATATTCCCCAGTGAAGCGGCAATATATACGACATCGCATGCGGTCTGGTAGTGTGCCGTATGCTCTTCCAAGAGGAAGGAGTACATCTCGGAGCACATCCCGTGGCCCTACACCACGACCTGATAGTGAAGATGACGATATTGTTACGATGGGTATCAATGATGCGAGTGAGGCAGCAGGCAGTGGTGGTGATAGTAATGGTGGCACGAGACATGTGACACCAGCAGTGGGCCACGCTACTAGTAACCTACGCTGCTGACTCTGCACAACTACAACCAGCCTCACCCTACCCCACACTCCCACAACAACCACAACCACAACCACGTTACAATATCCAGAACCCACCAGCTGACCGCATCTGGGATTGGCAGCAAGGTGACGAGTTTGTTCCCAGTCCCCATGACTTTGATGGAGGATGAAGTGGAATACGGCCATCATGTACACTTGGGAACAATGCCACTGAACTGGAATGCTTTCAATTGTTCTTCAATGAACCCCTGATGGACATTATTGTCAGGGAAAGCAATACATACTTTGAGTACACCATGGCAAACACTATTCTTTCACCAAGATCATGTCTACACCAGTGGAAGGACACAACTGTGGCAGAGATGCATCTGTTCTTTGCCACAATAATGCTTATGCCACATGTGTATAAGCACAGTGTCAACACATACTGGACGACAGACCGCCTGATTTCAACCCCTGCTTTCAGTGACATTATACTAGTGAATAGATTTGTGCTACTGTTACGTATGCTACACCTTTCAGACAAAACAAGTCCTGACAGAAGCGATAGGTTATATAAGATCAGACGTGTGTTTATGTACCTGAAACAAAAGTGCTGTATGTATTTTTATCCCTTCAGGAAGCATGTTATTGATGAGTCTTTGATTTTGTTCAAAGGAAGACTCTCATTCAAACAGTATATACCAAGCAAGAGGAAATGCTTTGGTGTAAAGTTATTTGTTCTGTGTGATTGCAAAACTGGTCTGGTTTTGGATATAATTGTGTACACTGGCAGTAAAACGTTGGAAGATACCAGAAAGTTACTGGGTATCTCTGGTAATGTGGTTAGAACAATGATTGAGCCATGTCTTGGTAAGGGGCATATTTTATATACTGACAACTGGTACACAAGCCCTTTACTCAGTGATTTCTTGCAAGTGAACATGACAGATGTGTGTGGCACAGTGCATGGAAATCGTGAGCATATGCCTAGGATCGATGCTGGCATTCGTAGAGGTGAAGTGCAGGTGTTTGCTGCCAATGGCATCATGGCATTTCGGTGGCATGACAAACGTGATGTCACACTGCTGACATCAGTTCACCAACACGAAATGGTAGACACTGGCAAGCAGAATAGAGAGACCAATGAACCCATTGTAAAACCTGCAGCTGTGATGGATTACAACCTCAATATGCGCTTAGTGGACAAATGTGACATGCAGATTGGGTTTGCTGACTGTGTTCGCAAGAGTTATAAGTGGTACATAAAACTGTTTTTCCATCTTCTTGACATTTCCATGCTGAATGCTTATAATATGTATAAGTTGAAGACCAAGAACAAACCCAAATATGGTGAATTTTGTTTATCAGCCATCAGACAAATAATATTCAAGTACCAAGGAACTAACGCCTCAATAGACCACGCCCATGAAATTATCACACATGTCCTCTCGTCCTGAGCCTGTGATCACTACCCCATACCACTGGCCTGCTACTGCTCTCAAGAAAAATACTCAAAGTAGGTTGTTTTGTCATGGACATACCACCAAAACCCGACAAAAAGCAGAGACACTCGTTTTATGTATGAGGAGTGTAAAACACCATGTGCTTATGCCCATGTTTCAAAAATTCCACAAGCTGCACAGTTCTAAGAAAAGTTCCAGTGATTGTAACATAGGTATAATATATATTATAGAACAATCATAATAAAAAATTTTTTATATTGTTTGTGTAAGCAAGTTTTAGCAACATTATAATGATACGAGTGTTTTTGCTATAATCGTGTTACATTCAATGAGTGTAAATGTTAACACTGCACAATAATTTGTCTACAACAGGCCAAAAATTATGAGAAAAAATTAAATAGTGAAAAATACAAGAAACCATCAAATACAAGTAAATCGAAGTTTACCGGGTGAGCGGCAGTCGCCACTGTTGCCGTTCAGAGATCATTTTCAGCAAACTTCACGCCTCTATTTCTCAGTAAGTACTGATGGGAATTTTTTTTGGGGGGGGACTAAAACAATCAAAGAAAAAAAATAATCTTAGACATTTTCATAAGTATTTTTTTTTTTTTTCGAATATTTGCAACACAGGAGACACTTAAGATTGGCCTTTCGACGTCAAGGGTTTAAGGGAATGCAGATGGAACTAGGTCAGCCCTTAACGAGTGTGTTTAACCCCTTGACTGTAGAAAGCCCAATCCTGAATTCTCCTGGGTTCGGCAAATTAACGAAAAAAAAAATATTTTTTTATGAAAAGGTTACAGATTATTTTCTAATTTTTTAGTCCAAAAAAAAAAAAAATTCCCATCAGTACTTACCGAATATAGAGGCATGAAGTTTGCAGAAAATGAAGGCGTATGGCAACACGGCGACCTGCCGCTCCACCCAGTAAACCTTTGGTTTTACTTACTCACGTTTTCTTGTTTTTTCACTATTTATTTTTTCACCTTAACTGTGTGGCCTGTTAAACCAAAGTATGAAGCAATGTTCATATATTCACTCGTGAATATAACACAATTATGGAAAAAACACTAGTATCACATAATGCTCTCCTCCTCTGGGTTAAGATGTGACTGTCAATGGTCTAAGTCGTACCGAAACGTCGTCGTAATCTTCTGTCTTTTATGTTAGGGTTATTTGTGTATACGTTCCTGTCACAGTATTGTTCCTTTTGTTATTTATTTATTTATATATTAATGTTCCTAAAAACTTGTTTTCACACAAACAATATAAAAAATTTTTTTTTTTTTTTTATTACAATTGTTCTAATAATATATATACATATATACAAGTCACTGGACAACATTTCTAGAACGGCTGCATCTTGTGGGAATTTCTTTGAAAACAAGGTATAAGCACAATGTGTTTTAACACTCCTCAACACATGAAAACGAATGTCTCTGCATTTTTGTGGGCATTTGGTGGTATGACCCACAGACAAAGCACCTCTTCTAGCATTTTTCTTGAGAGCAGTAGCAGGCAGAGGTAGGGGTAGAATCACCAGGGCCTCAACGAGAGGACATGTTTTGATAATTTCGTGGGCGCGGTCTAGTGCAGGGCGTTGTTTCCTTGGTACTTTTGTTAGGGTGGGGATGGGGGACTCACAAAATTCACCATATTTGGGCTTTATTGTTGTCTTTCAACTTTGTACATATAATAAGCATCAGCATGGAAATGTCCAAGAAGATGGAGACCAGTTTATGTACCACTATAACTCTTGCAAACACAATCCAGCAAACCCCAATCTGCTTCACATTGTCACTAGTGCATATTGTAGGTTGTAATCCCATCACAGCTGCAGGTTTACAATGGTGTTTCATTGGTCTCTCTATCTGCTTGCCAGGTCTAACCATTTTGTGTCGGTGAACTGATTCAGCAAATGTGTACATCACGGTTGTCATGCCACCGAAAATGCCATGATGTCATTGGCACAAACACCTGCACTTCACCACTACACAGCCAGCATCGAACCTAGGCATATGTTTACGATTTCCAACGCACTGTCTCCACACACATCTGTTCATGTTCACTGCAAGAAATCACTGAGTAATGCTGTATACCATTGTCAGTATATAAAATTTGCCTCTTACCAAGATATGGTTCTAACATTGTTCTAACCACATTACCTAAGATATCCAGTAACTTTCCGGTGTCTTGTAAAGTTTTACTGCCAGTGGGTACCAATTAAATCCAAAACAGACCGAGTTTTGCAATCACACAGAACAAATAACTTTATACAAGCATTTCCCTCTTGCTTGGTATATACTGCATGAGATGAAGTCTTCCTTTGAACAAAATCAAGACATCATCAATAACAAGCTTCCTGAAGGGAATAAAAATACATACAGCACTTTTGTTTCAAGGTACATAACACTTTTTCTGATCTATATAACCTGTCACTTCTGTCAGGCCTTGTTTATGCCTGAATTATGTAGCATACAGAACACTAACACAATTCTTCACTTGGTATAAATGTCACTGAAAGCTGGTGGTTGAAATCCATGGATGCGGTCTGTCGACCAGTATGTGTTGACCGCTGTGCTTTTACACATGGGCATAACATTATTGTGCAAAGAACAGAGGATGCTCTGCCACAGTTTGTGACCACCTTCCACTGGTGTCGGCTAATCTTGGTGAAAGAATAGTGTTTGCCACATGTGTACTCAAAGTATTGTATGCTTTTCTCCTGACAATAAGTACCCATCGGGTTTCATTGAAGAATAACAAAGCATTCAGTTCATGGTCAGGAACACTGACACTGTACCGCCCTTTTTGGCCCATACTAGACAGGTCCTTCACAAACCCCACACCCCAAACCATCCCATCAACAACTCCATATCACCAACCCAATTTTTCCATCCAAACCCAATTTTCAGTGCTTCCCAAGAATAATTTTGATAATTTGTTCACTTCTCCCGGGGGGAAAGTGGAACAGAATTCTTCCCTTGTAACCCATATGTGTCGAAAAAGCGACTAAAAGCCGGAACAAGGACTAGTAACTTCCTGTATTATTACAAAAATTTTAAAAGAGAAACCTTCGTTTTTCTTTTTGGGCCACCCTGCCTCAGTGGGATATCCCGGGTTTGTTGAAAAAAGAAAAAGAATTCTGTTCATCATGCGCAACCCCCACCAAAAAATTTTGTGGTGGGTAAGTGCCCTGGCTGTTGTTGGGGGGAAATCCCCGGGCGGGGTAGTGTGGGGAAGTACCCTGGCGGGTTATGTGGGGAATCCCCTGCGGGGTGTGTGGGGAAAGTTCCTGGCGGTGTGGGGGGAATACCCGGGCTGGTGTGGGGGGAAGCCCCCTGGTGGTGTACATAAAAAAGCGGGAACACTGCAGCAGACCTTTTGGGCCCAAATCCCACCCTCTTTACCATCAAAACCACTCCCCCTCTACCCCCATCCTCCCAAAACTCTACCACCACCATTTTCTATCTTATTTTTTCCACCCCTTTTACCAAAGGGTGGCACTAAAGTTTTCTTTGGGCCCAGGGTGGCTTTTTGCATTAATCACTAAAAAAAAGGGAAAAATAAAAAATTATTGCATGTACACGGGGAATTGCCCTCATGGTGGTAAACAGGGGGCACCGGGCTCTATTTGGATGCCCGGGTGCTCACGGCATAAGAACAAAGAAAGGAGGACGCTGCAGGAGGCCTGCGGGCCCCCATACTAGGCGGGGCCCTTTACAATTCATCCCACTAACAAAACATTTGCCCAACCCAATTTAAATCCACCCAATAAAATAACTCTGATGTAAAAGTTCCACTAAAATCCAACCCCCTCCCACTCATGTACTTACCCAACCCTTAGATTTGAAACTACCAAAGCCCCAGCCTAAATAACCCAACCCAGGTAGGGGTGTTTTACTCATCAAATACCCTATTTCCAAACCAATACTTTCCTATGTCCTTTCTAAATCTAAACTTATCTAATTTTAAAACTATTACTGCGGGTTCTCTTTGGAGAGACATCCTCAAAACCTTATTAATATCCCCTTTTTTAATACCTTCTTTCCCCTTTTAAAACCTTTGATCAGGGCCCCCTCATTCTTCGTCTAACAAGTGAATGTAACTTTAAAAATCTTCAATCTTTCTTTATAAGGAAGATTTTAATGCTAGTATTAATTTGTCCCTACGCTGAATGTTTTCTAACGAATTTAGTCCATTTTGTAAACGGAGACCCAAAAGAGCTGCATAATCTAGGTAGGCTTTCTAATGATGTATAAAGCTGCAGTATGACCTCTGGGGCTTCTGTTGCTTTCACTTCTTGGGATAATCCCATAAAACTATTTTTTTCCTTATACGTTCCTTTGGCATTTCTGTTTGGTTTAAGGTTCTGCTCCCATAAACCCCCAAGTCCTTTTGCAATCTGTATGGCTAAGTTCACATCATTTAAAATTATAAGTACTAGGGTTTTGGGCATTCCCGAGCTTCAGAACCTTGCTTATCTAATTGAACTGCTCGCCCCCTTTTCTGACCAAGAATAGAGTTTTTTTAAAACCTCCTGAAGTTCCATAACATCTACGTTTGAATCAATTATCCTACCTATCTTTGTGTCATCGGCGAATTTGCTCATATCACTAGTAATTCCCTCATCAAGATCATTGATATACATTATAAACAACAACGGGCCCAAGACTGATCCCTGTGGAACGCCACTTGTTACAGATCCCCACTCGGACTTAACCCCATTTATGGACACACTCTGCTTCCTGTCAGTGAGCCATGACTCGATCCACGAGATCACTTTTCCCCCAATGCCATGAGCTGCCACTTTCTTTAACAGTCTATGGTGCGGAACTCTATCAAAAGCCTTACTAAAATCTAAGTAAATAATATCAAATTCTTTATTGTGGTCAACAGCCTCAAAAGCTTTACTGAAGAAAGTTAATAAATTAGTTAGACAAGACCGGCCTCTTGTGAATCCATGCTGAGTATCATTAATCAAGCTATGCTTATCGAGATGGCTTCTTATAATCTCAGCTATAATTGACTCTAGTAATTTGCCTACAATTGAGGTCAGGCTTATTGGGCGGTAATTTGACGGTAACGACTTGTCCCCTGTTTTAAAAATACGAATTACATTAGCCATCTTCCACATATCAGACACTACACCTGTTTGAAGAGATAAATTAAAAATGTTAGTTAATGGTTCACAGAGTTCCATTTTGCATTCCTTAAGAACCCTTGAAAAAACCTCATCAGGGCCCGGCGACTTATTTTGCTTCAGTCTGTCTATCTGCTTCACAACCATCTCACTAGTGACTGTGATGTTACATAATTTATCTTCTTCTAGCCCACTGTAAAAATTAATTACTGGAATATTGTTAGTGTCTTCCTGTGTAAAAACTGAGAGAAAATAATTATTTAAAATCAAGCACATTTCATTCTCTTTGTCAGTAAGGTGCCCATAGTTAATTTTAACCCTTTGACTGTTGCGGCCGTATATATACGTTTGTGAGGTACCGTGTTTGACGTATATATACTCATAAATTCTAGCGGCTTCAAATCAGGCAGGAGAAAGCTAGTAGGCCCACATGTGAGAGAATGGGTCTGTGTGGTCAGTGTGCACCACATAAAAAAAATCCTGGAGCACGCAGTGCATAATGAGAAAAAAAAAACTCCGACCGTTTTTTTTAATTAAAATGTCGACTTTGTGGTCTATTTTCGTATAGTATTTGTGGTTGTATTCTCGTTTTCGTGGTCTCATTTGATAGAATGGAAACTATATTATAGAAATGGAGGTGATTTTGATTAATTTTACTATAAAAAGAACCTGGAAATGGAGCACAAAGTACAGGAAATGTTTGATTTTTGCCGATGTTCAAAAGTAAACAAATGATGTCATTGTCCAATAAATGTCCAAATAGCCATTCTAATACGCAGTCATGAATGGGTTGATGTAATTTTTACAATTATTACAGTATTGCAGTAGTCTGCATAACAGTAAATCTTCTATTTTTTGTTTGAATAAATTTCAAAATAAAAAGCAAGAGTAATATCACAGGGACCTGGAGACATGACTGATGAACAAAGAAAATCTTATTTTAGAGCCAGGAATGTCTGCATAGTTCATTCTGGACCTTATTTTGAAATTGTCGTATTTTTTAATTTTCGTGAAATTGGCCAAATTGCAAATTTCTGACCATGTTATTGGGTAGTTGAAATCGGTAAATGGGCAGTTTCTTGTGCTCAATCGATAGAAAAAATAGAGTTCTGAAGAAATAATTATGAGTTTGGTTGACTGGAATAACGGAATTAGCCGAAAATAGGGCTCAAAGTGGGCGAAATTGCCGATTTTTAAATATCGCCGAAGTCGCTAACTTCGCGAGAGCGTAATTCCGTCAGTTTTCCATCAAATTTCGTTTTTTTGGTGTCTTTACAATCGGGAAAAGATTCTCTATCATTTCATAAGAAAAAATAATTTTTTTTTTTTCGAATATTTTGCGACACCAGGAGCAACTTCAGGATTGGGCTCTTCGACAGTCAAAGGGTTAAGGGGACCTATCTTATCTCTAACTTTTGTTCTATAGACCTGGAAAGAACTTTTTGGGTTAGTTTTAGAATCCCTAGCAACTTTAATTTCATAGTCCGTTTTAGCTTTTCTTATCCCCTTTTTAATGTCCCTCTTAATGTCAATATACTGATTCATAAGATGACGCTCACCTCTTTGGATACGCCTATAAATTCCTTTCTTATGCCCTAGTAGATATTTGAGCCTATTATTCATCCATTTTGGGTCATTTCTATTTGATCTAATTTCTTTATATGGGATAAACGCTCTTTGAGCAGCATGTATAGTGTTCAGAAAACTGTCATATTGATAGCTCTCTTCGTTACCCCAGTCAACAGATGATAAGTGTTCTCTAAGCCCATCGTAATCTGCTAAGCGAAAATCTGGGACTGTTACTGAGTTATCGCTACTATCGTACTTCCATTCAATGCTAAATGTAATTGATTTGTGGTCGCTAGCACCCAGTTCCTCTGAAATTTCTAAATTATTAACAAGGGATTCATTGTTTGCCATAACTAAGTCAAGCAGGTTATTTCCCCTTGTAGGTTCTGTCACAAACTGCTTCAAAAAACAATCCTGAAATACTTCTAAGAAGTCGTATGATTCTAGATTCCCAGTCAAGAAATTCCAATCAACATGACTAAAGTTAAAGTCTCCCAGAATTACTACATTATCGTGCCTTGTGGCCTTAACAATTTCCTCCCATAGTAGTTTCCCTTGGTCCCTATCTAAGTTTGGGGGACGGTATATCACTCCTAAAATCAGTTTTTCATGCTCCTCTGAAAATTCTATCCAAACAGACTCTGTATGTGTTACTTCAGACTTAATACCCGTTTTTATGCAACAGTTCAAGCGATCTCGGACTTACAGTGCCACCCCACCCCCCTTCCCAATACTTCTATCTTCTTGGAACAATTTAAAACCCTGAATATGACATTCCGCAGGCATGTCCCGACTTTTTGAATTAAACCACGTCTCAGTTAAGGCAAATACATCAATGTTACCTGCACTAGCAACTAATCTCAACTCGTCCATCTTATTCCTAGCACTAGGGCAATTAGCATAATAAACATTGAAAGACTCTCCTTTCTCTTTACCCTTCCTGCTCATTTCTATTTTTCTACTAAACCTATTACTGTCCTTATCACCCAAGGTCCCTGGCTTTTCAATATCTACCTCGTTCTTATTATTACTAGTTCCCCTAGAACTCGTAATATTACTACACTGGGACTTCACTGTTTTCCTGCCAAAACCCATACCACTAACTACTCCTAGTTTAAAGTCCTAACTGCTCCCTCCACTGCAGTTGCCAGTGCTCCCATGCTGACACATTCGGGACAGATGACTTTTACCGAGTTCAGTGTCATTAACCAATCCAATATTTTGACACAGAAACGTTACTTATTCCGATGGCGTCTTAATCCGGGAGTCCACTGTATATAATAGAACATTACTACAGTGGACCCCCGCATAACGATGGCATCACATAGCGATTTTTCCGCATACCGCTTACTTTTATCGCAAAATTTTTGCCGCGCATACCGATTAAAAACCCGCTCACCGATTTTCGTCCGAGACGCGTCCAATGTGCCCTCAGCCAGCCTCACATGTGCCGCCCGTCCCATTGTTTACCAGCCAGCCTCCGCGGTAACATCCAAGCATACACTCGGAATATTTCGTATTATTACAGTGTTTTCGGTGCTGTTTCTGGAAAATAAGTGACCATGGGCCCCAAGAAAGCTTCTAGTGCCAACCCTGTGGTAAAAAGGGTGAGAATTAGTATGGAAATTAAGAAAGATTTTGAAGGGTTTGGGGCTAACCTGAGAAGCCTATGCCAGTTGTGGAATCCATTGTGCCTACTTCAAAGATTAAGGAAATGTGTGCACAGTGGGTTGAACTGCAAACCTTTATGGATGAAAATCACCCTGACACAGCTGTTGCAAGCCGTGCTGGTGACTATTTCAATGACAATGTTGTGGCCCATTTTAGACAAATCGTAAAGGAACGGGAGGTACAGAGCTCTATGGACAGATTTGTTGTGCGACAGAGGTCCAGTGACTCTCAAGCTGGTCCTAGTGGCATTAAAAGAAGAAGGGAAGTAACCCCGGAAAAGGACTTGCTACCTCAAGTCGTAATGGAAGGGGATTCCCCTTCTAAACAGTAAGAAGATAATGCTCTCCCTCCTCCCATCCCATCAATCATCACCAGATCTTCAATAAAAGTAAGTGTCATGTAAGTGTGCATGCCTTTTTCAGTTTGTGTGTATTAAAATTAATATTTCATGTGGTAAAAAATTTTTTTTTTCATACTTTTGGGTGTCTTGCACGGATTAATTTTATTTCCATTATTTCTTATGGGGAAAATTCATTCACATAACGATTATTTCGCATAACAATTACCCCTCTTGCACGGATTAAAATCGTTAACCGGGGGTCCACTGTAATGTACAGTGGACCCCCGCTTAACGACCACCTCCCAATGCGACCAATTATGTAAGTGTATTTATGTAAATGCGTTTGTATGTGTATGTTTGGGGGTCTGAAATGGACTAATCTACTTCACAATATTCCTTATGGGAACAAATTTAGTCAGTACTGGCACCTGAACATACTTCTGGAGTGAAAAAAATGTCGTTAACCGGGGGTCCACTGTACAATATTTTTGCATGTTTTTTGTTGTAAACGAGTTTGGTAAACAATGTAATGATGAAAATATTAGTGCAGTTATTGTGTTGAATAGGAGTGTACATATATACATTATGCATTACATTGGTCTCACAGGCCACAAATATTACTGGAAAAAATATTAGAAAAGAAAAAAGTAACAAAAAAGTAAAATAAAAAGATGTGACTTTATGGAAGTCGCTGATGTTGCTGCCACCCGGTCATTGAGGATCAACCTCACGCCTCTATATCTTGGTAAGTACCGATTGGAATTTTCTTTTTGTTTTATTACCTCTAGAAAAATATTATCTTTAATTCTATATTTTTTTTTTCTCAAATTCTTGGACCCTGGCTGTCACTCTTGAGATTTGGCCTCTGGACCCTCAAAGGGTTAAAATTAATGTCTTTGTAAACATACATGTGCTACACTTATTGTGTATTTTGTTCTGTAGTAAACCCTCGATTTAACAGACCCTTAAAATTATGGGAAAAATCCACTGCTTAAATTGTATTTTTGACATTTATTTTCAATGTTTCTTGCATTATATTGGCAAATTGTGTACTGTACTATATTAGTTATGCAGTAGAATATTTTTTAACATTCTGGCTTAATGGATGCTCAGACAGTCCTCCCTATTAATTCATTATATTGAGAGTTATTGTTTTATCCTTAAGTTTTAGCTTGACCAAAATGGTGGGTACTATCAAGTGTCCAACAGTCTTGTAAAACTTTACACTGTATCATGTAGAAATAAAAGTTTGTATTAAAATTATCTCAAGGAAGTGTTTATTATATTGTCTACTACTTATTTTAATAATCTTAATTATCTATTTTTTTCTGAATAGAGAACATGGAGTAACATGGTCGCGCATCAAGAGTGGGGTGGAACATCTGGGCAGAGCCAATGATATAAATCTTGATTGCTACCTAAGGGAAGTGTGGGAAGTTGCTCGACAAGTAAGTTGATAGTCATAGCACACAGCATTTATGAATTTAATTTTCTTTGGCAGTAATTATTGTGATCTTATTTTGTCTTCATCTGGGATTAGTGGTTTATTTTTATCAGTTTATCTAAATTTTGGGCAAATGATATGTTAATATTAGTGAATGATGAGTAAATAAAATAAATGTCTAAACTTTTTAACATTAAATCTTAATGTTAGGTTGCTCCAGAGCTTGACACTAGGGATGAAGCTGCAACGCTGCTCTTCACAAACTCGCATGACCACTCTGTCCTCACTGTCAAACAAAGGCTCAAGATGCGACAAATGTTCGGCGATGTTAAGCCACTTCTGATTGAGAGGGCTCACAAGGTCAGTGTTAAGAAGGCTACTTTTATTTCATATATTTGTCTGTCTCTTTACTTTGTCTGTCCTAGCCTGTCTAA
Organism: Cherax quadricarinatus; assembly: GCF_026875155.1. Classification (NCBI taxonomy): domain Eukaryota; kingdom Metazoa; phylum Arthropoda; class Malacostraca; order Decapoda; family Parastacidae; genus Cherax; species Cherax quadricarinatus. Next base: position 63,502,662 of record NC_069400.1, on the reverse strand, counting down.
TCCTGGAATGGAGCAGATGCATCATACTTCAGATAAGCTGTACATAATGAAGGATCATCATTGAATAAACAGAAGAATGCTGTGATATTTGAACTGTGGTCCATGTGAGTAGCAAGTTAGGCACTTGACTGTTCAGCCACAAGAGTTCTATTAGGATGATTTTACAACCAGCACTTCTGTGACGAAGTTGTATTAAACACACACGAGTATCATTCACAGTTATTTGAATTTCATTTTTTTTTTAAACAAACTGGCTGCATCCCACTGAGGCAGGGTGACCCAAAAAATAAGAATGAATGTTTCACTTTTTAAATTTAGTAATTTATACAGAAGGGGTTACTAGTGTCATGCTCCTGGCATTTTAGTCGCCTCTTACGACATGCATGGCTTATAGAGGTAGAATTCTGTGCCACTTCCCCATGGAGTGAATTTAAAATACCCTTAAATATTCTTAATATGTATTAACAGATATTCTTGAGCCTGTATTATAAATAGCTATTGTGTTAAAAGTTTGCTAATAAATTGGTTAAACAGTACACAAGCACTTTCCTTTAAATCTTTAGAGTGGCTTGTATGAATAATATAATCTATTGCTGAAAAAATCTTCAAAAATATATTTTGAAGATTTTTTAGGATGCGGTTATAAAAAAAAAAACATTCGACTTGTGTTTAAGATTTCACTATTTTCTTTTTAAATAGAAGAAAATATTCTTGCTAAAATTTTATGAATTTTTTACAGGCTGTCCGCCATATTGCAGATTTAGTGGGTCAAGAGGACTTGGTAGAAATGGTGATTAATCTTCAGACACCAGAGGATAAAATTATGTTTGGTGCTAACATTAAGGTAAAAAGGAATTTGCTTTTTGACAGATTGCACACAGCATCAAAGTTATGTTTTGGATGATTGTGGTTGTTGTGTAGATTCAAAATGTGCATTTGGATAACATTCAAATTGGAAAATTACTACTCGTGTACTGTCTTCTGCTGTGTATCACTGAATAACCCTTGTGGGTTTAGTGCTGTGCTATCTCTAAGTACAGTGGAACCTCGGCTTATGAATGCCCCACCATAAGAATTTTTCAGGATGCGAACAGACGCCCGCTCGATTTTTTGCTTCTGGATACGAATGAAATTTCAGGATGCGAACTTCCCCCTCAAGGGAGGTTCATTAACCCTTTGACTGTCACAACCCCAAATCCTGAAGTGTCTCCTGGTGTCGAAAAACATTCAGAAAAAAAAAATTCTTATCAATTTTTTTTTTTTTTTTCAACAAGTCGGCTGTCTCCCACCGAGGCAGGGTGACCCAAAAAAGAAAGAAAATCCCCAAAAAGAAAATGCTTTCATCATCATTCAACACTTTCACCACACTCACACATTATCACTGTTTTTGCAGAGGTGCTCAGAATACAACAGTTTAGAAGCATACACATATAAAGATACACAACATATCCCTCCAAACTGCCAGTATCCCAAACCCCTCCTTTAAAGTGCAGGCATTGTACTTCCCATTTCCATGACTCAAGTCCGACTATATGAAAATAACCGGTTTCCCTGAATCCCTTCACTAAACATTACCCTGCTCACACTCCAACAGATCGTCAGGTCCCAAGTACCATTCGTCTCCAGTCACTCCTATCTAATACGCTCACGCATGCTTGCTGGAAGTCCAAGCCCCTTGCCCACAAAACCTCCTTTACCCCCTCTCTCCAATCCTTTTGAAGAGGACCCCTACCCCGCCTTCCTTCCCCTACAGATTTATACGCTTTCCATGTCATTCTACTTTGATCCATTCTCTCTAAATGACCAAACCACCTCAACAACCCCTCTTCTGCCCTCTGACTAATACTTTTATTAACTCCACACTTTTTCCTAATTTCCACACTCCGAATTTTCTGCATAATATTTACACCACACATTGCCCTTAGACAGGACATCTCCACTGCCTCCAACCATCTCCTCGCTGCTGCATTTACCACCCAAGCTTCACACCCATATAAGAGTGTTGGTACTACTATACTTCCATACATTCCCTTCTTTGCCTCCATAGATAACGTTTTTTGACTCCACATATACCTCAGCGCACCGATCGCCTTTTTTCCCTCATCAATTCTATGATTAACCTCATCCTTCATAAATCCATCCGCCGACACGTCAACTCCCAAGTATCTGAAAACATTCACTTCTTCCATACTCCTCCTCCCCAATTTGATATCCAATTTTTCTTTATCTAAATCATTTGATACCCTCATCACCTTACTCTTTTCTATGTTCACTTTCAACTTTCTACCTTTACACACATTCCCAAACTCATCCACTAACCTTTGCAATTTTTCTTTAGAATCTCCCATAAGCACAGTATCATCAGCAAAAAGTAACTGTGTCAATTCCCATTTTGAATTTGATTCCCCAAAATTTAATCCCACCCCTCTCCCGAACACCCTAGCATTTACTTCCTTTACAACCCCATGTATAAATATATTAACCATGGTGACATTACACATCCTTGTCTAAGACCTACTTTTACCAGGAAGTAGTCTCCCTCTCTTCTACACACCCTAACCTGAGCCTCACTATCCTCATAAAAACTCTTTACAGCATTTAATAACTTACCACCTATTCCATATACTTGCAGCATCTGCCACATTGCTCCTCTATCCACTCTATCATATGCCTTTTCTAAATCCATAAATGCAATAAAAACTTCCCTACCTTTATCTAAATACTGTTCACATATATGTTTCAATGTAAACACTTGATCTACACATCCCCTACCCACTCTGAAACCTCCTTGCTCATCCGCAATCCTACATTCTGTCTTACCTCTAATTCTTTCAATTATAACCCTACCGTATACTTTTCCTGGTATACTCAGTAAACTTATTCCTGTATAATTTTTACAGTCTCTTTTGTCCCCTTTCCCTTTATATAAAGGGACTATACATGCTCTCTGCCAATCCCTAGGTACCTTCCCCTCTTTCATACATTTATTAAACAAAAGTACCAACCACTCCAACACTGTATCCCCCCCTGCTTTTAACATTTCTGTCATGATCCCATCAGTTCCAGCTGCTTTACCCCCTTTCATTCTACGTAATGCCTCACGTACCTCCCCCACACTTACATTCTGCTCTTCTTCACTCCTAAAAAATGGTATACCTCCCTGACCAGTGCATGAAATTACTGCCTCTCTTTCTTCCTTAACATTTTAAAGTTCCTCAAAATATTCTTGCGATCTACCTAATACCTCCATCTCCCCATATACTAACTCCCCTACTCTGTTTTTACCTGACAAATCCCTACTTTCCCTAGGCTTTCTTAACTTGTTTAACCCTTTGACTGTTTCAGGCCCCTTTCTGAAACTGTCATTCTATGTCGCTCAATTTTTGAAAAAAAAAATTATTTTTTCTTGTGAAATGATAGAGAATCTTTTCCCGATGGTAATGACACCAAAAGTTCGAAATTTGGTTGAAAACTCATGGAATTATGCTCCCGCGAAGTTAGCGGTCTCGGCGACATATGCGTATCGGTGATTTCGCCGACTTTGAGCCCTATTTTCAGCCAATTCCATTTTCCAGTTGACCAAACTCATAGCTATTTCTTTAGAACTCCATTTTATCTATCAGCTGAGTACAAGAAACCTCCCATTTACTAATTTGGACTACCCAATGTAGTGGTCAGAAATTGGCAATTTGGCCAATTTCATGCAAAGTAAAAAAGATGCCAATTTCAAAATAGGGTCCAGAATAAACAAGGTAGACATTCGTGGCACTAAAATAATATATGCTTTGTTCATTAGTCACATCTCTAGGCCCTTCTTGTATTATTATTGCTTTCTATTTTGATTTTTTATTCATACAAAAAAATGCAAAATTTACTGTTATGCAGACTACTGCATTATTGTAAAAATGGTATAAATAATATCAGTGCACTAGTGAAAGAATATTAGACTCCCCAGTTGACGTGTATTGGGCGTGTGGTATGATTTATTTACTCCTGAACATCGGTAAAAATCGAACATTTCCGCTACTTTGAGCTCAGTTTCAAGGTCGTTTTCATCGTCAAAGTAATGAAAATCATCTCTATTTCTATAATATGTTTTCCATTTTATCACCTAAGACCATGAAAACGCGAATACAACGATAAATACTATACGAAAATACACCTCAATGTTGGCGTTTTATTCCAAAAAAACGATCAGTTTTTTTTTCCCATTACGCAATGTGTGCTGCAGGATTTTTTTTTATGTGGTGCACACTGACCACACACCCATTCTCTCACATGTGGGCCTACCAGCTTTCTCCCGCTTGATTTGAAGCCGCTAGAATTATTGAGTATATATACGTCAGAAACATTGGCTCGTAAGACGTATTTATACGTCGAAAACAGTCAAAGGGTTAACTCCAAAAATTTTTCTTATTTTCATTAAAATTTCTTGACAGTGCCTCTCCCACTCTATCATCTGCTCTCCTAATTTTCTGATTGTTTTAAGCCCCCCCCCCCCCAAAAAAAAATATTTTTGATCAGTACTTACTGAGATATAGAGGAGTAAAGTTGGCAGAAAATGAGCCACATGTGGCAACAGCGGCGAATGCCGCTCACCTGGTAAAACTTTGGTTTACTTCCATTCGAAGGTTTCTTACTTTTCGCTATTTTATTTTTTTCACATGACTTACGTGGCCTGTGAGACCAAAGCAACGTGCAATGTACATACATATATACTCGTATGTAACACAATAATTGCACAATTGTTCTATAATATATATACAAATGTACAATCACTGGACATTTCCTTAGAACTGCTGCAGCTGTGGAATTCTCTGAAACATGGGTGTATGCACAATGGTGTTTTACACTCCTCACACATAAAACAAGTGTGTGTGTATTTTTGTGGGCATTTTTTGTATGGGCACAGACAAAACACCTCGTCTGAGCAGTTTTCTTCGAAGTATTAGCAGGTAATTGTGTTAGGTAGTTCTTTCTTTCTTTCAGCACACCGGCCGTATCCCACCAAGGCAGGGTGGCCCAAAAAGAAAAACGAAAGTTTCTCTTTTAAATTTAGTAATTTATGCGGGAGAAGGGGTTACTAGCCCCTTGGTCCTGGCATTTTAGTCGCCTCTTACAACACGCATGGCTTACGGAGGAAGAATTCTGTTCCACTTCCCCATGGAGATAAGAGGAAATAAACAAGAACAAGAACTAGAAATAAAATAGAAGAATACCCAGAGGGGTGTGCATATATATGCTTGTACATGTATGTGTAGTGTGACCTACATGCAAGTAGAAGTAGCAAGACATACCTGACATCTTGCATGTTTATAAGACAGACAAAAGATACCAGCAATCCTACCATCATATAAAACAATTAAAGGTTTTCGTTGTACACTCACTTGGCAGGATGGTAGTACCTCCCTGGGTGGTTGCTGTTTACCAACCTACTACCTAGGGTTAGGTAGTTATCCTAGGTAAATGGTCATGTCATCATTCCTACCTACCTACCTACCTTTCTTTCTTCATTCTTTCTTTATTTATTCATCATTCTTTCTTCATTCTTCAGTCTTTCCTTCCTTCTGGTTTCTATAATATATAAACATACACATTTATAGTGACTGGACACTTTCATAGAACTGCTATTATTATCTTCTGGAAGCTTGTGTGCGCACGCGCGCACGCTGAATCAGGGTCCGGCAGCTGTCAAAATGACACATTATTGCCTGTCAACACCCATGGGGTCCCATGCCTTTCTGCCCACCTCCTTCCTAACTACCTACCATTCTTTCTTTCTTTCTTCCTTCCTTTCTTCTGGTATCCTGGGCACTGCTGTCAGTCACAAACTCCTCAAAACCATGAAATTCATCTTCACTGACACTTTCATCTGTGTTAGTGATCACTTCGGAAGAGAAGAGTCCCAGATTGGCCAGGGAGTCACATATTTCTTACTGCTAGGCATGCTGAACAAGGACTACTGAAATGGCATTCCCACAGTGCACCACTGGCTCCCCAATTTTTTTTTATAGTGCATGCACTGACCATGAAGACCCATTCTCTCACTTGTGGGTCTACCAGCTTTCTCCTGCTTGATTTGAAGCCACTATAATTTTGGTGTATTAATACGTCAAACACATTGGATCGTAAGACATATATATATATATACGACTGAAACAGCCAGAGGGTTAAATAAATAAAACATTTCTTTGCGAAGGTTGCAGTGTGTGTTTACATATCATAATATGATTGGAGCAAAGAAAGCCACTATCATGCTGAGGCATTTTGGGCAGACTTAACATAAGAAAGAAGGAACACTGCAGCAGGCCTTCTGACCCATGCAAAGCATGTCTCTGCCCCCCCTCCCTGGATTAGCCCAGTGACCTGACCTAGTCAGGTCACTGCCACTTAAGGAAGGAACAAGGCATCAGACCTAGTAGCACAAGCTAGTCAGGTTCAACTCACACCCACCCACACCCACTCGTGTACACCTACCATCCGACTTACGACCCAGCTTGGTTCCGACCAGCCGGTCGTAAGTCGAAATGGACGTAAGTCGAACCTTCAAAAATTGCCGACATATTGGGTAGGGCATAATGTCAAAACTTTCCTATATAAACTACCTACATAATACTGTAATGTAATGTACAATCATTATTTCATTCTTTTTACCATAATTTACTTCTTTTGTTGTATTTTAATTATTTATGTACTGTATATAATGTATACATGGTAGTGATATGTATTGTAAATTTTACATCGCATACAGTATCATATGTTACTATTATCTTTATGTATTGTCAACACAGTGGAATGGGAGAATACCACTGGTAGTGTCATCCTGCCAGAATGTTGTGTAACCCATACCCTAAGTAAAGAGAAACAACTCTGGAACATGTGTAATACGTATCCGGCTGGCTGGCTGGGTGGCCGAGTCTGTGGTTGGCCGGGTGGGTGGGTGGCTGGATGGGTGGGTGGCTGGATGGGTGGGTGGCTGGATGGGTGGCTGGATAGGTGGGTGGGTGGGTAGTTGGCTGACTGGCTGACCGAATGTGGCTGTCTCTTTGTATCTCTCTCTCTCTCTGTATCTCTCTCTCACTGGTACACGTAGTCAAGTTATCATACATATTATAAATTACCTAGGATAACCCAAAAAATCCAGACAAAGTGCTATACAGTGGATCTGTGCTCCAGTGCCTTAAATTAATAATAATATTAATAATCATTATTATTACAATAATACATATGTACTAATATTAATATTATTATTATTAAGCTATAATATAATAATCGTGTCTACTCATTACTTACCTTAAAATATCTGTAGTTTTAATGTAGAGTGAGAGGTGAGTAGACAAGATTAAATGAATAAATGAGAGAGAGAATGAGAATGTAGAATGTTCACGAGTTATGTAAACAAACGTTGTTGTTACCATCCCGGACACGAACGATTCCTGTTCACTGTCAAGCCGACCAGAAAATACAGTGGACCCCCGCTTAACGATCACCTCCAAATGCGACCAATTATGTAAGTGTATTTATGTAAGTGCGTTTGTACGTGTATGTTTGGGGGTCTGAAATGGACTAATCTACTTCACAATATTCCTTATGGGAAAAAATTCCGTCAGTACTGGCACCTGAACATACTACTGGAATGAAAAAAGTTCGTTAACCGGGGGTCCACTGTATCTCATATTTGTTAATTTATATGTTATGTAGCATGTTTATTATATAATTTTGAAAAAAAATCTTAGATGGATTAAGCAAAATGTCTATACAGTGGAGCCCCGCATACCGATGGCATCACATAACGATTAATCCGCATACCGCTTGCTTTAATCGCAAAAATTTTGCCTCGCATACCGCTTAAAAACCCGCTCACCGATTTTCGTCCGAGACGCGTCCAATGTGCGCCCTCAGCCAGCCTCACATGTGCCGCCGGTGGCATTGTTTACCAGCCAGCCTCCGCGGTAACATCCAAGCATACAATCGGAATATTTCGTATTATTACAGTGTTTTCGGTGCTTTTTCTGGAAAATAAGTGACCATGGGCCCCAAGAAAGCTTCTAGTGCCAACCCTACAGCAATAAGGGTGAGAATTACAATAGAGATGAAGAAAAAGATCATTGATAAGTATGAAAGTGGAGTGCGTGTCTCCGAGCTGGCCAGGTTGTATAATAAACCCCAATCAACCATCGCTTTCTCTGTATCTCTCTTTCTCTGTATCTCTCTTTCTCTGTATCTCTCTTTCTCTGTATCTCTCTTTCTCTGTATCTCTCTTTCTCTGTATCTCTCTTTCTCTGTATCTCTCTTTCTCTGTATCTCTCTTTCTCTGTATCTCTCTTTCTCTGTATCTCTCTTTCTCTGTATCTCTCTCTCTCTGTATCTCTCTTCTCTGTATCCTCTTTCTTGTATCTCTCTTTCTCTTATCTCTTTTCTCTGTATCTCTTTTTCTCTGTATCCTCCTTTTTCCTTTCTTGTATTCTCTTTCTCTGTATCTCTTTTTTGTATCCTCTTTCTCTGTATCTCCTCTCTTGTTTTCTCCCCTCTCTCTGATCTCTCTCTCTCTCTGTTCTCCCTCTCCTCTGTACTTCTCTTCTCCTGTATCTCTCTTTTCCCTTGTATCTCTCCTCTTCTTTCTCTCTCTCTCTCTGTATCTCTCTCTCTCTGTATTCTCTCTCTCCTGTATCTCTCTCTCTCTCTGTTTCTCTCTCTCTCTCTGTATCTCTCTCTCGTATTCTCTCTCTCTCTGTATCCCTTCTCTCTGTATCCTCTTCTGTATCTCTCTCTCTTCTGTATTTCTCTTTTGTATCTTCTCCTCTTCTGTATTCTCTCTCTCTGATTTCCCTCTCTCTCTGTATCTCTCTCTCTCTCTGTATCTCTCTGATCTCTCTCTCTTCTGTATCTCTCCCCTTCTCTGTATCTCCTCTCCTCTGTGTCTCTCTTCTCTCTCGATCCTCTCTCTCTTGTACTCTCTTTCTGTATATCTCTCTTTTGTATATCTCTCCCTCTGTATCTCTTTCTCCTGTTCCTCTCTCTCTTTATTCTCTCTCTCTCTGTATCTCCTCTCTCCTGTATCTCTCTCTCTCTCTGTATCTCTCTCTCTCTTGTATCTCTTCTGTACTCTTCTGTATCTTTTCCCTTGTATCTCTTTTCTCTGTATCCTCTTCTCTGTATCTCCTCTTCTCTCTCTTCAACAGGTACACGTAAGTAAATTTTTATTTTTTTTATTTATTTTATTTTTTAACTTTGACCCAAATAAGAGGTACAAAAAAATGCAGATAAGAGCAGCATGCCAAAGCCCTTATACTAGAAAAGCTTTTTGGGTGGTTTAAAAATTAACTTAAGATTAACAAAGCAATGATGAAATCATGATAAAAAAAAGTAACAGATTCTAAAAGCAAAGTGAGTATTACAAAGACAGGTCATATGGTTGCTTGCATTTATACATTCAGTCGATGGGTATTCTGTTAGGTAGTGTATTTAAAAAAAATAAATTTAGTTTGGGGTTTTTGGGTTTAACTTTATGTGATATAATTGTGAGAAACATTTAAGATATACAATATTAAGGTTCAGTTTTTCAGTATTTTTTTGGGTTTTTGGGTGAGTAAGTGATCTTTGAAAAGGCTTAAATTTTTTATAAACAGGGGTGTTTTTTTATATTTAAGGGATGAATTCCAGATTTTAGGGGCCCTTTTTGGCATTGATTTTGATGTGTGAGATGGACATGAGGACATCAAAGAGTGATCTGTGCCTTGTGTTATGGTCATGTGTTCTGTTGAGGTTGGCAAGGAGTGTTTGAGGGGAGGGTTATATCAGAGTAAATGTTCTATGTATGTAATAGGTGCAGAATAAGTAGGGATTTTTGTATGGGAGTAGGTTTTGTGTATTGAAAATTGGTGGGGTTGCTGCTGTAGTGAGAATTTGTTTTCTAATGCACCTTTTGTTGGGTAAATTTGTGGGTTTAGATGGTTAAAGTTTTTGAGCCCATGCACAAAATTTCCCTAGGGAGTAGGGGGAAATAAAAGAGTGAAAAAGGGCCCGGGGGGACTGTGGAGCATAGTCCGTATCTTGATGTTGCCTACATCTTTGGAAATTTTTTTTAGAAAATTTGTTGTTATGTGTATGAAATTTTTAGTCTTTATCAAGGTGGTTCCTAAAAATTTTTCCCCCTGTTAGCTTTGGAAAGGGGATCCGTTTTCATTATGGTTTGAGGGGGCATCTGTAGCTTGTTACCAAACTGAATGAGTAGGTTTTTTTTAAGTTTAGTGTAAATTTTTTAGTCTATCCAGGAGATATTTTCTGTAAATTTGTTTTACAGTATTGGCTAGCGGCTGGGGTCGGGTGGGGGAAGAGTATGTAGTGTCACTGCAAAAAAATGTGGGTTTTAGTAATTGCGAAGCATTGGTAGGACAAAAAGAAGAGGGCCGTTTTGATAGTATAAATTTTAAATTTGGGTAACCCAAAAAACCGACAAAATGCTTCAGTGGATCTGTGCTCCAGTGCCCAAAAAATAATTATTATTACAAATCAAAAATAATAATTACAATTAATTACAATAATTACAAAAACAGGGGGGATAAGGTTGGATGGTTTTGGGCTTTTGTTTAATAAATGTACGAAAGGGGGAAAGGTACCCAGGGATTGGCGGGGGGGCATGTATAGTCCTTTTTATAAAGGGAAGGGGGACAAAAGGATTTTAAAATTAAAAGGAATAAGTTTACTGGTATACCCGGAAAAATGTAAGGGAGGGTTTAATTGAAAAAATTAGAGGTAAGACAGAATGTAGGATTGCGGATGAGCAAGGAGGTTTCAGAGTGGGTAGGGGATGTGTAGATCAAGTGTTTACATTGAAACATATATGTGAACAGTATTTTGATAAAGGTAGGGAAGTTTTTATTGCATTTATGGATTTAGAAAAGGCATATGATAGAGTGGATAGAGGAGCAATGTGGCAGATGTTGCAAGTATATGGAATAGGTGGTAAGTTAATAAATGCTGTAAAGAGTTTTTATGAGGATAGCGAGGCTCAGGTTAGGGTGTGTAGAAGAGAAGGAGACTACTTCCCGGTAAAAGTAGGTCTTAGACAGGGATGTGTAATGTCACCATGGTTGTTTAATATATTTATAGATGGGGTTGTAAAAGAAGTAAATGCTTGGGTGTTCGGGAGAGGGGTGGGATTAAATTATGGGGAATCAAATACAAAATGGGAATTGACACAGTTACTTTTTGCTGATGATACTGTGCTTATGGGAGATTCTAAAGAGAAATTGCAAAGGTTAGTGGATGAGTTTGGGGGTGTGTGTAAAGGTAGAAAGTTGAAAGTGAACATAGAAAAGAGTAAGGTGATGAGGGTATCAAATGATTTGGATAAAGAAAAATTGGATATCAAATTGAGGAGAAGGAGTATGGAAGAAGTGAATGTTTTCAGATACATGTACTTGGGAGTTGACGTGTCGGCGGACAGATTTATGAAGGATGAGGTTAATCATAGAATTGATGAGGGGAAAAAGGTGATGGTGCATTGAGGTATATGTGGAGTCAAAAACATTATCTATGGAGGCAAAGAAGGGAATGCATGAAAGTATAGTAGTGCCAACACTCTTATATTGGTGTGAAGCTTGGGTTGTGAATGCAGCAGCGAGGAGGCGGTTGGAGGCAGTGGAGATGTCCTGTCTAAGGGCAGTGTGCAGTGTAAATATTATGCAGAAAATTCGGAGTGTGGAAATTAGGAGAAGGTGTGGAGTTAATAAAAGTATTAGTCAGAGGGCTGGAGAGGGGTTGTTGAGGTGGTTTGGTCATTTAGAGAGAATGGATCAAAGTAGAATGACATGGAGAGCATTTAAATCTGTAGGAGAAGGAAGGCGGGGTAGGGGTTGTCCTCGAAAAGGTTGGAAGAAAGGAGTAAGGGAGGTTTTGTGGGCGAGGGGCTTGGACTTCCAGCAGGTGTGCATGAACGTGTTGGATAGGAATGAGTGGAGACTAATGGTATTTGGGACCTGACGATCTGTTGGAGTGTGAGCAGGGTAATATTTAGTGAAGGGATTCAGGGAAACCAGTTATTTTTGTATAGCCGTACTTGAGTCCTTGAAATGGGAAGTACAGTGCCTGCACTCTAAAGGAGGGGTTTCAGGATATTAGCAGTTTGGAGGGATATGTTGTGTAACTTTATACGTATATGCTTCTAAACTGTTGTGTTCTGAGCACCTCTGCAGAAACAGTGATAATGTGTGAGTGAGGTGAAAGTGTTGAATGATGATGAAAGTATTTTCTTTTTGGGGATTTTCTTTCTTTTTTGGGTCACCCTGCCTCGGTGGGAGACGGCCGACTTGTTGGAAAAAAATTAAAATTACAATAATACATATGTACTAATATTAATAATATTATTATTATTATGAAATTATAGTATAATAATCGTGCCCACTTATTACTTACCTTAAAATATCTGTATTCTTAATGTAGAGTGAGAGGTGAGTAAACAAGATTAAATGAATAAACGAGAGAGAGATTTAGAGTGTAGAAGGTTTGCGAGTTATGTAAACAAACGTTGTTGTTGTTACCAGCCCGGACACGAATGGTTTTTGTAGCATGTTTATTATATAATTTTGAAAAAAAATCATAGATGTATTAAGCAAAATGTCTATATTAACGTTTTATGCACATTTAATGCGCCTCAGTAATTATTATTGTGTTGTTATCATTATTAATATGGCATCTTCAATTACATTCTTAATGAGTGGCTCTGAGACAGACAAGCAGACAGAAAGATAGACACACAGGTAGACAGAAAGACACAGGTAGACAGAAAGACAGACACACAGGTAGACAGAAAGACAGACACACAGGTAGACAGAAAGATGGACATACAGGTAGACAGAAAGACACATAGACAGAAAGACAGACACACAGAGATACAGACAGACACAGATATCCAGGCAGACAGATACAGACAGGTTTATGTGCAACAGTGAAAACAGAGAGTAAGAGCCTTTCTTGCCACAATCTCCAGTGCAAGATTCAGATTTCGTCTTAGGGGCCATGGTGAAATTTACTGTCCAGTTAAAAGTTGAAATTGGTAAATGCGGTTTCTTGTACTCAGTTGATAGAGCAGGAGGAGTTCTAGTGAAATAGCTATGAGTTTAGTCTACTGGAACAATGGAATTGGCCAAAAATAGGGCTCAAAGTGGGCAAAATCACCAATGCTTAAATATCGCCTAGATCACTATCTTTGCGAAAGCATAATTCCGTAAGTTTTCCATCAAATTTCATACCTTTGGCGTCATTACCATCAGGGAAAAATTCTGTCATTTCATAAGGATTTTTTTTTTTTTTTTTTTTTTTTTTTTTACACAGAGAGCAAGTTTGTGAGCAGGGGTCTTGACAGTGAAAGGTTTAAGATCTACATTATTTAATTTATATGTGGCATGGTTATTTTCCTTTCCAATGTTTAGAACTTTGCATTTATCTATATTAAACTGCATCTGCCACTTCTCCGACCACTGCATCAGTTTATTCAAATCTTCCTGGAGTGCACTAATGTCCTCGTCAGAATGAATTTGATGGCCTATTTTGGTGTCATTGGCAAATTTGTGTATGTCGCCGTTTATTCCCTCATCTATGTCATTTATGTAGATTGTGAACAAAAAGGGGCCCAGCACTGACCCCTGTGGAACACCGCTCGTGATGCTTCCCCCTGGTTTCCCCCCTTTTTGCAAAAACTTGCTGCCTATCTGTCAACTAGGGCCTCTACCCAGGAAAAAATTTCTCCCTTTTTTCTGTGTCCCTTAAAATTTTTCCTCGTAGTACAATTCATTCCCCAATGATTTTCCCCTCCTAAAATACCTTTATTTGAAAAAGAGTTAAAAATGCAAAAAGGCAGGAACTCCCTTTTTTTTAAAACTGCGAGTTTCTTTTAAATTTTTCCCTTTTTAAAGGTGGTGGGGAAAGGCAAAAAATTGTTTTAATGAATCTGGCACAATTACAGGTAAAGAAAAAGGGTTTTTTTGGGGCAGGTATGTGGATTTTTTGTTCCCAACCAGTAAATATGCTTTTAACTCCTTGTTCAGCTTTTAATTAGTACCAAAAAAAAAAGGAATTTTTGCATTTTACCAGTAATAAATTTTTCCTTGTTGGTTTCATTTGGGACTGGAAAAAAAACAGTGATCATTTTTTATTTTTTTAAGTTAAAAAAATTGTTGGTAAGGGTTTGAAATTTTTTTTAAAATGTATAATAGTAAAACATTTTTGAATGCATGGTAGACGTATCTTGAAAAAACCTCTTTGTATTGACCAAGAAAAAATTTTCATCATTTTCTTTTTTTCCCAAAAAAATTTTTTATAATTTTTGAAAAAAAAGTTTTTTTGGGTGCTAGTTAGGGAAAACCAAAAAACTCATATACTTATTTCCTTTGAGCCCAGGAATTTTTAAAAACTTCACTTTTTTTTTTACTCGTTTAGTTTACAGGCTGAGCTCTCATTTTTCCCTTAGCTCATTTAAAAAACCCAGCCTGGTAAATGACTTCAGGTAAAGATGTTTTTCCCAATAGTTTTTTCCCGCTTTTAATAAAAACCCAGGTTTTTCTATGTAACCCAATCTTTTTGACCAAAAACTATTTAAAAAGCTGGGGGGTTAGCAAAGTTTTGTGCGGGAATTCAGACTTTAAATGTATAATACTTCTTTTTTTTAAAAGGGTTTGGGTTCCCTTGGCCGCCCCAGAACCCCCCCCAAGGGATAATTTTTGGCCCTTACCCAGAGGTAAAAAAGTGGTCTCCCACGAAACATTTTCAATTATGATGACTTTTAAACCTGTGCAAATTGTAGTTCAGAAAAAGGTATGTATTAGGTTTTTGGGTAGTGGTTTGGGTGGGCCCGCAACCCCGGGGAAAAAGTACTACCGTCCTGCCGTGACTTTTTTTGAAAAAAAAAACCTTTTAACTTTTTTGGGCTTTGATGGTAGGATTGCTGGTTTTTTTTCTGTCTAAATAAACACGCTAAGATAACAGGGATATCTTCCCTCCCTCCTCTTACATTTGGGGGTTTCCACTTTAACAGAAAAAAGCACTTGCATTTTTAAAATATATACATACATCTAGTTTTTTCCCCTTTTTCAAAAATACCCTTTGCTCTTTTTTATTTCTTCTTTTGCCCCATGGGGAAAGGGGAAAAAAGAATCTTTCCCCCTTTAAGCCTGGTGTCGTAGGGGGGCGCCCTTAAAATGCCGGGGGGCAATGGGCTTTAACCCCTTCTCCTGTATCCCAATTAAAAAAAAAGAGAAGAAAAAAAAACTTTAAAAAAACGGGGTTTTGGCTTAAATGTTGCGTGGATGTAGTGCGGATGACAAAAAAACAGATAAATTGCTGTTGTTATGAATGAAAAGAATTTTGGATGTCCGGGCCCCTAAGCGAAACAAAGCTAAAGGGGGGGGTAGGAGATTTTTTCCGGGGGGGGGGAAAAAAAAGGGGGTTTAAAATTGGAGTTCTGAGAGATTTTTGAGAAAAGGGAAAAGGGGTTAGCGTAATGTTAAATGATCGTTAGGGAAGGGGGAAAAAGAGAATATAAATTTGAAAAATTCAAGAATTATGTGGAAAAAAGAAAAGGTTGGATCGAAAAAGGGGGGTTTCATAATAAGCGTGTATGCACCTGGGGAAGGAGGAAATGCAGAGGAGGAAAAAGGATTTTGGGGGGATTTTAAAGTGAATGTTTTGGGGCCCTTTGAACCAAGTGAGAGAGTAATTGTGGTGGGGGACTTGAATGCTAAAGTAGGAGAAACTTTTAGAGAGGGGGTGGTAGGTAATTTTGGGGGTTGCCAGGTGTAAATGATAATGGGAGCCCTTTGATTAAACTTTGTATAAAAAGGGGTTTAGTTATAGGTAATACATATTTTAAAAAAAAAGAGGATAAAAAGTATACACGATTGTTTGTGGGGAAATGCAGTAGTTTGTTGGATTATGTTTTGGGAGTTTAAAAAAGACTTTTGAGTAGACTTCAGGATGTACATGTTTTTTGGGGGCCACAAAATTATATCAGTTAAACTTTTATTTTGTAGCTCCCATGAGGGGAAAAAGGTAATTGGGATACAAGGAAAATAGAAGTTTCAGGGAAGAGAGAGGTAAAGGGTTTTTAAAAAATAAAAGAGGAGGCGGGTTTGGGAAAGATAAAAAAACAGCTTTTGGGAGGATAGATGGGCTAATGAGAGATGGGCCCAATGGGGTCAAAGAGGTATGGGGTGGGTTTTTAAAAATGTAGGGGTTTAGAGTTTTTCAGCAGAAGTTTGGGGTTACAGGAAAGGGGGTGCAGGGGGAAGGGGGGAGCGTTTTTTTTTTGGTGGAATGATGTGTAAAGAGAGTTTAAGGGGGGAAAAAAAATTTAAAGCATATGAGGTTTTTAAAAAGTAGAAGGGGTTTGAAAGGGGGGGAAGAGTATAGGGAGAAAAAGAGAGATTTTTAAGGAGGGGTTAAACCAATGTAAAAAGAGAGAAAATGAGAGAGTGGGGGGGAGATGTTTTTTCAAAAATTTTTTTTAAAAATTTAAGAAAAATTTTTTGGAGTGAGAAAAACAAGTTAAAAAAACCCTTGGGAGAAAAAATTTGGTTTTTGTCATTTAAAAAAATGGGAAAGGGGAAAGAGTTATTAAATGGAGAGTTAGGGTTTTGGGGAAAGAGGAAGGAATTTTTTTGGGGAATTTTTTTAAAATGTTGTTAAAGATGGGGGAAGCTGTGATTTCGTGTATAGGGCAAGGGGGAAATTAACATCTTTTTAGGGTGAGGAAGAGCCGTTGGAGTTGGGGGGGAAGGGTTGTGAGGGAAGTATTTTAAAAATGAAAGGGGGTAAAGGCAGCCGGGAATTGAGGGGAAAAGGTAGAAATTTTTTAAAAGCAGGTGGGGATATAGTTTTGGGTGGTTGGTGCAATTTTTTAATAAATGTAGGGAAAGAGGGAAAGGTTTACCTAGGGTTTGGGGCAGAGAGCATGATATTTCCCTTTTTGTAAAAAAGGAAAGGGGAAAAAAGAGAGTGCAAAAATTATAGGGGGAAAAGTCTGTTGAGTGTACCGGTAAAGTGTAGGGTTTGATTTTTTAATTGAAAGAATTAAGGAAAGACGGAAAAATGGGGATAGCAGTTGAAAAGGAGGGCTTTGGGAAAAGGTGGGGGGTGTGTGGACCGGGTGTTTACGTGAAAAAAATATAATTGAAAAAAGTTTTTAGAAAAGGCTAAGGGTTTTTGGGGGCATTTAGGTTTTGGAAAAGGCGTTTTTGACAGGGTGGATAGGGGGGAAAATGGGCGATGTTGCAAGTGTAGGGTTTTGTAGGAGGTGGGTTTTACTGAAAGCAGTGAAGATTTTTTACGAGGAAAAGTGGGTTTCAAGTTAGAGTTGTAGGAAAGGGGGAAAATTTTTTTCCCAGAAAAGTAGGCCTTAGACAAGGATGTGTGATGTCACCGGGTTGTTTAATATATTTATAGTGGGGTTGTAAGGAAGTAAATGCGGGGGTCTTGGAAAAAAGGGGGTGGAGTTAAAAAGATAAAGAAACACACCCAAAATTTGGGGGTTTTTCACGTGCCCTTTGCTGATGAAACTGGGCCCCTTGGGAGATTTGAAGAGGAAATTGCGAGATTGGTGGGTTTAATTTGGTTTTTTTTTTTTTTTTTTTTTTTCCCACTGGCCGATTCCCCCCAAGGCGGGTTTGGCCCCAAAAAGAAAAATTTCACCCTCATTTACTCCCTCACTGTTTGCAGAAGGGGTTTCTTTACATACAGTTTTTTAAAATGCACATTAAAAACCCCTCCTTCCCGAGGGCGGCACTGTTTCTTCCCCCCTCCCCGGACTCCCAAAAACCGGGGGATTTCCGGTTTTCCCCCGAATCCCCCCATAAATGTTTTCTTTGCTCACACTCCAAAAAGCAAGTTTAAGTTTTAAAAACCCCTTTGTTTTCCAAATTCCCCTCCTATCAAACACCCCTACACATGCCCGCCCGGAAGTCCAAGCCCCTCGCCCCCAAAAAACCCCCTTTACCCCCTCCTCCCCTTCCCTAGGCGAAAACCCCCACCCGCCCTTTCCCTTTCCCTACAGACCGGTTTCATCTTGAAAATCATTTTTGTTTCGCTCCATTCTCTCTAAAGGCCCCAACCCCCCCCCAACAACCTTCCTTTAGCCCCTTTGGCCCCAAAAGTTTTGGTAATCCCACCTCCTCCCCAAATTCCAAACTACGGGGAAATTTTTGTTTTTATTCACACCCACATTGCCCTCAGACAAAGACATTTTCCACTGCCTCCAAAACCCTTTTCCTCGGGTGCAACAATTTACCCACGTTCACACCCTTTTAAGAGCCCTTGGGAAAACTATTACTTCATACATTCCCCCCCTTTTCCCTCCCAAAGGGCAAAGGGTTTTTTGTTCCACAGACCCTAAGTGCACCACTCACTCTTTTCCCCCCATCAAATTTTTATGATTTACCCCATTTTCATTGAACCCCCCGGCTGACCGTCCACTCCCAAAATTTTCTGAATAGTTTTACCCCCTCCATACTCTCTCCCCCCAATTTTGGGTATTCAATCTTTCATACCTAATTTTTTTTGTTTCCCCTTTTAAACCCTTTCTTTTTTCCTGTATTCAAACCCTTTTAATTTTTTTCTTTTGCACACCCTACCAAAATTCATCCACCCAAAATTTTGCAATTTTTTTCAGAATCTCCCCAAAAGGGACAGTGTTTATCAGGAAAGGGGCAGCTGTGACCAAAATCCCCCCCTTTGTGTGGATTCTTTTTTTCTTTTAAAATCCCCGCCTCTTGCCAAGGGGCCCTCCATTTACTTCTCTTTTCAAACCCCCTCTATAAATATATTAAAAAAACCAAAGGTGACATCACAAAATCCTTGTCTAAGGCCTTTCTTTTAGGGGGAAAAAAATTTTCCCTTTTTCCCACATTTCTCTAACTTTTGGGCCCACAAACTCGTAAAAACTTTCCCCTGCTTTCGGGAACCTACCCCCCTACACCTTAACTTGCAAAATCTGCCACATTGCCCCCCTATCCACCCTGTCATACGGGCCCTTTTCCCAAAACCATAAAAGCCACAAAAAAACCCTTTAGCCCCTTTTTAAAAATGTTCATTTTATGTTTCCTGTAAAAACCTGGTTTCCCCCACCCCCACCTTTCCCAAAACCCCCTTGTTCATTGCTATCCTATTCTCCCTCTTACTTTAATTCTTTTCCCAAATTTTTAAATCTTTCCCTACACTTTTCCAGGGACATCAACAGCTTTTCCCCCTTTAATTTTTTTCACTCTCTTTTATCCCCCTTTGCCTTTATACAAAAGGAAAATATGCATGGTCTTGCCCAAACCCCAGGTAACCCTTTCCCTCTTCCTACATTTTTTAAATAAAATTTCCCAACCCTCCAAAAATATTCCCCCCCTGCTTTTAAAAATTTTACTTTATCCCCTCAATTCCGGGTTGCCTTGCCCCCTTTTTTTACCTACTGCCCCAGGGAAATTCCCCCCCACTCAAACGGCCCCTTCCTCACTCCTACAAGTTTTTATTCCTCCTTGCCCTATTTCACGGAAATACAGCTTCCTTTCTTCATCAAAATTTTAAAAATTTCCCCAAAATTTTCCCTCCCCTCTTCCCCAAAACCTCTAACTCTCCCTTTAAAAACTCTCCTCTCCTATTTTTAAATGACAAATTTCCTTTTTTTTCTCTTGGCTTTCTTAACTTGTTAATTCACTCCCCAAAACTTTTTTTTATTTTCAACAAAATTTGTTTAAACATTTTTCACCCCCTCTTAAATTTTTCCCCTTTTTTACATTGTTCACCCCCTCTCTTAACTTCTCCCCCTTTTTTCCATATACTCTTCCCTCCTTTCATCACTTTACTTTTTAAAAAAATTTCATATGCTAACTTTTTTTCCCTTATACTCTCTTTACATCATCTTCCACCATTTGCCCCCTTTTCCCTCCTGCACCCATTTTCCTTTTAACCACAAACTTTTGCTGGGAAAAACTTAACACTACATTTTTAAAAAAACCCCTTTCCTCTTCGACCCCATTGCCCTTTTCTTCATTAGCCCCTTTTTATCCTCCAAAAGTGTTTTATCTTACCCTTAAAAAACCCCCCTCTTTTAGTTTATAAACCTTCAACCCCTTTCTTCCTGATGCTTCTATTCTACCCTTTTATCCCATCCACCTTTTTCTCTCAGTGTAGCTACAACTGAAAGTGATTTGATATTTTTGTGGCCCTCTATTAAAAATTTTAATCCTGAAGTCTACTCAACAGTTTTTATCTACCAAAACATAACCAACAAACTACTGTCCCTTTGCCCTTTCTCATATGTGTATACTTTTTTTCTCCCCTTTTTTTTTAAAATATGTATTTCCTTTTAAACCCAAACCCCCTTTTTTACAAAGTTCAATCAAAGGGGGTCCCATTATCATTTACACCTGGCCCCCAAAAATTTCCTAAAACCCCACCCTCTCTAAAAGGGTTTTTCCTACTTTAGGGATTCAAGTCCCCTACCCCAATTACTTTTTCACTTGGTTCAAAAGGGTCCTTTAAATTTACTTAACACTTCCCCCAAAAACTCTCCCCTCTCCTCTGCATTCCCTTTTTTCTCGGTGAATTAAACGCTTATTATGACCCCCTTTTTCGCATCCAAAACCTTTTTCTTTAATTTCCCAAAAATTCTTGAATTTTCACATCAATTCCTTTTTCCTTCCCTAAAGATCATTTAACATTACTGCTTACCCCCTTCCCCTTTTCTCTAACTCTCTCAGAAACTCCAAGGGTTTAATTCCCCCTTTATTTTCCCCCCCCTTTAAACTCTCCCCACCCCCCCAAGGGTTTGTTTGCTTAGGGGCCCGGACTCCAAATTTTTTCATTCATTAACATCAGCAAACATCTGTTTCTTGTCATCCGCATACATCCCCGCAAACCTTTTTTAAACAACCCCCGTTTTATTTAAAAATTTTTTTCTTCTCTTTTTTTTTAATTGTATACAGGAGAAAGGGTTACTTTGCCTTGCCCCGGCATTTTGGGCGCCCCATACGACCGCCCTGGCTTAAAGGAGGAAAGATTCTTTTTTCCCCTTTTCCCCCCCTGGACAATAGAAGAAATAAAAAAAAACAAGAGATTTAGAAAAAGGAGGAAACCTAGATGATTTTATATATATATATGCATGTGCGTGTTGTGAAGTGGGACCAAAATGTAAGTAGGAAATAGGGAAGATTTTCCCGTTATCTTTGCGTTGGGTTTTTGGACAGGAAAAAAAAAAAAAACCCAAATCCCACCATCATGCCAAAAAAAGTTAGGTTTTTGTTTCACGTCATTGGCAGGGGCGGGTTTAGTTTCTTTTCCCCGGGTGGTTGCTGTTACCAAACCCACCCAAAATTTTGGTAGGGTGTGCAAAAGAAAAAAAATTTTAAAGGGGAATACAGGAAAGAGTTAAAAGGGTTTTGAGGAAAACCCAAAAATTTTTGGTGATGAAAAATTTAAATCCCCCTTGGAAGGGGGAACCCGAGGTATGGAGGGTGGGGAAAGAAATTTAATTTTTTGGGAAATGGACGTGTCAGCGGGGTGGGTCTAAGGGGAAAAAAAGAGGTAAATTTATAGAATTGATGAGGGAAAAAAAAAGGAGTGGTGCAAATTGGAGTTGGGGGAGACAAAAAAACTTTTTCCTTGGGGCAAAAAAGGGGGGAAAGTATGAGAGTATAGTTTACCCAAGCTCTTATATGGGGTTTTAGCGTGGGGGATGAATGTTGCAGCGAGGAGGAAAAGGGTGGAGGCAGTGGGAGATGTCATGTCTGGGGCAAGTGTGGTGTGAATAAAAATGCAGAGAATTTTGTAGTTTGGGGAAATTAGGGGGAGGTGCGGGTTTTCCAAAAAATTTTTGTCCAGAGGGCTGAGGAAGGGTTGTTGAAGGGGGGTTTTGGACATGTTAAAAAGGGGAATGGAGCGAAAAAGAATGTTCAAGGGGTGGGACCGTCTGTAGTTGGGGAAAGGGAAAGGGGGGGTAGGGGTTTGGCCCTTGGAAAAGGGGTTTGGGGGGGAGGGGGTTTAAAAGGGGGTTTTGTTTTGCGAGGGGCTTGGACTTCCCGCAGGCATGGGGTTTAGCGGTTTTTATAGGGGGTGAAAAGGAGAAAAAAATGGTTTTTTTAATTTCTTGACGTTTTTTGTTGGGTGGGGAGCCAAAAATAACATTTATGAAAGGGGTTCGGGGGGGAAAAAGGGAGGGCCCGGGCCCCCCTTTAGTTCTGGAGATGGGAAGTACAGTGCCTGCACTTGAAAGGGAGGGGTGTTAATGTTTGCAGTTTTAAAAAATGTATGTAAAACCCCTTTTGGGAAGGACAGTGATGGAGTGGGAAAGATGGTTTAAAGGGTTTTTTTTTTTCCGGGGGCCCCCTGCCTTGGTTTGGGAAACGGCCGGTTTGTGATAAAAAAAAAAAAAAAAAAAAAAATTAAAATAAAAAAATAAAGTGTTTAATCGGTTTAAAATCACTTATAAAGAATTGTTTTCAACTTTAAAAAAAAATTTTGGAATCTTAGAAGGACTGAGGGCGGGGTTTTTGGGGAGTTCAAAAGGGGGACATAAAAAAAAATAAGAAAAAATTATCAATTTTTACCCCGGGGGGTTTTGAAAAGTAAACCCAGAAAGAGGGTCTCGGTGAAAGTGGGGGAAGGGGAAAAAAAATCCTGCCCCAAAAATGGGTGAAAATTTTTAAAAAAGGGTTTAGCCCTGTTCTTACATTTATAAGAAGAATTTATTAGAAAAAGAAAATTTTGGTTTGTTTAATTGTGTTTGAATCCAAAAGGAGAAACCCCCCTTTTTTTTAAATTTTTTTAAGTGGTAGCCCCCTCACGGGTTTATGATGGTTTAAAAAGTTTGGGTTTAAGAAAATTGAATGAAAAGGAAACCCCATGGCCACCATTTCCCTGGGATTTTATTCATGAAATAGGCCAAACTTTAAATTTTTTATTTATAAAGTTGGAGGGAATTTTGAAATAGAAACCTTGGGAGATATAAAAAATTCCCCTTATTGCCGGGGGAGTTTTTTTGGTTTATTACTGTTTTTTAATTTTTTTAAAGGGCAATTGAAATAAAATTTTTTTGGTTTTTAGGTGGTTAGTTTTAAATTTGGGGGTAAAAAATTTCTTTTTTAAAAAAGTTTGGGAAAAACCCCCTCAAATTGGTTTTTTTTTTTAAAATTTTGTTTTAATTTATGAATTTGGGGTAAAAGGGCCATCATTCCTGGTTTTAATTTTTACCAAAAAAAAGGGAAAAAATTTAATTTTTTTGTGTTTAAATTCTTAAAAGTTAATTAAAATCTTGGGCATATTAAAAAGGGAAATTTTTCTTAGGTGGAAGATTTTTTTTTTTTTTTTTTTTTTTTTAAAAGTGAAAGGCCCAAATTAAAATTTGTGCCCCCTTAAGGGTAGGTAAATTAAATTGATTTTTATGTGTCATTAAACAAAATGCAGTAAAACAAAAAGTCTGGTTTGTTTAAATTGCCAAAATTTTAGGGGAAATATTTGGGGGTTAATTTTGGGCCCTGATTTCCCAAAATTTTTTCCCAAAATTTATATTTTTTTTAATTAAAAAGAAATTTTTTTTCAAATTTTTTTTTTTTTTTTTTTTTTGGGGTTTTTTTTTTTTTTTTTTTTTTTTTTTTTTTTTTTTTTTTTTTTTTTTTTTTTTTTTTTTTTTTTTTTTTTTTTTTAAAATTTTACAAGATGAACATAGGGGGCAGAACTCGAAAGGGCACAATGAACTCTTGGTCAGCAGCAAGGGTGATGATGAATTGCAGAATGGGGTAAATGCTAATTTTTTTTTTCATTGTCCAACAGTACATTATTCCTCTTTTTCCCTATTTCTTGTTTTCTTTTTTTGTGTTTTTCGTGTTTTCCCTTTAATTGCCCAAATGGAATTTTCAAAGATTTTGGTCTTGTTCAACTCTTTAATGAAGGCTTGCTTAAAGTCTTTAGTATTTTACTGAGGAAACCCTTCCCTAAACCCCCTTCTTTTGACCCTTCCTCAACCCCCCTTCTTTGCCCCATTCCTCAACCCCCTTCTCAACCCATTATCAACCCCTTAAACGACCCGTTACTCAACCCCTTCCTCAACCCTTTCCAAAACCCTTTCCTAACCCCTTTTCCTAACCCCTTTTCCCTCACCCTTTTCCCTAAAACCCTTTCCTCAACCCCTTTCCCTCGACCCCTTTCTCGAATTTTGTTAGGGCAAGACCTTAAAATTTTTTTCATTTATAATTATATAATTTTTGAGATGTTATCAACAAATTCTGTTGAAAATAAGAAAATTTTTGGAGTGAGTTTAAAAACATTTAAAGGGAAAGCCTAGGAACAAATGGTTTTTGTCATTTTAAAAATAGGAGAGGAGAGTTATAAATGGAGAGTTAGAGGTATTGGGAAGAGGAGGGAATATTTTGAGGAATTGTTGAATGTTAATGAAGATGGGGAAAGCTGTGATTTTTGTTGGGCAAGGAGGAAAACTCTTTAGGAGTGAGGAAGAGCCAGTTGTGAGTGTGGGGGAAGTTCGTGAGGCAGTAGGAAAAATGAAAGGGGGGGGTAAGGCACGGGGATTGAGGGATAAAGATAAAATGTTAAAAGCAGGGGGGGGATTAGTTTTAGAGTGGTTGGTGCTATTATTTAATAAAGGTATGGAAGAGGGTAAGGTACCTGGGTTTGGCAGGGGAGCATGATAGTTCCTTTGTAAAAAGGGAAAAAGGGGACAAAAGAGAGTGAAAAAAATTATAGGGGGAAAGTTGTTGAGTATACCTGGTAAATGTATGTTAGAGTTATTATTGAAAGATTAAAAAGTAAGACATAAAAAAGGATAGCAATGAACAGGGGGGCTTTGGGAAAAAAGGTAGGGGGTGTTGGACCAGGGTTTACAGTAAAAACATAAAAGTGAACATATTTAGAAAGGAAAAGGGTTTTTGTGGCATTTATGTTTTGGAAAAGGCGTATGACGGGGTGGATAGGGGGGGCAATTGGCAGATTTTCAAGTGTATGGTGTAGGAGGTAGGTTACTGAAAGATTTGAAATTTTTTCGAGGTAGGGGGCTCAATTTTAAATTGTGGAAAGGGGGGAGTTTATTTCCAGAAAAAGTGGGCCCTTTGACAAGGATTGTGATGTCACCGGGTTGTTCAATATTTTTATAGAGGGGGTTGTAAGAGAAGTAAATGCGGGGTCTTGGAAGGGGGTGTGGAGTTAAAGGAAAAAGAATCAAATAAAGGGGGAGTTGTCACAGTGCTTTTGGGGCTGAGACACGTCCTTGGGGTTTCTAAAGAGAAGTTGCAAAGATTGGGGGGATAAATTTTGGGTAGGTATGTAAAAAAGGAAAATTAAAAGTAAATACGGGAAAAGAAAAAGGTTTGAGGTAAAAAAAAGTTTAGGTGATAAAAGTTTGGATTAAATTGGGAGGGAGAAGTAGGGGGGGTGAAGTTTTCAGATATTGGGGTGGGGTTGCAGATGGGTCTATGAAAGATGAGGTGAATCATAGAATTGATGAGGGGAAAAAAAGGAGCGTGGGACTTAGGAGTCTGTGGGGACAAAGAACTTTGTCCTGGAAGCAAAGGGGGAATGATGAGAGTTATAGTTTTTACCAACGCTCCTGTATGGGTATGAAGATGGGTGATAATGTTGCAGCGAGGAGAAGGCTGGGCAGTGGAGATGTATGTCTGGGGTAATGTGTGGTGTGAATTAATGCGAGAATTCGTAGTTTGGAATTAGGAGGGGGTACGGGATTTCCAAAACTGTTGTCCCGAGGGCTGAGGAAGGTTTTTGAGGTGGTTGGGGAAATTTCAGAGAAGGAGGAAACGATGACTTCAAGAGTGTATCGTTGTGTGAAAGGAAGGCGGGGTAGGGGTCGGCCCAGGAAAGGTTGGGGGAGGAGGTAAAGGGGTTTTTTGTGCGAGGGGGTTGGATTACAGCAGGGTGCGTGAGCGTGTTTGTAGGAGTGAATGAAGCAAATGGTTTTTAAACTTGATGTGCTGTTGGGGGTGGAGCAAAGTAACTTTATGAAAGGGATTCAGGGAAACCGGGGGGCCGGATTGGAGTCCTGAAGAGGGAAGTACTGCCCACAAACTGAAGGAGGGGTTTAAAGTTGATTTTTTAAAATTATTAAAACCTTTCAAACATAGGGGTGAATGATGGGAAATTTTTTTTTTCCCCCCTCCTTTTTTGGGGGGAAATCCCAAAAATAAAAAAAATTTCTTTTTTATTTTTTTTTTAACATTTTTATTCAAACAAAATTAAGTTTTTTCATTTAGAAATTACCAATTGGAACAAACACAAATTTTTAAACCTTCTTTTTAAAAGTTAAAGGCCTTTTCAAAAATCTTTTCCAAAAATTTGTAACCCTTCCCTTTTAAATATTTACCTTTGTTTGATTCCCCTTTAGGGTTTAAAACTTCCCCCCTTTTTTTTTTTTAAAATTCGGGGTCTCCCACCCTACCCAAAAAAAAAGGAAAAATTCCCCGAAAGAAATCTTTCTCATCATTTAAATTTAACAAATCCCTAATCACGTTTTTGCGAGGGGCCAGAAAGACAGTTTGACAAAAAAGTTAAAGCACAAAAATCCCCCAAATTGCTAATATCCCAAAAACCCCCCATTTTAAATGCGGGGATTGTACTTCCCCTTTCCAGGACTCCGTCCGGCTATATAAAAATAACCGTTTCCCCGATCTCTTTACTAATATTGCCCTGCCACCTCCAAAAGATGTCAGGTCCCAAATACCATTGTCTCCATTCACTCCCATCGAACACGCTTGCTGCCTTGGAAGTCCAAGCCCCCCGCCCACAAAACCTCCCCTACCCCTTTTTTCCCAAACCCTTTTTGAAGACGACCCCCCCTTTTCCTCCCTTTTCCCTTTTCCCCACAGATTTTAAAAGGTTCCATTTATTCACTTTGATCCATTCTCTCTTAATGAAAAACCCCCAAACCCCCTCAACAACCCCTCTTCAGCCCTCGATAATACTTTTATTAACTCCACACCTCCTAATTTCCACACCGAATTTTCTGCAAATATTTACACCCCACATTTCCCCTTTGACGGATATCTCCACTGCCTCCACCCTCCTTGCTGCTGCCCCACAACCCCAAACTTCACACCCCTATAAAATGTTGGTACTACTAACTTTTCATTCCCTTCTTTGCCTCCATAATAACGTTTTTGTCTCCCATTTCCCCAAACCAACCCCTCACCTTTTTTTCCCTCCCATTCTAGATTAACCTCTCCTTCTTAAATCCATCGCCGACAGTCTTCCCAAGTTCTGAAAACATTATCTTCCCTTCTCCCCCTTTTTTCCCCCCTTGATATCCAATTTTTCTTTACTAAAACATTTTGATACCCCTCATCACCTTACTCTTTTCTATGTTCCTTTCAGCTTTCTACCTTTACAAACACCCCCAAAAACCATCCACTCCCCTTTTTTTTTTTTTAGAATCTCCCCTAAACACAGTAGCATCAGCAAAAAAGTAAAATTTTGTCAATTCCATTTTGTATTCGTTCCCCTAAATTTTTTTTTCCCCCCCCTCTCCCGAACACCCTAGCATTTACTTCTTTTACAACCCCATCTTAAAATTTTATTTTAAAAACCCTGGTGACTTACACTCCCTGTCTAAGACCAACTTTTTCCCGGGAAATAGTCTCCCCTCTTCTACACACCCTAAAACCGACCCCTTTCACTATCCCTTAAAACCTCTTTACGCATTTAGAACTTACCACCTATTTTCCCAAAAACTTGCAACATCTGCCACATTGCTCGCCTATCCCCTTTCATATGCCTTTTCAAAATGACTACGAAATCGTAATGACACGATTGCAAACAAAAAACCCTACCCCCCGGGCCCGGGATTGAACCCCCGGTAGAAGTCTCAAAATCCAGCTGTTTCTTACCATAGACCGCCTAACAATATGTGGCTAGCTGGTCTAGTGGCTAATGCGACGGTCTGGAGTTTTGAGACTCTCTGACCGCGGGTTCAATCCCGACCGGGGTATGGCCTTTTCTAAATCCATAAATGCAATAAAAACTTCCCTACCTTTATTGAAATACTGTTCACATATGTTTCAATGTAAACACTTGATCTACACATCCCCTACCCACTCTGAAACCTCCTTGCTCATCTGCAATCCTACGTTCTGTCTTTCCTCAAATTCTTTCAATAATTACCCTACCGTACACTTTTCCTGGTATACTCGGTAAACTTATTCCTCTATAATTTTTACTATCTCTTCTGTCCCCCTTCCCTTTATATAAAGGGACTATACATGCTCTCTGACAATCCCTATGTACCTTCCCCTCTTTCATACCTTTATTAAACAAAAGTACCAACCACTCCAACACTATATCCCCCCCTGCTTACAACATTTCTGTCATGATCCCATCAGTTCCAGCTGCTTTACCCCCTTTCATTCTACGTAATGCCTCACGTACTTCCCCCACACTTACATTCTGCTCTTCTTCACTCATAAAATATGGTATACCTCCCTGCCCAGTGCATGAAATTACCGCCTCCCTTTCTTCCTCAACATTTAAAAATTCCTCAAAATATTCTCGCCATCTACCTAATACCTCCCTCTCCCCATCTACTAACTCCCCTACTCTGTTTTTAACTGACAAATCCATACGTTCCCTAGACTTTCTTAACTTGTTTAACTCACTCCAAAAAGTTTTCTTATTTTTATTAAAATTTCTTGACAGTGCCTCTCCCACTCTATCATCTGCTCTCCTTTTGCACTCTCTCACCACTGTCCACCTTTCTTTTACTCTCCATATACTCTGCTCTTCTTATAACACTTCTGCTTTGTAAAAACCTCTCATAAGCTAACTTTTTCTCTTTTATCACACCCTTTACTTCATCATTCCACCAATAACTCCTCTTTCCTCCAATAACCACAAACTTCTGCCCCACATTCTAATACTGCATTTTTAAAACTCATCCAACCCTCTTCAACCCCCCCACTACTCATCTTTGCACTAGCCCACCTTTCTGCCAATAGTCGATTATATCTCACCCGAACTTCCTCCTCCCTTAGTTTATACACTTTCACTTCCCTCCTACTTGTTGTTGCCACCTTCCTCTTGTCCCATCTACCTCTTACTCTAACTGTAGCTACAACTAAATAATGATCCGATATATCAGTTGCCCCTCTATAAACATGTACATCCTGGAGCCTACCCATTAACTTTTTATCCACCAATACATAATCTAACAAACTACTTTCATTACGTGCTACATCATACCTTGTATATTTATTTATCCTCTTTTTCATAAAATATGTATTACTTATTACCAAATCTCTTTCTACACATAGCTCAATTAAAGTCTCCCTATATACATTTACCCTGGCACCCCAGATTTACCTACTACTCCCTCCACAACATTTTTACCCACTTTAGCATTGAAATCCCCAACCACAAGTACTCTTACACTTGGTTCAAAACTCCCCACGCATTCACTCAACATTTCCCAAAATCTCTCTCTCTCTCCTCTACTCTTCTCTCTTCTCCATGTGCATATACACTTACTATAACCCACTTTTCACATCCAACCTTTATTTTACTCCACATAATCCTTGAATTAATACATTTATAGTCCCTCTTTTCCTGCCATATCTTATCCTTCAACATTATTGCTACTCCTTCTTTAGCTCTAACTCTATTTGAAACCCCTGACCTAATCCCATTTATTCCTCTCCACTGAAACTCTCCCACCCCCTTCAGCTTTGTTTCACTTAAAGCCAGGACATCCAGCTTCTTTTCATTCATAACATCCAGAATCATCTCTTTCTTATCATTCGCACAACATCCATGCATATTCAGACTTCCCACTTTGACAATTTTCTTCTTCTTATTCTTTTTAGTAATCTTTACAGGAAAAGGGGTTACTAGCCCATTGTTCCCGGCATTTTAGTTGACTTTTACAACACCCATGGCTTACTGAGGAAAGATTCTTATTCCACTTCCCCATGGATATAAAAGGAAGAGTAATAAGACCAAGAACTGTTAAGATAAAATCAAAGAAAACTCAGATGAGTGTGTATAAATAAATGTGTACATGTATGTGTAGTGTGACCTAAGTGTAAGTAGAAGTAGCAAGACATACCTGTAATCTTGCATATTTATGAGACAGACAAAAGACACCAGCAATCCTACCATCATGTAAAACAATTACAGGCTTTTGTTTTACACTCACTTGGCAGGACAGCAGTACCTCCCTGGGTGGTTGCTGTCTACCAATCTACTACCTAAATAAAGATTATTTGTGACCACTGTCAGCCTCAGAGTTATCTCTGAGGTACTAGACCTTGCCACGTGGAGGCCAGTGGTTCGTCTTTAAGGTCCAAATTTTTTTATGTTAATGCCCAGGGTTTATTACCTGGACCTCAGCAATGAGAGTCGCTACTCTCACCACATATATACAGTGGACCCTCAGTTAATGATATTAATCCGTTCCAGAGAGCTTGTCCTTAACCGATTTTATAGTTATCCAAATTAATTTTCCCCTTTAAGAAATAATGAAAATCCAATTAATCCGTTTCAGACACCCAAAAGTATTAACAAAACATATTTTTTTTAAAGATTAAGTATGGATATACATACAGAAAACAAAGACAAATAAATATAAAGCACTAATAAAATGGATAAATGAACATTTAACCCTTTGACTGTCGCAGGCCCCTTTCTGAAACTGTCATTGTCTGTCGCAAAATATTTGAAAAAAAAAAAAAAAAATTATTTTTTCTTGTGAAAATGTTAGGAATATTTTTCTGAGTGTTTTAAGCCTAAAAAAAATTTTTTTTGCCATCAGTACTTACCAACATATAGGGCCACAAAGTTTGCAGAAAGTGACGTGCGTACGGTAACAGTGGCGACTGCCGCCCACCATGTATTCTTTTATTTACTATAATTCAAAAGTTTCTTGCATTTTTCAATATTTTTCTTTTCCAAGTAACTTATGTGGCCTGTGAGACCAATGTAAGGTGCATTGTTCAAATATACACTCATTGTTTACAACACAATAACAGAACAAACTTTATCACTATTAGTTTGTGTATATACTTTGTTTACACAAACAAACAATACAAAACAATGTTTATTACTATTGTTCCATAATATATATACATATGTACAGTCACTGAACACGTTCCTAGAACTGCTGCAGCTTGTGGAACTCTTTGAAACATGGGTATATGCAGAGGGGCACTTCACACTCCTCACACATAAAACGAGTGTCTCTGCGTGTTTGTGGGCGTTTTGTGGTATGCATACATACATAACACCTCTTCTGAGCATTTTTCTTGGCAGTAGTAGGAGGCAGTTGTATGGGGAAGTGATCACCAGGCCTGAAACGAGATGACGTGTGTTGGTAATTTCGTGGGCGCTGGTCTATTGCAGGTGTTGCTCCTTGGTACTTTGCGATTATTTGTCTGATTACTGACAAACAAAATTCACCATATTTTGGTGTTTTGTTGGTCTTCAACTTGTATATGTTATAAGCATTTAGCATAGAGATATCAACAAGATGGAAAAAAAGTTTTATATATCACTTATAACTCTTGCATACCCAATCTGCATGTCACATTTGTCCACTAAGCGCATATTGAGGTTGTAGTCCATGACAGCTGCAGGCTTTAGAATGGGTTCATTGGTCTCTCTGTTGTGCCTGCCACTGTGTGCCATTTCGTTTGGGTGAACTGATGTCAACAATGTGACATCACGTTTGTCATGCCACCGAAATGCCATGATGTCATTGGCAGCAAAGGCTTGCACCTCACCTCTGCGAGTGCCAGCGTCGAACCTTGGCATATGTTTACGATTACCACGCACTGTGCCACACACGTCTGTCAAGTTCACTCGCAAGAAATCACTGAGTAAGGGGCTTTTGTACCAGTTATCAGTAAATAACATATGCCCCTTACCAAGATATGGTTCCATCATTGTTCGACCACATCACCAGAGATACCCAATAACTTCATGATATCTCTCAAAGTATTACTGCCAGTGTACACAATGATATCTAAAACTAGACCACTTCTGCAATCACACAGTACAAATAACTTTATACCAAAGCGTTTCCTCTTGCTTGGTATATATTGCTTGAATGAAAGTCTTCCTTAGAATAAAATCAAGGACTCATCAATAACAAGCTTCCTGAAGGGATAAAAATGCATGCAGCACTTTTGTTTCAGGTACATAAACACATTTCTGATCTTATGTAACCTGTCGGTTCTGTCAGGCCTGGTTTTGTCTGAAAAGTGTAACGTACATAACAGTATCAGAAAACGATTGACACCTATAATATCACTAAAACCTGGAGTTGGAATCAGGCGTTCTGTTGCCCAGTATGTGGTGACAGTGTGCTTATACACATGTGGCATAAGCATTATTATGGCAAAAAACAGGTACATCTCTGCCACAGTTGTCTCCTTCCACTGGTGTAGCCGTGATTTTGGTGAGAGAATTGTATTTGCCATGGTGTAATCATAGTATGTGTTTGTTTCCCTGACAGTGATGTCCATCAGGGGTTCATCGAAGAATAACTCAAAGCAGTCCAGTTCACTAGCATTGTTCCCAAGTGGACATGATGGCTTTATTCCACTTTGTGTTTCATCAAAGTCATGGGGACTGGGAACAAACTCGTCACCTTCCTGCCAATCCCAGATGCGGTCTGCTGGTGGGTTCTGGATATTGTACCGTGGTTGTGATTGTGCAGGTTGTGGTTGTGCATGTTGTGGGAGTGTAGGGTCGGGTGAGGCTGGTTGTTGTGCAGAGTCAGCATCGTGGGTAGTAGCGTGGCCTGCTGCTGGTGCCACATGGGCCGTGCCACCATCACTATCACCACCACTGCCTGCTCCCTCACTCACATCATTCATACCCATCTTAACAATATCGTCATCTTCACTATCAGGTCGTGGTGTAGGGCCACGGGATGTGCTCCCAGAGTTTCTCCTTCCCCTTGCAACAGCATATGAAACACTACCAGACCGCATGCTATGTCGTACATACTGCCGCTTCACTGGGGAATATTCACCCTCACTGTCACTAGAACTGCTCTCAATGACCTTGAAATCACTATCATTATCACTACTAACATCTGGGTGTTATACACGACCAAATAGTTTCCTCTCTCGTCCTGGTACAGGTGAACGTGAACGTGAACAAGCCGGCCCAGCACCAGAGGTGGAAGGTTGTGGGTCATCTGGGTTTTCATTACTAATTATGTTATCCTGGGCACTTTTTCCAGTCACACTCACTTCAAAACCCTGGAATTCACTGTCACTGACATTTTCATCGCTGTTAGAGCTATCACTTGGGAACAAAAGACCTCCAATTCGTCGAGGAGTGAGGAACTTCTTACCGAGAGGCATGGTGAAAATGGACTAACAATGCACCGCTGGGTCCCAGATTTTTTTCACAGGGTGCACACCGACCACTGAGACCCATTCTCTCTCATGTAGGCCTACCAGGCCTTTCCCGCTTGATTTGAAGCCGCTAGAATTTGTGCGTATAAATATGTCAGAAACAGTGGCGCATAAGACGTATTTATACGGCGTAAACAGTCAAAGGGTTAATATCACACTTACCTTTATTGACTCTTGTTGGTGTATGGAAGACAAGTAGGAGGCAAGAGGAAGGCGAGTTTATTATGCTTCAATGTGATGCTAATATCATCTCTACAGCTTATTCATCTATCACAGTTCATCTAATATGACATAAAAACAATGTTAATAACATAGAAACATGATATATACTCTAGAATGAATGAAATGCCATATAATGTATGTGAGGAGTAAGTGGTGGAAGTGTTGTTGTTGGGTTTATAAGGGCCACTGAGAGAAGTCATACGTAGTGGTGGTGGTGGACGCACCAGCAGAACCCACCACCACTGTTCACACTGAAACATTGTATGTAATTTATAAATAAGAAATATTTACATTTTAATTTATAAACAATTAAGTTTATTCAAGAATACGCAAATACAGTTACGTACATAGATTATCATACATACCTAGGATAACCCAAAAAAGTCAGTGACTTGTTTTCATTGGGGTCCTTTTCTATTTACACTTATATTTACTTTTATGCTTACACTTTTATATATACACTTACCTTGGAGGAGATGGTAGTTTAATTAGTTAGTTTGATGGAGGAGATGCTGGCAGAGGTTTAGGGTGGTGGAAGATATGTAACAGGCTGGCGTATGTTCAGCAGCCCTATACACATCCAACAACATTGGAGAGTTACTTTTGTGTCTTTCTCTATCGCTTACTTGCTTAACTTACTTGCTGCACTGTTAATTCTACACTTTATCACTGGCTGGCACTATATCCTTTATTGATACCTGCTGCTTTAGTATCATACATATTGTAGAATCACTGAATCACTGCAGAAGGCACATTCTCCCCTCTCTTCCTCCTCCACTTTGGTACTTTGCTACAAGTTTTTTCTTGAATTCTATTGTCCTTCTTTCCTCCTTTACCACAGGACTGGCCCATGGTGGCTTATTTAGCAGTTACAAGCAATAAAAACAATGGAATAATACAAAATATATCGCATGTATATGTGGAATTGTCCTCACTGGCTTGTAAACAATGGCACACTATACCTGTACATGGACTCAGGCCGCGCGGATACATTCAGGACGAATATCCTTAACCGAGTTTTTCGTCGTTAGCAGAGCCAGTATTTTGATGCAAAAACATATCGGTATATGATGGCATCGTTAACTGAGGGTCCACTGTACTGTAATATTCTCCCTGAAGTCCTTCAAGATTTGAGAGAGTGAGCCCCATACTTGGCATCATGGTGAAGAGTGTGATTGGAAATATGAGGATAGAGTTAATTTGAAAAACAGATGTGGAATGACATATGATTATAATTTATAATTCAGGTGATCAAAATTATTAATTTTTTATTGAATTGCAGTGCTAGAGTAGCTCACCTATTCTCTGAAACATATCCCTTTTTTTAAGTAAAGAAAATAGATTAGCTGTAAAATTTTTAGGCTTGATATTAGTAACTTTTCACTTGCAGATGTTTGACCTCCTAGGCTTTGAAAGGTTTGAACTTATCCAGACATTGCTTGAGCACAGGTCACAGATCAAGAATCCTCCACCTGATAAAGATGCAAAAATTGCACAGTTGCTAAGTAAGTGTTGTATCTGTTTATCAGTATCTTTGAGAGTTGTTTTCATGTTCAGTACTATATTTTTTATATTACTACATGGTTTCAATTTTTATTGATGGGCTTTTGATCCAAGGAATTGGACTTGGCTTTTATTTTTTAGATTGAATCTGATTACCTCTCATTCTCCAGGTGCTATAT
Source organism: Cherax quadricarinatus (assembly GCF_026875155.1). Classification (NCBI taxonomy): domain Eukaryota; kingdom Metazoa; phylum Arthropoda; class Malacostraca; order Decapoda; family Parastacidae; genus Cherax; species Cherax quadricarinatus. The sequence continues at coordinate 63,467,351 of NC_069400.1, read as the reverse complement.
GACTCCTATATATTTAGTACTTCTCCCAAATATAATCATTCTGTTGATACTAAGATATCTTAAGAATCCTCTTATTGTACATATTTTTAGGTGACCTTGAAAATAGAGGAATACCAGAGCACCCAGTGTTTGGTAATCAAGTGACTGTTATGAATGAAACAGAGAAGCAGTTTCTTAAACAAGCACGCAAGGAAGAAAAGAAGTTGCTTAGGACGGCAAAACAAATTGCAGGGGATGATGAAGTAGAGGATTTTAGTCCAGAAGCTTTAAAGGCTAAAAGGTAAAATTATCTGTTCAGTTCTTCATTACAATCCTGCATAATTTTTTTTTCAATGAACTGGCCGTCTCCCTCCGAAGCAGGGTGACCCAAAAAGAAAGAAAATCCCCAAAAGGAAAATACTTTCATCATTCAATGCTTTCACCTCACTCACACATAATCACTGTTTTTGCAGAGATGCTCAGAATACAACAGATTAGAAGCATATACATATAAAGATACACAACATATAACCCCAAACTCCCAGTATCCCAAACCCCTCCTTTAAAGTGTAGGCATTGTACTTCCCATTTCCAGGACTAAGTCCGGCTATATAAAAATAACCAGTTTCCCTGAATCCCTTCACTAAATATTACCCTGCTCTCACTCCAACAGCTCGTCAGGTCCCAAATATCATTCGTCTCCATTCACTCCTATCTAACACACTCATGCACGCTTGCTGGAAACTCAAGCCCCTCACTCACAAAACTTTTACCCCCCTCCAACTTTTTGAGGAGAACCCCTACCCCGCCTTCCTTTCCCTACAGATTTATATGCTCTCCATGTCATTGTACTTTGATCCATTCTCTCTAAATAACCAAACCACCTCAACAACCCCTCTTCAGCCCTCTGACTAATACTGTTATTAACTCCACACCTCCTAATTTCCACACTCCGAATTTTCTGCACAATATTTACACCACACATTGCCCTTAGACAGGACATCTCCACTGCCTCCAACCTTTATTTATTCATTTTTTCCATATATACACCTCGGTCACATCCCCCCTAATTCTACACCTTTCTAGAGAGTGCAGATTCAGGGCTCTCACTCTATCCTCATAGGAAAGATTTCTGATACATGGGATCAGCTTAGTCATCCTCCTTTGTACGTTTTCCAGAGCATTTATGTATATCCATTCTGCAATTATTTTTTATATTATTAACAAAGAAAAACTTTCATCATCATTCACTCCATCACCGTCTTGCCAGAGGGGTGCTTTACACTACAGTTTATAAAACTGCAACATTAACACCCCTCTTTCAGAGTGCAGACACTGTACTTCCCATCTCCAGGACTCAAGTCCGGCCTGCCGGTTTCCCTGAATCCTTTCATAAGTGTTACTTTGCTCACACTACAACAGTACGTCAAGTACATCAACTGCAGGATGAGGGACTGATTACCTGATTACACAGGAAGACACTAACAATATACCAGTAATTAATTTTGATAGTGGGCCTGAAGAAGATAAATTATGAAACATCACAGTCACTAGTGAAATGGTTATGAAACAAATAGATAGACTGAAACAAAATAAATCGCCAGGACCTGATGAGCTTTTTTCAAGGGTTCTTAAGGAATGTAAAATGGAACTCTGTGAACCATTAACTAATATTTTTAATTTATCTCTTCAAACAGGTATAGTGTCTGATATGTGGAAGATGGCTAATGTAATTCCTATTTTTAAATCGGGATAAGTCGTTACCGTCAAATTACCGCCCAATAAGCCTGACCTCAATTGTAGGCAAATTACTCGAGTCAATTATAGCTGAAATTATAAGAAGCCATCTGGATAAGCATAATCTGATTAATGATACTCAGCATGGATTCACGAGAGGCCGTTCTTGTCTAACTAATTTATTAACTTATTTCAGTAAAGCTTTTGAGGCTGTTGATCATGATAAAGAATATGATATTATTTACTTGGATTTTAGTAAGACTTTTGATAGAGTTCTGCACTAAAGACTGTTAAAGAAAGTGGCAGCTCATTGCATTCAGGGAAAAGTGCTCTCATGGATCGAATCATGGCTCACAGACAGGAAGCAGTGTGTGTCCATAAATGGGGTTAAATCCAGTTGGGGATCTGTAACAAGTGGCGTTTCACAGGGCCCGTTGTTGTTTATAATATATATCAATGATCTTGATGAGGGAATTATTAGCGATATGAGCAAATTCGCCGATGACACAAAGATAGGTAGGATAATTGATTCAAACGTAGATATAAGGGAACTTCAGGAGGATTTAGACAAACTCAATACCTGGTCAGAAAAGTGGCAGATGCAGTTCAATGTAAATAAATGCAAGGTTCTGAAGCTCTGGAGTGTCTACAACCCTAGTACATACTTATAAATTAAATAATGTAGTACTAGGCCATGCAGATTGTGAAAAGGACTTGGGGGTTATGGTGAGCAGCAACCTTAAGCCAAGACAGCAATGCCTTGGCGTACGTAATAAGGCAAACAGATTACTGGGATTTATATCAAGAAGTGTAAGCAGCGGAAGTTTAGCGGTTATACTGCAGCTTTATACATCATTAGTGGGGCCTCACCTAGATTACGCAGCTCAGTTCTGGTCTCCATATTACAGAATGGATATAAATTTGTTAGAAAACATTCAGCATAGAATGACTAAATTAATACATGGCATTAGAAATCTTCCTTATGAAGAAAGATTGAAGACTCTTAAATTACATTCACTTGTTAGACGAAGAATGAGGAGAGATATGATCGAGGTGTATAAGTGGAAGATGAGTATTAATAAAGGGGACATTAATAAGGTCTTGAGGATATCTCTCCAAGAGAGAACCTGCAGTAATTGATTTAAATTAGACAAGTTTAGATTTAGAAAGGACATAGGAAAATATTGGTTTGGAAATAGGGTAGTTGATGAATGGAACAGTCTACCTAGTTGGGTTATTGAGGTTAAGACCTTGGGTAGTTTCAAATTTAGGTTGGATAAATGCATGAGTGAGAGGGGTTGGATTTGAGTGGGACTTGCAAATGAGTGAATAGAGTTACCAGAGCTTTTTTCTTGGGTAGCATTGAAGATTGGGTTGGGCAAATGTTTTGTTAGTGGGATGGATTTTAAAGGACCTGCCTAGTATGGGCCAACGGGCCTGCTGCAGTGATCCTCCTTTCTTATGTTCTTATGTATTAAAAGCCATTCATCTCCATTCACTCCTGTCAAATACAGTCATGCATGCTTGCTGGAAGTCTAAGCCCCTTGCACACAAAACCTTCTTTACCACCTCCCTCCTACCTTTCCTAGGCCGACCCCTACCCCACCTTCCCTCCACTACAGATTTATACACTCTCGAAGTCATTGTATTTCGTTCAATTTCCTTTACATGTCTGAACCACCTCAACAACCCTTCCTCAGCCCTCTGGATAATAGTTTTGGTAATTCCGCACCTCCTCCTAATTTCCAAACTACGAATTCTCTGCATTGTATTCACACCACACATTGTCCTCAGAAACGACATATCCACTGCCTCCAGCCTTCTCCTCGCTGCAACATAAATCACCCATGCTTCACACCCATATAAGAGCGTTGGTAAAACTATACTCTCATACATTCCCCTCGTTGCTTCCATGGACAAAGTTCTTTGTCGCCACAGACTCCTAAGTGCAATACTCGCCCTTTTCCTCATCAATTCTATGGTTGACCTCAGTAGGTTGGTAGACAGCAACCACCCAGGGAAGTACTACCATCCTGCCAGATGACTGTGAAACAGAAACCTGTAACTGTTTTGCATGATGGTAGGATTGCTGGGATATCTTGCTACTCCTACTTACACTTTGGTCACACTTCACAGACACACACATGCATATATATATATATATATATATATATATATATATAATATATTATATATATTATATATATACACACACACACACAGATACATACATACATACATCTAGGTTTTGCTCCTTTTTCTAAATAGCTCTTGTTCTTCTTTATTTCTTCTATTGTCCATGGGGAAGTGAAAAAGAATCTTTCCTCAGTAAGCCATGCATGTCGTATGAGGCGACTAAAATGCCGGGAGCAATGGGCTAGTAACCCCTTCTCCTGTAGACATTTACTAAAAAAAGAGAAGAAGAAAAACTTCATAAAACTGGGATGCTTGAATGTGCGTGGATGTAGTGCGGATGACAAGAAACAGATGATTGCTGATGTTATGAATGAAAAGAAGTTGGATGTCCTGGCCCTAAGCAAAACAAAGCTGAAGGGGGTAGGGGAGTTTCGGTAGGGGGAAATAAATGGGATTAAATCTGGAGTATCTGAGAGAGTTAGAGAAAGGAAGGGGTAGCAGTAATGTTGAGGGATCAGTTTTTGGAAGGAGAAAAGAGAAATATGAATGTGTAAATTCAAGAATTATGTGGATTAAAGTAAAGGTTGGATGCGAAAAAGTGGGTCATAATAAGTGTGTATGCACCTGGAGAAGAGAGGAATGTAGAGGAAGAGAGAGAGATTTTGGGAGATGTTAAGTGAATGTATAGGAGCCTTTGAACCAAGTGAGAGAGTAATTGTGGTAGGTGACCTGAATGCTAAAGTAGGAAAAACTTTTAGAGAGGGTGTGGTAGGTAAGTTTGGAGTGCCAGGTGTAAATGATAATGGGAGCCCTTTGATTGAACTTTGTATAGAAAGGGGTTTAGTTATAGGTAATACATATTTTAGGGAAAAGAGGATAAATAAGTATACATGATATGATGTAGGGCAAAATGACAGTAGTTTGTTGGATTATGTATTGGTAGATAAAAGACTGTTGAGTAGACTTAAGGATGTACATGTTTATAGAGGGGCCACAGATATATCAGATCACTTTTTAGTTGTAGCTACACTGAGAGTAAAAGGTAGATGGGATACAAGGAGAATAGAAGCATCAGGGAAGAGAGAGGTGAAGGTTTATAAACTAAAAGAGGAAGCAGTTAGGGTAAGATATAAACAGCTATTGGAGGATAGATGGGCTAATGAGAGCATAGGCAATGGGGTCGAAGAGGTATGGGGTAGGTTTAAAAATGTAGTGTTGGAGTGTTCAGCAGAAGTTTGTGGTTACAGGAAGGTGGGTGCAGGAGGGAAAAGGAGCGATTGGTGGAATTTATGATGCAAAGAGAGTAGTAAGGGAGAAAAAGTTAGCATATGAGAAGTTTTTTCAAAGTAGAAGTGATACAAGGAGGGAAGAGTATATGGAGAAAAAAGAGAGGTTAAGAGAGTAGTGAAGCAGTGTTTAAAAGAGAGCAAATGAGAGAGTGGGTGAGATGTTATCAACAAAATTTTTTTGAAAATAAGAAAAATTTTGGAGTGAATTAAAAGTTAAGGAAACCTAGAGGGAAAAAATGGATTTGTCAGTTAAAAATAGGAGAGGAAGTTATTAAATAGAGAGTTAGAGGTATTGGGAAGATGGAGAGAATATTTTGAGGAATTGTTAAATGTTGTTGAAGATAGGGAAGCTGTGATTTCGTGTATAGGGCAAGGAGGAATAACATCTTGTAGGAGTGAAGAAGAGCCAGTTGTGAGTGTGGGGGAAGTTCGTGAGGCAGTAGGTAAAATGAAAGGGGGTAAGGCAGCCGGGATTGATGGGATAAAGATAGAAATGTTAAAAGCGGGTGGGGATATAGTTTTGGAGTGGTTGGTGCAATTATTTAATAAATGTATGGAAGAGGGTAAGGTACCTAGGGATTGGCAGAGAGCATGCATAGTTCCTTTGTATAAAGGCAAAGGGGACAAAAGAGAGTGCAAAAATTATAGGGGGATAAGTTTGTTGAGTGTACCTGGTAAAGTGTATGGTAGAGTTATTATTGAAAGAATTAAGAGTAAGACTGAGAATAGGATAGCAGATGAATAAGGAGGCTTTAGGAAAGGTAGTGGGCGTGTGGACCAGGTGTTTACAGTGAAACACATAAGTGAACAGTATTTAGATAAGGCTAAAGAGGTCTTTGTGGCATTTATGGATTTGGAAAAGGCGTATGACAGGGTGGATAGGGGGGCAATGTGGCAGATGTTGCAGGTGTATGGTGTAGGAGGTAGGTTACTGAAAGCAGTGAAGAGTTTTTACGAGGATAGTGAGGCTCAAGTTAGAGTATGTAGGAAAGAGGGAAATTATTTCCCTGTAAAAGTAGGCCTTAGACAAGGATGTGTGATGTCACCGTGGTTGTTTAATATATTTATAGATGGGGTTGTAAGAGAAGTAAATGCGAGGGTCTTGGCAAGAGGTGTTGAGTTAAAAGATAAAGAATCACACATAAAGTGGGAGTTGTCACAGTTGCTCTTTGCTGATGACACTGTGCTCTTTGGAGATTCTGAAGAGAAGTTGCAGAGATTGGTGGATGAATTTGGTAGGGTATACAAAAGAAGAAAATTAAAAGTGAATACAGGAAAGAGTAAGATTATGAGGATAACAAAAAGATTAGGTGATGAAAGATTGGATATCAGATTGGAGGGAGAGGGTATGGAGGAGGTGAATGTATTCAGATATTTGGGAGTGGAGGTGTCAGCGGATGGATCTATGAAAGATGAGGTGAATCATAGAATTGATGAGGGGAAAAGGGTGAGTGGTGCACTTAGGAGTCTGTTGGAAGCAAAGAGGGGAATGTATGAGAGTATAGTTTTACCAACGCTCTTATATGGGTGTGAAGCATGGGTGATGAATGTTGCAGCGAGGAGAAAGCTGTAGGCAGTGGAGATGTCATGTCTGAGGACAATGTGTGGTGTGAATATAATGCAGATAATTCGTAGTTTGGTAGTTAGGAGGAGGTGCGGGATTACCAAAACTGTTGTCCAGAGGGCTGAGGAAGGGTTGTTGAGATGGTTCGGACATGTAGAGAGAATGGAGCAAAACAGAATGACTTCAAGAGTGTATCAGTCTGTAGTGGAAGGAAGGCGGGGTAGGGGTCGGCCTAGGAAAGGTTGGAGGGAGGGGTAAAGGAGGTTTTGTGTGCGAGGGACTTGGACTTCCAGCAGGCATGCGTGAGCGTGTTTGATAGGAGTGAATGGAGACAAATGGTTTTTAATACTTGACGTGCTGTTGGAGTGTGAGCAAAGTAACATTTATGAAGGGGTTCAGGGAAACTGGCAGGCCGGACTTGAGTCCTGGAGATGGGAAGTACAGTGCCTGCACTCTGAAGGAGGGGTGTTAAATGTTGCAGTTTAAAAACTGTAGTGTAAAGCACCCTTCTGTCAAGACAGTGATGGAGTGAATGATGGTGAAAGTTTTTTCTTTTTTGGGCCACCCTGCCTTGGTGGGAATCGGCCAGTGTGATAATAAAAAAAAAATAATATCATCATCTTTCATAGACCCATCTGCTGATACGTCCACTCCCAAATACAGTGGACCCCCGCTTAACGATCACCTCCAAATGCGACCAATTATGTAAGTGTATTTATGTAAGTGCGTTTGTACGTGTATGTTTGGGGGTCTGAAATGGACTAATCTACTTCACAATATTCCTTATGGGAAAAAATTCGGTCAGTACTGGCACCTGAACATACTACTGGAATGAAAAAAGTTCGTTAACCGGGGGTCCACTGTACTGTGGTCCCTCAATAATCTTTGGGCTCGATAGTCGTCCTTTTCGGAAATCATCATGTTATTTTCATCCAAACATTGGCTTCCAAATGGTCGGTTGACTCGCTAATCATCGTTCGTCTTGGACGCGTACTCACGGCTCTGAGCCGCCTTGGCCTCCCTTCCCAGCCAGTGTGCCACTGTTTACCAATGAGCGACGGTCCCCTCACTTGTTCATACGAAATATTTAATAATATTCCATTCATTTTAGTGCTTGCAAGTGCTAAATAAGCTACTATGGCTCCAAAGAAAGCTCCTAGTGCCAAGCCTTTGGTAAACCATACCCCCGGCCGGGATTGAACCCGCGGTCATAGTCTCAAAACTCCAGCCCGTCGCGTTAGCCACTAGACCAGCTAGCCACTGAACAATATAAAAGTGGCGTACCTGTGGCCGAACTGGCCAGGATGTATAACAAACTCCATACAACTATATCTTCCATCGTGGCAAAGAAAAAAGAAATCAAGGAAGTTGTTGCTTGGAGAAAATTGTGGCCAGATTGTGTCCACAAGCGGGATTTTGAACGGTTTGTGGCTGACCCTGATGAGCCTATGTCAGTTGTGAAATCTATTGTGGCATTGGGGAGTTCCATGGGGTTAGATATGAATTTGGAGGATGTGGAAGAGTTGGTGAAGGACCATAATGAAGAGCTAACCACTGAGGAGCTGCAAGAGCTTCAGCAGGAACAGCAACAAATCGCAGCTCAGAATCTTGCTGTAGAGGAGGAGGAAGAGAGATGGAAGAAGGTGCCTTCTTTAGAAATTAAGGAGATTTTTGAAATGTGAGGTAGGATGGAAAGATTTAAGGAGAAACATCACCCTGAGAAGGATGTTGCAAGCCATATCGGCAACTTGTACAGTGACAGATTCTTGGCCCCTTTTAGGGAAGTTTTAAAGAGATGCCAGAAACAGAGCTCTCTAGACAGTTTTTTTTGCAAGACAGGACTCCAGTGACTCTCAAGCTGGTCCTAGTGGCATTAAGAAACAGAGAAGAGAAGTATGTAACCCCAGAAAAGGACTTGGTACCTGAGGTGTTGATGGAAGGGGATTCCCCTTCCAAACAGCAACTAATCCAATCTCTCTCCTCCTCCAGTCTTCCATACACTAAGAAGAATTGCCAATAAAGGTAAGTGTTATGCTGTTAATGTTTCATTCATCATGTCCCATTGTTTTGTTTATGTACTACATCTATATATCATGTAAAAAAAATTTTGGTTTTAATACTTCTTGGTGTCAGGAACAGATTAATTGTATTTACATTGTTTCTTGTGGGGAAAATTGATTCGAAAATCGTCTATTTCAATAATCGTCGCACTTTCAGGAAGGGATTAACGATGATAAATGAGCGACCACTGTATCTGAATACATTCACCTCCTCCATACTCTCTCCCTCCAATCTGATATCCAATCTTTCATCACCTAATCTTTTTGTTATCCTCATAACCTTACTCTTTCCTGTATTCACTTTTAATTTTCTTCTTTTACATACGCTACCAAATTCATCCACCAACCTCTGCAACTTCTCTTCAGAATGTCCCAAGAGCACAGTGTCATCAGCAAAAAGCAACTGGGACAACTCCCACTTTGTGTTTGATTCTTGATCTTTTAACTCCACACCTCTTACCAAGACCCTTGCATTCACTTCTTTTACAACCCCATCTATAAATATATTGAACAACCATGGTGACATCACACATCCTTGTCTAAGGTCTACTTTCACTGGGAAATCATCTCCCTCTTTCCTACATATTCTAACTTGAGCCTCACTATCCTCGTAAAAACTCTTCACTGCTTTCAGTAACTTACCTCCTATACTATACACCTGCAACATCTGCCACATTGCCCCCCTATCCACCCTGTCATACACATTTTCCAAATCTATAAATGCCACAAGAATCTCTCTAGCCTTATCTGAATACTGCTCACCTATATGTTTCACTGTAAACACTTCGTCTACACACCCCCTACCTTTCCTAAGGCCTCCTTGTTCATCTGCTATCCTACTCTCCATCTTACTCTTAATTCTTTCAATAATAACTACGATACTCTTTACCAGGTATACTCGACAGACTACTACTACTACTATCAACACACTGGCCGTATCCCACCGAGGGAGGGTGGCCCAAAAGGAAAAACGAAAGTTTCTCCTTTTACATTTAGTAATATATACAGGAGAAGGGGTTACTAGCCCACTCAACAGACTTATCCTCCTATAATTTTTGCACTCTCTTTATTCCCCTTTGCCTTCATACAAAGGAACTATGCATGCTCTCTGCCAATCTCTAGGTACCTTACCCTCTTCCATACATTTATTAAATAATATCACCAACCACTCCAAATCTATATCCCCACCTGCTTTTAACATTTCTATCCTTTTCTCATCAATCCTAGCTGCTTTACCCCCTTTCATTCTACCCACTGCCTCATGAACTTCCCCCACACTCACAACTGGCTTTTCCTCACTCCTACAGGATGTTATTTCTCCTTGCCCTATACACGAAATCACAGCTTCCCTATCTTCATCAACATTTAACAATTCCTCAAAATATTCCCTCAATCTTCCCGATACCTCTAACTCTCCATTTAATAACTCTCCTCTCCTATTTATAACTGACAAGTCCTTTTGTTCCCTAGGCTTCCTCAACTTGTTAATGTCACTCAAAAACTTTTTCTCATTTTCAACTAAATTTGTTGATAACATCTCACCTAATCTCTCATTTGCTCTCTTTTTACATTGTTTCACCACTCTCTTAACCTCTCTTTTTTTTTTCTCCATATACTCTTCCCTCCTTGCATCACTTCTACTTTGTAAAAACCTCCCTTAATACTCTCTTAACATCATCATTCTACCAATCACTCTTCCCTCCTGCACCCACTTTCCTGTAACCACTAACTTCTGCTGAAAACTCTAACATTACATTTTTAAACCTACCCCATACATCTTCGACTCCATTGCCTATACTCTCACTAGCCCATCTATCCTCCAATACTTGTTTATATTTTGCCCTGACTGCCTCCTCTATTAGTGTATAAACCTTCTCTTCTCTCTTCCCTGATGCTTCTGTTTTCCTTGTATCCCATCTCCCTTTTACTCTCAGTGTAGCTACAACTGAAAAGTGATCTGATGTATCTGTGGCCCCTCTATAAACATGTTCATCCTGAAGTCTACTCAACAGTCTACCAATACATAGTCCAACAAACTACTGTCATTATACCCTACATCATATCTTGTATACTTATCCTCTTTTTTCTTAAAATATGTATTACCAATAACTAAACCCCTTTCTATACAAAGTTCAATCAAAGGGCTCCCATTATCATTTACACCTGGCACCCCAAACTTACCTACCACACTCTCTCTAAATGTTTCTCCTACTTTAGCATTTAGGTCCCCTACCACAATTACTCTCACTTGGTTCAAAGGTTCCTATACATTCACTTAACATCTCCCTAAATCTCTCTCTCCCCTTCACTCCTCTCTTCTCCAGGTGCATACACACTTATTATGACGCACATTTTGTATCCAACCCTTATTTTAACCCACATAATCCTTGAATTTACACATTTATATTCCCTCTTCTCCTTCTATAACTGATCCTTCAACATTATTGCTACCCCTTCCTTAGCTCTAACTCTCTGATACTCCTGACCCAATCCCATTTATTTCTCCCCTCCGAAACTTCCCTACCCGCTTCAGCTTTGTCTCACTTAGGGCCAGGACATTCAACTTCTTTTCATTCATGACATCAACAGTCATCTTTCTTATCATCCACGCTACATCCACACACATTCAAGCATCCCAGTTTTATAAAGGTTTTCTTCTTCTCTTTTTTAGTAAATGTTTACAGGAGAAGGGGTTGCTAGCCCATTGCTCCCGGCATTTTAGTCGCCTCATACGACACGCATGGCTTATGGAGGAAAAATTCTTTTCCACTTCCCTATGGACAATAGAGGAAATAAAGTACAAGAGCTTTTTAGAAAAAAGAAGAAAAACCTAGATGTTTGTATGTATGTACAGTGGACCCCCGGATAACGATATTATTTCAATCCAGAAGTCTGTTTGGGTGCCGTTATAGACCGAATTTGTTCCCATAAGAGATATTGTGAATTAGATTAGTCCATTTCAGACCCAGAAAAATACACCTACAAAAGCACTTACAAAAATACACTTACATAATTGGTCGAGTTGGGAGCTGACCGTTATGCGGGGGTCCACTGTATATATATATGCTTGTGTGTGCCTGTGTAGTGTGACCGAAGTGTAAGTAGAAGTAGCAAGATATACCTGTTATCCAGCGTGTTTGAGACAGAAAAAGACACCAGCAATCCTACCATCACGTAAAACAGTTACAGGTTTCTGTTTCACAGTCATCTGGCAGGACGGTAATACTTCCCTGGGTGGTTGCCACTGTAATACGGTGACCAAAACTGTGCAGCATAATCTAAATGAGGCCTAACCAAGGATATATAGAGTTGAATAACCTGTGGACTCCTATTATTTATACTTCTTGATATGAAGATAAGGATTCTGTTTGCTTTATTGCAAACACTTATGCACTGTTGTCTTGGTTTCAGATTACTGCTAACCAGAACTCTCAAATCCTTTTCCTTTAGTTTATATGTGGCATGGTTATTTTTCTGTCCAATGTTTAAAACTTTGCATTTGTCTGTATTAAACTGCATCTGCAACTTCTCCAGCCATTGCATCAGTCTATTTAAATCTTCCTGGAGTGCTCTAATGTCCTCGTCAGAATGAATTCGTTGGCCTATTTTGGTGTCATCGGCAAACTTGCTTATATTGCTATTTATTCCCTCATCTATGTCATTTATGTAGATTGTGAACAAGGGGCCCAACACTGACCTCTCTGGAATACCACTTGTGATGCTTCCCCACTCTGATTTCTCCCCATTTATGCAGGCACACTGCTGCCTATTTGTCAACCATGTGTCTATCCAGGAAAAAATTTCAACTATTCCATGTGCCTTAATTTTCCTCAATAGTCTCTGATGTGGGACTATCAAAAGCCTTGCTGAAGTCCATATACACAATATCATTCATTACTCTGATCTACCGCCTCAGATACCTTAATGAAAAAAGTTAATAAATTCGTAAGGCAGGAACGCCCTTTTGTAAAACCATGCTGAGATTCGTTGATCAATTTATGCTTTTCAAGATGGCTACGAATTGCCTCATCAATTATTGATTCTATACATTTTCCCACTATGGAGGTTAGGCTTATTGGTCTTTAGCTCGAAGGTAAGGACCTGTCACCTGCTTTGAAAATGGGTATCACATTTGCGATTTTCCACTTATCTGGCACTATGCCAATTTGTAGTGATATGTTGAAAAGATTAGCTAAAGGTTTGCTAAGCTCCTGTTTACATTCTTTTATAACCCTTGCATACAGTTCTTCAGGGCCCGGGGATTTGTTTGGTTTTAATTTATCTATTTGTCTAAGGACCATGTCACTTGTGACCCTAATCGTGCACAGTTTATTATCGTCCTGATGTACATAATTTATTATTTCTGGAATATCGCTATTATCTTCCTGTGTAAAAACTGAGAGGAACTAAGTGTTAAAAATCTACACATTTCCTTATCACTGTCAGTGAGCTGACCTGAGTAACTTTTGAGTGGGCCTATCTTGTCCCTAATCTTACTTCTGTATACCTAAAAGAATCCTTTTGGGATAGTCTTCGATTCTCTTGCAACTTTAGCCTCATAACCACTTTTTGCTTTTCTTATTCCCTTTTTTATTTCTCTCCTTAAACTGAATATATTGATTTCTTAACTGCTCCTCTCCTCTTTTGATTTGCCTATATATGCCTCTCTTTTGACCAGTGAGATGTTTTAATCTGTTGTTTATCCATTTAGGATCATTTCTGTTTGATCTGATTTCCCTATTTGCAACATAAGTTGTCTGACCAGCTAGAACTATGCTCTGGTAAACGCCATATTGGCAACCATCACCACCTACGTGAGCCATAGTCAGGTCATTCCAGTTCAACCCACCCAGGTAATTTTTCAGTCCTATGAAATCAGTGAAGTGGAAGTCAGGGACAGAGACTTGATTGTCGTTATTAGGGTAATTCCATGATATATTAAAACTGAGTGAGTTGTGATCACTTTCCCCAAGCTCATCATTAACCTCAAGATTATTACTTAGCGGTTCCCTGCTGGCAAGAACCAAGTCAAGCAGATTATTTCCTCTAGTTGGTTCTGTTAGAAACTGTTTTAAAAAACAATCCTGAATCGTATCATGAAAGTCACTTGACTCTAAATTTCGTGTCAAATTGCTCCAGTCAGTTTGTCTGAAGATAAAATCTCCCATTAACACAATGAGTTTAGTCCCATAGAATTTTACTGCACTCCCTATCAAGGTTTGGGGGCCTGTAAATCACACCCAAGATTAGTTTTTCATGGCTCTTGGGGAGTTATAACCAAACAGATTCAGTGGCTAATGCTTCTAATTTTATAACTTGTCTAACACAACAATTGTCTTTGACATACATCGCTACTCCACCACCCTTCCTGTTGACCCTATCATTGTGTAATAATTTATAGCCTTGTATGTGACATTCAGAAGGCATTTCTCTATCTTTCAGATTGAGCCAGGTCTCTCTTATGGCAATAATTTCTATGCTTCCTGCACTTTACAATTAATTTTAGGTCGTCTATCTTATTTCTTACACTCCTGCTATTAGTATAGTAAACCTTAACCCTTTGACTGTCGCAACCCCCAATCCTGAGGTGTCTCCTGGTGTCGCAAAATTTAAAAAAAAAATTATTTTTTCTTATGAAATGATAGAGAATCTTTTCCTGATTGTAATGACACCAAAAAAAACGAAATTTGATGGAAAACTGACGGAATTATGCTCTCGTGAAGTTAGCGACCTCGGCACTGTTTACAAATCGGCGATTTCGCTCACTTTGAGCTCTATTTTCGGCTAATTTCATTGTTCCAGTCGCCCAACCTCATAGCTATTTCTTTAGAACTCCATTTTTTCTATCGATTGAGTACAAGAAACTGCCCATTTACCGATTTCAACTACCTAATAATGTGGTCAGAAATTTGCAATTTGGCCAATTTCACGAAAATTAAAAAATATGACAATTTCAAAATAAGGTCCAGAATGAACAATGCAGACATTCCTGGCTCTAAAATAACATTTTCTTTGCTCATCAGTCATGTCTCCAGGCCCCTCTTGCTTTCTATTTTGAATTTTTATTCAAACAAAAAATAGAAGACTTACTATTATGCAGACTACTGCAATACTGAAATAATTGTATAAATAACATCAACCCATTCATGACTGCATATTAGAATGGCTAGTTGGACATTTATTGGACAATGGCATCATTTGTTTACTTTTGAACATTGGCAAAAATCAAACATTTCCCCTAATTTGAGCTCCATTTCTAGGTTCTTTTTATAGTAAAATCAATCAAAATCACCTCTATTTCTATAATATATTTTCCATTCTATCAAATGAGACCAAGAAAACGAGAATACAACCATAAATACTATACGAAAATAGACCACAAAGTCAGCATTTTAATTAAAAAAAAACGATCGGAGTTTTTTTTTTCTCATTATGCACTGCGTGCTCCAGGATTTTTTTTATATGGTGCACACAGACCCATTCTCTCACATGTGGGCCTACCAGCTTTCTCCTGCTTTATTTGAAGCCGCTAGAATTTATGAGTATATATACGTCAAACACGGTACCTCGTAAGACGTATATATATGGCCGCGACAGTCAAAGGGTTAAGGGAGCTAGTCTCTCGCTGCCCTCTGCTGTTTCCCTTTGTTTGCTGACCTGACCCATTGTCTTTATTTGTAATTTTATGATGAATGTCTTTTAACCCCTTGACTGTCGCAACCCGAAATCCTGAGGTGTCTCCTGGTGTCGCAAAATTTAAAAAAAAAAATTCTTATGAAATGGTAGAGAATCTTTTTCTGATTGTAATGACACCAAAAACACGATATTTGATGGAAAACTGACGGAATTACGCTCTTACGAAGTTAGCGACCTCGGCGATATTTAGGAATCGGCAATTTCGCCCACTTTGAGTCCTATTTTCGGTTAATTCCATTGTTCCAGTCGACCAAACTCATAGCTATTTCTTTAGAACTCCATTTTTTCTATCGATTGAGTACAAGAAACTGCCCATTTACCGATTTCAGCTACCCAATAACGTGGTCAGAAATTTGCAATTTGGCCAATTTCACGAAAATTAAAAAATATGACAATTTCAAAATAAGGTCCAGAATGAACAATGCAGACATTCCTGGCTCTAAAATAACATTTTCTTTGTTCATCAGTCACATCTCCAGGCCCCTCTGATATTACTCTTGCTTTTTATTTTGAATTTTTATTCAAACAAAAAATAGAAGATTTACTGTTATGCAGACTACTGCAATATTGTAATAATTGTATAAATAACATCAACCCATTCATGACTGCATATTAGAATGGCTAGTTGGACATTTATTGGAAAATGACATCACTTGTTTACTTTTGAACATTGGCAAAAATCAAACATTTCCCCTATTTTGAGCTCCATTTCAAGGTTCTTTTCTTAGTAAAACCAATCAAATCACCTCTATTTCTATAATATGTTTTCCATTCTATCAAATGAGACCAAGAAAATGAGAATACAACCATAAATTCTACACGAAAATAGACCACAAAGTTGGCATTTTAATTTAAAAAAAATGGTTGGAGTTTTTTTTTCTCTTGCACTGCGTGCTGCAGGATTTTTTTTATATGGTGCACACTGACCACACAGACCCATTCTCTCACATATGGACAGTGGACCCCCGGTTCACGTTATTAATCCGTTCATGAGAGCTCATTGTAAAGCAAAATTATCGGAAAGCGAATCAATTTTCCCCATAAGAAATAATGGAAATCAAATTAATCCATGCAAGACACCCAAAAGTATGAAAAAAAAAAACTTTTACCACATGAAATATTAAGTTTAATGCAATAGAATAATTACAATAACAATAATACCAATAGAATAATCACAATAGAATAATTGACACTTCCCTTTAATGAAGATCTGGTGATCATTGATGGGATGGGAGGAGGGGAGAATGTCTAGCCTTTTCACAAATGATCGCTTGAGAGATGCTATCTCCTGCTATCTGTTTTTCATTTATCCACGCCAGTAAAAGTCTCTCAATATTTTCTAACACTTGCGATCGCTGTTTTTTAATCACAGTTGCACCTTTTGCAAGATCAGCTTCCTTGATTGCCGTTTTCTTGCTCACTATAGTAGAGATGGTTGATTGGGATTTACTATACAACTTGGCCAGGTCCGAAACATGCACTCCACTTTCATACTTTGCAATTATCTCTTTCTTCATTTCAATGGTCATTAGCACCCTTGGTCTGGATGGGTTGGCACTAGAAGCTTTCTTGGGGCCCATGGTGACTTATTTTGCAGAAACAAGCACCAAAAACAGTGATAATATGGATTATATGGAATGTACTGAATGTATCCTTAGATGCGCGCACACTGGCTGGCTTGTAAACACTGGCACACACGGGGCAGTTCAGGCCATACGTGGACACGTCTCGTACGAATCATAACGCATACCGGGTTTTGTAACGGGAACTGAGGCAAATTTTTTGCAATATAATGCTTCGGATACCGGATTTATCGGATATCGATGACTTCGCGAACCGGGGGGTCCACTGTATATATGTCAAACATGGTGGCTCATTAGACGTATATATACGACCGGAACAGTCAAAGGGTTAAACATTTACTGTTTTCAACCCTAGTGTTGCAACCTGACTGTTTCCCACACACACCCATACCTCTATCTTCTATCAGTTTAAAATCTTAGACATGTCAGCAATTGCCCTCTCATCGAGTTGGGCAAGTGCTGTCACCCCTGCCCCAGAGAGATGTACCCCATCCCTTGCATACATATCATGTTTGTCATAAAAGTTGTCCCATTTGTCAACTAATTAAATCTATAGCTGATCTATAATATCTAGCAGCTCTTCTCTCCTCCCCCTCCCGATATCATTTCCACCGGCGCTGAGACAGATAATGGGCTTGTTCCCATTACCTGACATGATATTATCCAACCTGTTGATGCTTCTCCCATTGCTGGGAACCACTCACCACTTGTTGCAGGTGCTGAACTGCACCTCACTGCTGGTAGCCTCATTCCCCTCAACCACTCCAGCCACCTCACACTCGCTCCCAAATCCATCAAGGTGAACCTTCAGCCTCCTAATTTCCTCCTGGAGAAGTAGGACTTCCTCCTTCAACACTCAAACCTCAGATTTTAAAACACTGCAGAAGCAAGCCATGGCTTTGTAACCCTCCACACAAATCCCCAAAGCAGCTCAGGACCTGTGACCTCTCATGACCACTGGCCACTATTAAGAAAACAGAAGAAAACCCATAATGGTATGTAAATATGTACAGTAGAGCCCAACTTATAAGGAGTTAGGTTCCAGGCTACCACCGTAAAGTGGAAATCGCCGTAAAATGGAATGCCCTTTTTTCCACCGATAAATGCAATTAAATGCCAGATAACAAGTTCACACTAACATGTATTAACCCTTTGAGGGTTTCGGATGTACTAGTACGACTTACGACACAGGGTTTTTGATGTACTAGTACGCCTAAATTCTAGCGCCCTCAAATCTAGTGGGAGAAAGCTGGTAGGCCTACATATGAAAGAATGGGTCTATGTGGTCAGTGTGCACAGTATAAAAAAAAATCCTGCAGCACACAGTGCATAATGGGAAAAAAAACTTTGACCATCTTTTGGGGATAAAACAGCGACTTTGCACTGTATTTTCGTATGGTATTTATTGTTGTATTCTAGTTTTATTGGTCTCATTTTATAGAATGGAAGGCATATTACAGAAATTGAGATGATTTTGACTGGTTTTACAATGAAAAGTACCTTGAAATTGAGCTCAAGGTAGCAGAAATGTTCGATTTTTACCAAAGTTCAAAAGTAAACAAATCATGCCAAGCGTCCAATACACGTCAACTGCTGAGTCTAATATTCTTTCACAAGTGCACCAGTATTATTTATACCATTTTTTACACTAATACAGTAGTCTGCATAACAGTAAATCTTTTATTTTTCGTGAGAATAAAAATTCAAAGTGGAAAGCAAAAGAATATAAGAGGGGCCTTGAGACGTGACTAATGAACAGAGGAAATGTCATTTTAGTGCCAGGAATGTCTTTCTTGTTTATTCTGGACCCTATTTGGAAATTGGCATCTTTTGAAATTTGTGTGAAATTGGCAAAATTGCTAAATTCTGACCACTGTACTGCATAGTTGAAATTGATAATTGGGTGGTTTCTTGCACTCATTCGATAGAAAAAATGGAGTTCTAGTGAAATATCCATGTTTTCTGTCGATTAGTACAGTGGAATTGGCCGAAAATGGGGCTCAAAGTGGGCAAAGTCGCCGATGCGTAAACAACGCCGAGACCGCTAACTTTGCGAGAGCATAATTCCGTAAGTTTTCCATCAAGTTTCAAACTTTTGGTGTCATTATGATCGGGAAAGGATTCTCTATCTTTTCATAAGATAATTTTTTTTTTTTTTTTAAATTTGGCCGACCCTGAGAACGAGTCTCGGAGAGAGCCTGTCGACCCTCAAAGGGTTAAGGAAACATAACTAGGCAGTATGGAAGAAGTGAATGTTTTCAGATACTTGGGAATTGACGTGACGGTGGATGGATTTATGAAGGATGAGGTTAATCATAGAATTGATGAGGGAAAAAAGGTGAGTGGTGCGTTGAGGTATATGTGGAGTCAAAAAACGTTATCTATGGAGGCAAAGAAGGGAATGTATGAAAGTATAGTAGTACCAACACTCTTATATGGATGTGAAGCTTGGGTGGTAAATGCAGCAGCGAGGAAACGGTTGGAGGCAGTGGAGATGTCCTGTCTAAGGGCAATGTGTGTGTAAATATTTTTCAGAAAATTTTAGTGGGGAAAATTTAGGAGAAGTGTGGAGTTAATAAAAGCATGTCAGAGGCAGAAGAGGGGTTTTTGAGGGGGTTTGTCATTTAGAGAGAATGGATCAAAGTAAATGACAGGGAAAAGCATTTTAAATCTATAGGAAGGAAGGAGGGTGGGGGTTTTGTCCTCGAAAGGGTTGGAGAGGGGTGGTAAAGGAGGTTTTGGGGGCGAGGGCTTGGACTTCCAGCAAGCGTGCGTGAGCATGTTAGGTAGGAGTGAATGGAGACGAATGGTAATTTGGACCTGACGATCTGTTGGAGTGTGAGCAGGGTAATATTTAGTGAAGAGATTCGGGGAAAACCGGGTTATTTTCATATAGCCGGACTTGAGTCCTGGAAATGGGAAGTACAATGCCTACACTTTAAAGGAGGGGTTTGGGATATTGGCAGTTTTGAGGGATATGTTGTGTATCTTTATATGTATATGCTTCTGAACTGTTGTATTCTGAGCACCTCTGCAAAAACAGTGATAATGTGTGAGTGAAGTGAAAGTGTTGAATGATGATGAAAGTATTTTCTTTTTGGGAATTTTCTTTTTTGGGTCACCCTGCCTCGGTGGGAGACGGCCGACTTGTTGAAAAAAAAACAAAAAAAAAAAAAATAGGCATCAAAAATAATAAAATAGTAAAATACACTTTTTTTTTTTTCAACACGTCAGCTGTCTCCCACCGAGGCAGTGACCCAAAAAGAAAAAAACTTTCATAGTCATCATCATTCAACACTTTCACCATCACTCATATGTAATCACTGTCTTTGCAGAAGCACTCAGATATGTCAGTTTAGATGTCCCTCCAAACTGCCAATATCCCAAACCCCTCCTTTAACCCTTTCACTTTCGAGACCCCTGCTCACAAACTTGCCCTCAATATCGAAGAATTTAAAGAAAAAAAATATTTTTTCTTATGAAATGATAGAGAAATTCTTTCCCAGTGGTAATGACATCAAAAGTATGAAATTTGATAAACTTACGGAATTATGCTCTCGTGAGATTAGCAGTCTTGGCGGTATTTACATGTCAGCGATTTTGCCAGCTTTGAGCCCTATTTTCGGCCAGTTCCATTGTTCCAGTTTACCAAACTCGTAGCTGTTCTGCTAGAACTCCATTTGTTCTATTGAGTACAAGAAACCACTCATTTACCAATTTCAACTTCCCAATAAAGGGATCAGAAATTGGGAATTTGGCCAATTTCATACACAATTCAAGTGAGGCCAATTTCAAAATAGGGTCCAGAATTAACAACACAAACATTCTTAGCACTAAAATAACATTTTCTGTGTTCATTAGTCATGTCTCCAGGCCCCTCTTATATTGCACTTGGTTTCCATTTTGAATTTTTATTTATTCAAAACATAGATTTACTGTTATGCAGAATACTGCATTATTGTAAAAATGATATAAATAATAGCGCATTTGTGAAAGCATATCAGACCCACCAGTTGACATGTATTGGACATGTGACGTGATTTGTTTAGTCTTGAACATTGGCAAAAATCAAACATTTCCACTGCTATGAGTTCAATTTCAAGGTGCTCTTAGTCCATCAACCATTCAGAATCATCTCTAGTTCTGTAATATATCTTCCATTATATCAACTGAGACCAAGAAAACGAGAGTACAGCCATAAATACCACACAAAAATACACCACAAAGTTGGTGTTTTAAACACTGACAGTGTGCTGCAGGATTTTTTTTGTGCTGCGTGCACTGACCATTCAGACCCATTCTCTTATATGTAGGCCTACCAGCTTCTGCAAGATAGGAAGCCAATAGAATTTTGGCATGTTATAGCACCAACACTGGCTTGCAAGCTGTTATATTACGGCACCTACAGCAAGAGGGTTAAAGTGCAGGCATTGTACTTCCGATTTCCATTACTCAAGTCTGGCTAACCAGTTTTCCTGAATCCCTTAACAAAATATTACCCTGCTCACACCTCAAGACATCGTCAGGTCTCAAAAACCATTCGCTTCCATTCACTCTTATCTAACATGCTCACACGTGCTTGCTGGAAGTCCAGGCCTCTCGCCCACAAAACCTCCTTTACTCTCCCTCCAATGTTTTTGAGGATGACCCCTACCCCACCTTCCTTTCCCTACACCTTTCCAAGTCATTCTGCTTTGTTTCAGTCTCCCTAAATGTCCAAACCACCTCAGCAATTGCTCTTCAGCCCTCTAATACAGTGGACCCCCGCATAACGATATTAATCCGTTCCTGAGAGCTCATTGTTATGCGAAATTATCGTTATGCGAATGAATTTTCCCCATAAGAAATAATGGAAATCAAATTAATCCGTGCAAGACACCCCAAAGTATGGAAAAAAAAATTTTACCACATGAAATATTAATTTTAATACACACAAACTGAAAAAGGCATGCACAGTTACATGACACTTACCTTTATTGAAGATCTGGTGATGATTGATGGGATGGGAGGAGGAGAGAGTCTTAGTGTTTAGAAGGGGAATCCCCTTCCATTAACCCTTTGAGGGTCGACAGGCCCTCTCCGAAACTCGTTCTCAGGGTTGGCCAAATTTAAAAAAAAAAAAAAATTATTTTTTCTTATGAAAAGATAGAGAATCTTTTCCCGATCATAAAGACACCAAAAGTTTGAAATTTGATAGAAAACTTACGGAATTATGCTCTCGCAAAGTTAGCGGTCTCGGCGATGTTTACGCATCGGCGATTTTGCCCACTTTGTGCCCCATTTTCGGCCAATTTCACTGTACTAGTCGACAAAAAACATGAATATTTCGCTAGAACTCCATTTTTTTCTATCGAATGGGTGCAAGAAACCACTCATTTATGAAATTCAACTATCCAGTACAGTGGTCAGAATTTTTGCAATTTTGCCAATTCCACACAAATTTCAAAAGATGCCAATTTCCGAATAGGGTCCAGAATAAACAAGAAAGACATTCCTGGCACTAAAATGACATTTCCTCTAGTCATTATTCACGTCTCAAGGCCCCTCTTATATTCTTTTGCTTTCCACTTTGAATTTTTATTTTCACAAAAAATATAAGATTTACTGTTATGCAGACTACTGCATTAGTGTAAAAAATGGTATAAATATTATTGGTGCACTTGTGAAAGAATATTAGACTCACCAGTTGACGTGTATTGCACGCTTGGCACGATTTGTTTACTTTTGAAGTTTGGTAAAAATCGAACATTTCTGCTACTTTGAGCTCAATTTCAAGGCACCTTTCTTTGTAAAACCAGTCAAAATCATCTCTATTTCTGTAATATGTCTTCCATTCTATAAAATGAGACCAAGAAAACTAGAATACAACAATAAATACCATACGAAAATACACTGCAAAGTCGCTGATTTATTCAAAAAAAATGGTCAAAGTTTTTTTTTTCTCATTATGCACTGTGTGCTGCAGGATTTTTTTTAGACTGTGCACACTGACCACATAGACACATTCTTTCATATGAAGGCCTACCAGCTTTCTCCCACTAGATTTGAGGCCACTAGAATTTATGAGTACTAGTACGTCAAAAACCCCTACGCGTAAGATGTACTAGTACGACGAAAACCCTCAAAGGGTTAAGACTTGAGGTGTCAAGTCCTTTTCTGGGGTTACTTCCCTTCTTCTTTTAATGCCACTAGGACCAGCTTCAGAGTCACTGGACTTCTGTCGCACAACATATCTGTCCATAGTGGCCTGTACCTCTCGTTCCTTTGACTTCCCTAAAGTGTTTCACAACAGTGTCATTGTAATAGTCACCAGCACGGCTTGCAATAGCTGTGTTAGGGTGATTGTCATCAAAAAAGGTTTGCACTTTAAACCACATTGCACACATTTCCTTAATCTTTGAAATAGGCAACTTCTTCAATTTCTCTCTCCCCTCCTCCGAACCAGTTTCCTCAGGTCTGGCCTCTTGCTGTTGAAGTTGATCTAGCAGCTCATCAGTGGTTAGTTCTTTATTGTCCTCCTCCACCAACTCGTCCACATCATCCCCACTAACCTCCAACCCCAAGGACTTTCCCAATGCCACAATGGATTCCTCAACTGGCATACTCCTCTCAGGGTTAGCCTGAAACCCTTCAAAATCCCTTTGGTCTACACATTCTGGCCACAGTTTCTTCCAAGCAGAGTTCAAGGTCCTCTTAGTCACTCCCTCCCAAGCCTTACCTATAAGGTTTACACAATTGAGGATATTAAAGTGATCTCTCCAAAACTCTAAGAGAGTCAATTGAGTTTCTGAGGTCACTACAAAGCACCTTTCAAACAGAGCTTTTGTGTACAGTTTTTTGAAGTTTGCAATAACCTGCTGGTCCATGGGCTGCAGGAGAGGAGTGGTATTAGGAGGCAAAAACTTGACCTTAAGGAAGCTCATGTCCCCACAGAGTCACTCTGCCAAGTCTGTAGGATGACCAGGGGCATTGTCTAACACCAGGAGGCACTTAAGGTCTAATTTTTTTCAATTAGGTAATTTTTCACATTGGGGGCAAATGCTTGGTGTAACCAGTCATAGAAAAAGTCCCTAGTGACCCATGCCTTACTGTTTGCTCTCCACAGCACACACAAATAAGCCTTGAGGATATTCTTTTGCCTGAACGCTCTGGGAGTTTCAGAGTGACACACTAATAAAGGCTTCACTTTGCAATCACCACTAGCATTGGCACACATTAACAGAGTAAGCCTGTCTTTCATAGGCTTATGTCCTGGGAGTGCCTTTTCCTCCTGAGTAATGTAGGTCCTGCTTGGCATTTTCTTCCAAAACAGGCCTGTTTTGTCACAATTAAACACTTGTTCAGGTTTCAGTCCTTCACTGTCTATGTACTCCTTGAATTCCTGCACATATTTTTTCAGCTGCTTTGTGGTCCGAACTGGCAGCCTCACCATGCCTTATTACACTATGTATGCCACTACGCTTCTTAAATCTCTCAAACCAACCTTTGCTGGCCTTAAATTCACTCGCATCATCACTAGTTGCAGGCATTTTTCTAATTAAATCCTGATGCAACTTCCTAGCCTTTTCACTTACGATCGCTTGAGAGATGCTATCTCCTGCTATCTGTTTTTCGTTTATCCACACCAATAAGAGTCTCTCAACATCTTCTATCACTTGCGATCTCTGTTTCGAAAACACAGTTGCACCTTTGGCAAGAACAGCTTCCTTGATTGCCGTTTTCTTGGACACAATAGTAGCGATGGTTGATTGGGGTTTACTATACAACCTGGCCAGCTTGGAGACACGTACTCCACTTTCATACTTAGCAATGATCTCTTTCTTCATCTTCATAGTAATTCTCACCCTTATTCCTGTAGGGTTGGCACTAATAGCTTTGTTGGGGCCCATGGTCAATTACTTTGCAGATGAAATCACCAAAAACGCTGTAATAATACGAAATGTTCCGATTGTATGCTTGGATGTTACCGTGGAGGCTGGCTTGTAAACAATGCCACCGGCGGAACATGTGAGGCTGGCTCAGGCCGCACATAGACGCGTCTCGGACGAATAGTGTTGAGCGAGTTTTTTAGCGCTATGCGAGGCAAAATTTTAGCGATAAAATGTATCGCTATGCGGATTTAACGTTATGTGATGCCAACGTTTTGTGAGGGTGCACTGTATTGGAAATCAAATTAATCCGTGCAAGACACCCAAAAGTATGAAAAGAAAAAATTTTTACCACATGAAATATTAAGTTTAATGCACACAAACTGAAGAAGACATGCACAGTTTGTAGTACTCTACTAACATAGAATACATGACACTTACCTTTAATGAAGATCTGGTGATGATTGATGGGATGGGAGGAGGGGAGAGTGTCGAAGTTGTTAATGTTTAGAAGGGGAATCCCCTTCCATTAGGACTTGAGGTAGCAAGTCCTTTTCCGGGGTTACTTCCCTTCTTCTTTTAATGCCACTAGGACCAGCTTGAGAGTCACTGGACTTCTGTTGCACAACATATCTGTCCATAGAGGCCTGTACCTATCGTTCGTTTATGACTTTTCTAAAATGGTTCACAACATTGTCATTGTAATAGTCATCAGCACGGCTTGCAATAGCTGTGCGAGGGTGATTGTCATCCATAAAGGTTTTCACCTTTGTCCACATTGTACACATTTCTTTAATCTGTGAAGTAGGCAACTTCTTCAATTTCTCTATCCCCTCCTCCGATGCAGTTTCCTCAGGTCTGGCCTCTTGCTGTTGATGATCTAGCAACTCATCAGTGGTTAGGTCTTCATTGTCCTCCTCCACCAACTCTTCCACATCCTCCCCACTAACCTCCAACCCCAAGGACTTCCCCAATGCCACAATGGATTCCTCAACTGGCATACGCCTCTCAGGGTTAGCCTCAAATCCTTCAAAATCCCTTTTGTCTACACATTCTGGCTACAGTTTCTTCCAAGTAGAGTTCAAGGTCCTCTTAGTCACTCCCTCCCAAGCCTTACCTATAAGGTTTACACAATTGTGGATATTAAAGTGATACTTCCAATACTCTTTTAGAGTCATTGGAGTGTCTGTGGTCACTTCAAAGCACTTTTGAAACAGCTTTTCTGTACAGTTTCTTGAAGTTGGAAATGACCTGCTGGTCCATGGGCTGCAGGAGAGGAGTGGTATTAGGAAGCAAAAACTTGACCTTAATGAAGCTCATGTCCCCAGAAAGTCGCTCTGCCAAGTCTGTAGGATGACCAGGGGCATTGTCTAATACCAGGAGGCACTTAAGGTCTAATTTCTTTTCAATCAGGTAATTTTTCACATTGGGGGCAAATGCATGGTGTAACCAGTCATAGAAAAATTCCCTAGTGACCCATGCCTTAGTGTTTGCCCTCCACAGCACACACAAATTAGCCTTGAGGACATTGTTTTTCCTGAATGCTCTGGGAGTTTCTGAGTGATACACCAATAAAGGCTTCACTTTGCAATCACCACTAACATTGGCACACAACAGAAGAGTAAGCCTGTCTTTCATAGGCTTATGTCCTGGGAGTGCCTTTTCCTCCTGAGTAATGTAGGTCCTGCTTGGCATTTTCTTCCAAAACAGGCCTGTTTCGTCACAATTAAACACTTGTTCAGGTTTCAGCCCTTTACTGTCTATGTACTCCTTGAATTCCTGCACATATTTTGAATTCCCCATGTACTTTATTTATTCTTATCTAACACAACCTAAAAGACCTGACTATTCAGTATGAAATAAGAGAGAGAAATAACCTATTTTCTTCATTGACAGAGAACAAGCCCTGCGAGAAGCATCTCAGGCTTATCTTTTCAAGAGGTGTGATCGTGTTACTGCTCCAGAAGTGAAATTTCCATACGTATTTGACACTTACAACAAAGCCAGGCAGGCTGCTGGTAAGATGCTGCTGTTTTATTCCAACCAACTTGGAGAAAAGGTTGCTATATTAACAAAATAAAATTGATCAGAATATTTTGAAGAGTTATTCAAGGTTGGTTTCCCTGCAAGGGAATGCCTTTATGGAGAGAGGAGAGAGTCTTTATTCTAGGAATTGGCACTACCCTCCTCATCCTTGGATCAAACCTAATTATTTCCATTTCCAGGCTTTGTGTGACCCCTATGACTTCTCTCTGAATATACAGTTCAAATAGTTTAATTCACAGATATCCTCAAACATGAGAGAAGAAACTCTATAAAGTTGTTTTAGTCCATCCTGGATATTATAATGTTATGTGATGGATGAAATAAAAGTTTTGTATTAATAATAATAATCTCTGTTAATTGCATCACTCTTGATGTCAGTTAAAATTTGTGATCATTCTTTAATTAGGAACTAGCATTTTATTGTACTTTCAAAATAACTCCCATGTTTTTAGCTTGTCCAATTGTCAATAACAGTTTTTTAATTTTTAGAAGTTAAATTCTTTTTTTTTTTTTTTTTTTTTTTTTTTTTTTTTTTTTCCTCAACAAGTCGGTCGTCTCCCACCGAGGCAGGGTGACTCAAAAAAAAAAAAGAAAGAAAATCCCCAAAAAGAAAATACTGTCATCATAGTCAACACTTTCCCCACACTCACACTTATCACTGCTTTTGCTGAGGTGTCAGAATATAACAGTTTTAGAAGCATATACGTCTAGAGATACACAAAATCCCTCCAAACTGCAATGATCCAAACCCTCCTTTTAAGTGCAGGCATTGTACTTCCCATTTCCAGGACTCAAGTCCGACTATATGAAAATATTATTATTTTTAACTTATCTGTTATTACCTTGTACTAAACTGATAAGTATAAAGAGCTCTCAACTATGTAATTTTTTAATACAGTGGAACTTTGGTTTTTATCATTAATTTGTTCCAGAAAGTCTGACAAAATTTTGAATTCAGCGAAAACTGAAGCAATATTTCCCGTGAGAAATAATGTAAACCCAATTAATCAATTCCAGACACCCAAAAGTATTAACAAAAAATACATATACAAGCATCTTTTATATAGTATTAGGTTGGTAGACAGCAGCCGCCCATGGAGGTACTACCGTCCTGCCAAGTGAATGTAAAATGAAAGCCTGCAATTATTTTACATGATGGTAGGATTGCTGGTGTTTTTTTTTCTCAAAAAAAATGACAAGGTTTCATGGTACGTCTGACTACTTATGCTTACACTAAAAGTCCACACTACACTACAATGTACAAGCAATATATACACACCCCTCTGGGTTTTCTTCTATTTTCTTACTAGTTCTTGTTCTTGTTACAAGCATATATATACACCCCCCCCTGGGTTTTCTTCTATTTTCTTACTAGTTCTTGTTTGTTTATTTCCTCTTATCTCCATGGGGAAGTGGACAGAATTCTTCTCCGTAAGCTATGCTTTGTTGTACGAGGCGACTAAAATTGCCAGGAGCAAGGGGCTAGTAACCTTCTCCTGTAAATATTCTCTAAATGTGGAAAAGGAGAGAACCCTTTTGTTTTTCCATGTGGGCCACCGCTCAGTGGGATATGGCCAGTGTGTGAAAGAAGAAAGAAAACTATACAAAATAGTTTTGATTGGTAGTGGTTGGTAGACAGCAACCACCAGGGAGGTACTATCGTACCTGAAAGTGAGTGTAAAATGAAAGCCTGTATAGGTTTTAAATAGATGGTAGGATTGCTGGTGTCTTTTTCTGTCTCATAAGATGCAAGATTACAGGTATGTTTGCTACTTCTACTTAAACTTAGGTCACACTACACATACATGTACCCGTTATTTTACACACTCATCTGAGTTTTCTTTGATTTTTCTTATTAGTTCTTGGTCTTATTACTTTTCTTTTATATCGATGGGGGGAAGTGGAATAAGAATCGGTCCTCCGTAAGCCTTTGCGTGTTGTAAATGTCAACTAAAATGCTGGGAACAATGGGCTAGTAAACCCCTTTTCTGTAAAGATTTACTAAAAGAGTAATAAGAAGAAAAATTGTCAAGTTGGGGAAGTCTGAATGTGTGTGGATGTAGTGCAATGTTAACAAAGAGATGATTGTGAATGTTATGAATGAGAAGAAGCTGGATGTCCTGGCTTTAAGTGAAACAAACCTGAAGGGGGTGGGAGAGTTTCAGTGGAGAGGAATAAATGGGATTAGGTCAGAGGTTCCAAATAGTTAGAGATAAAGAAGGAGTAGCAATAATATTGAAGGATAAGATTGCTGGTTTCTTTTTCTGTCTCATAAACACGCTAGATAACAGGGATATCTTGCTACTCCTACCTACACTTTGGTCACACTTCACAGACACGCACATGCATATATATATACATACATCTAGGTTTTTTCTCCTTTTTCTAAATAGCTCTTGTTCTTCTTTATTTCTTTTTTGTACTATGTCCATGGGAAGTGGAAAAGAATCTTTCCTCCGTAAGCCATGCGTATCGTATGAGGCGACTAAAATGCCGGGAGCAATGGGCTAGTAACCCCTTCTCCTGGACATTTACTAAAAAAGAGAAGAAGAAAAACTTTCTAAAACAGGATGCTTAAATGTGTGGGGATGTAGTGGCGGATGACAAAGAAACAGATGATTGCTGTGTTATGATGAAAAGAAGTTGGATTGTCTGAGCCCTAGTGAAACAAAGCTGAAGGGGGTAGGGGAGTTTCGTGGGGGTAAATAATGGGGTTAAATCTGGGTTCTGAGAGTGTTAGAGCAAAAGGAAGGGCGTAGCAGTAATGTTGAAGATCAGTTTATGGAAGGAGAAAAAGAGAAATATGAATGTGTTAATTCAAGAATTATGGGATTTAAAAGTAAAGGTTGGATGCGAAAGTGGGTTATAATAAGCGTGTTATGACTGGAGAAGAGAGGAATGTAGAGGAGAGAGAGAGATTTTGGGAGATGTTAAGTGAATGTAATAGGAGCCTTTAAAGGAAGTGAGGAAGAAGTATTTGTGGTAGGGGATCTGGGGGAAAATGCTAAAAGTAGGAGAAACTTTTAGAGAGGGTGTGGTAGGTAAAGTTTGGGGGCTGCCAGGTGTAAAGATAATGGGAGCCCTTTGATTGAACTTTGTATAGAAAGGGGTTTTAGTTATGGTAATTACATATTTTAAGAAAAAAGAGGATAGTAAATAGTATACAGATCCGATGTTAGGGTGAAATGACAGTTAGTTTGTTGGATTATGTATTGGTGATAAAAAGACTGTTGAGTAGACTTAAGGATGTACTGTTTATAGAGGGGCCACAGATTTGTCAGATCACTTTCTTGTTGTAGCTACCTGAGAGTAAAAAGGTAGATGGGATACAAGGAGAATAGAAGAATCAGGGAAGAGAGAGGTGAAGGTTTAATAAACTAAAAGAGGAGGCAGTTAGGGTAAGATATTAACAGCTATTGGAGGATAAGATGGGCTAATGAGAGCCTAGGCAATGGGTTCGAAAGAGGTATATGGGGTAGCGTTTAAAAATGTAGTGTTAGATTGTTCAGACAGAAAGAAGTTTGTGGTTAAGGAAAGTGGGTGCGGAAGGGAAGAGGAGCGTCTTGGTGGAATGAGGATGTAAAGTGAGTAGTAAGGAGAAAAAGTTAGCATATGAGAAGTTTTTTACAAAGTAAGAAGTGATGCAAGGAGGGAAGCAGTATATGGAGAAAAAGAGAGAGGTTAGTACGGTGGTGAAGCAATGAAAAAGGAGCAGATGAGAGAGGGGTGAGATGTTCCAACAAATTTTGTTTGAAAATAAGGAAAAAGTTTTGGGGGAGATTACAAGGTTAAGGAAAGCCTAGAGAAATAAATGATTTGTCAGTTAAAATAGGAAGAGGGAGTTATTAAATTGGAGAGTTAGATGTATTGGGAAGATGAGGGAATCTTTCGTAGGAATTGTTAAAGGGTTGATGAAGATTAGGGAAGCTGTGATTTGTTGTATAGGGCAAGGAGGAATAAAATCTTGTAGGAGTGAGGGAAGAGCTGTTTGTGAGTGTTGAGGAAGTTCGTGAGGCAGTAGGTAAAATGAAAGGGGGTTAAGGCAGCCGGGATTGATGGGATAAGATAGGATATGTTAAAAGCGGTGGGATATAGTTTTGGAATGGTTGTGCAATTATTCAATAAATGTATGGATGAGGGTAAGGTACTTGGGATTGGCAGAGGAGAACATGCATAGTCCTTTGTATAAAGGCAAGGGGACAAAGATGAGTGCAAAAATTAATAGGGGAGATAAGTCTGTTGAGTTATACCTGGTAAAGTGTTTGGTAGGTTTTCATTGAAAGAATAAGAGTAAGATCGGAGAATAGGATAGCAGATGAAACAAGGAGGGCTCTTTAGGAGGAGTAGGGGGTGTAGTGGACCACGTGTGTTTACAGTGAAAACATATAAGTGAACAGTATTAGATAAGGCTAAGAGTCTTTGTGGCATTCTGGGATTTGGAAAAGGCGTATGACAGGGTGGATAGTGTTTTTTAGGGCAATGTGGCAGACAGATGTAGCGGTGTTTGGTGTGTAGGAGGTAGGTTACTGAAAGCAGTGAAGAGTTTTTACGAGGGATAGTTGAGGCTCAAAGTTAGAGTATGTAGGAAAGAGGGGAAATTTACTTCCCAGTGAAAGTAGGCCTTAGACAAGGATGTGTGATGTCACGTGGTTGTTTAATATATTTCTAGATGGGGTTGTAGAGAAGTAAATGCGAAGGGTTTGGCAAGAGGCGTTGAGTTAAAAGCTAAAGAATCAAAATTAAAGGGGGAGTTGTCACAGTTGCTCTTTGCTGTGACACTGTGCTCTTGGAGATTCTGAAGAGAGTTGCAGAGTTTGGTGGATGATTGGTAGGGTGTGCAAAAGAAGAAAATTAAAAGTGATACAGGGAAAGAGTAGGTTATGAGGGATAACAAAAAGATTAGGTGATGAAAGATTGGATATCAGATTGGGAGGGAGAGAGTATGGAGGAGGTGAATGTATTCAGATATTTGGGGAGGGACGTGCAGTGGATGGGGTCTATGAAGGATGAGGTGAATCATTAATTGATGATGGGGGAAAAGGGTGAGTTGTTGCACGTAGGAGTCTGTGGAGACAAAGAACTTTGTCTTGGAGGCAAAGAGGAGGGATGTATGAGAGTATAGTTTTACCAACGCTCTTATATGGGTGTGAAGCATGGGTGATGAATGTTGCAGCGAGGAGAAGGCTGGAGGCAGTGGAGATGTTATAAGAACATAAGAATATAAGAAATGAGGAACACTGCAGCAGGCCTGTTGGCCCATACTAGGCAGGTCCTTTACAATTCATCCCACTAACAAAACATTTGCCCAACCCAATTTTCTATGCTACCCAAAGAATAAGCTCTGATGTCTGAGGGCAATGTGTGGTGTGAATATAATGCAGAGAATTCGTAGTTTGGAAGTTAGGAGGAGGTGCGGGTAATTACCAAAACTGTTGGTCCAGAGGGCTGAGGAAGGGTTTGTTGTTTTTTTTTAATGTGGTTCGGGACATTGATAGAGAGAATGGAGCGAAACAGAATGACTTCAAGAGTGTATCAGTCTGTCGTGGAAGGAAGGCAGGGTAGGGGTCGGCCTAGGAAAGGTTGGAGGGAGGGGGTAAAGTAGGTTTTGTGTGCGAGGGCCTCGGGCTTCCAGCAGGCATGCGTGAGCGTGTTTGATTGGAGTGAATGAAGACAAATGGTTTTTAATACTTGACGTGCTGTTGGAGTGTGAGCAAAGTAACATTCATGAAGGGGTTCAGGGAAACCGCAGGCCGGACGTGAGCCCTGGAGATGGGTATAGTACAGTGCCTCTGCACTATGGAAGGAGGGTGTTAATGTTGCAAGGTTAAAAACTGTAGTGTAAAGCCCCCATCTGGCAAGACAGTGATGGAGTGAATGATGGTGAAAGTTTTTTTTTTTCGGGCCACCCTGCCTTGGTGGGAATCGGCCAGTGTGATGATAATAAAAAAATAAAATATGGCAGGAAAAGAGGGACATAAATGGAGTATAATTCAAGGATTATGTGGAGTAAAATCAAGGTTGGATGTGAAAAGTGGGTTATAGTAAGCACATATGCACCTGGAGAAGAGAGATGTGTAGAGGAGAGCGAGAGATTTTGGGAAATGTTGAGTGAATGTTGGGGAGTTGTGAACCAAAAGTGTGAG
This sequence comes from Cherax quadricarinatus, assembly GCF_026875155.1. Taxonomy (NCBI): domain Eukaryota; kingdom Metazoa; phylum Arthropoda; class Malacostraca; order Decapoda; family Parastacidae; genus Cherax; species Cherax quadricarinatus. Next base: position 63,434,250 of record NC_069400.1, on the reverse strand, counting down.
AGTAACTTGTGGTTGGGGATTTCATTGCTAAAGGGGGTAAAAATGTTGTGAGGGAGTTAAAGAGTAGTAGGTAAATTAGGGGTGCAGTGGGTAAATGTAAATGGGGAGCCTTTAATTGAGCTATGTGTAGAAAGAGATTTGGTTAATAAAGTAAATACATTATTGTATGAAAAATAGGATAAATAAATATACAGGTATCATGTTTGCACGTAATGTAAGTAGTTTTGTTGATTTTGGTCTTGGTGGGATATATAGGTTGATGGGTATAGGCTCCAGGATGTACATGTTTATAGAGGGGCAACTGATATATCAGATCATTTTTAGTTGTAGCTACGTTTAGAGTATATGAGTAGTATGGGACAAGATGGAAGGTTGGCAACAACAAGTAGTAGGAAGTGAAAGTGCACAAACTAAGGTAGGACGAAGTTCGGGCGAGATATAAGCGTGAAATCTATTGCAGAAAAGGTGGGCTAGTGCAAAGATGATTAGTGGAGGGGGGGTTGAGGGGGTTGGATGAGTTTTAAAAATGCCAGTATTAGAATGTGGGGCAGAAGTTTGTGGTTATAGAGGGTGGTTGGCAGGAGGAAAGAGGAGTGATGGGAGAATGATGACGTTAAAGGGTGTGATAAAGAGAAAAAAGTTAGCTTATGAGAGGTTTTTACAAAGCAGAAGTGTTAAAAAAGAGCAGAGTGTATGGAGAATAAAAGAAGGTAACAGAGAGTGGTGAGAGAGTGCAAAAAGGAGAGAGATGATAGAGTGGAGAGGAACTGTCAAGAAATTTTTAATGAAAATAAGAAAAAATTATGGAGTGAGTTAAGTTAAGAAAGCCTAGGAACGCATGATTTGTCAGTTAAAAAACGGAGTAGGGGAGGTAGTAGAGGGGGGGATGGAGGTATTAGGTAGATGCCAAGCATATTATGAGGAAACTTTTAAAATGTTGAGGGAAGAAAGGGAGGCGGTTGGTATTTCATGCACTGGTCAGGGAGGTATACAATCTTTTAGGAGTGAAGACGGGCAGAATGTAAGTGTGGGGGGAGGTTACGTGAGGATTAGTAGAATGAAAGTGGGTAAGTTAAAGGTAAAGCAGCTGAACTGAGGATCATGACAGAAATGTTTAAAGCAGGGGGGATATAGTGTTTGGAGTGGTTGGTACTTTGGTTTAATAATTTGTATGAAAGAGGGGAAGGTACCTAGGGATTGGCGGATGAGCATGTATAGTCCCTTTATATAAAGGAGGGGGACAAGAGATTGTAAAAATTATGAGGATAAGTTTACTGAGTATACCAGGAAGTGTGATGGTAGGGTTCTAATTAAAGAATTAGAGGTAAGACAGAATGTGGGATTGTGGATGAGCATGGTTTCAGAGTTTGGGTAGGGGATGTGTAAGATCAAAGTGTTACATTGAAGGCATTATATGTGAAACCAGGATTTAGATAAAGGTAGGAAATTTTTATTGCATTTTATGGATTTAGAAAGGCATATGATAGAGAGGATAGAGGGCAATGTGGGCAGATGTTGCAAGTATATGGAATTGGTGGGTAAGTTACTAAATGCTGTATAAAAGAGTTTTTATGGGGTTGTGAGGCTCAGGTTAGGGTTTGTGTAGAAGAGAGGGAGACTACTTCCAATAAAAGTAGGCTTAGACAGGGATGTGTATTGTCACCTTGGTTGTTTAATATATTTATAGATGGGGTTGTATATTAAAGAAGTAAATGCTGGGTGTTCGGGGGGGGTGGGATTAAATTATGGGAATCAAATACAAAATGGGAATTGACACAGATACTTTTGGCGATTGTTACTGTGCTGATGGGAGATTCGAAAGAGAAATTGCAAAGGTTAGTGGATGGTTTGGGAGTGTGTGTAAAGGTAGAAAGTTTGAAAGTGAACATAGAAAAGAGTAAGGTGATGAGTGGGTATAAATGATTTGGATTAAGAAAAATGGATATCAAATTGGGGAGAAGGAGTATGGAAGAAGTGAATGTTTTCAGATGCTGGGAGTTTGACGTGTCGGTGTATGGATTTATGAGGATTAAAGGTTAATCATAGAATTGATGAGGAAAAAAAAGGTGAAATGGTGCGTTGTGGTAATATCTGGAGTCAAAAAAACGTTTCTGATGGAGGCAAGAAGGTAAGTGTGAAGTATGTAGTGGCCAACACTTCTTATGTGGTGGTGTGAAGATTGGGATTGTCAATGCACCAGCGAGGAGGCGGTTGGAGGCAGTGGGATGTCCTGTATAAGGGCAATGTGAGATGTAAATATTAAGCTGATATTCGGAGTGTGGAAATTACGCCAGAGAAGGTGTGGAGTTAATGAAGTATTAGTCAGAGGGCTTGAAGAGGGGATGTTAGGGTGGTTTGGTCATTTAGAGAGAATGGATCACAGTAGAATGACATGGAGAGCATTTTAAATCTTAGGAGAGGAAGGCAGGGTAGGGGTTGTTCCTCGAAAAAAGGTTGGAAGGAAATGGGTAAGGGAGGTTTTGTGGGCGAGGGGCTTGGACTTCCAGCAGGCGTGCTGAGCATGTTCGATAGGAGGAGTGAAGGTATTTGGACCGGACAATCTGTTGGAAGTGTGAGCAGGGTAATATATTAGTGAGGGATTCCAGGAAACAGGTTAATTTTTATATAGCCGGTCTTGGTCTGGAAAGGGGAAGTTCAATGCCTGCACTCTTAGAAGGAATTTCGGGGATATTTAGCAGGTGGTGGGAATGTTGTGTGTCTTTATACGTATAGCCTTCTCAACTGTGTGTTTGAGCACTCTACAAAAACAGTGGTAGTGTTGTTGAGGTGAAAGTGTTTAATGATGATGAAAGCATTTTCTTTTGGGGTTTTCTATTCTTTTTTTGAGGTCGCCTGCCTTGGGTGGGAGGTACGGCCCCCGACTTGTTGATAAAAAAAAATTATAAAGCGTTACTATAGTTTACATAACAGGAAAAACAATGAGAATAAATTTAAAGAATAATGAATGAATGGATATAATGAAACATTTAACATCACTTTTACCTTTATTGAAGACTTCTTGATTGGATTATGAAGACAGCGGGAGGAGAGAGGGAGGAGAGGTTATCTATACCACCAACACTTACCTCCCTATTACCACCATCACTACCATCCTCTGCCACAGTCACTACCACCCTCTACCTTTGTAGAGGGTGGTGGTGGTGTTTTTGCTCCACAGAACTTTGAACACTCATTCCACTTTTTACTTTGCTACGAGTTCTTTCTTGAATTCTGTGGTGTTTCTTGCCTTCCCTATCAAAGGGCTGGCACTCGTAACTTTCTTTGGCCCCATTTGTTGCTTATTTAGCATTCGCACTCAATAAAAAAAACACAGAAGAAATGGCTTTTTACGAAATGTTTTGGATGAACGCACAGGGTAGGTCATGCTCACTCAACGAGAATCAAAGTAGGACTGACTCAGAATTGGTGTCTACTTTGTGTGGGCGCGGGCAGGCGGACACATTCAGTATGGCGGAACACTGTCAACTCAACGAAAACCGAGGTGATGAACGAAAACTGGGATAAAATTTTGATGGAAAAAGTCATCTAAATCCGAATTTGACGAAAACCAGGGCAAACTAAAACCAAGGTTGCACTGTATTAACCTTTTCAGTGGCTGTCGCATAAAACTGTGTTATTGAAGCCAGGGTCCCTCATGTAATTCTATTTCATGAGTTCAGCTCACTCAGATAAGCTGTGAATGGTAAATTTTGTCCTAGATTTAAGAGAATGGATCTGTACAGTGAGTGTTCACAGAAAAAAAATATCCTGCCCTATGTGGTGCATGATGGGCAATGCAAAACTGACCATGTTTATAGTTTAAAATAGGAACTTTGAGGTATTTTTTATTATGATTTTTTTATGATTTCATTGGCAGCTTCTTGGTATAATTTGATAGAATGAAATATTTTTTTTTTTTTTTTTTTCAACAAGTCGGCCGTCTCCCACCGAGGCAGGGTGACCCAAAAAAGAAAGAAAATCCCCAAAAAGAAAATACTTTCATCATCATTCAACACTTTCACCACACTCGCACATTATCACTGTTTTTGCAGAGGTGCTAAGTATACAACTGTCTAGAAGCTACACTATAAAGATACACACAACTATCCCTCCAAACTGCATACTTTACCAAACCCCTCCTCTTAAAAGTGCAGGCAGTGTCCGTCCCATTTCAGGACTCAAGTCCGATATATGAAAATAACGGTTTTCCCTGAATCCCTTCACTTATTTAGCTACCCTGCTCACACTTCCACAGATCGTCAGGTCCCAAGTACCATTCGTTCTCCATTCACTCTTTCTAACACGCTTCGCACGCGTGCTGGAAGTCCAAGTCCCTTACTCTCCAAAACCTCCTTTACCCCTCTCTCCAACCCTTTCGAGGAGTGGGGAAAAACCACCTACCCCGCCTTCCTTCCTATAGATTTATTGCTTTCCATGTCATTCTACTTTGTCCATTCTCTCATATGACAAACACCTCATCACCCTCTTCTGCCTCTGATAATACTTTTATTAACTCACACCTTCTCCTAATTTCCACACTCCGAATTTTCTGCATAATATTTACACCACACATTGCCTTAAACCCTTTCAGGGTTCCAAGGGCCCAAAATCTGGAGTCATGCACCAGTGCAAGATTTTCAACAAAAAAAATTTGTTATTTTTTCTTATGAAACGTTTAGAGAATCTTTTTGTGAATGTAATAAACAAAAGTACGAATTTGGTGGAAAATTGACGAAAATTGCTCTCGCGAATTTTGATGTGTCAGCGATATTTAACGAATACGGTGATTTTGCCGACTTGACTCCCATGTTAGGCCAATTACATTATTCCAATCACCAATGTCTTAGCTATTTCACTTGTATTACTTCTAGTTAGCGAATTGTTGTGCACAAGAAATCGACCAAGTCACCTGTTTCTACTACAACATTAAAGTGATTGGAAATTGTTAAATCGGCCAATTTAACACAAATGTTCAAAATATTCAATTTCAAAAATAGGGTCCAGAATGTACAAGGTAGGCATTTCCTGGCATGAACTAATATTTCTTCTGTTCATTTGTTATTGTTGGGTGGCTTTACCAAATAACTACATTTTGATTTTTTAATTCACATAATGAATTTTTATTCACACCAAAAAAATAGAAGATTTTACTGTTATCGACACAATACTGTAATAATTGTATAAATATCATCACCATATTGTGAATGTTATTAGACCCACCAGCTGACGTGTATTAGACGTGTGAGGTCGTTCTGTTTACTCTTGATATCAGCAATAATTTACATTTCTGCTATTTTGAAGCAGTTTCAAGCCATTTCCAGTGTAAAACCAATCAAAATCATCTCTATTTCTGTAATATGTCTTCCATTCTATCAATGGAGACCAAGAAATCGCAAATACAACTATAAAAAACTACGAAAAAACACTGCAAAGTTGCTGTTTTAATCGAAAAATCATGATTTCATTTTTTTTCTCTCATTATACACAGTGTGCTGCAGGATCTGTTTTATGTGGTGCACACATACCACATAGATGTATTCTCTCATATCTAGGCCCAAATGTACCACTCACAGTTTATCAGAGTGAGCTGAGCTCATGGCGTAGATCTACGGTTTGGACCCTGAACGTAAAGCCGTAGATCTACGGGACGGACCCTGAAAGGGTTTAAACAGGACATCTCCACTGCCTCCAACCGTCTCCTCGCTGCTGCATTTACCACCCAAGCTTCACACCCATATAAGAGTGTTGGTACTACTATACTTTCATACATTCCCTTCTTTGCCTCCTAGATAACGTTTTTTGACTCCACATATACCTCAACGCACCACTCACCTTTTTTCCCTCATCAATTCTATGATTAACCTCATCCTTCATAAATCCATCCGCCGACACGTCAACTCCCAAGTATCTGAAAACATTCACTTCTTCCATACTCCTCCTCCCCAATTTGATATCCAGTTTTTCTTTATCTAAATCATTTGACACCCTCATCACCTTACTCTTTTCTATGTTCACTTTCAACTTTCTACCTTTACACACATTCCCAAACTCATCCACTAACCTTTGCAATTTTTCTTTAGAATCTCCCATAAGCACAGTATCATCAGCAAAAAGTAACTGTGTCAATTCCCATTTTGAATGAAATATATGCTACTGAAATAGAGATGATGTTGATTGGTATCAGAACTGGAAGTAGCTTAAAGTTGAGCTCAAAGAAGCAGAAATATTTGATTTTGCCAATTCTCCTGAAGAAGGGTAATTCTCCCCTACACCCCTGATATGTTTTATGGGTTGTTAACCAGTCTGATTCAATTATTGGGACACTGTAAACCATAACCAGTCATTTCTGGTTATATTTTTTTATACAAGAAGTAGAGAAAATCTTTTGTTTTGTGTGATTATAAATTCAAAATGGAATGGAAGTGTAATATAGGAGAGGCCTGGGGACATGATAAATGAATGGAGTAAAAATGTTTTAGTGCCAAGATTGTCTACATTGTTTATTTTGCAGTCTGTTTTTAAATTGGTGTTTTTTTAATTATGTAAAATTAACCAAATTACTGATTTTCGTGCACTTTATAGGGTAGTTGTAGTAGTTAGTGGGTGGTTTCTTGTGCTCAGTTGATACAACAAAACGCATGTTAGAGAAATAGCTAAGAATTTGGTTGAATAGTGCAATGGAATTGATTTTAAATAGGACTCAAATTTTGCGAAATAGCCAATGCGTAAATTGCAGCCAGACCACTAACTCTGTACCAATATAATTCCATAAGTATTTCATCAGATTTTTTTTTTCTCTCTCAACACTTCGGTCGTCTCCCACTGAGGCAGGGTGACCCAAAAAGAAAGAAAATCTCCAAAAAGAAAGAAAATCTCCAAAAAGAAAGAAAATCTCCAAAAAGAAAGAAAATCCCCAAAAAGAAAAATACTTTCATCATCATTCAACACTTTCACCTCACTCATACATAATCTCTGTGTTATTATCTTCAGACAAAGATTCTCTACTACTTCAGAGGAAGAAGAATATTAAAAAAAAAATATGTACGCTCAGAGTACGTGTAATATTAACTCTATGACTGTTTCAGTCATATAGTATGTATGTCTTAGGAGCCACTGCTTTTGACTTATTTATACTCCAAAATTCTACCAGCTTCAAATCAAGTGGGAGAAAGACGGTAAGCCCACATGTGAGAGAATGGGTCTGTGTGGTCATTGTGCACAGTATAAAAAAAATCCTGCAGCACGCTGTGCATATTGAGAAAAAACCTCAGACGTGTTTTTGGATTAAAAAGCCGACTTTGAGGTGTATTTTCATATGCTATTTTTGGTTATATTCTCATTTTATTGGTCTCATTTGATAGAATGGAAGACATATTACAGAAATAGGGATGATTTTGATTGGTTTCACGATGAAAAGGACTTTGAAATTGAGCTCAAAGTAGCAGAAATGTTTGATTTTTGCCAATGTTCAAAAGTAAACAAATGACGTCGTTGTCCAATAAGTGTCCAGCTAGCCATTCTAATACGCAGTCACAAATGGAATGACATTATTTATACAATTTTACAATAATGCAGTAGTCTGCATAACAGTAAATCTTCTATTTTTTGTGTAAATAAAAATTCAAAATAGAAGGCAAGAGTAATATGAGAGGGGCCTGGAGACGTGACTGAGAACAGAGAAAATGTTATTTTAGCACCAGGAATGTCTGCATTGTTCATTCTGGACCCTATTTTGAAATTGGCATCTTTTTTAATTTGCATGAAATTGGCCAAATTGCCAGATTCTGACCACTTTATTGGGTAGTTGAAATCGGTAAATGGGTGGTTTCTTGTGCTCCGTGATAGAACAAATGGAGTTCCACTGAAATAGCTATAAGTTTGGTCGACTGGAACAGTGGAATTGGCCGAAAATAGGGCTCAAAGTGGGCAAAATCGCTGAGATCTCTAACTTCGCGAGAGCATAATTCCGTAAGTTTTCCATCAAATGTCATACTTTTGGTGTAATTAATTTGAACTGTAATAGTTAAAAATTATTTTAAATTTCACAGTTAACTATTCACTGTTTTTTCTTGTTAGGCTATATTGCAGGAATGAAGATAGCTCTACCAGAGGGTTTCTCTCGGACTAATGACAACATGAAAGAAGAGGTGGAGATACCTGTATCTGACCCAGCACCTCCTGATGTTGGAGCTAAGCTCTTCCCTGTTAGTGAACTGGACAAGGTAAATACTGTACTGTGTGTTTTAGACTGAATAGCTGGGTACAATTTTATATATGCTAAATAAAAAAACAGCTATCCATGAGGGTATTACTTTAACTTGACACCTTTGTGGGCTGAATTGAAGTTCAAAAAATGAAGTTGAAACTCTCCTATATACAGTAGAGCACCAGAAATTTGGTGTTAATTGCTTTGAATTATCAGTTATTTTGGAAATTTGATGCTTAGATGAGAATGCAGGAAACCATCAATTATTTCTAGGGGTAGCAATTTTACTAAGTTATGTGATTAGTAATGTACTGTAATTATAAGAAAGTTTGAGGTCAGATTTTTTTTTGTTAGTTTTGGTTTTCCTCCTTTTCCTAGGAGTTTAACCCTTAACCCTTTGACTGTCGCAGGCCCCTTTCTGAAACTGTCATTCTATGTCGCAAAATATTCGAAAAAAATAAATTATTTTTTCTTATGAAAATGTTAAGATTATTTTTCTGAGTGTTTTAGTCCAAAAAAAAAATTTGCCATCAGTACTTACCGAGATATAGAGCTGTGAAGTTTGCAGAAAATGAGCCGTGTATGGCAACAGCGGCAACTGCCGGTCACCCGGTAAACTTTAGTTTACTTGTATTTGAAGGTTTGTTGTTTTTTTCACTATTTTATTTTTTCACATAACTTATGTGGCCTGTGAGACCAAAGTAAGGTGCAATGTACATATATACACTCGTTGTATACAACACAATAAGCACACAAACATAATTATCAATATATTGTTTACAAAACTTGTTTACAAAAACAAACAATACAAAATTTTTTTTATTACTATTGTTCTATAATATATATACCAATATACAGTCACTGAACATATTCCTAGAAGTTCTGCAGCTTGTGGAACTCTTTGAAACATGGTGTCATACACAATGGTGTTTTACACTCCTCACACATAAAACATGGTGTCATACACAATGGTGCTTTACACTCCTCACACATAAAACCAGTGTGTGTGCATTTTTGTGGACTTTTTTTTTTTATGTGCAAAGACAAAACATCTTGTCTGAGCAGTTTTCTGCAAAGTATTAGCAGGCAGTTGTGTTATGTAGTTATCCTAGGTAAATGGTAGTGTGTCATCATTCCTTCCTTCCTACCTTCCTGATGACACAGTCTTGTGGCTCTCTCTGAGACAGAGCTAGATGGATAGACAGAG
>NC_069400.1:63302337-63419837 GCF_026875155.1 Cherax quadricarinatus | reverse complement strand
TCTTTTCTATGTTCACTTTCAACTTTCTACCTTTACACACATTCCCAAACTCATCCACTATCCTTTGCAATTTTTCTTGAGAATCTCCCATAAGCACAGTATCATCAGCAAAAAGTAAATGTGGCAATTCCCATTTTGAATTTGATTCCCCAAAATTTAATCCCACTCCTCTCCTGAACACCCTAGCATTTACTTCCTTTACAACCCCATCTATAAATATATTAAACAACCATGGTGACATTACACATCCCTGTCTAAGACCTACTTTTACCGGGAAGTAGTCTCCCTCTCTTCTACACACCCTAACCTGAGCCTCACTATCCTCATAAAAACTCTTTACAGCATTTAATAACTTACCACCTATTCCATATACTTGCAACATCTGCCACATTGCTCCTCTATCCACTCTATCATATGCCTTTTCTAAATCCATAAATGCAATAAAAACTTCCCTACCTTTATCTAAATACTGTTCACATATATGCTTCAATGTAAACACTTGATCTACACATCCCCTACCCACTCTGAAACCTCCTTGCTCATCCGCAATCCTACATTCTGTCTTGCCTCTAATTCTTTCAATTATAACCCTACCATACACTTTTCCTGGTATACTCAGTGAACTTATTCCTCTATAATTTTTACAATCTCTTTTGTCCCCTTTCCCTTTATATAAAGGGACTATACATGCTCTCCGCCAATCCCTAGGTATGTTCCCCTCTTTCATACATTTATTAAACAAAAGTACCAACCACTCCAACACTATATCCCCCCCTGCTTTTAACATTTCTGTCATGATCCCATCAGTTCCAGCTGCTTTACCCCCTTTCATTCTACGTAATTCCTCCCTGACCAGTGCATGAAATTACTGCCTCTCTTTTTTCCTTAACATTTAAAAGTTCCTCAAAATATTCTTGCCATCTACCTAATACCTCCATCTCCCCATCTACTAACTCCCCTACTCTGTTTTTAACTGACAAATCCATACTTTCCCTAGGCTTTCGTAACTTGTTTAACTCCAAAAATTTTTCTTATTTTCATTAAAATTTCTTGAAAATGCCTCTCCCACTCTATCATAGTTTTTACTCATAGTGTAAATTATTTAGGATAACCCAGAAATTCCAAGCAAAGTGTTATACAGTGCTTGTAGATATAAGGCATAATAAGTGTGACTGGCAAGTAATACACATTTTCACTTGTTCAGGAATCAGATGTGACAACTCTGCATCGTGTGTAATACCTGTTGGTTTGAGCTGCACTCTGAGACAGAGAGACAAGCAGATGTAAAGACACACACACACAGGCAGACAGAAAGACAGACAGACAGACAGACAGACAGACAGACAGACAGACAGACAGACAGACAGACAGACAGACACACACACACACACACACACACACACACACACACACACACACACACACACACACACACACACACACACACACACACACACACACACACACACAAGGCACTAAACTACAGACCTGTATCACTAACGTGTATAGTATGCAAGGTCATGGAGAAGATCATCAGGAGGAGAGTGGTGGGGCACCTGGAAAGAAACAAGTATATAATTGACAACCAGCACGGTTTCAGGGAAGGAAAATCCTGTGTCACAAACCTACTAGAGTTTTATGACAAGGTGACAAAAGTAAGACGAGAGAGAGGGGTGGATCGACTGCATATTTTTGGACTGCAAGAAGGTCTTCGACACAGTTCCTCACAAGAGGTTACTGCAAAAGCTAGAGGATCAGGCACACATAACAGGAAAGGCACTGCAATGGATCAGAGAATACCTGACAGGGAGGCAACAACGAGTCATGGTACGCGGCGAGGTGTCAGAGTGGGCGCCTGTGACAAGCGGGGTTCCACAGGGGTCAGTCCTAGGACCTGTGCTGTTCTTGGTATATGCGAACGACATAACGGAAGGGATAGACTCAGAAGTGTCCTTGTTTGCAGATGATGCGAAGTTAATGAGAAGAATCAAATCGGATGAGGATCAGGCAGGACTACAAAGAGACCTGGACAGGCTACAAGCTTGGTCCTGCAACTGGCTCCTTGAATTTAACCCTGCCAAATGCAAAGTCATGAAGATTGGGGAAGGGCAAAGAAGACCGCAGACACAATATAGTTTAGATGGCCAAAGACTGCAAACTTCACTCAAGGAAAAAGATCTGGGGGTGAGTATAACACCGAGCATATCTCCTGAGGCGCACATCAATCAGATAACTGCCGCAGCACACGGGCGCCTGGCAAACATACGGATAGCGTTCCGATACCTCAGTAAGGATTCGTTTAAGACTGTATACCATTTACGTCAGGCCCATACTGGAGTATGCAGCACCAGTTTGGAATCCGCACCTAGTCAAGCACGTCAAGAAATTAGAGAAAGTGCAAAGGTTTGCAACAAGACTAGCCCCAGAGCTACGGGGATTGTCCTACGAAGAAAGGTTGAGGGAAGTTGGCCTGACAACACTGGAGGACAGGAGGGTCAGGGGAGACATGATAACGACATATAAAATACTGCGCGGAATAGACAAGGTGGACAAAGACGGGATGTTCCAGAGAAGGGACACAGACACAAGAGGTCACAATTGGAAGTTGAAGACTCAGATGAATCAAAGGGATGTTAGGAAGTATTTCTTCAGTCATAGAGTAGTCAGGCCGTGGAATAGCCTAGAGAGTGACGTAGTGGAGGCGGGAACCATACATAGTTTTAAGGCGAGGTATGATAGAGCTCATGGGGCAGGGAGAGAGAGGACCTAGTAGCAATCAGCGAAGAGGCGGGGCCAGGAGCTGTGACTCGACCCCTGCAACCACAAATAGGTGAGTACACACAGCACCCCTGACTTAATCACATTTATTTCTTCCCACTGAAACTTTCCTGCCCCCTTCAGCTTTTTTTCACTTGGAGCCAGGACATCTAGTTTTTTTTTCATTCATAACATCCACAATCATCTCTTTCTTATCATTCACATTACAACCACGCACAATCAAACATCCCACTTTGACGGTTTTATTCTTTTTCTTTTTAATAGGCTATATGGGAAAAGGGGTTATCAGTCCATTGCTCCCGGCATTTTAGTTGACTTTTAGAACACACATGGCTTACAGAGGAATGATTCTTATTCCACTTCCCATGGATATGATAGGAAAAGTAATAAGAACAAGAGCTATTAAGATGAAGGCAAAGAAAACTCAGATGAGTGTGTATACATAAATGTGCACATGCATGTGTAGTGTGACCTAAGTGCAAGTAGAAGTAGCAAGACATACCTGAAATCTTGCATGTTTATGAGACGGAAAAAGACACCAGCAATCCTACCATCATGTAAAACAAATACAGTGGTACTTCGACTTAAGAGTGCCCCAACTTACTAGTTTTCCGAGTTATGAGCTGTTGCTCGGTCAGTTGTTTGCTTTGAGTTGCGAGCCAAAATCCGAGTTACGAGCAAGCTTCAGATACGTTGCCACTAGTTTGCGCAGCGAATTCCACAACATCCGCCCAGCATCCTGTGTCTCGATTGTTCAGTGCACATGGTTACCTCTCCGTGGAAGCATCTCTTTTGTGTTGTGCTTGCGTTTCGTGCTTTTTGTGCAATTGTTTTGCCAAATTTCTTTTTTCTAACCATGGGTCCAAAGAAAGTAAGTGCAAAGGACAGTGCTGAGAAGAAGAGGATGGTGTCCATTGAATTAAAGCATGATATCATAGAAAAGCACGAACGAGGTGTGCTTGTAGTTGACTTGGCGAGGCAATGCGAGCGCAATACAGTGGACCCTCTGTTAACGATATTAATCCATTCAAGAGAGCTTGTCCTTAACTGATTTTATCGTTATCCAAATTAATTTTCCCCATAAGAAATACAGTGGACCCTTGAGTTTCGGCAGCATCGACTTTCGTGAAATTCGACCTTCGGCAAGTTTTTTCGGCAAAATTTGGCCTCGATTTTCGTGATTCAGCGACTGTCCGGTACCCGTCCGCCCGTCACCCTCACACAAAGCCAGTCTCCCATTCCATTCACGCTCAGTGTGCCATTGTTTACCAACATGTGACCATCACCCTGTGGGTTCATACAATACATTTCATATTAATCCATTGTTTTTTGTGCTTGCAACTGCTAAATAAGTCATCATGGACCCAAGGAAAGCTAGTGCAAGCCCTTTGGTAAATAAAGTGAGGAATACGATCCAGAGGGATTTTGAAGGGTTTGAGGCAGACCCTGTCCCTGCTGACCCTCTGCCTGTTGTGGAAGGTGTTGTGGCATTTGGCAAGTCCATGGGGTTGAGGTGAGTGACGGGGATGTGGAAGAGTTGGTGGAGGACCACAGGGAAGAGCTAACCACTGACGAACGGCAAGAGCTTCAACTGGAACAGCATCAGACCACAGCTGAGGAACTTGCTTCAGAGGAGGAGGAAAAGAGAGTGAAAGAGGTTCCTTCTTCAGTGATTAAGGACATGTGTGGAATGTGGAATGAGTTGCAAAGTTTTGTTGAAAAGTATCACCCTTACCAAGCTGAAACAAGCCATATCTGCAAGATGTACAATGACAGTGTTGCGTCCCACTTCAGGGAAATCTTAAAGAAACACCAGAAAAAGATCTCTCTGGACAGATATTTTGTGCAACAGGGGTCCAGTGACTCTCAAGTTGTTCCCAGTGGCATTAAAAGAAGAAGGGAAGTAACCCCTGATAAGGACTAGCTACCTAAAGTCCTAATGAAAGGAGATTCTTTTTCCAAACAATAGTGTACACCTTCCTATCCCCTCCTCCTGTCTTCCATCCACGCAGAAGTCTTCGGTAAAGGTAAGTGTAATGTTGTTATTATTTTCATATGTATGCACTTGATTTCTGATTGTTTTCATTATGTAAATCTTTATTTAATTTGAAAAAAAATATTTTATTTTAATATTTTTGGGTGTTTACCTGGAGAGAGTTCCGGGGGTCAACGCCCCCGCGGCCCGGTCTGTGACCAGGCCTCCTGGTGGATCAGAGCCTGATCAACCAGGCTGTTGCTGCTGGCTGCATGCAAACCAACGTACGAGCCACAGTCCGGCTGGTCAGGAACCGACTTTAGGTGCTTGTCCAGTGCCAGCTTGACTGCCAGGGGTCTGTTGGTAATCCCCCTTATGTATGCTGGGAGGCAGTTGAACAGTCTCGGGCCCCTGACACTTATTGTATGGTCTCTTAACGTGCTAGTGACACCCCTGCTTTTCATTGGGGGGATGTTGCATCGTCTGCCAAGTCTTTTGCTTTCGTAGTGAGTGATTTTCGTGTGCAAGTTCGGTACTAGTCCCTCTAGGATTTTCCAGGTGTATATAATCATGTATCTCTCCCGCCTGCGTTCCAGGGAATACAGGTTCAGGAACCTCAAGCGCTCCCAGTAATTGAGGTGTTTTATCTCCGTTATGCGTGCCATGAAGGTTCTCTGTACATTTTCTAGGTCAGCAATTTCACCTGCCTTGAAAGGTGCTGTTAGTGTGCAGCAATATTCCAGCCTAGATAGAACAAGTGACCTGAAGAGTGTCATCATGGGCTTGGCCTCCCTAGTTTTGAAGGTTCTCATTATCCATCCTGTCATTTTTCTAGCAGATGCGATTGATACAATGTTATGGTCCTTGAAGGTGAGATCCTCCGACATGATCACTCCCAGGTCTTTGACGTTGGTGTTTCGCTCTATTTTGTGGCCAGAATTTGTTTTGTACTCTGATGAAGATATAATTTCCTCGTGTTTACCATATCTGAGTACAAATTGAAATTTCTCATCGTTGAACTTCATATTGTTTTCTGCAGCCCACTGAAAGATTTGGTTGATGTCCGCCTGGAGCCTTGCAGTGTCTCCAATGTAAGACACTGTCATGCAGATTCGGGTGTCATCTGCAAAGGAAGACACGGTGTTGTGGCTGACATCCTTGTCTATGTCGGATATGAGGATGAGGAACGGATTAATTTTATTTCCATTTTTTCTTATGAGGAAAATGGTTTCGAGTTTCATGAATTTCGACCTTCGGCAGGCTCTCTGGAACGGATTAATCACGAAACTCAGGGGTCCACTGTAATGGAAATCCAATTAATCCGTTTCAGACATCCAAAAGTATTAAACAATAATTTTTTTTACATGAAATATACATTTCCTTACACAGAAAACAATGATACATTAACCCTTTCAGGGTTTTGGCCGTACTAGTACGGCTTATGCACCAGGGTTTTTGACGTACTAGTACGCCTAAATTCTAGCACCCTCAAATCTAGGGAGAGAAAGCTGGTAGGCCTACATATGAAAGAATGGGTCTGTGTGGTCATTGTGTGCAGTATAAAAAAAATCCTGCAGCACACAGTGCATAATGAGAAAAAAAACTTTGACTGTGTTTTTGGATTAAAACAGTGACTTTGCACTGTATTTTCGTATGGTATTTATTGTTGTATTCTAGTTTTCTTGGTCTCATTGTATAGAATGGAAGACATATTACAGAAATTGAGATGACTTTGACTGGTTTTACAATGAAAAGTACCTTGAAATTAAGCTCAAAGTAGCAGATGTGTTCGATTTTTACCAAAGTTTAAAAGTAAACAAATCATGCTAAGCATCCAATACATGTCAACTGGTGAGTCTAATATTCTTTCACAAGTGCGCCAGTATTATTTATACCATTTCTACACTAATGCAGTGGTCTGCAGAACAGTAAATCTTCTATTTTCTGTGAGAATAAAAATTCAAAGTGGAAATCAAAAGAATGTAAGAGGGGCCTGGGGACGTGACTAATGAACGGAGGAAATGTTATTTTAGTGCCAGGAATGTCTTTCTTGTTTATTCTGGATCCTATTTGGAAATTGGCATCTTTTGAAATTTGTGTGAAATAGGCAAAATTGCTAAATTCTGACCACTGTATTGGATAGTTGAAATCGGTAAATGGGTGGTTTCTTGTACTCATTCAATAGAAAAAATGAATTTCTAGCGAAATAGTTATGATTTTTGTTGACTAGTAGAATGGAATTGGCCGAAAATGGGGCTCAAAGTGGGCAAAATCGCCGATGCGTAAACATCGTCGAGACCGCTAACTTCACGAGAGCATAATTCCGTAAGTTTCCATCAAATTTCAAACTTTTGGTGTCATTATGATCGGGAAAAGATTCTCTATCTTTTCATAAGTAATTTTTTTTTTTTTTTTTTTTTTGTTAAATTTAGGCGACCCTGAGAAGAAGTCTGGGAGAGAGCCTGGGGACCCTGAAAAGGTTAAGAATAAAGCAATAATAACATCACACTTACCTTTATTGAAGACATGGTGATGTATGGAAGACAGGAGGAGGGGAGAGGATGGAGGAGTTTACAATTGTTTGGAAGGGGAATCCCACTCCATAAAGACTTCAGGTACTAAGTCCTTATCCTGGGTTACTTCCTTCCTTTGTTTTGTAATGCCACTAGAGCCACTGGACCCCTGTCACTGGAAAAAGTTTCCCAGGGAGGTCTGTTTCTGGCGTGTGTTAGGAATTGTGTTGGGAGACACAAGATAGTCCTTCAATATGACACTAATATCAGCTCTATGGCTTATTTATGTAGCATAATTCATCTAATATGACATAATAAACATATACTAATAACATAGAAACGTGACATATACTCTAGAATGAATAAAATACGTCATTAAGTATGTCACGAGTGTTACTGTGTTGTTGGGTGTATAAGGGCCACTGAGAGCATAAGCCGTACATAGTGGTGGAGGGAGGCAGCAACAGAGGCGGTAGAGACAGCGGTGTTGTCAGTCGCCCTACGTAACTCCAACAAAATTGGAGGAGTTAGGTTTGTGCTGTCCTTTTTCTATCGATTAATCGCTTTACTTGCTACAGTTAATACTACACTTTATCGCTGGCTGCCGCTATAGCCTTTATAGACTCATGCTGCTTTAGTATCATACATATTGCAGGATCACTGAAAAAGGCACATTCAGCCCTTTACCAAAGGGCTGGCTGGCACTAGAAGCTTTCTTTGGGCCCATGGTGGCTTATTTAGCAGTTATAAGCACTGAAAACAATGGAATAATACAAAATGTACCGAGTGTATGAGTGGAACTGACTGGAATGGCTTGTAAACAATACAAAATGTATTGCATGTATGGGTGGAATCGTCCGCAGTGGCTTGTAAACAATGGCACACTAGCCACATTGGAGTGGCCGGGCAGCTCAGGCTGTGTGAACATGTTCTGGACGAATATCCTTAACTGAGTTTATTGTTAGCCGAATCAGTATTTTGATGCAAAAACGTATCGCTATCCGATGGCATCATTAACTGAGGGTCCATTGTATTTCTATGATATGTACCATACTAAAGAAGACGGAATTGTTAAAGGCTACAATACCAGTCAAGGGCATTAAAATAATTTTTAAGCTGCAGACCTCTGTCCATGAAAAGATGGAGAGGCTGCTGTTGATGTGGCCAATGTAGTAGCAGCTCGCAGGAGATACCATGATGGAGGGTATCCTCTGCGAGAAGGCACTCTACAGCAAATCAGCATAATCTGGGAGACTTGAAGAGTTTATTGAAAGTAAACACCCAGAAAAAGTTGCAACTGATAGTGCGTCAGCACTACTTAATGACACTTAACTTATTTCCAAAACATTCTGAAAGAGAGGATGAAACAAACCTCCTTGGACAGGTTTTTATTGAAACGCCCTGCAGATGAAAGTGAGGAAAGCGTAGTGAAAAAGGCAAAAATCAGTGAAAGTGAAGTGAAAATTTTTTTTTAAAAAATCTGCAATTAACTCTTTCAGGGTCGAGAGGCTCTCTCCTGAACTCGTTCTCAGGGTCAAAAAATTTTTGGGGAAAAAAAATAATTTTTTCTTATGAAAGGATAGAGAATCTTTTTCTGATCATAATGACACCAAAAGTCTGAAATTTGATGGGAAACTTACGGAATTATGCTCTCGCGAAGTTAGTGGTCTCGACGAAGTTGAGGCATTGGCAATTTCGCCCACTTTGAACCCTGTTTTTGGCCAATTTCAGTGTACTAGTCAACAAAAATCATATGTATTTCTCTAGAACTCCATTTTTTCTATCGAATGAGTACAAGAAACCACCCATTTACCGATTTCAACTATCCAGTGAAGTGGTCAGAAATTGGCAATTTTGCCAGTTTCACACAGATTTCAGAAGGTGCCAATTTCCAAATAGGGTCCAGAAAAAGCAAGACAGACATTCCTGGCACTAAAATAACATTTTCTCTGTTCATTAGTAACGTCCCCAGGCCCCTCTTACATCTCTTTTGCTTTCCATTTTGAATTTTTATTCTCACAAAAAACAGGAGATTTACTGTTATGCAGACTACTGCATTAGTGTAGAAATGGTATAAATAATATCAGTGCACTTGTGAAAGAATATTAGACTCACCAGTTGACGTATATTGGATGCTTGGCATGATTTGTTTACTTTTGAAATTTGGTAAAAATTGAACATTTCTGCTACTTTTAGCTCAATTTCAAGGTACTTTTCATTATGAAACCATTCAAAGTCATCTCAATTTCTGTAATATGTCTTCCATTCTATAAAATGAGACCAGGAAAACTAGAATACAACCATAAATACCATACGAAAATACACTGCATTTCGCTGTTTTAACCCTTTGACTGTCACAAGCCCCTTTCTGAAACTCATTCTATGTCGATAAATTTTTGGAAAAAAAAAGTTATTTTTTTCTCATGAAATGATAGAGAATCTTTTCTCGATGGTAATGACACCAAAAGTATGAAATTTGGTCGAAAACTCGCGGAATTATGCTCCCACAAAATTAGCGGTCTCGGTGACTTACACGCATCGGCGATTTCGCTGACTTTGAGCCCTATTTTTGGCCAATTCCATTGTTCCAGTTGACCAGACTCGTAGCTATTTCTTTAGAACTCCATTTTTTCTATCAATTGCGTACAAGAAACCACCCATTTACCGGTTTGAACTACCCAATAAAGTGGTCAGAAATTGGTAATTTGGCCAATTTTACGCAAACTAAAAAAGATGCCAATTTCCAAACAGGGTCCAGAATAAACAATGTAGACATTCTGGGCATTAAAATAACATATCCTCTGTTCATTAGTCATGTCTCTAGGCCCCTCTTATATTACTACTGCTTTCTATTTTGATTTTTTATTCATACAAAAAAATAAAACATTTACTGTTATGCAGACTACTGCATTATTGTAAAAATGGTATAAATAATATCAGTGCACTAGTGAAAGAATACTAGACTACCCAGTTGACGTGTATTGGACGTGTGGTGTGATTTGCTTACTCTTGAACATTGGTAAAAATCGAACATTTCTGCTACTTTGAGCTCAATTTCAAGGTCGTTTTCATCGTGAAACTAACCAAAATCATCTCTATTTCTGTAACATTTCCATTTAATCATATGAGACCATGAAAACGAGAATACAACGATTAATACTATATGAAAATACACCTCAAAGTCGGCACTTTAATCCAAACAACGGTCAGAGTTTTTTTTTCTCATTACGCACTGCGTGCTGCAGGATTTTTTTGTGGTGCACACTGACCACACAGTCCCATTTTCTCACATGTGGGCCTACCAGCTTTCTCCCGCTTGAATTGTAGCCGCTAGAATTTACCCGTATAAATATGTCTGAAACAGTGGCATGTAAGACGTATATATACGGCGGAAACAGTCAAAGGGTTAAACCAAAAACATGGTCGGGATTTTTTTTTCTCATTATGCACTGTGTGCTGCAGGATTTTTCTATACTGTGCACACTGACCACATAGACCCATGTAGGCCTACCAGCTTTCTCTCACTAGATTTGAAGGCACTAGAATTTAGGGGTTCTAGTACGTCAATAACCCTGGTGCGTAAGCCATACTAGTACGTCGGAAACCTTGAAAGGGTTATGTTCGGCGATAAAGTGTAGCATTAAGTGTGTAGCAATTAAGTTAAGCATTCAGCGATAGAGTTTGATGAACGAAAGTGACTGAAAAAGCACGAAAATGAATCGAACTCCTCCTATCTCCTCTTCCTATCTTTTACACCCTCCACCTTCGTCAGCATCTTCCGTTAGCCCAAGTCGTCTGCTCTCCAAGGTAAATGCACTTTATAAAACAAGTTTATTTCTTTACATTCTTTTATTATGTTTTTATACAATGTTTCTCATTTATAAATGCATTTTTCTTACTTAAAAACCCGTAACAAAAAACTGGGGTAGTTTTTTTGGGGCTGGAACTGATTAATGGCATTTCAATTAATTTAAGTGAGGAAAATTGATTTGATATACGAGCAAATTAAGTTTCGAGCTCAATCACGGAACAAATTAAACTCGCAAGTCAGGTACCACTGTACAGGCTTCCATTTTACACTCGCTTGGTAGTATGGTAGTACCTCCCTGGGCGGTTGCTGTCTACCAACCTACTACTTACTAGTTATGATAATAGTAATTTGTAATGTATTTTTAAAACTTCAATATCTGTCAAAGACTATAAAATGTAATAAGAGCTTTTATAGTATTCTATGGAAGTGTTGTACCATCAAAATTAACCATTAAATATGTTTGAGTAGACTGTCTTTTTTTTTAAGTGTGCCAAGAGGCTAATAAATTAAGCAAAAAATATAATTATAGCAACTTAATGAAACATTTGTATCCCCCTTAAGATTGGTCAGATGGCATTCCAGGGATGCAAGACATTGAATCGTATCCAGACAGTAGTATATCCAGTTGCTTACCACAGCAACGAGAACCTTCTCATCTGTGCCCCAACAGGTGCTGGCAAAACAAACATAGCTATGCTTGCTGTTGTGCATCAGGTCCGGCAGCATATTGAAAATGGTGTCATTCAGAAAGATAAATTCAAGGTAAATATTTGTTTTACTTTTTTTGTGATTATTGAATATAAAATTTTTGTGAAAATGTGACATGTCATTGAGGTATACTGTATATGTGGATAATTATCTCACTGTAAAATATAATACGACTACCATTAATTTTTTATTTCAATTTTATGTTTGATGTAAAATATATTTTTATTTAGGTTGTGTATATTGCCCCAATGAAAGCACTGGCAGCTGAGATGGCACGTAGCTTTGGCAAGCGACTTGAGCCCCTTGGGTTAACAGTGCGAGAGTTAACAGGTGATATGCATCTCACTAAGCCAGAAATTATGGCAACCAATATGATAATTACCACTCCTGAGAAGTGGGATGTTACTACACGTAAACCAGGTACGATGCCTTAATCATTTTTTTTTATTTCTTCAGCTAATCCAGCTATACTATAATACAGTACTGTCATTACAATGATTTTAGTCAAGTCATGTATATACTGTAAGGTCCCAACTTAGGCTGTGCCAACTTAACATTCTGCACTTAAAGTTATTGGCACTTTGGAATCAGTTAATCACTTAAAAGTGCTGATCTCTATTTATAATTGTAAATTTTCTAACATACTGACCTCCCACTGAGGCAGGGTGAATTAGAAAAAGAAGAAACAAAAGTTTTTATTCTTTTTATATTTAGTAAATTATACAGGAGAAGGGGTTACTAGCGCCTTAATCCTGGCACTTTAGTCACTTCTTATGACATGCATGGCTTACGGAGGAAGGATTCTTTTCTATTCCCCGGGGAGAATTATTATAATTTTCTTTATTATTTTATTAGCATTTTGGCTGTTTTCCACTGAAGCAGGGTGACCCGAAAAAGAAGAAACACTTTCATCATCACTCACTGCATCACTGTCTTGCCAGAGGCATACCTACACTGGAGTTCAAATACTGCAACATCTCCACCCTTCCTTCAGAGCGCAGGCACTGCACTTCTCACCTCCAGGACTCAAGTTGGGCTAACCAGTTCCCCCGAATCCAACAGCATGTTGAGTCATAAAAGCCATTTGCTTCCACTTGCTCCTATCTAACATGCTCGTGCATGCTTTTTGGAACCCTAAGCTGCTCACACACAAAACCTCCTTTATTGATGTGAGTGAATTTAAGGCCAGCAAAGGTTGGTTTGAGAGATTTAAGAAGCGTAGTGGCATACATAGTGTGATAAGGCATGGTGAGGCTGCCAGTTCGGACTGCAAAGCAGCTGAAAAATATGTGCAGGAATTCAAGGAGTACATAGACAGTAAAGGGCTGAAACCTGAACAAGTGTTTAATTGTGACAAAACAGGCCTGTTTTGGAAGAAAATGCCAAGCAGGACCTACATTACTCAGGAGGAAAAGGCACTCCCAGGACATAAGCCTATGAAAGACAGGCTTACTCTGTTAATGTGTGCCAATGCTAGTGGTGATTGCAAAGTGAAGCCTTTATTAGTGTATCACTCTGAAACTCCCAGAGCGTTCAGGCAAAAGAATATCCTCAAGGCTAATTTGTGTGCTGTGGAGAGTAAACAGTAAGGCATGGGTCACTAGGGACTTTTTCTATGACTGGTTACACCAAGCATTTGCCCCCAATGTGAAAAATTACCTAACTGAAAAGAAATTAGACCTTAAGTGCCTCCTGGTGTTAGACAATGCCCCTGGTCATTCTACAGACTTGGCAGAGCGACTTTGTGGGAACATGAGCTTCATTAAGGTCAAGTTTTTGCCTCCTAATACCACTCCTCTCCTGCAACCCATGGACTAGCAGGTTATTGCAAATTTCAAAAAACTGTGCACAAAAGCTCTGTTTGAAAGGTGCTTTGTAGTGACCTCAGAAACTCAATTGACTCTAAGAGAGTTTTGGAGAGAGCACTTTAATATCCTCAATTGTGTAAACCTTATAGGTAAGGCTTGGGAGGGAGTGACTAAGAGGACCTTGAACTCTGCTTGGAAGAAACTGTGGCCAGAATGTGTAGACCAAAGGGATTTTGAAGGATTTGAGGCTTACCCTGAGAGGCGTATGCCAGTTGAGGAATCCATTGTGGCATTGGGGAAGTCCTTCGGGTTGGAGGTTAGTGGGGAGGATGTGGAAGAGTTGGTGGAGGAGGACAATGAAGAACTAACCACTGAGGAGCTGCTAGATCATCTTCAACAGCATGAGGCCACACCTGAGGAAACTGCTTTGAAGGAGGGGAGAGAGAAATTGAAGAAGTTGCCTACTTCAAAGATTAAGGAAACCTGTGCAATGTGGCTTAAAGTGCAAACCTTTATGGATGAAAATCACCCTCAGACAGCTGTTGCAAGCTGTACACTGACAGTGTTGTGAACCACTTTAGGAAAGTCATAAAGGAACGAGAGGTACAGACCTCTATGGACAGATATGTTGTGCGACAGAAGTCCAGTGACTGAAGCTGGTCCTAGTGGCATTAAAAGAAGGGAAGTAACCCCGGAAAAGGACTTGCCACCTCAAGTCCTAATGGAAGGGGATTCCCCTTCTAAACACTAGGATCATCAACACTCCCCTCTTCCCATCCCATCAGTCATCATCAGATCTTCAATAAAGGTAAGTGTCACGTAACTGTGCATGTCTTCTTCAGTTTGTGTGTATTAAAATTAATATTTCATGTGGTAAAAAAAAATTTTTTTCATACTTTTGGATGTCAGGAATGGATAAATTTGATTTCCATTATTTCTTATGGGGAAAATTAATTCGCATAACGATAATTTCGCATAACATTGAGCTCTCAGGAACGGATTAATAGCATTATGCAAGGGTCCACAGTAATTTGGTTTTCGTACATTTCGGTTTTAAACCACCCTTCTGGAACGGGTTAAGTACAAAAACTAGAGGTCCACTGTAGATGACTATTGGAATATAATGTCTTCAGAAGAGAGTTCTGAAGCATTGGGCATCTAATTACATCTGTTCAGTCTGGAGTCAAAGAGGAGAATTAAAGCTTTGATGATTTTCTAAGTAACCACTGAAACTGAAAGTGGGATGTACAGTGCCTGCACTCTGAAGAGGTGGTGATGTTGCAGTTGGGTCATTTGTTGTGACATTTGCATGTTTCTAATAAAAAAGCTATTGAATGAATGATGGTGAATGATATGACTTTTTTTTTTTTTGAGTTGCCCTGCCTTGGTGGAAGATAGCTGTATGTCAAAAGGTCATCATATAAAAAATAAATTTCCTGTTATTGCATTGTAGCTGCATTTATTCAGGAACTCTGTAATTATCTGCTTAAGTTTGTGAGAGGTGAGCATCTCTTTGTGACACTGTGAGCTTCAGAGCTGTACAGCTCAGTACTTGCAATTGTATTCCCTGTGTTTATATGTATCATTATGGTTTTGTTTAATAAATGTTGAGGTTTTTGAAATTTTAATGTCAGTTTTGTTTCATTGTATTCCCAGGTGATACCCAGCTCTCCCAGTTAGTTAAGTTACTAATAATTGATGAAGTCCACCTTCTGCATGGTGACAGAGGCCCAGTACTGGAAAGTCTTGTGGCTCGCACACTGCGCATGGTATGTGTTTTTATAATTTTTTTTCTGTCATGCATGATATGGTTTAAGATGGAGAGAGAAAATCTTAGGACTTGTTTACATAAAAAATAGTGACAAAGACACTTTGTGTAACAAATTTTTGTTGTGACAACTTTTTGATCTGTTAACATCTTTATCATACACTTCCTTCACTCCTACTCGTAGGAGTGAAGGAGAGATGAGGTGAGTCGAGTCACTGAGTGTGACGAGACTTGAGTCATCAGTGCTCTGAAAGAACTGTTCTGTACTGGACAGTGTTGCTGAACTGTTTGGTTTCTGACCACCACATTTACCTCAACCTTATTGCCAAGAATGTCCCTGAAGTATTTGTATGATAATGTTGCCCTGTCCTTTTATCTGATGAGTTCATAACCAGTCTGTGTTGTAGGGGTACACCTGTTTATCCCGATGAACTACACGTGTGTTATTGGAAATACTTACAAAAACTAAAAACAGCCTCAGAAATAACATGAAATTTCAAATATAAAAAAAAAAAAAAAATTGGTTGGTACAGTATTTTCTTTAGCTGCTCAACAGAGTTCGTTGGTAATTTATAGTTTATAGTGTATAATAGTATGTGGATTTTGTGAGAGACAGTTTTTTTTTTGAGGGGAAAAGTGTTAAAAAAACTACTTTATAGGTTTTGTTTAGTTAGGTTAGGCAAGGTTAGATTGTGGTAGGTTTGGGCATTCAAAGGATGGAGGGGGATAGAATAATGAAGAGGGTGTATAATCATTGATCGAAGGAAAGAAGGAACACTTGGAAGTACGGGGTAAAGATTGTTTTGAGTGCTAGAGGCTTGAGCATCTAGCAGACATGTCTCATTGTGTTAAGAGTTGAGACAGTGGTTTTTAATGCTTGATGTGCCGTTGGAGTGTGAACATGGTAATGTTTACGAAGAGAGGAAACTGATTAGCTGGACTTGATCCCTAGAGATAGGAAGGGAAGTGCCTGTACTCTGAAGGAAGGGTAGGGATATTGCAGCTGGAGGGCCATCTGAATTGTGATGTCAGCACACTTCTGAGTGATTGATGGTGAATACATTTACTTTTTGAAGATGTTTTACACATTCTCAAGGTCAGAGGGTGGTGAACTTTTTTTGGGTATTACCCAAAACAAAATTGTGTACAGCAAAAATACCCACTAGACTTTTTTTTTTTTTTTTTTTTTTTTTTTTTTGAAAAAAATGTAACTTTCATAATTTGCCTCACTTATTAAATAACAAATTTTTGTGCAGTTTTATTTATTTGTTATTTATTTTTTCGGCAAATTGGCCGTCTCCCACTGAGGCAGGGTGACCCAAAAAGGAAGAAAATCCCCAAAAAGAAAATATTTTCATCATCATTCAACACTTTCACCTGCTTCCCCGACCTCTGCTCTAGATGTTAGTTTGGGGTGGATACATAATACATTGATGAAAAGTTTGCACAGCCATAATGTGTAACCACCCATTTTCTTGACGCGTAATCGTGGCATCCATCAATAGTTGATATACTTTTCACTCCACTAGTCTTAGACTTTTGATTAGCAACTTTGTCTGTGTTGTGGCTATATTTGTAATTAAATATATGTATTGAATGTACACTTGAGAAGTGATCCCAGGTGCCTGTGACCAGAGGGAAGAGTATAGCTATTTCTTCTTCTTCTTTCAACGTACCAGCCATATCCCACCGAGGCAGGGTGGCCCAAAAGAAAAAACTAAAGTTTCTCCTTTTAAATTTAGTAATATATGCAGGAGAAGGGGTTACTAGCCCCTTGTTCCCGGCATTTTAATCGCCTCTTACAACACACATGGCTTAAAAAGGAAGAATTCTGTTCCACTTCCCCATGGAGATAAGAGGAAATAAACTAGAACAAGAATTAGAAAGAAAATAGAAGAAAACCCAGAGGGGTGTGTATATATATGCTTGTACATGTATGTGTAGTGTGACCTAAGTGTAAGAAGTAGTAGCAAGACGTACCTGTAATCTTGCATATTTATGAGACAGACGAAAGACACCAGCAATCCTACCATCATGTAAAACAATTACAGGCTTTCGTTTTACACTCACTTGGCAGGACGGTAGTACCTCCCTGGGCGGTTGCTGTCTACCAACCTACTTCCTACATATAACTATTTAACTAGGTTAAATGGCATGTACATTGTATTTTTGTAACAAAGGAAATTTAATCAGTGAAATAACTTAAAAAATAATTTAACATTAATTTTAAGTGCTAAAAATTCAAAGTTCTGTGATTAGGTAAACTTTAATAAAGCTTTTTCACTGTACAGGTGGAGTCTCAGCAGTCCATGATTAGAATAGTGGGTCTCTCTGCAACACTGCCAAACTACATAGATGTAGCTACATTCCTTAGAGTAAATCCTTACAAAGGTCTCTTCTACTTTGACGGGTAAGAGCACATTTATATTTTTACCATGTAATGATAGAATCAGTGAGGCACTATCAACAAATTTTGCTGAGAATAAGAAAAAAATTTGGAGCGAGATAAACAGGTTAAGAAAGCCTAGGGAACGTATGGATTTGTCAACTAAAAACAGAGGAGGGGAGTTAGTAGATGGGGAGTTGGAGGTATTGGGAAGATGGCGGGAATATTTTGAGGAGTTTTTAAATGTTGATGAAGAGAGGGAGGCAGTAATTTCATGCACTGGCCAAGGAGGTATATCATCTTCTAGGAGTGAAGAAGAGCTGGTTGTGAGTATGGGAGAGGCATTACGTAAAATGAAAAGTGGTAAAGCAGCTGAAACTGAGGGAATCATGACAGAAATTAAAAGCAGGAGGAATATAGTGTTAAGAGTGGTTGGTATTTTTGTTTAATAAATGTATGAAAGAAGGGAGGGTACCTAGGGATTGGCAGAAAGCATGTATACAGTAGGGCCCCACTTATATGGCTGGTTAGGTTCCAGGCTACCGCCGTAAAGCGGAAACCGCCGTAAAGTGGAACACCCTTTTTTTCCACTTACAAATGCATACAAACACTAGATAACAAGTTTACACTAACATATATTAAGTTAGCAATAGAACCAGGCATCAAAAAACAATAAAAAAGTACAATACACACATAGTGCACTCATTACTTACCTTAAAATATTTATAGTCTTAATCTAGGGTGAGACAAGTAGTATTTATTGTAAGAAATCAAGTGTGGTATGTATGGTAGTCAGCCAGGCTACCATACCAGGCCACCCCACCCACACATACAGTTCTATGATATTTAAGCATCCCAGAGCGATAAAATGTATATACAGTTCACTCGTTACTTACCTTAAAATATAGGGTGAGATGAGTAGTATTTATTGTAAAAAATCAAGTGTGGTATGTATAGTAGTCAGCCGGGCTACCATACCAGGCCAACCCACCTACACATAATATTCTATTACATTTAAGCATCCCAGAGCGATAAAATGTATATACAGTTCACTCATTACTTACCTTAAAATATTTGTAGTCTTAATGTAGGGTCAGGAGTAAGTAAATGAGATAAAACAAATAAATGAGAGAGAGAAAGAATGAGTGCATGAGAGGACAGGCGCAGAGTTATGTAAACAAACCAGGCGAAGGTAAGTTTTGTAAACAAAGTGTACACGTCTGGTTTGTGTACAAGTTACATTGTGTACAGGTTGTCTCTACATTGATACGGTAGAATAAATAAAGAAGAACACTCCCATTCTCATGTAACATCATTTTGAGAAGAAATGATGCTCTGAGTGAAGGCAATGGAAATAAGTCACTCTGACTTTTTTGGGTTATCCTAGGTTCTCTACACATATGTTGTTATGTATGATAATCTATGTAACTGTATTTGTGTATACCTGAATAAACTTACATACATACGAAAGGAATAATTTTCTACAGTTACCCCCAGTAACACATTTTCTCTTATGTTAGATTAGAGAAAATGTTATTCTTGGCATCACTTGTACAAGTTATCTGGCTACCACATCTCATATTTGTTTATTTATTCTATTGTAGGGTGTATTTATCATCTTTTCATGTTATGTATCGTGTTTATTATATAATTTTGAAAAAAATATCATGGCTGGATTAATGAAAATGTGTATATTAACGTAATATACAACATTTAATGAGACTCGGTGATTATTATTATTATTATTATTAGCATTTCTAATATGGCGTCACTTGTGCAAGTCGTCTGCTACCACATCTCATTTTTATGTTTATTTATTCTATTGTGGGGTGTATTTATCATCTTTTTATGTTATGCATCGTATTTATTATATTTTGAAAAAATATCATAGATGGATTAATGAAAATGTGTATTTAACGTAATATACGACATTTAAATGAGACTCGATGATTATTATTATCATTACTAATATGACGTCTGGAGACATAAGACACTCTTACTGATTTTAATGTGTACCTGCATGCCAGCACAGTATGTAAGTTTATTTAAGTACAGGTATACATAAGTATAATTATCAGAGTATATGTAAAATATGAAATAACTTTTAAAAACATTTGAAATTTTGGAGTTTCCAGACAAAATGGAGAGACTTAGTGCTTACTGAGCTCACGAAGAATGTAAACAAACAGGGTGGGGCGCGGTGACTGTATTAGAAAGTCAGGTGGGGGGAGCCATATAGCGAGTTTTGGTCATAATTTGAAATGACCGTATTAGCGGAACGCCATAAAGTGAAACGCCGTAAAGCGGGGCCCTGCTGTAGTTACTTTATATAAACGGAAGGGGCACAAAAGAGAGTGTAAAAATTATAGGGGAATAAGTTTACTGAGTATACCAGGTAAAGTGTATGGTAGGGTTATTATCGACAGAATTAGAAGTAAGACAGAGAGCAAGGTTGTAGATGAACAACGAGGCTTTAGAATGGGTAGGGGCTGTGTAGATCGAGTGTTTACATTGAAACACGTAAGTGAGCAATATTTAGATAAGGGTAGGGAAGTTTTCACTGCTTTTATGGATTTAGAAAAGGTATATGATAGCATTACTTAATGCTGTAAAGAGTTTTTATGAGGATAGTGAAGCTCAAGTTAGGATGTGTAGGAGAGAGGGAGATGACTTCCCAGTAAAAGTAGGTGTTATACATGGATGTGTAATGCCACCATGGTTGTTTAACATATTTATAGATGGGGTTGTAAACAAAGTAAATGCTTGAGTGTTGGGAAGAGGGGTGGAATTAAATTATCACGAATCAAATGCAAAATGGGAGTTGACACAGTTACTTTCTGCTGATGATACTGTGCTTTTGGGGGATTCTACAAAAAAAGTTGCAAAGGTTAGCGGATGAGTTTGGGAGGGTGTGTAAAGGTAGAAAGCTGAAAGTGAAAGTAGATAAGAGTAAGGTGATGAGGGTATCAAACGATTTAGATAAAGAAAAATTGGACATCACATTGGAGGGAGGGAGTATGGAAGAAGTGAATATGTTCAGATATTTGGGAGTTAACTTGTCAGCAGATGGGTTTATGAAGGATAAGGTGAACCTTAGAATTGATGCAGGAACAAAGGTGAATGGTGTTTGCATGTACAGTGGACCCCCAACTTACGATTTCCTCGACCTATGATGAAACCAACATAAGATGCTTGTCAGCGTAAAAATTTGACCCCGACCTACGTTGAAAAACTCGACTTACATCATTCGTCCTGAATGCAGCCGTCAGGTCCGTCTGGCCTGAGTGCCTCAGCTGAGCTAGTGTGACATTGTTTACAAGCCAGGGCGAACGGTTGCACACATACATTCGATAAATTTTGTATTATTCCGGTGTTTTTAGTGCTTGTAACTGCTAAATAAGCTACCATGGGCCCAAAGAAACCTTCTAGTGCCAACCCTGTGGTAAAAAGGGTGAGAAATACTATCGAAATACTATCATGCCATTGTCAGCTGCAGCTGCACCACTGTCAGCTGTACTACTTGAAGATGTGGTGAGACTGTTGTTGGTGTGGCTTATTGAGAATACCAAGAAACAGTTAACCCCAGAGGGTTAGCCACCCAGGATAACCCAAAAAAGCCAGTGTGTCATCGAGGACTGTCTAACTTATTTCCATTGGGGTCTTTAATCTTGTCTCCCAGGATGCGACCCACACCAGTCGACTAACACCCAGGTAAACAGGAAAAAATGCCTGGAACTAGTGCTCATATTGGTGAATTTAAGGCCAGCAAAGGTTGGTTTGAAAGATTTAAGAATCGTAGTGGCATACACAGTGTGATAAAGCCTGTTCTGGAAGAAAATACCAAACAGGACCTACATTACTCAGGAGGAAAAGGCATTCCCAGGACACAAACAGTGTCTCATCACTAATCACTACTTCTTCAATAAAGGTAAGTGTCATTTATTCTTCATTTAGTACGCTAGTACATGCACAATATATATTGTGCATGTATCCTTTTTGTATGTAGGAAAATGTATATTTCATGTGGTAAAAAATTTTTTTTCATACTTTCATACATTTCTTACGGGGAAAATTAATTTGACTTACGATAATTTTGTCTTACGATGTGCTCTCTGGAACAGATTAATAACGTAAGTCGGGGGTCTGCGGTATCTTTTTTTTTTTTTTAACGCGTCTGCTGTTTTCCACTGAGGCAGGGCAACCCAGAAAGAAAGAAAACCCAAATAAGAATAAAAAAAACTTTCATCATTCAACACTTTCACCATTGCTCATACATAATCACTGTCTTTGCAGAGGCATTCAGATATGACATCTTAGATGTCCCTTCAAACTGTCAGTATCCCAAACTCCTCCTTAAAGTGCAGGCATTGTACTTTCCATTTCAAGGACTCAAATCAGGCTGACCAGTTTCCCTCAATCCCTTCACAAAATATTACCCTGCTCACACTCCAACAGTTCCTCAGGTCCCAAAAATCATTCGTCTCCATTCACTCCTTTCTAACAAACTCACGCATGCTTGCTGGATTTCCAAGCCCCTCGCCCACAATACAGTGGACCCTCGGGTAACGATTTTGATCCATTCCAGAGAGCTTGTCCTTAACCGATTTTATTGTTAGCTGAATTAATTTTCCCCATAAGAAATAATGGAAATCCAATTAATCCGTTCCAGACACCCAAAAGTATTAATTTTTTTTTTCTAATGAAATATACAATTTCCTACACAGAAAGCAATGATACATGAAGAACAAATACTACATGAAGAATAAATGACACATACCTTTATTGAAGATTTATTGATGAGTGATGAGATGGGAGGAGAGATGATGGTGTATTATTGTTTGGAAGGGGAATCCCCTTCCATAAGGACTTAAGGTACGAAGTCCTTTTCTGGGGTTACTTCCCTTCTTTTTTTTTAATGCCACTGGGAACAACTTGACAGTCACTGGACCTCTGTCACACCAAAAACCTGTCCATAGAGCTCTGTATCTGGCATTCCTTTAAGATTTTCCTAAAATGGGCCACAACATTGTCATTGTAAAAGTCACCAGCACAGCTTGCAATATCTTTGTCAGGGTGATGTTCTTCCATAAAGGCTTGCACCTTTGTCCACATTGTACAAATGTCCTTAATCATTGAAGAAGGCAACTTCCTCCATCTCTCTCTCCCCTCCTCTGAAGCAGTTTCCTCATTTGTGGTCTCTTGCTGCTGCAGATGCTCTTGCAGCTCATCAGTGGTTAGTTCTTCATTGTCGTCTTCCACCATCTCTTCCACATCCTCCCCACTAACCTCCAACCCCATAGACTTCCCCAATGACACAATAGATTCCACAACTGGTATAGACTCCTCAGGGTTAGTCCCAAACCCTTCAAAATCCCTCTCTTGTACACATTGTGGCCACAATTTCCTCCAAGAAGAGTTCAAAGTCCTGCAAGTCACTCCCTCCCAAGCCTTACCTATAAGGTTTATGCAACTGAGGATACTAAAGTGATCTTAGGGTCAATTCAGTGTCTGAGGTCACTTCAAAGCACTTTTGAAACACTACTTTGGTGTACAGTTTTTTGAAATTTGAAATGACCTGCTGGTCCATGGGCTGGAGGATAGGAGTGGTATTAGGAGGCAAAAACTTCACTTTGATGAAGCTCAACTCCCCCACAATTACCTCTGGCAAGTCTGGAGGATGAGCAGGAGCATTGTCTAATACCAGGAGGCACTTGAGGTCCAATTTATTTTCCAGGAGGTATTTTTTCAAAGTGGGGCCAAACACATGATAGAACCAATCATGGAAAATGTCCCTAGTGACCCATGCCTTACTGTTTGCCTTCCACATCACAGACAAATTAGCCTTGACAACTCTGTTTTTCTTGAACACTTTGGGAGTTTCAGAGTGATATATGAGTAGAGGCTTCACTTTGCAGTCCCCACTAGCATTACTAAAAAAATATTAGAGTTAGCTTGTCTTTGTTAGGCTTGTGTCCTAGCAGTGCTTTTTCCTCTTGTGTAATGTAGGTCCTGTTTGGCATTTTCTTCCAAAACAGGTGTGTTTTGTCACAATTAAACACTTGTTGGGGTTTTAATTTTTCAGTGTCTATGTACTCCTTGAATTCCTGCACATATTTTTCAGCTGCTTTTTGGTCACAACTGGCAGCCTCATCATGCCTTATCACACTGTGTATGCCACTACGATTCTTAACCCTTTGACTGATTTGGTCGTATATATACATCTTACAAGCCACCGTTTTTGATGTACAATGAACCCCTGAGTTTCATGATTAATCCGTTTCAGAGAGTCTGCCGAGTGATGAACTTGCTGAATGACGAAACCATTTTCCTCATAAGAAATAATGGAAATAGAATTAATCCGTTCCAGACACCCAAAAATATTAAAATAAAATATTTTTTTCAAATTATATGAAGATTTACATACTGAAAACATTGAGAAATCAAATACATACATATATAAAATAATAATAACATTACACTTACCTTTACTGTAGACTTCTGGGTGGATGGAAAATGGGAGGAGGGGATAGGAGGAAGGTGTACACTATTGTTTGGAAGGAGAATCTCCTTCCATTAGGACATCAGGTACCAAGTCCTTATCTGGGGTTACTTCACTTCTTTGTTTTTTAACCCTTAAACTGTCCAAACAGATCTATGTCCACATGCGTAGTGCTCCAAAAGTAGATCTACGTTTTTTTACATATTTTCAAATATAAAAAAAAAAAACAGATCAAAGCTTTTTTACATGTTTTCAAATGTAAAAGAACAAAAAGAAGATCTACATTTTTTTGCATACTTTCAAATGTTGAAAAAACGTAGATCTACGTTTGGACAGTTTAAGGGTTAAAGACACTGGGAACAACTTGAGAGCCACTGGACCCCCGTCGCACAAAATATCTGTCCAGAGAGCTCTGTTTCTGTCCTTTCTTTAAGATTTGTCTGAAGTGGGACACAACACTGTCATTGTACATGTTGCCAATACGGCCTGCAACAGCTTTGTCAGGGTGAAGTTCATCGATAAATGTTTACACTTCAGTCCACTTTGCACAAATGTCTTTAATCTTTGAAGAAGGCACCTTCCTCCATCTCTCTTCCTCCTCCTCTGCAGCAATTTCCTGAGCTGTGATCTCTCGCTGTTGCAGATGAAGCTCTTGTAGCTTCTCAGTGGTTAGCTCTTCCCTGTGGTCCTCCACCAACTCTTCCACATCCTCACCACTCACCTCCAACCCCAGGGACTTCCCAAATGCCACAATAGATTCCACAACTGGCATAGGCTCCTTAGGGTCAGCTCCAGACCCTTCAAAATCCCTCTCTTGTACACATTCTGGCCACAATCTTCTCCAAGCAGAATTCAAAATTCTGCAAGTCAATCCTTCCCACGCTTTACCTGTAAGGTTTATGCAAGTGAGGATATTGAAGTGATCTTTCCAGAGCTCTCTTAGGGTCAATTCAGTGTCTGAGGTCACTTCAAAGCACTTTTGAAACATTGCTTTGGTGTACAGTTTTTTGAAGTTTGAAATGACCTGCTGGTCCATGGGATGGATGAGAGGAGTTGTATTAGGGGGCAAGAACTTCACCGTGATGAAACTAAGCTCCTCCACTATTTGCTCTTCCAAGTCTGAGGATGAACAGGAACACTGTCTATTACCAAGAGGCACTTGAGTGGCAATTTATTTTCCATGAGGTATTTCTTCACACTGGGGCCAAACACTTCATTAAACCAGTCTAGGAAAATTCCCCTTGTGACCCATGCCTTATTGTTAGCCTTCCACATCAGACACAAATTACTCTTGGCGACATTGTTTTTCTTGAACACACTGGGATTTTCAGAGTGATACACCAGTAAAGGCTTCACTTTGCAATCCCCACTAGCATTGCTACAAAACATGAGAGTAAGCCTATCCTTCATAGGCTTATGTCCTGGGAGTGCCGTTTCCTCCTCCGTGATGTAGGTCCTCTGGCATTTTCTTCCAAAAGAGGCCTGTTTCGTCACAGTTAAACACTTGTTGGGGGGTTTGAATTCTCCAGTGTGTGTGCACTCCTTAAACTCCTGTACAAACTTCTCAGCTGCTTTTTTTGTCAGAACTGGCAGCCTCACCATGCCTTACCACACTGTGAATGCCACGACATTTCTTAAATCTCTCAAACCAACCTTTGCTGGCCTTAAAATCACAAGCATCACCACTCGTTTCAGGCATTTTCTTTACGAGATCGTCATGCAACTGCCTTACCTTTTCACATGTTATCGACTGCATAATACTATCTCCTGGTAACTGTTTTTGGGTAATTCACACCAATGATAACCTTTCTACTTCTTTGAGGATTTGCGATCTCTTTTTTGTCAGCATATCTACCCACTTTGCAACAACAGCACACTTTATTTCCTTTCCCTTCGCCACGATCGAAGTGATGGTTGAATAGGGTTTGTCATACATCCTGGCAAGTTCTGTAACACGCACTCCATTCTCATGTTTTTGAATGATTTCCTTCTTGAATTCGATCATGTTCCTTGCTTTCTTTACCAAAGGGCTTGCACTACCTTTCCTTGGGCCCATGGTGACTTATTTAGCAGTTGTAAGCACAAAAAACAATGGATTATTATGAAATGTATTGTATGAAGCCACGGGGTGATGGTCACGTGCTGGTAAACAATGGCACACTGAGTGTGAATGGTGCGGGAGACTGGCTTTGTGTGCGCGGTGATGGTCAGACGCATACTGGACGGTTGCCAAATCATGAGTCCAATCATGATTCCAATCATGAGTCCAATCATGAACCGCAAGGCTAAATTTTGCTGAAAAAACTTGCCGAAAGTTGGATTTCATGAAAGTCGACGCCGTCGAAACTCAGGGGTCCACTGTACAGTGGACCCCCACATAACAATATTAATCCGTTCCTGAGAGCTCATTGTTATGCGAAATTATCGTTATGTGAATGAATTTTCCCCATAAGAAATAATGGAAATCAAATTAATCTGTGCAAGACACCCAAAAGTATGAAAAAAAAAATTTTACGACATGAAATGTACATTTTCCTACACACAAAGAGAAGGATGCATGCACAATAGTAGAGTAGTACGTGCACAATATATATTGTGCATGTACTACTCTACTAAATGAAGAATAAATGATACCTTTATTGAAGATGCAGCAATGACTGATGAGACACTGTGTCCTGGGAGTGCCTTTTCCTCCTGAGTACTGTAGGTCCTGTTTGGCATTTTCTTCCAGAACAGGCCTTATCACACTGTGTATGCCACTATGATTCTTAAATCTCTCAAACCAACCTTTGCTGGCTTTAAATCCACCAATATGAGCACTAGTTCCAGGCGTTTTTCCCTGTTCACCTGGGTGTTAGTCAACTGGTGTGGGTTGCATCCTGGGAGACAAGATTAAGGACCCCAATGGAAATAAGTTAGACAGTCTTCGATGACACTGACCTTTTCGGGTTATCCTGGGTGGCTAACCCTCTGGGGTTAATTGTTTCTTGGTATTCTCAATAAGCCACACCAACAACGGTGCTACAGCAGCAGCAGACAGTGCTACAGCAGCAGCAGCTGACAGTGCTACAGCAGCAGCAGCAGCTGACAGTGCTACAGCAGCAGCAGATGATGCTACAGCAGCAGCAGACGGTACTACAGCAGCAGCAGCAGATGGTACTACAGCAGCAGCAGCTGACAGTGCTACAGCAGCAGCAGCAGCTGACAGTGCAGCAGCAGCTGACAGTGCTACAGCAGCAGCAGACGATGCTACAGCAGCAGAAGACGGTACTACAGCAGCAGCAGCAGAAGCAGACGGTACTACAGCAGCAGCAGCAGACGGTACTACAGCAGCAGCAGCAGCAGCTGACGGTGGTACAGCAACAGCAGCAGCTGATGGTGGTACAGCAGCATCTGATGGTGCTACAGCAGCAGCAGCAGCAGCTGACAGTGCTACAGCAGCAGCAGCAGCAGCAGCAGTTGACCATGGTACCACAGTATTTCGATAATATTTCTCACCCTTTTTACCACAGGGTTGGCACTAGAAGCTTTCTTGGGGCCCATGGTCACTTATTTTGCAGATAAAATCACCAAAAACGCTGTAATAATACAAAATGTTATGATTGTATGCTTGGATGTTACCGCGGAGGCTGGCTTGTAAACAATGCCACCGGCGGAACATGTGAGGCTGGCTCAGGCCGCACATTAGACGTGTCTCGGACGAATAGTGTTGAGCAGGTTTTTTAGCGGTATGCGAGGCAAAATCTTAGCGATAAAGTGTATCGGTATGCGGATTTAACGTTATGTGATGCCAACGGTATGCGGGGGTCCACTGTATATATACTCGTAAATTCTAGCGGCTTCAAATCAAGCAGGAGGAAGCTGCTAGGCCCACATGTGAGAGAATGGGGCTGTGCACCATATAAAAAAAATCCTGCAGCACGCAGTGTATAATGAGAAAAAAAAACTGACCAATTTTTTTTTTTATTAAAATGCCAAATTTGTGATCTATTTTCGTATAGTATTTATAGTTGTATTCTCGTTTTCTTGGTCTCTTTTGATAGAATGGAAAACATATTATAGAAATAGAGGTGATTTTGATTGGTTTTACTATGAAAAGAACTTTGAAATGGAGCTCAAAGTAGGGGAAATGTTTGATTTTTGCTGATGTTCAAAAGTAAACCAATGATGTCATTTTCCAATAAATATCCAAGTAGCCATTCTAATATGCAGTCATGAATGGGTTGACATTATTTATAAAATTATTACAATATTGCAGTAGTCTGTATAACAGCAAATCTTCTATTGTTTGTTTGAATAAAAATTCAAAATAGAAAGCAAGAGTAATATCAGGGGGGGCCTGGAGATGTGACTGATGAACAAAGAAAATGTTATTTTAGAGCCAGGAATGTCTGCAGTGTTAAATCTGGACCCTATTTTGAAATTGTCATATTTTAATTTTCGTGAAATTGGACAAATTGCAAATTTCTGACCACGTTATTGGGTAGTTGAAATCGGTAAATGGGCAGTTTCTTTTACTCAATCGATAGAAAAAATGGAGTTCTAAAGAAATAGCTATGAGTTTGGTTGACTGGAACAATGGATTTGGGTGAAAATAGGGGTCAAAGTGGGCGAAATCGCTGATTCGTAAATATCGCCAAGAGCGTAATTCCATCAGTTTTCCATCAAATTTTGTTCTTTTGGTGTCATTACAATCGGGAAAAGATTCTCTATCATTTCATAAGAAAAAAATAAGTTTTTTTTTTTTTTTGCGACACCAGGAGACACCTCAGGATTTGGGGTTGAGACATTCAAGGGGTTAAATCTCTCAAACCAACCTTTGCTGGCCTTAAAATCACTAACATGAGCACTAGTTCCAGGCATTTTCTTAATGAGATCCGCTTGCAACTGCCTTGCCTTTTTACATGTGATTGACTGTGAAACACTATCTCCTGGTAATTGTTTGTCATTGATCCACACCAATAACAGTGTCTCCACATCTTCAAGCATTTGCGATCTCTGTTTTGTAAGCATACTTGCACCTTTTGCAACAACAGCTTCCTTGATTGCTTTTCTGTTGGCCAAGATAGTAGTAATGGTTGATTGGGGTTTGTTGTACAACTGGGCCAGCTCTGAGCCATGCACTAAACTTTCATACTTTGCGATTATCTCTTTCTTCAGTTCGATTGTACACTTAGCCCTTTTTACCACAGGGTTGGCACTAGAAGGTTTCTTTGGGCCCATGGTGGTTTATTTAGCAGTTACAAGCACTAAAAACAATGGAATAATAAAAAATGTATCGAATGTATGCGTGGAACTGTCCCCTGTGGCTTGTAGAGAATGGCACACTAGCTGAAGGCAGGGCAGCTGAGGCGCGCTAAGGCCGGCCTGCTGAGGTGCGCTCAGGCTGGATTGACAGGCAGACGCATTCAGGACGATTGTCCTTAACCGGGTTTTTCATTGTTGGCCGAGGCAATATTTTTACGCTAAAACGCATCGTTATCCGATTTTATCACAAGCCGATGGCATCGTTACCCGAGGGTCCACTGTACCTCCTTTACCCCCACCCTCCAACCATTTTGGGATGACTGGTACCCCACCTTCCTTCCCCTACAGATTTATATGCTCTCCCAGTCATTATACTTTGTTCCATTCTCTCTAAATGACCAAACCACCTCAACAACCCCTCTTCAGCCCTCTGACTAATACTTTAAGTAACTCCACACAACCTCCTAATTTCCACACTACAAATTCTCTGCATAATATTTACACCACACATTGCCCTTAGACATGACATCTCCACTGCCTCCAGCTGCCTCCTTGCTGCAGCATTTACAACCCACGCTTCAAACACATATGAAAGTGTTGGCACCACCATACGCTCATGGTGACATTACAAATCACTGTCTAAGACCTACTTTTACTAGGAAGTAATCTCCCTCTCCTACACACTATCCTCATAAAAAAAAATTGACAGAATTTGAGGTATCTGTGGAAACAAAAAATGTTATCTATGGAGGCAAAGAAGGGAATGTATGAGAGTATAATGGTACCAACACTCTTAAATGGGTGTGAAACATGGGTTGTAAATGCTGCAGCAAGGAGAAGGCTGGAGGCAGTGGAGATGTCATGTCTAAGGGCAATGTGTGGTGTAAATATTATGCAGAGAATTCGTTGTGTGGAAATTATTAGGAGGTGTGGAGTTACTAAAAGTATTAGTCTGAGAGCTGAAGAGGGGCTGTTGAGGTGGTTTGATCATTTAGAGAGAATGGAACAAGGTAGAATGATTTGGAGAGCATATAAATCTGTAGTGGAAGGAAGGTGAGGTAGGAGTCATCCTAGGAAAGGTTGAAGAGAGGGGGTAAAGGAGTTTTGTGGGCGAGTGGCTTGGACCTCCAGCAAGTATGCGTGAGCATGTTAGATAGGAGCAAATGGAGACAAATGGTTTTTGGAACCTGACGAGCTGTTGGAGCATAAGCAGGATAATATTTTGTGAAGGGATTCAGGGAAATCGGATAGCTGGACTTGAGTCCTGGAGGTGGGAAGTGCAATGCCTGGATTTTAAAGGAGGGGTTTGGGATACTGGTAGTTTGGATTGACTTCTAAATTGTCATGTCTGAGTGCCTCAGCAAAGATAGTAATTATGTATGAATGATGGTGAAAGTGTTGAACCATGGTGAAAGTTTTTTCTTTCTTTTTGAGTTATTCTTTCTTTTTGGATCACCCTACCTCAGTGGAAAATGGCTGTCATGATAAAAAAAAATATATATATAAGATAATGTATCATTAACCCTTTAACTGTCCAAACATTGATCTACGTTTTCACATTTAACATTCCGAATAGATTAAAAAATATATATTTTGTTTTTTTAAAACGAAGAGGGCAATTTCCTATGTGTAATAAGAAAAAAAAATTAGCCCAGTACATATTGAGATATAAGGCTGTGAAATTTGCACTGGATGCTCACCTGCTGGCAACATGGAGTCTTGTTGCTTGCAGAAATGTTGCCATAATCTTTTTTTTTTTTTTTTTTTCATAATTTTTATGTTCTGATAATTGCAATTTTTAGTAGTTCTAGTGATTTTTCAAGCCAATGTATGTACTGCCACTAATATTGGTTACTGAAATAGTAATGAAGCAGTCACAAACAGATTTGTAGGTGAACATGTACAGTGTCAGACGAGAATGTCACTCTACACTGCTGATGGTGCAGCCACTCAATATAACTGATAGTGCACTGTTCACAGTGAACCTTGGCATGTGTTCTTTTTTAATTGGTCGCACTATTACACATAAACATGTCTGTCTTGCTCTGTCTCTGCTTATCTGTCTGTCTGCCTGCCTGTCTCTGTCTGTCTGTCTCTGCCTCTGTGTATCTCTGCCTGCTTGTCTCATCTCTATCTCAGAGAGAGCCACTCATGAAGCAACAGGTATTATACACGTTGCAGAATTGTCACGTCTGAACAAGTGGAAATGTGTATTACAGTTGACCCCCGAGTTTTGTGATTAATCCATTTCAGAGTGTCTGCTGAATAATGAAATTCACAAATGGCAAAACCATTTTCCCCATAAGAAATAATGGAAATCCAATAAATCTGTTTCAGACACCAAAAAGTATTAAGAAAAAATATTTTTTTTTAAAGATTAAATATAGATTTACATACCGAAAAAGTGACAAATAAATATAAAGCACTAATAAAATGGATAAATCAACATTTAACATCACATTTACCTTTATTGAAGACTCTTGTTGGTGTATGGCAGACATGTAGGAAAGGAGAGGGAGGCGAGTGTATTTTGCTTCAATATGATGCTAATATCATCTCTGTGGCTTATTTATCTATCACAGTTCATCTAATATGACATAATAAACAATATTAATAACATAGAAATATGATATATACTCTAGAATGAATAAAACATATCATAACATATGTGAGGAGTAAGTGGTGGTAGTGGTTGTGCTGGGTTTATAAGGGCCACTGAGAGAAGCTGTACGTATTAGTGGCAATGGAGGTGGCAGCAGAAGCCACCACCACTATTCACACAAACAATGTACGTAATTTATAAATAAGAAATATTTACACTTTATAAATAAGAAATATTTACACTTTCCTTGGAGGAGATGTTAGTTTAATTAGTTTGATGGAGGAGATGCTGGCAGAGGTTTTGGGTGGTGGAAGATAGCAAGGCGGCATATGTTCAGTGGCTCTATACTCCAACAACATTGGAGAGTTACTTTCGTGTCGTTTTTCTATCGCCTAATCGCTTAACTTACTTGCTACACTGTTAATGCTACACTTTATTGCTGGCTGGCATTATAGCTTTTATCGATGCCTGCTGCTTTAGTATCATACATATCACAGAATCACTGAATCACTGAAGAAGGCACATTTCCCCTCTCTCTTCCTCCTCTACTTTGCTACGAGTTTTTTCCTGAATTCTGTTGTGTTTCTTTCCTTCTTTACCAAAGGCCTGGCACTAGGAGCTTTCTTTGGGCCCATGGTGGATTATTTAGCAGTTGCAAGCACAAAAAACAATGGATTACGTATTATGAAATATATCGTATGAACCCGTGGGGTGATGGTCATTCGCTGATAAACAATGGCACACTGAGTGTGAATAGTGCGGGAGGCTGGCTATGTGTGTGCGCTGACACTGGGATGCTGCTCGGATACATAGCAGACTGTCGCCGAATCACAAGGCCAGTCACGAACCGTGAGGCTAAATTTTGTCGAAAAAAGTTGCCGAAAGTCGGGTTTCTCGAAAGTCATGGCCACCGAAACGTGGGGGCCCACTGTACTTGCCACAATCATGCTTATGCCTTACATCTATAAGCGCAGTATATAGGACTTTGCCTGGCTTTTTTGGGTTATCCTAGGTAATTTACAGAATGTATGATAACTGTACTTATGTGTATCTGTACCTAAATAAGCTTAGTCCTTGATTCTGGTTTATGAGTGGCTCACTCTGGGACAGAGATAGGCAGACAGAGATAGAGACTGAGATAGAGCCAGCTAGCCAGTTGACCAGCTTTCCGAACACGTATTACACATGTTCCAGAATCAGTTCTCTTTACGTAGGGCATAGGTTATTGGACAGTCTGGCAGGATGACACTACCAGTGATATCAAAATTGAAAGGATGTGGCACAAATGTTGCACATGGATTATTATCGAGGTTTTTGATGTTTCCTCGACCACTTGTGGCCACATCCATCTCAAGCCCACTAAACTCAGGGTCAGCATCACTTTCCTCATAAAAGGGGAGTGTTAATACAACATGGCATTAGTGAATCCCTGGTGTTTGCCACACTGTTTGCTCTAGCTGGCGCTCAATTGAACTGGTGCTT
This sequence comes from Cherax quadricarinatus, assembly GCF_026875155.1. Classification (NCBI taxonomy): domain Eukaryota; kingdom Metazoa; phylum Arthropoda; class Malacostraca; order Decapoda; family Parastacidae; genus Cherax; species Cherax quadricarinatus. The sequence goes on along the minus strand of NC_069400.1, from coordinate 63,386,260 downwards.
CCACAAGGTACTAAGGGGTCCTAAATTTTTTAATACTGCAAACACTAAGTGTTCTTTACTACCTAGGCCTATGAGGCTTATCGTGCCAAATTTGGAGGTAGGAAAAATAAAACATTGATCTATGTTTGGAGCACTAGAAGTAAGAACGTAGATCATTGTTTGGACAGTTAAGGGGTTAATGGTTAGAGTAGTTCCTACCAATTTGCAGGCCCTGTATTCGTAAATTTCAACTATCCCATGTTTTTACTAGGTGGCAACCAGTGAATAAGTTAAATGCAACTTTTTCTGGTTCCAGGTTTTCCCATGCTCAGATCTTCTATTATGGTTATTCTATGAATATCAATATTAACTATGGTAGATTAGCGATTCATTAGAGATATGGTTATTGAATCACAAAGTGAACCCCATTTTTTTTTTCTTTTTGAGCACACTTGCTGTTTCCCACTGAGGCAGGGTGCCCCAAAATAGAAGAAACACTTTCACTATCACTCACTGATCACTGTCTTGCCAGTGGGCTGCTGATACTACAGTTCAAAACTTAAAGTATCCCCACCCCTCTTTCAGAGTGCAGGCACTGTACTACCCATCTCCAGGACTCAAGTTGGGCTAACCAATTTCCCTGAATCCCTTCATAAGTGTTACTTGGCTAACACTCCAACAGCATGTCAAGTCATGAAAACCTCCTGCTTCAACTAAATTCTACCTCCTTTACCCCCACCCTAGAACCTTTCCTAGGACGGCCCCTACCTTGCCTTCTCTCTACTACAGATATATTGTTCTGTCTTCTCTAAATGTTTGAACCACTTCAACAAACCCCATCTCAGCTCTCTGGATAATACTTTTAGTAATCCTGCACCACCTCCTAATCTCCCTGCTATGAAATTACTGCATAATACTCACACCACACATTGCCCTCAGACATGACATCTCCACTGCCTCCAGCCTCCTTGATGCAGCATTCACAACCCATTCTTCACACCCATATAAGAGCGTTGGCACCACAATACTTTCGTACATTATGAATGCTTAATTATGCATAAATTACAGTTTCTAGTTTTCTGGGGTGCTCTTGGAATGAAAATCTTGAATCTGTAGGGACTACTGTACCATTTCTGCTAAGCCTCATGTTAGGTATTCATATCATTAGATTTCTAATTACAAATTAATTTTGTTAATTTTTACTTTATTCAGTCCAGTGTATTTATTACATTTGATTTCTTTAGGCGATTCCGTCCAGTACCACTAGGCCTGTCTTTTATTGGAGTGAAAGCTATGGGTAAGTTCAAGCAACTTGAGGACATGGATAAAGTTACATTTGACAAGTGTCTGCACTTCCTGGATCGTGGTCACCAGGTTAGTAATTATCTTTTCAGTTCGGTAGAATATAAACTGCATACAGTGGTACCTCGAGCTTCGGCCATAATTCATTCCAGAGGGCTTTTCGAGTGCTGTTACCAAACAAATTTGTTCCCATAAGGAATAATGTAAATTAGATTAGTCAGTTTCAGACCCCCCAAAAATACACTTACAAAAGCACTTAAAATAATACATTTACATAATTGTTTGAGTTGGGAACTATACAAAACTCAGGGTACCACTGTATATTTAGTTTAAATTGAATGTAGTTATTTAAGTTTGTTTTACCTGATGTTAAAAAATTCTGAAATTAAAGGTCTTTTAATTTTGTGTTTGATACAGTAGCAAACTTTCAGTTAATCATGCATATATGGGTTTTTGAAGCTGTAGATTATCTATACATACACTATAACACTTTGAATAATAAAAAAACTGCTTACTATGTAGGGCTCATTTATGGGAAAAGAAATGTGCCTGAGCACCAGAAATGCCACCCTTTGGACCTCTCTACCCATTATTGTTCAGTGCCATTTTCCCTGTCTTGTTTTCTAGTGGAATACTTATTTTCTTTTACTTGTGTAACCACATATCAGCTGTCTTTAACAACTTGATTCTTTAAATTGAAAAACAATCAGAGGTATGGGTGTTTGTGGGAAAAGATGGAATTAACCCTTAAACTGTCCAAATGTAGATCTATGTTTTTTTCAAAATTTGAAAGTATGTAAAAAAGTAGATCTTCTTTTCTTTTTTTTACATTTGAAAATATGTAAAAAAACGTAGATCTACTTTTGGAGCACTACGCATGTGAACGTAAATTTGCTTGGACAGTTTAAGGGTTAAGGTATTACACACATTGACAGCAAAAGATAATATTGTGACATTTACCAAGGGGTAAAATTTAACTGTTTAATATCAAGCAAGGTGATGGAAAGGAAATCCATTTAGAAGCATCGTGTAATGATTATAAGAGAAATAGAGGAAAGTCAAAGATGAATAGGGAGGAGATACAGAAGAAAAAATTTGTTAATATATACAATATAGTAGAGTGTTAAACAGTCATAGAGCTAGACACAGGATGAGTTAGCTTGGTTGCATGTGCAGAAAACAGATGCTTTTCAATGAGATGTGTTTGAAGATGGGACATGCCTGCTTTGTATCACATTCAATAGTTTAAGTTTTTCCACACTGATAGATATACAGTGGCACCCTAGTTTTCGTCCTTAATCCGTTCCAGAAGGTTGGTTGAAATCCGTAATTGACGAAAACTGAAGTAACATTTCCAATAAGAAGTAATGTAAGTCCAATTAATCCATTCCAGACACCCAAAAATATTAACAAAAGATACATCTTATAGAGAATAACTATAATTTACATACGGAAAACAATGAGAAATAAATGTAAAGCACTAATTTTAATGGATAAATGAACATTTAAGTTAATATTACATTCTTTTATTGAAGACTCTTGTTGGCGTATGGAAGAAGGCGAGGAGGGGAGAGAGAGGAGAGGCTATTGTTTGGAAGGGAAATCCACCTCCATAAGGACTTGAGATATCAAAGCCTTATCTGGGATGACTTCCCTTCTTTGTCTTTTACTGGCACTAGGACCAGCTTGAGTCTCTGCACCCCTGTCACACAAAAAAATCTGTCTAGAGAGGCCTTTATCTGGCATCTCTTTAAGATTTGCCTAAAATGGGACAAGACATTGTCATTGAACATGTTGCAGGCACGGCTTGCAGCAGTTTTGTTAGGGTGAAAATTATCTGCAAAACTTTACAACTCACACCACTTTGCACACATGTCCTTAATCACTGAAGTCACACTCTCCCCTCTCTCTTCCTCCTCTTCCTCTGAAGCAATTTCCTCAGCTGCAATCTGTTCCAGTTGAAGGTCTTGCAGCACTTCACTGGTTAGCTCTTTCCTTTGGTCCTCCATCAACTCTTCCACATCCTGGCCACTCACATCCAACCCCATGGACTTCCCCAAAGATGCAGTAGATTCCACAACAGGCGTAGGGTCGTCAGGGTCAGCCTCAAACCCTTCATAATCCTTCTCTTGGACACGTTCTGGTCACAATTTTCTCCTAGTAGAGTTCAAAGTCCTGGAAGTCACTTCCTGCCAAACCTTATTTGTAAGTCATATGCAATGGAGGATATTGAAGTGAGTCCTCCAGAACTCTCTTAGGGTCAGTTCAGTGTCTGAGGTCACTTCAAATCACTTTTGAAACATTGCTTAGGTGTAGAGTTTTTTTAAGTTTGAAATGACCTGCTGGTCCATGGGCTGGATGAGAGGAATGGTATTAGGGAGAAAGAACTTCACTGTGATGAAACTAAACTCCTCAAGCAATTGGTTTTCCAAGTCTAGAGGATGAGCAGGAGCATTGTCCATTATCAGGAGGCACTTACATGGCAGTTTATTTTGTTGATTTGGACTTCCAATACATCCTGGTGAGCTCAGCCTCACTTAAGCCACTTTCGTATTTTGATACAAGCTCTTTCTTGAACTCTATCGTGTTTCTCACCTTCTTTACCAAAGGGCTGGCACTCTGAACTTTCTTCGGCCCCTATGGTGGCTTATTTCACAGGTTGCACTCAATAAACATGCACCAAAAACACTGGATGAATGCTCGGAGTATTGTTCACTTGACAAGTGACAAAGGCAGACAGAGTCAGGCGGTGCCGTCCCAGGTGGGCAGCTGCGTCTGATACGGACGATTTCCGAGTCGATGCACGAAACCTGGAGTAAAAATACACTGAAAAGAGTGGCCGAAATCCAAATTGTATGATATTCAGACCAGACAAAAACTGGAGTTTTACTGTAAAGGGTAGTGCGATATGTCTGAGAAAACTTGAATTACCTATGGGTCAACACCCCTGCGGCCCGGTCTGTGACCAGGCTGGTTAAAAAAAAAAAAAACACACACATGAGGTCTGTAGGAACAGACAGAATTTCTTAGAGTAGAATTTCTAAGTTGTGAAAAGTTGATTTCAGGTGATACAGACCTAACCCTCCCCCCTTCCCCTCGTGTAAAAATCAGCTGTGGGATGACATCATCAAAGGGGTTAAAACTACACTTCACTGGTGAAAAATGAATATCACTGTCACTAGATGAATCCTCTAATGGCATAAGATCAATTTCACCGTCACTTACATCATTTTCACTGTCATTAAAACAGCAGGAAAAGGATAGTTTCTTCTTGCGTAGTTGCCTATGGGTAGTACTGGCCACTCCAGAGGTGCTTGGCCCAGGGTCTTGTGTGGTCACACTGGCCACCACAGAAGTGCTTAGCTGAGGGTCTGGCATGGCCACACTGGCCACCCCAGAGGTGATGGGCCGAGGGTCATCAGGGTTATCATCAGTATTTTTACTAATTCCTTGATGATTAGTGGCCATATTGTCATTGTTCTAGGCCGGGGGATGGCATGGACCTGCTTCACATGGGTCAGTAGGTCTGTTGCAGTGCTCCTTCATTCTTATGTTCTTATATTGGTGTCAAATCCACTAAACTCGCGTTGTATATCACTGTCCTCGAATAAGAGAGTGTTAATACAATGAGGTGTGAGTGAATCACGAGGGTTTGCCATGATGTTGACCCAAGATGGAGCTGAATGTAACTGGTGCTACCATGCGATACTGCAGGGTCCCCAATTTCTTTCATATGGCGCACACTGAGTGCACAGACCCATTCTCCCATGTCTAGGTCGCTCTGGCCTATTGCGCCAAATTTGAAACCAGGGAAAATAAAACTTAGATCTACGTTCGGAGCGCTGGCAGTAAAAACGTAGATCTACGTTTGGACAGTTAACGGGTTAAATATTTGTACAGTAGTGTACTGTACAGATCCCCCCCCCCCAAACTTATGAACAAGTTATGTTCCAGAAGGCTGTTCGTGTCTTGAGTTGTTTGTAAGTTGTTATTTTGCCATTTTCCTCTTGTTACAATTAGTAACCCTTTGACTTTTGCAAGCCCATTTTTGAAACGGTCATTTTATGTCAAAAAATATTCGAAAAATAAAAAAAATAATTTTTTCTTACCAAAATGTTAGGATTATTTTGCTGAGTGTTTTAAGACTAAAAAAAAATTTTGTGATCAGTACTTACCAAGAAATAGAGGCTGTAAAGTTGGCAGAAAATGAACAACATATGGCAACAGCGGTGAATGCCGCTCACCCGGTATACTTTTATTTACTCCAATTCGAAGGTTTCTTGTATTTTCCAATATTTTTTCTTCTAAGTTACTTATGTGGCCTGTGAGACCCAAGTAAGGTGCAATGTATAAATATACACTCATTGTATACAACACTGTAACTGCACAAATATTATCATTATAATATTGTTTACAAAACTTGTTTACACAGACCAACAATACAAAAAATTGTTTATTACTATTGTTCTTTAATATATATACAAATGTAGTCACTGAACACCTTTCCTAGAACTGCTGCAGCTTGTGTAAGTCTTTGAAACACAGTGTTATGCACAGTGGAGTTTTACACTCCTCACACATAAAATGAGCATCTCTGCATTTTTGTGGGCATTTTGTGGTATGTGCAGAGACAAAACACCTCTTCTGAGCACTTTTCTTGAAAACAGTAGGAGGTAGTTGCAAAAGCCCCCCCCCACCCCCCGACCACCAATACCACCAGTCCGATGATAAAACCTATACTACAAACTGGTAATACCACAGGAGATAGCAAACAAGGGGACTCTACTAGCAATAGTGAGGTTATATTACCAGAAACAGCTGGTGAGAGCTCCATTGTTAGTACTAGTGAGGATAGGAATGAGACAGGTAAACATGCACCAACAGGGAATACAGTCACAGAAACCCAAGGCAAACAGAAACCAAGCCTATGCACATAATATGCACTTGGTATCTGCAGTCATGGTAAATCTGGAAAAACAGATGGGATGTGCAACTTTGACCACCCTAGAAAATGCCGTGCCCATATGACAACAGGAAAACACAAACTCCCTTCCTGTAAGCTTTTTCACCCTGAAATGTGTCCCTCTTCAGTACAGGAAAGACTGTGTTAAAACTTAAATTGTCAGGCACACCATCTAAAGGGGACAAAAAGATACAAAACATCCAGGCCATGGGAAAACTTGGGTAGCCACAGCCACTCAAGAGGGAGAGGTTTTTTAGTGCCAGGAAGGAAAAAAAAAAACTGGCAGGAAATGGCAGAAATCGTATGCCAAATCCAGTCATTTCTGGAGTGGAACCACAGTCAATGGCTTCCACTCCAAACCAACAGATACAGATACTAGTTCCGGAAAAAAGTCCCCCCGAGCACCACCAATACCACCAGTCCGATGACATTCTTCTTTGCAAATATACAGGGTCTAAAGCCAGCAACGAACAACAAAATACCTTTCATCCATGGACTGCTTGCAGAGGCAAATGCAATGCTTGTGGCTTTCACAGAGACCCACATAAAGGATCACTTAGGCAATGAAATATGGATCCCAATTTACAACCTATACGGATGCGACAGAGTGAACAGGCAGAAGGGGGATGTTGGCCTGTATATTGCAGAGTCACTTGTTTGCACAGAACTGCTTAATGCCTCAAATGATGTAATGGAAGTTTTATCAGTAAAGATCGAGAACCAAAACCTAGTCATTGTGGTAGTCTACAAGCCTTCGGATGCAACGTCCCAGCAATTCCAGGAACAGCTGTTAAAAATTGACCACTGTTTGGAAAATCTTCCAGCTCCTGCCCCCAACATCTTGCTCCTGGGGGATTTCAACTTGAGGCGCCTAAAATGGAGGAATATAGCAAATAATGTTGTTGCAGTGATAACACTAGGAGGCAGCTCTGACGAGAACTTACACACACATGAGCTTTTAAATCTCTGCACAAAATTCAACTTAAGCCAGCAAATAATATAGCCTACTAGACTGGAGAATGCAGTAGACCTCATCTTCACTAACAATGATGATCTGATACGAAATGTCACCATATCAAAAACAATATACAGTGGACCCTCAACCAACGATGGCATCGTATAACTTTAAATCCGACTAGCGATACATTTTAATGCAAAAAATTTGCCTCAACTAGCACTAAAAAACTCGACCAACGCGATTCGTTCCGTTCGAGACGCGTCCACATGTGGACTGAGCGCGCCCCACTTGTCCCGTGGGTGCCAGTGTTTACAAGCCAGCCAGCCACTGCAGTCGCATCCAAACATACAATTGGAACATTTCATATTATCATAGCCTTTTTAGTGATTGCACCTGCAAAATAAGTCACCATGGGCCCCAAGAAAGCTTCTAGTGCCAACCCTACAGCAAAAAGGGTGAGAATTACTGTGAATATGAAGAAAGAGATCATTGCTAAGCATGAAAGTGGAGTGCGTGTCTCCGAGCTGGCCAGGTTGTACACAAAACCCCAATCAACCATCGCTACTATTGTGGCCAAGAAAACAGCAATCAAGGAAGCTGTTCTTGCCAAAGGTGCAACTGTTTTCGAAACTGAGATCGCAAGTGATAGAAGATGTTGAGGGACTGTTATTGGTGTGGATAAACGAAAAACAGATAGCAGGAAATACCATCTCTCAAGTGATCATATGTGAAAAGGCTAGGAAGTTGCATGACGATTTAATTTAAAAAAATGCCTGCAACTAGTGGTGATGTGAGTGAATTTAAGGCCAGCAAAGGTTGGTTTGAGAGATTTAAGAATCCTATTGGCATACATAGTGTGATAAGGCATGGTGAGGCTGCCAGTTCAGACCACAAAGTGGCTGAAAAATGTGCAGGAATTCAAGGAGTACATAGACAGTGAAGGACTGAAACCTGAACAAGTGTTTAATTGTGACGAAACAGGCCTGTTTTGGAAGAAAATGCCAAGCACGACCTACATTACTCAGGAGGAAAAGGCACTCCCAGGACATAAGCCTATGAAAGACAGGCTTACTCTTCTCATGTGTGCTAATGCTAGTGGTGATTGCAAAGTGAAGCCTTTATTGGTGTATCACTCTGAAACTCCCAGAGTGTTCAGGAAACACAATGTCCTCAAGGCTAATTTATGTGTGCTGTGGAGGGCAAACAGTAAGGCATGGGTCACTAGGGACTTTTTTTATGACTGGTTACACCATGCATTTGCCCCCCACTGTGAAAAATTACCTGGAAAATAAATTTGACCTTAAGTGGCTCCTGGTATTAGACATGCTCCTGGTATTAGACAATGCTCCTGGTCATCCTTCATACGTGGCAGAGCGACTTTCTGCGGAAATGAGCTTCATTAAGGTCAAGTTTTTGCCTCCTAATACCACTCCTCTCCTGCAGCCCATGGACCAGCAGGTCATTGCAAACTTCAAAAAACTCTACACAAAAGCTATGTTTGAAAGGTGCTTTGTAGTGACCTCAGAAACTCAGTTGACTCTAAGAGAGTTTTGGAAAGATCATTTTACCATCCTCAGTTGTGTAAACATTATAGGTAAGGCTTGGGAGGAAGTGGCTAAGAGGACCTTGAACTCTGCTTGGAAAAAATTGTGGCCAGAATGTGTAGACAAAAGGGATTTTTAAGGGTTTGAGGCTAACCCTGGGACTCCTATGCCAGTTGAGGAATCCATTGTGGCATTGGGGAAGTCCTTGGGGTTGGAGGCTAATGGGAAGGATGTGGAAGAGTTGGTGGAGGAGGACAATGACAAACTAACCACTGATGAGCTGCTAGATCATCTTCAACAGCAAGAGGCCAGACCTGAGGAAACTGCTCCTCAGGAGGGGATAGTGAAATTGAGGAAGTTGCCTACTTCAAAGATTAAGGAAATGTGTGCAATGTGGCTTAAAGTGCAAACCTTTTTTGATGAAAATCACCCTCACACAGCTATTGCAAGCCGTGCTGGTGACTATTACACTGACAATGTTGTGAAACACTTTAGGAATGTCATAAAGGAATGGGAGGTACAGGCCTCTATGGACAGATATGTTGTGCGACAGAGGTCCAGTGACTCTCAAGCTGGTCCTAGTGGCATTTAAAGAAGAAGGGAAGTAACCCCAGAAAAGGACTTGCCATCTCAAGTCCTAATGGAAGGGGATTTCCCTTCTAAACACTAACACCATCAACACTCCCCTCCTCCCATCCCATCAATCATCACCAGATCTTCAATAAAGGTAAGTGTCATGTAACTGTGCTTGTCTTCCTCAGTTTGTGTGTATTAAAATTAATATTTCATGTGGTAAATTTTTATTTTCAATACTTTGGGGTGTCAGGAACGGATTAATTTGATTTCCATTATTTCTTATGGGGAAAATTAACTCGTCTAATGATTATTTCGACTAACGATGAGCTCTCAGGAATGGATTAATATCGTTGGTCGAGGGTCCACTGTACTCGGATCACAACATAATCGAGGCTCAGGCATGTATGCACGGAGCCCCAGACCGACAAAATGAGATTATTCACAAGGGAGCCTTTACCAAATTCAACTTCAATAACAAGAACATAAAGTGGGACCAAGTAAACCAAGTCCTAAATGATATAAGCTGGGAAGATAGACTAAGCAGCACAGACCCCAACTTATGCCTAGAACAGATGAACTCGATGGCACTCGATGTATGCTCAAGGCTTATTCTTTTAAGAAAAAGGAGGAGTAGATGTAAAATAGAAAGAGACAGGTGCTCCCTTTACAGGCGACGGAAAAGAATAACAGAGTGGCTGAAAGAGGCTAATATATCTGAAATGTGTTGGGAGACACTGGTCAAAGAAATAGCAAACATTGAACTTAAGCTAAAGGAATCTTATAAGAGTCATGAATCACGGGAAGAACTAGAAGCCATAAATGAAATCGAAAGAAACCCAAAGTATTTCTTTTCTTATACCAAATCAAAGTCGAGAACAACATCCAGTATTGGGCCCCTATTTAAACAAGATGGGTCCTACGCAGATGACAGCAGGGAAATGGGTGAGCTACTCGAGTCCCAATATGACTCGGTTTTTAGCATGCCGCTAACCAGACTGAGAGTTGAAGATCAAAATTAATTTTTTTATGAGAGAGCCACAGAATTTGGTTAACACAAGCCTATCTGATGTTATCCTGACGCCAAATGTCTTCGAATGGGCGATAAATGACATGCCCATGCACTTTGCCCCAGGGCCAGACTTGTGGAACTCCGTGTTCATCAAGAACTGCAAGAAGCCCCTATCACGAGCTTTTACCATCGTGTGGAGAGGGAGCATGGACATGGGGGTCGTCCCACAGTTACTAAAAACAACAGACATAGCCCCACTTCACAAAGGGGGCAGTAAAGCAATAGCAAATAACTACAGACCGATAGCACTAACATCCCATATCATAAAAGTCTTTGAAATGGTCCTAAGAAGCAAGATCGCCATCCATCTAGATACCTATCAGTTACACAACCCAGGGCAACATAAGTTTAGAGCAGGTTGCTCCTGTCTGTCCCAACTACTGGATCACTAAAACAAGGTCCTAGATGCACTAGCAGACAAAAAGAATGCAGTTGTAATATATACAGACTTTGCAAAAGCCTTCGACAAGTGTGACCATGGCGTAATAGCGCACAAAATGTGTGCTAAAGGAATAACAGGAAAAGTTGGTAGATAGATCTATAATTTCCTCACTAACAGAACATAAAGAGTAGTAGTCAACAGAATAAAGTCTGAGGCAGCTACAGTGAAAAGCTCTGTTCTACAAGGCACAGTACTCGCTCCCATCTTGTTTCTCATCCTCATATCTGACATGGAGAAGGATGTCGCCACAGCACCGTGTCTTCCTTTGCAGATGACACCCGAATCTGCATGTCAGTGTCTTCCATTGCAGACACTGCAAGGCTCCAGGCGGACATCAACCAAATCTTTCAGTGGGCTGCAGAAAATATGAAGTTCAATGATCAGAAATTTCAATTACTCCAATATGGTAAACATGAGGAAATTAAAACTTCATCAGAATATAAAACAAATTCCGGCCACAAAATAGACCGTAAAACCAACGTCAAAGACCTGGGAGTGATCATGTTGGAGGATCTCACCTTCAAGGACCATAACATTGTATCAATCGCATCTGCTAGAAAAATGACAGGATGGATAATGAGAATCTTCAAAACAAGGGTTGCCAAGCCCATGATGACATTCTTTAGGTCGCTTGTTCTATCTAGGCTGGAATATTGCTGCATACTAACAGCACCTTTCAAGGCAGGTGAAATTGCTGACCTAGAAAATGTACAGAGAACCTTCACTGCATGCATAACGGAGATGAAACACCTCAATTATGGGGAGCACTTGAAGTTCCTGAACCTGTGCTCCCTGGAATGCAGGTGGGAGAGATACATTATTATATAGACCTGGAAAATCCTAGATTGTCTAGTACCGAACTTGCATACGGGGTGTCACTAGCACGTTAAGAGACAATACAATAAGTGTCAGGGGCCCAACACTGTTCAGCTGCCTCGCAGCATACATAAAGGGGATTACCAATAGACCCCTGGCTGTCTTCAAGCAGGCACTGGACAAGGACCTAAAGTCAGTACCTGACCAGCCGGGCTGTGGCTCGTACGTTAGATCGCGTGCAGCCAGCAGTAACAGCCTGGTTTATCAGGCTCTGATCCATCGTGAGGCCTGGTCACAGACTGGGCCGAGGGGGCGTTGATCCACGGAACTCTCCAGGTAAACTCCAGGTAGGCTAGTGATCACCAGGTATCAGATGAGATGGCATTTGTTGGTAATTTCATGGGCACTTTTCTATTGCAGATGTTGCTCCCTGGTATTTCAATATTATTTGTCTTATGACTGGCAAATAAAATTTGCCATATTTTGGTTTGTTGTTGGTCTTCAGCTTGTTCATGTTATAAGCATTCAGCATGGAAATGTCAAGAAAATGGAAAAAAAGTTTTATGTACCACTTATTACTTTCAAGCACTATCATCAAACCCAATCTACATGATACGTTTGTCCACTTAGCGCATATTGAGGTTGTAGTCCATCACAGCTGCAGGTTTTAGAATGGGTTCATTGGTCTCTATTCTGCCTGCCACTGTGTGCCTTTTCATTTCAGTGAACTGATGTCAACAATGTGACATTACGTTTGTCATGCCACTGAAATACCATGATGTCATTGGCAGCAGACGCCTGCACCTCACCTCTGTGAGTGCCTGGGTTGAACCTAGGTATATACTTATGATTTCCATGCACTGTGCCACGTACGTCTGTCATGTTCACTTGCAAGAAATCACTGAGTGAGGGGCTTGTGTACAAGTTATCAGTAAATAATATATGCCCCTTACAAAGATATGGTTCAATCTTTGTTCTAACCACATCACCAGAAATACCCAATGACATCCTGGTACAGTGGACCCCCACCGTTCGGCGGCCATGACTTTCGTGAAATCCGACTTTCGGCAAGTTTTTTTGGCAAAATTTAGCTTCGTGGTTCGTGATTGGACTCGTGATTCGGCGACTTTCTGGTACACATTTGCCCGTCAGCGCACACACAAAGCCAGTCTCCCTCACTATTCACACTCAGTGTGCCATTGTTTACCAGCATGTGATCATCACCCCACGGGTTCATACAACACATTTCATAATAATTCATTGTTTTTGTGCTTGCAAGTGCTAAATAAGCCACCATGGACCCAAAGAAAGCTCCTAGTGCCATCCCTTTGGTAAAGAAGGTGAGAAACAATAGAATCAAGAAAAAACTCACAGCAAAGTACTAAATTAGAAGAGGAAGAGAGAGGGGAGAATGTGCCTTCTGCAGTGATTCAGTGATTTTACAATATGTATGATACTATAGCAGCAGGTATCAATAAAGGCTATAACTCCAGCCAGCGATAAAGTGTAGAATTAACAATGTAGCAAGTAAGTTAAGTGAGTAAGCGATAGAAAAACAGCATGAGAGTAACTCTCCAATGTTATTGGATGTGTACAACACCACTGAACATACACTACCTTGCTATCTTCAACCACCCTAAACCTCTGCCAACATCTCCTTCATCAAACTAATTAAACTAACATCATCTCCAAGGTAAGTGTAAATATAAAAGTGTAAGTATGAAAGTAAATGTTAGTGTAAATATAAAAGGACACCAATGGAAATATGTCACTATTGAATTTTTTGGGTTATCCTGGGTACTTTACACATATGCTGCTATGTATGTATGATTATGTATGTAACTGTATTTGTGTATACCTAAATAAACTTACTTATTTATAAATTAAAATGTAAATATTTCTTATTTATCCTAGGTAGTAGGTTGGTAGACAGCAACCACCCAGGGAGGTACTACCATCCTGCCAAGTGAGTGTAAAACGAAAGCCTGTAATTGTTTTACATGATGGTAGGATTGCTGGTGTCCATTTTTCTGTCTCATAAACATGCAAGATTTCAGGTATGTCTTGCTGCTTCTACTTACACTTGGGTCACACTGCACATGCATGTACAAGCATATATATATATATATACACCCCTCTGGGTTTTCTAATATTTTCTTACTAGTTCTTGTTGTTTATTTTCTCTTACCTCCATGGGGAAGTGGAACAGAATTCTTCCTCCGTAAGCCATGCGTGTTGTAGGAGGCAACTAAAATGCCGGGAGCAAGGGGCTAGTAACCTCTTCTCCTGTATATATTACTAAATGTAAAAGGAGAAACTTTTGTTTTTCCTTTTGGGCCACCCCACCTTGGTGGGATACGGCCGGTGTGTTGAAAGAAAGAAAGATTTCTTATTTATAAATTAAAATGTAAATATTTCTTATTTATAGATTACATGCATTGTTTAAGTGTGATGGTGGTGGTGGCCAAAGCCTCCACCGCCACCAACACGGCTTCTCTCAGTGGCGGCTCTTAAACCCAATAACAACACTTACACCATTTACTCCTCTCATACATTATGACATATTTTATTCATTCTAGACTATATATCATGTTTCTATGTTATTAATATTGTTTATAATGTCATATTAGATGAATTGTGATAGATAACTAAGCCTTAGAGATATTAGCATCATATTGAAGCATAATAAACTTGCCTTCCTCTTGCCTCCTACCTACCTCCTACACCAACAAGAATCATTAAAGGTTAAGTGTGATGTTAAATGTTCATTTATCCATTTTATTAGTCATTGTTTTCTGTATATAAATCTATATTTAATCTTTAAAAAAAAATTTTTGTTAATGCTTTTGGCTGTCTGAAACGGATTAATTGGGTTTCCATTGTTTCTTATGGGGAAAATAGATTCGCCAATCGTGAATTTCGCCAGTCGGCAGACTCTCTGGAACGGATTAATCATGAAACTCGGGGTTCCACTGTATTTCTCAATGTATTACGGCCGACTTGTTGAAAAAAAAAAAAATAAGTACTTACAATTTTGATTTGCTAAGTACAAAGATAGTCACTATCATGCCGAGGCATTTTTTGGCAAACTAAACCTAATTTATTTATTTATTTATTTATTTATTAACAATTTGAGCATACATACAGGGTACAAAAAAAATACAGATAAGAGCAGCATGCCAAAGCCACTTATACTATGCATAGCATTTCGGGCTGGCTTAAAATTAACTAAGCAATGATGAAATCAGTGATAATACATTATTGTAAACAGATAACTATAAAGCACAAATGAGTATTACAAAGACAGGTCATATGGTTGCATGCATTGTTGACATTCAGTCGTATGGAGTATTTGTTAGGTATGTTTTTAAAAAATAATAAAGTTAATTGGTTTTGGGTTTTAACATTTATGTTTTATAATTGTGAAAATTTTTAAAGATATACAATTTATAAGGTTCAGTTTTTTCAGTATTTTTTGGGTTTTTTGGGTGAGTAGTGATCTTTGAAAGAGATTTAATTTATAAACAGTAGTGTTTCTTTTATATTTACAGGAAAGAATTCCAGTTTTTAGGGTTTTTTAGTGCATTGAGTTTTTGCATAGTGTAGATGGACACAGGAACTCAAAGAGTGACGTGCCTTGTTTATGGTCATGTGTTCTGTTGAGTTTGGAGGAGATTTTTGGGGGGAGGGTTAATATCAAGTTAAGTGTTCATGTATGTAATGGGTGCTAAAAGTAGGATGTTTTGTATGGTGATAGGTTTATGATGAATATTGGGGAGTGTGCTGCCTGTATGGAATTTGTTATCATTCTAACTGCAGCCTTTTTTGGGTTAATTAGTGGCTGAGATGGTTAATTGTTGTTGAGCCCCATGAAAAATTCCATAGGTGGATAGGGTAAATAAGAGGTTATGGGCCGGAGGGCGACTGGGGGAACATAGTCCGTTCTTCGATAGTATGCCTACGTTTTGGAAATTTTCTTAGAAATTTGTTGTATATGTTATAAATTGAGTCTATTATCAAGGTGGTTTCCTAGAATTTTCCCCCGTTAGCTTTGTGATAGGTGATCCTTTTTCATTATGTTAAGAGGGACATCTGTGCTCGTTACCAAACTGAATGAAGTAGGTTTTTTTCATGTTTAGTTTAAGTTTTTTAGTCCTCATAGGTAGAAATTTTTTTGTAATTCGGTATTTACAGTATTGGCTACGTGACTGGGCCGGGGGAGAGAAGACGTATGTAGTGCACGCAAATATGTGGGTTGAGTAATTGCGAAGCATTTGGAAGGGCATTTATGTATAGGAAAAGAGAAGAGGGCCAAGGACACTTCCCTGGGGACACCAACTGTAATTGGTTGTGCAGAAGAGTTTGCCCCATTTGTGTACACATATTGGCTTCTGTTGCTGAGGTATGACTTGAGGTAGTTGAGGGAGTGCCCTCTTATACCATAGTGTGACAATTTTACGTGGAGCAAGTCATGGTCAACTGTATCAAAAGCTTTACGTAAGTCAATGAAGATCCCCAGTGGGACTTCTTTTTTCTCTATTGCAGTGTATATATGTTCTAGCATGTGTATAATAGCATCATTAGTATTTTTATTAGTCCTGAATCCAAATTGGCAGGGGTTGAGTATGTTTTGGGAGATAAGGTAGGAGTAGATTCGTTTAATGAATTAATTTTCGAAGATTTTTGAGAGAGGGTGTAAGTTGATAATTGGCCTATAGTTATTCAACTCTGTTTGGTCTCCTCCTTTGTGGATCGGGTGACCCTGCTATTTTGAGTACTGTAGGGAAGGTGGAGGATTCTATGGATTTGTTAAAGAGTGTTGCAATGATTGGTGATAGCACTTGTGACAGTTTTTTGTATATAAAGGTGGTAAGGTATTTAAATCTCCTGCCTTGTTTTTTAGTGTGTTGATAATAAGGGAGACTTCGTATGGGTTAATCGGAGCTAGGAACAGTGTGTTCGGGTAGTTGCCGGTGAGGTAGTCATTTGGTGGGGTATCTGAGCTTGGGATTTTATTGGCAAGGTTTTGTCCTATAGTGGAGAAGAAATCATTGAGTCTGTTTGCTGTTTCTGTTGGTGGGAGTTGGGGTTCATCTGATTTTGCTAATTTTATTTCGCTATTTCGTGATATCTTTTTTGTTCCCAGAATTCTGATAGGGTTTTCCAGGTCTTTTTTTATATCACCTCGTAAGTTGGATAATCTGTTCTCATAATACAATTTTTTTGCCCTTATCAGGCTGGTTAGGATTGACGAGTAACGTTTTGTTTGGTCTCTGGTTATGTGACCCATTCTGTACTGTTTTTCATATTGGTGTTTTGTATTTATGGATTTGAGAATGCTGGGTGTTAGCCAGGGACTGTTCAGTCTCTTAGCTGTCATCTTTTTAGTTTTTTTAGGGCAGTGCTTGTTATAGAGGTATTGGGTCTTTTTTAGAAATTATTAATACATTCGTCAATATCTGTATAGATTTCTAGCTCAGTGTGCCAATCATTGTTTGCTACTGCTGTTGTGAAGTTATTAATGGCTGCCTCATTGTGAAGTCTGAAGGTGACTTTAGTAGTGTCTTGGGGTAGTTTACCAAGAGTTATGAGGAAAGTAGGGTAGTGGTCTGTGGTATTAATCTGTAATTATGCCTGATTTTAAAGGGGATATGGTGTTGGTCCAGATGTGGTCAAGTAGGGAAACACTAGTCTCTGTAACTCTTGTAGGTTTTGTTACTGTTGGTAGTAACATACAGTTACTCATTTTGTTTGTGAATTCAGTAACGTGTGGGTCCTGGTCTTGCAGGAGATTTATATTGAAGTCACCTGAGAGTAGTAAGTGATCTTTGTTCATGCGTGCATCAGTTATCATACTTCCTAGGTTTTGACTAAATTGGCTAATGTTTGACTGTGGAACTCTGTAGATGTTTATCAATGTGAGAGGTTTTTGTAGGTATTTGGATTTGAATTTAGCTATTATATATTCCCCATGTTCATCCCTTGTGCAAGTATTATACTAAATAGTAACTAATTAAAACTAGATAAGATAATAGTACATGGTAATTATTACTTAAAACTAAACATAGAATAGTGGTTAGCTGTTTTACAATCTTGTTTGGACTTAATAAATGTTATGTATACTTAATACAAAATCTAATTTACAAGGAATGGTGCAGGTGGTAATATTTTATGGAATGGCAGAATTAAAAACTAGGAGGTCACATTATAAAACTTGCCAGTAGATGTTTGGTTGATTTGGTTAATATTAGTTATATCCAAAAACCAGACCACTTTTGCAATCACGCAGTACAATAACTTTATTCCAAAGTGTTTCCTCTTGCTAGGTATATACTGCTTGAACAACAGTCTGCCTTTGAACAAAATGAAAGACTCGTCAATAACAAGCTTCCTGAAGGGATGAAAATACATAAAGCACCTTTGTTTGAGGTACATGAACATATTCCTGATCTTACATAACCTGTCATTTCTGTCAGGCCTTGCTTTATCTGAGAAGTGTAGTATAGGTAACAGTAGCAAAAATCAGTTCACTGATTTTTTTTTTTTTCAACAAGTCGGCCGTCTCCCACCGAGGCAGGATGACCCAAAAAAGAAAGAAAATTCCCAAAAAGAAAATGCTTTCATCATCATTCAACACTTTCACCACACTCACACATTATCACTGTTTTTGCAGAGGTGCTCAGAATACAACAGTTTAGAAGCATACATGTATATGTATACGTATAAAGATACACAACATATCCCTCCAAACTGCCAATATCCCAAACCCCTCCTTTAAAGTGCAGGCATTGTACTTCCCATTTCCAGGACTCAAGTCCAACTATATGAAAATAACCAGTTTCCCTGAATCCCTTCACTAAATATTACCCTGCTCACACTCCAACAGATCGTCAGGTCCCAAGTGTCATTCGTCTCCATTCACTCCTATCTAACACGCTCACGCACGCTTGCTGGAAGTCCAAGCCCCTCGCCCGCAAAACCTCCTTTACCCCCTCTCTCCAACCCTTTCGAGGACGACCCCTACCCCTCCTTCCTTCCCCTATAGATTTATATGCTTTCCATGTCATTCTACTTTGATCCATTCTCTCTAAATGACCAAACCACCTCAACAACCCCTCTTCTGCCCTCTGACTAATGCTTTTATTAACTCCACACCTTCTCCTAATTTCCACTGATATATCACTAAAACCTGGGGTTGAACTCGGGCGTTCCGTCGACCAGTATGTGGTGACAGTGTGCTTATACACATGTGGCATAAGTATTATTGTGGCAAAGAACAGGTACATCTCTGCCACAGTTGTGTCCTTCCACTGGTGTAGCTGTGACCTTGGTGAAAGAATTGTATTTGCCATGGTGTACTCATAGTATGTGTTGCTTTCCCTGATTATAATTTCCATCAGGGGTTCATCGAAGAATAAATGAAAGCATTGTAGTTCAGTGACATTGTTCCCAAGTGTACATGATGGCCGTATTTCACTTTGTTTTTCATCAAAGTCATGGGGATTGGAAACAAAATTGGCACCTTGCTGCCAATCCCAGGTGTGATCTGCTGGTGAGTACTGGATATTGAAAGGTGGTTGTGGTTGTGGGAGTGTGGGGGTGGTTGAGGCTGGTTGTGGCTGTGCTGAGTTAGCAGCGTGACCCGCTGCTGGTGCCACATGACTCGTGCCACCGCAAACACCACCACCTGCTGCCCCATGCACATTATGCATTCCCATTGTAACAATATCATCGTCATCTTCACTCTCAGGTCGTGGTGTAGGGCCACGGGATGTACTCCAAGATTTACTCCTTTTCTGTGGAATGGCATATGGCACACTACCAGAACGCATGCTGTGTCATACATACTGCTGCTTCACTGGAGAATATTCCCACTCACTATTGCAACTCGAGCTGCTTTCAATAACTTGGAAATCACTACCACTTTCACCGCTCACATCCGAGTCCTGTACACAGGGAAATAGTTTCCCTTTTCGCCCTGGTACAGGAGAACGTGAATGAGATGACCCAGCACCAGAGGTGGAAAGTTGTGGGCCATCTATGTTTTCATCGCTAATTACGTTATCTTGGGCACTGGTTTCGGTCACACCCTTCTGAAAACCATGGAATTCACTTTCACTGGCACTTCCATCAATGTTAAAACTACCACTTGGGAACAGAAGACCTCCAATTCTGCGAGGATTTAGGTACAGTGGACCCCCGGTTAACGATATTTTTTCACTCCAGAAGTATGTTCAGGTGCCAGTACTGACCGAATTTGTTCCCATAAGGAATATTGTGAAGTAGATTAGTCCATTTCAGACCCCCAAACATACACGTACAAACGCACTTACATAAATACACTTACATAATTGGTTGCATTCAGAGGTGATCGTTATGCGGGGGTCCACTGTACTTCTTTCTGCAAGGCATCATGAACAAGGACTACTATGATGGCGTTCCCACAATGCACCACTGAGTTACTGATTTTTTCATAGTGCACGCACCCATCACGCAGACCTATTCTCTCGCATGCAGGCCTACCAGTTTTCTTCCGCTTGATTTGAAGCCACTAGAATTTATTTTTTTTTTTTTATCACACCGGCCGATTCCCACCAAGGCAGGGTGGCCCGAAAAAGAAAAACTTTCACCATCATTCACTCCATCACTGTCTTGCCAGAAGGGTGCTTTACACTACAGTTTTTAAACTGCAACATTAACACCCCTCCTTCAGAGTGCAGGCACTGTACTTCCCATCTCCAGGACTCAAGTCCGGCCTGCCGGTTTCCCTGAATCCCTTCATAAATGTTACTTTGCTCACACTCCAACAGCACTCAAGTATTAAAAACCATTTGTCTCCATTCACTCCTAAACAAACACGCTCACGCATGCCTGCTGGAAGTCCAAGCCCCTCGCACACAAAACCTCCTTTACCCCCTCCCTCCAACCCTTCCTAGGCCGACCCCTACCCCGCCTTCCTTCCACTACAGACTGATACACTCTTGAAGTCAATCTGTTTTGCTCCATTCTCTCTACATGTCCGAACCACCTCAACAACCCTTCCTCAGCCCTCGGACAACAGTTTTGGTAATCCCCCACCTCCCTAACTTCCAAACTACAATTCTCTGCATTATATTCCACAAACCACACATTGCCCTCAGACATGACATCTCCACTGCCCTCCAGCCTTCTCCTCGCTGCAACATTCATCACCCACGCTTCACACCCATAATAAGACGTTTTGGGAAAACTTTTACTCTCATACATTCCCCTCTTTGGGCCCCCAAGGACAAGTTCTTTGTCTCCACAGACTCCAAGTGCACCACTCCATCTTTTTCCCTCATCAATTCATGATTCACCTCATCTTTCATAGACCCATCCGCTGAACGTCCACTCCCAAATATCTGAATAAAGTTCACCTCCTCCCATACTCTCTCCCTCCAACCTGATATTCAATCTTTCATCACCTAATCTTTTTGTTATCCTCATAACCCTTTCTCTTTCCTGTATTCAAACCCTTTTAAATTTTCTTCTTTTGCACACCCTAACCAAATTCATCCACCAATCTCTGCAACTTCTCTTCAAACTCCCAAGACACAGTGTCATCAGCAAAAAGCAGCTGTGACAACTCCCACTTTGTGTGTGATTCTTTATCTTTTAACTCCACGCCTCTTGCCAAGACCCTCGCATTTACTTCTCTTACAACCCCATCATAAATATATTAAACAACCACGGGGACATCACACATCCTTGTCTAAGGCCTACTTTTAAATGGGAAAAAATTTCCCTCTTTCCTACATACTCTAACTTGAGCCTCACTATCCTCGTAAAAACTCTTCACTGCTTCAGTAACCTACCTCCTACACCATACCTTGCAACATCTGCCCCATTGCCCCCCTATCCACCCTGTCATAACGCCTTTTCCAAATCCAAAAAATGCCACAAAGACCTCTTAGCCTTATCTAAATACTGTTCACTTATATGTTTCACTGTAACACCTGGTCCACCACACCCCCTACCTTTCCAAAAGCCTCCTTTTTTCACTGCTATCCTATTCTCCGTCTTACTCTTATTCTTTCAATTATAACTCAAACCAAACATTTTACCAGTACACTAAACAGACTTATCCCCCTATAATTTTTGCACTCTTTTTTTATCCCCTTTGCCTTTATACAAAGGAACTATGCATGCTCTCTGCCAATCCCTAGGTACCTTACCCTCTCCATACATTTATTAAATAATTGCACCAACCACTCCAAAACTATATCCCCACCTGCTTTTTAACATTTCTATCTTTATCCCATCAATCCCGGTTGCCTTACCCCCTTTCATTTTACCTACTGCCTCACGAATTTCCCCCCACACCACAACTGGCTCTTCTCACTCCTACAAGATTTTATTCCTCCTTGCCCTAAACCCGAAATCACAGCTTCCCTATCTTCATCAACATTTAAACAATTCCTCAAAATATTCCTTCCATCTTCCCCAATACCTCTAACTCTCCATTTTTAAAAACTCTCCCTCTCCTATTTTTAACTGACAAATCCATTTGTTCTCTAGGCTTTCTTAACTTGTTAATCTCACTCCAAAAAACTTTTTCCCTTTTTTTCAACAAAATTTGTTGATAACATCTCACCCACTTTTCTCATTTGCTCTCTTTTTACATTGCTTCACCACTCTCTTAACTTCTCTCTTTTTCTCCATATACTCTTCCCTCCTTGCATCACTTCTACTTTGTAAAAACTTCTCCATATGCAACTTTTTCTCCCTTACTACTCTCATTACATCATCATTCCACCAATCGCTCCTCTTCCCTCCTGCACCCACTTTCCTGTAACCACAAACTTCTGCTGAAACACCTAACACTACATTTTTAAAAACCCACCCCAAAACCTCTTCGACCCCATTGCCTATGCTCTCATTAGCCCATCCTATCCTCCAATGCTGTTTATATCTTACCCTAACTGCCTCCTCTTTAGTTTATAAACCTTCACCTCTCTCTTCCCCCGATGCTTCTATTCTCCTTGATCCCATCTACCTTTTACTCTCAGTGTAGCTACAACTAGAAAGTGATCTGATATATCTGTGGCCCCTCTATAAAAATGTACATCCTGAAAGTCTACTCAACAGTCTTTTATCTACCAATACATAATCCAACAAACTACTGTCATTTCGCCCTACATCATATCGTGTATACTTATTTATCCTCTTTTTTTAAAAAATGTATTACCTATAAATAAACCCCTTTCTATACAAAGTTCAATCAAAGGGCTCCCATTATCATTTACACCTGGCACCCCAAACTTACCTACCACACCCTCTCTAAAAGTTTCTCCTACTTTAGCATTTAAGTCCCCTACCACAATTACTCTCTCACTTGGTTCAAAGGCTCCTATACATTCACTTAACATCTCCCAAAATCTCTCTCTCTCCTCTGCATTCCTCTCTTCTCCAGGTGCATACACGACTTATTATGACCCACTTCTCGCATCCAACCTTTACTTTAATCCACATAATTCTTGAATTTACACATTCATATTCTCTTTTCTCCTTCCATAACTGATCATTTAACATTACTGCTACCCCTTCCTTTGCTCTAACTCTCTCAGATACTCCAGATTTAATCCCATTTATTTCCCCCCACTGAAACTCTCCTACCCCCTTCAGCTTTGTTTCGCTTAGGGCCAGGACATCCAACTTCTTTTCATTCATAACATCAGCAATCATCTGTTTCTTGTCATCCGCAGAAGTATGTTCAGGTGCCAGTACTGACCGAATTTGTTCCCATAAGGAATATTGTGAAGTAGATTAGTCCATTTCAGACCCCCAAACATACACGTACAAACGCACTTACATAAATACACTTACATAATTGGTTGCATTCAGAGGTGATCGTTATGCGGGGGTCCACTGTACTTCTTTCTGCAAGGCATCAT
Source organism: Cherax quadricarinatus (assembly GCF_026875155.1). Lineage (NCBI taxonomy): Eukaryota > Metazoa > Arthropoda > Malacostraca > Decapoda > Parastacidae > Cherax > Cherax quadricarinatus. The sequence continues at coordinate 63,362,696 of NC_069400.1, read as the reverse complement.
GAACAAGGACTACTATGATGGCGTTCCCACAATGCACCACTGAGTTACTGATTTTTTCATAGTGCACGCACCCATCACGCAGACCTATTCTCTCGCATGCAGGCCTACCAGTTTTCTTCCGCTTGATTTGAAGCCACTAGAATTTACATGTATTAATACTTCGGAAACATTGGCTCGTAAGACGTATATATATTGCCGAAACGGTCAAAGGGTTAATATTGTTTTTTAATATTATTATTATTATTGTTCTGTCTCTGTGCCATTGTTCGATGAAAGCTTAGACAGTACTGTACAGTATCAGTAATGTACGGTTCTTAATAATAAAGCATATTTTAATAAATACTGTTATAAAAAAACTTATTACCTTTTAATTGGTACAAAAGTGCTTAAGGTGATGGATGAGAGGAAGATTGGAGGTTGTGTGGGACTACTGGGGGAGAGGGCCATCAACCTCATACACATCTCCATCAAATGCTTTGTCAGTGAGTGTTTCGTAAGCCTGGGTTTCTTCAACATCTGAAGAGGCTTTTAAAGTAGAAGACACTGGTCTGAAGAATGTGCCTTAAGAAAGTTTGCACGTTTTTCTCTTCTCGTTGTATATAAAACGGTAGCATGAGATAGAATTGTTAACACCAGTTGAAACCTTTGAGAATCTCTCGATATCGGGGTCCTGAAACTCAAACATACGGAGACCTCTCTCTAAAAGAGAAAATGCCTCGGCCATCATTTTTGTCTGTTTGTATATCCGAATGTTCATAGCTCGAGTGTTTGTTTGTAAGTAAGGTAGTGTCTGTATGTTATAATAGATAGAATAGAGGAAATCAGCTGTAATATACATTACGTGTATTTAGGTATGCATACTGGTCAGAGAGCCTGTTGCAAGTCAAAGTTGTCGGTAAACGAGTACGTCGCTAAGTGAGGAGAGGCTTTATTTCTAATTCATTTTCTTTATGTGATTGGAGGTTCACAAATAATATTTGTTAATCTATCAGCAGTAAGCTTTTTTTTTTTTTTTGGTGGAGACTGTAAGAAGCAAACATTTATATAAAAGAAGAAACAAATAATTTTCATTAAAGGATTTGGCCATTTCTTATTATAAAGTTGTTTTGTCGTATTTACAGGTAATGGTCTTTGTTCACGCCCGTAATGGCACATTACGTACTGCAGAAAATTTAATAAAGTTGGCTCAAGAGATGGGCAAAACCCAAAGTTTTCTTCCAGTCGAAGGTCCGGATGTTACCAGAGCTCGTAAAGATCTAGGTCGCTCGCGAAACAAAAAATTGGCTGAATTATTTGAATCTGGATTTGGAGTGCACCATGCTGGCCTTCTGAGATCTGACAGGTATTGCTGCTAGTTTATCAGTTAATTTCTTAATTTTTTTTAATACCCTGCCTTTTTTCATGGGATAAAAAATGTTATTCCCCATATGCATATAGTAGTCTGAATTGGAGTAATTTTATTTGTAGATGGGAGTATAGTACAGTAGGTCCTCAATTTACAATGTTCCTCACTTATAACATTGGTACTTTTCAATTAATTAATTACTACAAACTGAGATCTGCAGTTGGAGTCACTGCAAATGCAATACTCTAAGCAATTTTTTTTTTTTTTTTTTTTTTTTTTTTTTTTTTTTTTACAAAAGACATTCATGCTTTCTGCACATATATTTTATGCACATATAGTGAGCTCTCACTTGTTTGGTGGAGATTGGTCAGTAACTATTGATCTAACATTTAAGATTTCCTTAAGGCTGAATCACAAATATTTTTGTGTATTTTTATTTTTTTAACAGATGCTTTCATACTTTGTACATACTAATTTTGTGCATGTTTAGAGTTCACATTTGTTTGACAAAAGATTTTTTATTTATGTAAAAGTAAAGAGTTTATATTTGTTGGGTAGAAGTTGGTTAACAACTGTATATTGAATGATTACAGTGTTGTGTAGTAACAATTACCACTGCTGGCCCTGTACTAGACATATCTACTGGGCGAAGCATAAGACAGCAAGAACTTGAACCATAGATTCACAGTTTCCTCACCATCACCTTTCTATATTATATACCCAGACACATTACCCTTCACCATAACAGTGAGCAAGTAGGGCACATATTTTGAGTATTGTCTTAGATGTTATGCAAGAGAGAATGAAAGTGAATGAGAGAGGAGACAGTGCAGCTGCTGCCTGACCCTACACATTGATCAACTCATTCCTCTTGCACCACACATCCAAAACAGTAAGGTGATGGTGAGTATATATGAAGAGTCTTGGGTGTGTGTGTGTGTGTGTGTGTGTGTATTCGCTTATTTGTGGTTGCAGGGGTCAAGTCACAATTCCTGGCCCTGCCTCTTCACTGGTCACAACTAAATCCACTCCTTGCTCGTACCTCTTCTTAAAGCTATGTATGGATCTTGCCTCCACTACATCACTCTACAGATTATTCCACTTTCTGACAACTCTGTGACTAAAGAAATACTTCCTAACATCCTTGTGACTCATCTAAGTTTTCAACTGTGACCCCTTGTTGCTGTGTTCCATTTCTGAAATATTCTCTCCCTATCATCTGTCAATTCCTCTCAGTATTTTATATGTCGTTATCATGTCCCCCTTATCGCTCCTGTCCTCCAGTGTCATCAGGTTAATTTTCCCTTAGCCTTTTCTTGTAGGACATACCCCCTTAGGTGTGGGACTAATCTTATTGCAAACCTTTGCACTTTCTCTAATTTCCTAACGTGCTTGACAAGGTGTGGGTTCCATGCTGGTGCTGCATACTCCAATAGGAGCCTGACATACACGGTGTACAGTGTCTTGAATGACTCCTTACTCAGGTGTCAAAATGCTATTCTTAGGTTTGCCAGGCACTCATATGCTGCAGCAATTATTTGGTTGATGTATACCTGAGATGTGCTCTGTTTGATACTCAGCCCAAGATCCTTTTCCTTGAGTGAGGTTTGCAGGCTTAGGCCTACTAACCATACCATGAGCGGGGATAGAACCCGCTATCAGAGTCTCAGAACTCCAGACCGTCGCGTTTGCCACTGGACCAGCTAGCCACAATGAGATTCATCCAACTAGGTATATTTCTACACCATAGGAAGGTTAGCATAGGCACTACTGTGACCACAAATGCAAGTTTTTACAGATGAATCTCCAGCTAGCATGGCCGTGATGAACTCTAGCTCAAGTCCCCTCAAAGCCGTTAACATGACTCACGGAATTGTAATGACACGATTGCAAACAAACCATACCACAGGTGGGGATAGAACCCGCGATCAGAGAGTCTCAAAACTCCAGACCGTCGCGTTAGCCACTGGACCAGCTAGCCACAATAAGATTCATCCAACTAGGTATATTTCTACACCATAGGAAGGTTAGCATAGGCACCACTGTGACCACAAATGCAAGTTTTTACAGACGAATCTCCAGCTAGCGTGGCCATGACGAACTCTAGCTCAAGTCCCCTCAAAGCCGTTATGGGGCCTGTCATGCAATTAATTGTTGCTTTTTTATTTATCGTCAGATTTCCTTCAGTTTTTGTGCACAAGACAAAGTGTTTTCACTCTCTCCTGAAAATATTTATCAAAAATATACCTCAAACAACAACTGAGAAAAGACTGAAAAAGGACTAATTTACAGAAAATGCCCTTTGGCAGGAAGGTGACCCTATATGGGACGATGTAAGGTTGTTTGGACACTTGGTGCTGAGAGAACAATGCTCATACTAATTTTCCTCGAGGCCTTTCGTCTAAATAACTTATCTTTATTTCACAAAAAAATAAAGTTTGTTAGTTCTTGGAATGTTGAAAAAAATCTGCCCTTTACTCCCATATAACTCCCTAAGTATTTGGAATATTTCCAAAATTCCCTCGACATTAATTAGAGAAATCATAATTATTTTACCATTTCTGTGAATATTATTCCACTTAATTAAGTAATAAAGGTGTACCTTAGCGAAGTAAGTGAATAAGTTACTTCCGAGATATTGGCCTGGAGTGCCGGCCGGCCCACCATCCCCCCCCAAAAAAATCGCTAAAATCGCGTTTGTTTCGGTGTATTTCTTAATAAACTGATGTTCTAGTGCAGTTATCCTCTTCAAAACACTGTTTTCTCTTACTCAAAGACCAAAGAATACGACGTGGAGACGACATGGAGAGCAGTAACTCATTTATATAGAAATATTCCCGATGGTCTATCGCCATATTATGGCATATTTTATTCAGTCTAGAGTATATAACATGTTTGTATGTTATTTATAGTGTTTATTATATCATATTAGATCAATTCTGATAGATAAATAAGTCGTAGAGTTGATATATAAGCTGATATAAGCGTAATATTGAAGTGATTTCTCCTGGCTCTCTGGATCGGGAATACTGCCGAGTGGTCCCAGATGGTGCCTGATTGGCTGGCACTCTATGGATAAGCTCCGCCTACTCTTATATGATACCAGATAGTCAAATATTATATTAGAAAGAATAATGCAAGAAAAAGCGATAGAAAACAAGGAAAAAATTCCAAAAATATATGAGCTGTGAGCAGACGCACTACCCATATCGCCGTCACCATACCTGATATAAATGACTATAATTTCTTGTAGAAACGTCGTAGAACATTGATTCTTGTACCATTGTGTTGCCAAAGAGTTAAGCTATTTTTCGGTATAAATAACTCAATTTCCATAATTTTTCGATTTTTTGTTGAGCGTGTGCGGAAAATTTCCGAACAGCCCCCTAACATGACTCATGAAATCGTAATGACATGTTTGCAAACAAACCATACCACGGGCGGGGATAGAACCCGCGATCAGAGAGTCTCAAAACTCCAGACCGTCGCGTTAGCCACTGGACCAGCTAGCCACAATAAGATTTGTCCAACTAGGTATATGTATTTCTACACCATAGGAAGGTTAGCATAGGCACCACTGTGACCAGAAATGCAAGTTTTTACAGATGAATCTCCAGCTAGCGTGGCCATGATGAACTCTAGCTCAAGTCCCCTCAAAGCCGTTAACATGACTCACAAAATCGTAATGACACAATTGCAAACAAACCATACCACGGGCGGGGATAGAACCCACGATCAGAGAGTCTCAAAACTCCAGATCGTCACGTTAGCCACTGGACCAGCTAGAGTTCGTCATGGCCACACTAGCTGGAGATATGTTTGTAAAAACTTGCTCTGCCACGTCTGAAGGATGACCAGGAGCATTGTCTAATACCAGGAGGCACTTAAGGTTCAATTTATTTTCCAGGAGGTAATTTTTCACAGTGGGGGGCAAATGCATGGTGTAACCAGTCATAGAAAAAGTCCCTAGTGACCCATGCTTTACCGTTTGCCCTCCACAGCACACACAAATTAGCCTTGAGGACATTGTGTTTCCTGAACACTGGGAGTTTCAGAGTGATACACCAATAAAGGCTTCACTTTGCAATCACCACTAGCATTAGCACACATGAGAAGAGTAAGCCTGTCTTTCATAGGCTTATGTCCTGAGAGTGCCTTTTCCTCCTGAGTAATGTAGGTCCTGCTTGGCATTTTCTTCCAAAACAGGCCTGTTTCGTCACAATTAAACACTAGTTCAGGTTTCAGTCCTTCATTGTCTATGTACTCCTTGAATTCCTGCACATTTTTCAGCCGCTTTGTGGTCCGAACTGGCAGCCTCACCATGCCTTATCCCACTATGTATGCCACTAGGATTCTTAAATCTCTCAAACCAACCTTTGCTGGCCTTAAATTCACTCACATCACCACTAGTTGCAGGTTTTTTTTTAATTAAATCGTCATGCAATTTCCTAGCCTTTTCACAGATGACTGCTTGAGAGATGCTATCTCCTGCTATCTGTTTTTCATTTATCCACACCAATAACAGTCTCTCAACATCTTCTATCACTTGCGATCTCTGTTTCGAAAACATAGTTGCACCTTTGGCAAGAACAGCTTCCTTGATTGCCATTTTCTTGGCCACAATAGTAGCGATGGTTGATTGGGGTTTTGTGTACAACCTGGCCAGCTCGGAGACACGCACTCCACTTACATCCTTAGCAATGATCTCTTTCTTCATATCCATAGTAATTCTCACCCTTTTTGCTGTAGGGTTGGCACTAGAAGCTTTCTTGGGGCCCATGGTGACTTATTTTGCAGGTGCAATCACTAAAAAGGCTGTGATAATATGAAATGTTCCAATTGTATGTTTGGATGGGACCACGGTGGCTGGCTGGCTTGTAAACACTGGCACCCCACGGGATAAGTGAGGCGCACTCAGACCACATGTGGACGCGTCTCGAACGGAACGAATCACGTTTGTCGAGTTTTTTAGCGCTAGTCGAGGCAAAATTTTTGGGTTAAAATGTATCGCTAGTCGGAATTAACGTTATACGATGCCATCGTTGATCGAGGGTCCACTGTATATTGTCAAGATTGCTAACTTCGCGTGAGCGTAATTCCGTAAGTTTTCGATCAAATTTCATACTTTTGGTGTCATTACCATCGGGAAAAGATTCTCTATCATTTCATAAGTTTTATTTTTCTTTTTTTCAAAAAAATTTTCGACACCGGGATACACTTCTCGATTTTGGATTCTGACATTCAAAGGGTTAACTGTGGCAAGTAGGCAAAAAGCCTTCCTGATGGTGTGCCAAGATTTTTGAAAAAAAAAAAAAAAATCAGACGAGTGCATTTTTGTTAACCAAACAAGACTAAAATGAGTGGAATATGATGAAAACTTATGATTTTAGGGTGTGTTGAAGTTGGTGAAAAAATGATCAGTTATTGGCAACACTGGCATAAAAGCCAAGATATGATTTTGTTTTTTGTTTTTAATTGCTTTTAATGGTTAACACTATGTACACCAGTTTCTTATGATATTAGATGTGTTTAACCCTTTGAGGATTTCGGCCATACTAGTACGGCTTACGACCCAGGGTTTTTGACGTACTAGTATGCCTAAATTCTAGCGCCCTCAAATCTAGTGGGAAAGAATGGGTCTATGTGGTCAGTGCACAGTATAAAAAAAATCCTGCAGCACACAGTGCATAATGAGAAAAAAAAACTTTGACCGTTTTTTTGGAATAAAACAGCGGCTTTGCACTGTATTTTCGTATGGTATTTATTGTTGTATTATAGTTTTCTTGGTCTCATTTTATAGAATGGAAGACATATTACAGAAATTGAGATGATTTTGACTGGTTTTACAATGAAAAGTACCTTCAAATTGAGCTAAAAGTAGCAGAAATGTTCGATTTTTACCAAAGTTCAAAAGTAAACAAATCATGCCAAGCGTTCAATACACGTCAACTGGTGAGTCTAATATTCTTTTGCAAGTGAGCCAATATTATTTATACCATTTTTTACACTAATGCAGTAGTCTGCATAACAGTAAATCTTCTATTTTTTGTGAGAATAAAAATTCAAAGTGGAAAGCAAAAGAATGTAAGAGGGGCCTTGAGACGTGACTAATGAACAAAGGAAATGTCATTTGAGTGCCAGGAATGTCTTTCTTGTTTATTCTGGACCCTATTCGGAAATTGGCATCTTTTGAAATTTGTGTGAAATTGGCAAAATTGCTAAATTCTGACCACTGTATTGGATAGTTGAAGTTGGTAAATGGGTGGTTTCTTGCACTCGTTCGATAGAAAAAAATGAAGTTCTAGCGAGATATTCATGTTTTTTGTCGACTAGTGCAGTGGAATTGGCCGAAAATGGGGCTCAAATTGGGCAAAATCACCGATGCGTAAACATCGCCGAGACCGCTAACTTCACGAGAGCATAATTCTGTAAATTTTCCATCAAATTTCATAATTTTGGTGTCATTATGATCGGGAAAAGATTATCTTTTCATAAGTATTTTTTTTTTTTTTTTTTTAAATTTGGCCGACCCTGAGAACGAGTCTCGGAGAGGGCCTGTCGACCCTCAAAGGGTTAAGGTGTTTTAGCACCTCAAACATGGGGAAATGCTTGCCCAACATTGCTTCACTTGGAATGTACTGTATAATTGGTTTCTGTTATTTTTTTACTATTTTGTGTTCTTATTCTATGTATAAGGAATACTTATAATATGACAGTTATTTTAGAGTATAATATTGGTCTATCACTAATCCAGCAGTTGGTAATCCAATTCCATCAGTAATCCAGCATTAATTTCGGCTAGCATAATTTCAAATTTCCGGGGTCGCCACACCAACCTGCTGCTACTGTTTGGTGGTGCTGCATGAGTCATTCCAATTTCTTTTTCTCCATTTATTGTTATAACCTGCTCACTTTTAGCCCTTTTACTCATGGTTCCAATGAGTAAAAGAAATGCACATACACCATACATTGTCTACAAAAGATAAGGTGGCTTTGAAGCCACTGTTGGTTGCCATGAGCTCAGCTCACTCAGATAAGCTGTGACCAGTAAATTTGGGGCTACATGTGAGAGAATAGGTCTGTGTGGTAAGCGTGCACTATATAAAAAAAAATCCTGCAGCAAGCAGTGCATAATGAGAAAAAAAATTGACTGTAAAAGAGCGACTTTGTAGTGTATTTTCGTATGTTTTTATGGTATTCTAATTTTTTTGGACTCGGTTGATAGATTGGAAGATATGATATAAAAATAGATATGATTTTAATTGGTTTCAAGACAGTACCATAAAATTGAGCTCAAAGTAGTGGAAATGTTCGATTTTTGCCAGCATTCAAGATTAACCCTTTGACTGTCACAGGCCCCTTTCTGAAACTGTCATTCTATGTCGCAAAATATTAAAAAAAAAATTATTTTTTCTTATGAAAATGTTAAGATTATTTTTCTGAATGTTTTAGTCCCAAAAAAATTTTTTTGCCATCAGTTCCAGCTGCTTTACCCTCTTTCATTCTACGTAATGCCTCACGTAGCTCCCCCACACTTACATTTTACTCTTCTTCACTCCTAAAAGATGGTATACCTCCCTGGCCAGTGCATGAAATTACCGCCTCCCTTTCTTCCTCAACATTTATAAGTTCCTCAAAATATTCTCGCCATCTACCTAATACCTCCCTCTCCCCATCTACTAACTCCCCTACTCTGTTTTTAACTGACAAATCCATACATTCCCTAGGCCTTCTCAACTTGTTTAACTCCAAAATTTTTTCTTATTTTCATTAAAATTTCTTGACAGTGCCTCTCCCACTCTATCATCTGCTCTCCTTTTGCACTCTCTTCACCTTTCTTTTACTCTCCATATACTCTGCTCTTCTTATAACACTTCTGCTTTGTAAAAACCTATCATAAGCTAACTTTTTCTCTTTTATCACACCCTTTACTTCATCTTTCCACCAATAACTCCTCTTTCCTCCTGCCCCCACCCTCCTATAACCACAAACTTTTGCCCCACAATCTAATACTGCATTTTTAAAACTCATCCAACCCTATTCACCCCCCCCCCCCACTACTCATCTTTCCACTAGCCCACCTTTCTGCCAATAGTCGCTTATATCTCACCCGAACTTCCTCCTCCCTTAGTTTATATACTTTCACCTCCCTCTTACTTGTTGTTGCCACCTTCCTCTTTTCCCATCTACCTCTTACTCTAACTGTAGCTTCAACTAAGTAATGATCCGATATATCAGTTGCCCCTCTATAAACATGTATGTATGTATTATGCATTATTATTATTATTATTATTAATTTAGGGAACTGAAGCTCTATCATTATAATTGTTAATTTTTTTTTATTATCACACTGGCCGATTCCCAGCAAGGCAGGGTGGCCCGAAAAAGAAAAACTTTCACCATCATTCACTCCATCACTGTCTTGCCAGAAGGGTGCTTTACACTACAGTTTTTAAACTGCAACATTAACACCCCTCCTTCAGAGTGCAGGCCCTGTACTTCCCATCTCCAGGACTCAAGTCCGGCCTGCCGGTTTCCCTGAACCCCTTCATAAATGTTACTTTGCTCACACTCCAACAGCACGTCAAGTATTAAAAACCATTCGTCTCCATTCACTCCTATCAAACACGCTCACGCACGCCTGCTGGAAGTCCAAGCCCCTCGCACACAAAACCTCCTTTACCCCCTCCCTCCAACCTTTCCTAGGCCGACCCCCTACCCCGCCTTCCTTCCACTACAGACTGATACACTCTTGAAGTCATTCTGTTTCGCTCCATTCTCTCTACATGTCCGAACCACCTCAACAACCCTTCCTCAGCCCTCTGGACAACAGTTTTGGTAATCCCGCACCTCCTCCTAACTTCCAAACTACGAATTCTCTGCATTATATTCACACCACACATTGCCCTCAGACATGACATCTCCACTGCCTCCAGCCTTCTCCTCGCTGCAACATTCATCACCCATGCTTCACACCCATATAAGAGCGTTGGTGAAACTATACTCTCATACATTCCCCTCTTTGCCTCCAAGGACAAAGTTCTTTGTCTCCACAGACTCCTAAGTGCACCACTCACCCTTTTCCCCTCATCAATTCTATGATTCACCTCATCCTTCATAGACCCATCCGCTGACACGTCCACTCCCAAATATCTGAATACATTCACCTCCTCCATACTCTCTCCCTCCAATCTGATATCCAATCTTTCATCACCTAATGTTTTTGTTATCCTCATAACCTTACTCTTTCCTGTATTCACTTTTAATTTTCTTCTTTTGCACACCCTACCAAATTCATCCACCAATCTCTGCAACTTCTCTTCAGAATCTCCCAAGAGCACAGTGTCATCAGCAAAGAGCAACTGTGACAACTCCCACTTTTTGTGTGATTCTTTAACTTTTAACTCCACGCCTCTTGTCAAGACCCTCGCATTTACTTCTCTTTCAACATCATCTAGAAATATATTAAACAACCATGGTGACATCACACATCCTTGTCTAAGGCCTACTTTTACTGGGAAATAATTTCCCTCTTTCCTACATACTCTAACTTGAGCCTCACTATCCTCGTAAAAACTCTTCACTGCTCTCAGTAACCTACCTCCTACACCATACACCTGCAACATCTGCCACATTGCCCCACTATCCACCCTGTCATATGCCTTTTCCAAATCCATAAATGCCACAAAGACCTCTTTAGCCTTATCTAAATACTGTTCACTTATATGTTTCACTGTAAACACCTGGTCCACACACCCCCTACCCTTCACAAAGCCTCCTTGTTCATCTGCTATCCTATTCTCCGTCTTATTCTTAATTCTTTCAATAATAACTCTACCATACACTTTACCAGGTATACTCAACAGACTTCTTTCTTCTTTCAACACACCGGCCGTATCCCACCAAGGCAGGGTGGCCCAAAAGGAAAAACGAAAGTTTCTCCTTTTACATTTAGTAATATATACAGGAGAAGGGGTTACTAGCCCCTTGCTCCCGGCATTTTAGTCGCCTCTTACAACACGCATGACTTACGGAGGAAGAATTCTGTTCCACTTCCCCATGGAGGTAAGAGGAAATAAACAAGAACAAGAACTAGAAAGAAAATAGAAGAAAACCCAAAGGGGTGTGTATATATATGCTTGTACATGTATGTGTAGTGTGACCTAAATGCAAGTAGAAGTAGCAAGACATACCTGAAATCTTGCATGTTTATGACACAAACAAAAGACACCAGCAATCCTACCATCGTGTAAAACAATTACAGGCTTCAGTTTTGCACTCACTTGGCAGGACGGTAGTACCTCCCTGGGCGGTTGCTGTCTACCAACCTACTACCTAGGACTCAACAGACTTATCCCCCTATAATTTTTGCACTCTCTTTTGTCCCCTTTGCCTTTATACAAAGGAACTATGCATGCTCTCAGCCAATCCCTAGGTACCTTACCCTCTTCCATACATTTATTAAATAATTGCACCAACCACTCCAAAACTATATCCCCACCTGCTTTTAACATTTCTATCTTTATCCCATCAATCCCGGCTGCCTTACCCCCTTTCATGTTACCTACTGCCTCACGAACTTCCCCCACACTCACAACTGGGTCTTCCTCACTCCTACAAGATGTTATTCCTCCTTGCCCTATACACGAAATCACAGCTTCCCTGTCTTCATCAACATTTAACAATTCCTCAAAATATTCCCTCCATCTTCCCAATACCTCTAACTCTCCATTTAATAACTCTCCTCTCCTATTTTTAACTGACAAATCCATTTGTTTCTAGGCTTTCTTAACTTGTTAATCTCACTCCAAAACTTTTTCTTATTTTCAACAAAATTTGTTGATAACATCTCACCCACTCTCTCATTTGCTCTCTTTTTACATTGCTTCACCACTCTCTTAACCTCTCTCTTTTTCTCCATATACTCTTCCCTCCTTGCATCACTTCTACTTTGTAAAAACTTCTCATATGCTAACTTTTTCTCCCTTACTACTCTCTTTACATCATCATTCCACCAATCGCTCCTCTTCCCTCCTGCACCCACTTTCCTGTAACCACAAACTTCTGCTGAACACTCTAACACTACATTTTTAAACCTACCCCATACCTCTTCGACCCCATTGCCTATGCTCTCATTAGCCCATCTATCTTCCAATAGCTGTTTATATCTTACCCTAACTGCCTCCTCTTCTAGTTTATAAACCTTCACCTCTCTCTTCCCTGATTCTTCTATTCTCCTTGTATCCCATCTATCTTTTACTCTCAGTGTAGCTACAACTAGAAAGTGATCTGATATATCTGTGGCCCCTCTATAAACATGTACATCCTGAAGTCTACTCAACAGTCTTTATCTACCAATACATAATCCAACAAACTACTGTCATTTCGCCCTACATCATATCTTGTATACTTATTTATCCTCTTTTTCTTAAAATATGTATTACCTATAACTAAACCCCTTTCTATACAAAGTTCAATCAAAGGGCTCCCATTATCCTTTACACTTGGCACCCCAAACTTACCTACCACACCCTCTCTAAAAGTTTCTCCTACTTTAGCATTCTGGTCCCCTACCACAATTACTCTCTCACTTGGTTCAAAGGCTCCTATACATTCACTTAACATCTCCCAAAATCTCTCTCCTCTGCATTCCTCTCTTCTCCAGGTGCATACACGCTTATTATGACCCACTTCTCGCATCCAACCTTTACTTTAATCCACATAATTCTTGCATTTACACATTCATATTCTCTTTTCTCCTTCCATAACTGATCATTCAACATTACTGCTACCCCTTCCTTTGCTCTAACTCTCTCAGATACTCCAGATTTAATCCCATTTATTTCCCCCCACCGAAACTCCCCTACCCCCTTCAGCTTTGTTTCGCTTAGGGCCAAGACATCCAACTTCTTTTCATACATAACATCAGCAATCATCTGTTTCTTGTCATCCGCACTACATCCACGCACATTCAAGCAACCCAGTTTTATAAAGTTTTTCTTCTCCTCTTTTTTAGTAAATGTCTACAGGAGAAGGGGTTACTAGCCCATTGCTCCCGGCATTTTAGTCGCCTCATACGACACGCATGGCTTACGGAGGAAAAATTCTTTTCCACTTCCCCATGGACAATAGAAGAAATAAAGAAGAACAAGAGCTATGTAGAAAAAGGAGAAAACCTTAAACCAAGACAGCAATGCCTAAGCGTACGTAATAAGGCAAATAGATTACTGGGATTTATATCAAGAAGTGTAAGCAACAGAAGTCCAGAGGTCATACTGCAGCTTTATACATCATTAGTAAGGCCTCACCTTGATTATGCAGCTCAGTTCTGGTCTCCGTATTACAAAATGGACATAAATTCGTTAGAAAACATTCAGCGTAGGATGACTAAATTAATACATAGCATCAGAAATCTTCCTTATGAAGAAAGATTGAAGACTCTTAAGTTACATTCACTTGTTAGACGAAGAATGAGAGGAGACCTGATCGAAGTGTATAAGTGGAAATAGATTATAAAGGGGATATTTATAAGTCCTTGAGATTCTCTCCACGAGAGAACGCGCAGTATGGTCAATTAGATAAGTTTAATTTAGTAAAGGACATCGAATATTGTTTTGGTTGAAAAGGTAGTATGATGGAACAGTCTTACTAGTTGGGTTTTGGCTGGACTTTGTAGTTCAAATCTAGTTGGATAAGGTTACTGAGTCGGGATGGTTGGATTTGAGTGGGACTTTCACATCGAGCTTATTCATGGTGGCATTGAAATGGTAAGGCAAATGTTTTGTTAGTGGATAATTGTAAAGAGAACCTGCCTAGTAGGGCCAGCAGGCCTCCGCAGTTCCCCTACTAAGTCTATGTTGTATATATATATGCATGTGCGTGTCTGTGAAATGTGACCAAAGTGTAAGTAGGAGTAGCAAGATATCCCTGTTATCTAGCGTGTTTATGAGACAGAAAAAGAAACCAGCAATCCTACCATTATGCAAAACAGTTACAGGTTTCTGTTTCACAGTCATCTGGCAGGACGGTAGTACTTCCCTGGGTGGTTGCTGTCTACCAACCTACTACTTATATAATTATTATTATTATTAATATCGGCAGTGTGGAGGGATATGCTGTGTATCTTTATATGTGTATGCTTCTAGACTGTTGTATTCTGAGCACCTCTGCAAAAACAGTGATAATGTGCGAGTGTGGTGAAAGTGTTGAATGATGATGAAAGTATTTTCTTTTTGGGGATTTTCTTTCTTTTTTGGGTCACCCTGCCTCGGTGGGAGACGGCCGACTTGTTGAAAAAAAAAAAAAAAAAAAATATTAATTTAGGGAACTGAAGCTCTATCGTTATTATAATACAGTAGACCGCTACTGAAGAAGTGCTGCACAATTTTATATAACACTTCATACAGGTCCGCCATCACAAATCCGGCAATCAGTTATTCGGCACTAATTTCGACTAGCATAATTTCAAATTTCCAGGGTCGCCACATCAACCTCCTGGTACTGTCTGGTGGTGCTACTTACTGCATAAGTCATTCTAATTTCTTCTTCTCCGTTTATTGTTATAACCTGCTTACTTTTAGCCCTAGCCATGGTTCCAATGAATAAAAGAATTGCTTCTCATTATGTAAAGCACCTACACAGTACATTATCTATTAACCCTTTGAGGGTCGACAGAACTTGTTCTCAGGGTCGGGAAAATTTAAAAAAAAAAAAAAAATTTTCTTATGAAAAAATGGAGTTTATTTTTCTAAACATTATAGGCTAAACAAAAAAATTTTTACCATTAATACTTACCGAGATATGGAGGCGTGAAGTTGACGAAAAAGGGGCACAATGTGGCAACATCCCCGACTGCCGTCTCCCGGTATTCTTTTATTTACTGTTTTATGTACGATTTTCTATTATTTTTTAAATTTTCTTTTTCCAAGTAACTTTTATGGCCTGTAAGACCAATATGATCAGTATTTTGTAAGTTCTTTCTTTTTCAATACTACACAATAAGGGCATAAACACTTCTCATTGTTTTGTTTATAGGAAATATTTACACAAACAAATGATATGAAATGTTGTTTATTACTATTTTTTCTATATTTTATGTACACATATACAGTCACAGGGAATGTTTCTAGAAGTTCTGCAGCCTGTGGAAGTCTTTTAAACATGGTGTCATGCACAGTGGTGTTTTACATTCCTCACACATAAAATGAGTGTCTATGCGTTGTTGTGGGCGTTTCCTTGTATGTGCACAGACGTAACACCTCTTCTGAGCCTTTTTCTTGAACGAAGTAGCAGGCAGTTTTACCAGGAAGTGATCACCATGCTTCAAACAAGAAGGAAGTTGTTGATAATTTGGTGGGCGGTCTATTGCAGGTGTTCTTCCTTGGTACCTGAATACTATTTGTCTGATGACAGACAAACAGAATTCGCCATATTGTGGTTTGTTTCTGGTCCTCATCTTATACATATAAGCATTGAGCTTGGAAATGTCCAGAAGATGAAAAAAGAGTTTTATGTACCACTTATAACTCTTGCGAACACAATCAGCAAACCCAATATGCATGTCACATTTGTCCACTGAATGCATATTGAGGGTGTAATCAATCACAGCTGCAAGTTTTAGAATGGGTTCATTGCTTTCTCTATGCTGCCTGCCAGTGTCTGCCATTTCATTAGGGTGAACTGATGACAACAGTGTGACATCTCGTTTGTCATGCCACCGAAATGCCATGATGTCATTGGCAGCAAACGCCTGCACCTCACCTCTACGAGTGCCAACGTCAAGCCTAGGCATATGTTTCCGATTTGCACTTACTGTGCCACACACATCTGTCATGTTCACTCGCAAAAATTCACTGAGTGAGGGGCTTGTGTACCAGTTATCAGTATATAATACATGCCCCTTACCAAGATATGGTTCTATCATTGTTCTAACCACATCACCAGAGATGCCCAATAACTTCCTGGTATTTTACAATGTATAACTTCCAGTGTACACAATAATATCCAAAACCAGACCACTGTAACAATCACAAAGCACAAACAACTTTATACCAAAGCGTTTCCTCTTGCTTGGTATGTACTACTTGAAAGAGAGTCTTCCTTTGAACAGAATCAAAGACTCGTCAATTACAAGCTTCCTGAAGGGATAAAAATACATATTGAATTTCTCTTTCAGAGAGACAAACACATTCCTAATCTTATATAACCTGTCGTTTCTGTCAGGTCTGGTTTTGTCTGAGAAGTGAAGCATACGTAATAGTAGCACAAATCGATTCACTCCCATTATATCACTGAAACCTGGGGTTGCAGTCAGGCAGTCTGTTGACCAGTATGATTTCCTTCTGTGCTTATACACATGTGGCATAAGCATTATTGTGGCAAACAAAAGATACATCTCAGCCACAGTTGTCTCCTTCCACTGGTGTAGACGTGATTTTGGTGAAAGTATTGTGTTTGCCATGGTGTACTCGTAGTATGTGTTGCTTTCCATGACAATACTTTCGATCAGGGGTTCGTCAAAGAATAACTCGAAACATTCCAGTTCAATGGCATTGTTCCCAAGTGTACAAGATGGCCGTATTCCACTTTGGCTGTCATCAAACTGGTGGGGATTTGGAACAAAATTGACAGCTTCCTGCCAGTCCCAGGTGCAGTCTGCTGGTGGGTACTGGACAATGACAGGTGGTTGTGGTTGTGGAGGCTGGTGTGGTGGGTGGGTGGGGGATGGTGGCCTTTGTTGTAGATCAGCTGAGGCAGCGGCGTGGGTGGCAGCATGGCCCACTGCTGGTGCCTCACTGCCGGCACCACCACTACCACCACCATGCACATTCTCCATCCCAATTGCAACACTATCATCGTCTTTTTCACTGTCTGTTCCTGTTGTACAGCCACGGGATGTACTCCGAGATGTACTCCTTTCCCTTGGAATAGCATATGGCACACTACCAGAACGCATATATCGTCGTATATACTGACGCTTCACTGGGGAATATTGCACTTCACTATCACTACTGGAACTGTTTTCAAGAGCTTGTAGTTCATAATCACTATCACTATTATCACAAATGCTCACATCTGAGTCTGGGATTTGGGAAAATAGGAGTTTCCTCATTGATTCTGGTACAACTGAACATGAACAAGACGGCCCAGCACCAGAGGTGGAAGGCTGAGGGTCGTCTGGGTTTTCCTCACTATTACCGATATTATGGTCATTAGTTTCGGTCAAAACCTCGCCAAAACCTTGAAACTCATCTTCACTGGCACTTCCATCTGTATTAGAACTGTCACTGGGGAACAAAAGTGTCCCAATTCGCCGAGGAGTGAGGAACTTCTTACCGCGAGGCATGGTGGACATTGTGTACTAAGATGGCGTTCCCACAATGCACCACTGGGTCTCAGATTTTTTTCTACCGCGCACACCGACCACACAGACGCATTCTCTCACATCTAGGCCTACCAGCCTTTTCCCGCGAGATTTGACAGTGCTAGAATTTATGCGTACTAGTACGTCAAAAACCCCTGCGCGTAAGCCGTACTAGTACGTCTGAAACCCTCAAAGGGTTAAAGATAAGCTGGCTTTGAAGCCACTGTCAGTTGCCATGAACTCAGTCTCATGATGCAGGAGAATATGCTTTATTATTATGCTAATATCAACACTAAAGCTTATTTGCCTATCACAATTGATCTAGTATGACATAATAAACAATATAAATAACATAAAACATGTTAAATACTCCAGAATGAATAATATTTGGCATAACACCGAGCAGTTCGACGGAGGTATGAAGAGGATATGGTATACAAATACCATTCTACTATCTGTCTTGGGGCTTATACGTATTAGAGAAAATGAAGTGTAGGACAGGGCTAACTGTGATATACACTCGTACTGCACCATAAAACTGAAACAAAAAAGCTATTTTCTCTTCATAGATTATCACACATAGTAGCATGTGTGTAGAGAACCTAGGATAACCCAAAAAAGTCAGACAAAGTGGCTTGTTTCTAGTACCTGGCTTGGGTTAGCCATATATGATTTTTGGTAAATATTCGATTCCCAGCCAGGGTAGAAACACTGGGCGTGTTTCTTTACACCTGTTGTCTATGTTCACCCATCAGTAAATTAGTACCTGGGTGTTAGTGGACTGGTGTGGGTGTTATCCTGGGACACTGACCCAATTTGCTTGAAATACTCTGCATAACAAGCGGCTTTCTATATAGTAGTATGTCATGATGTCAGCTAGGCCTGTATATATTATTGTTATTTTTTATATTTTTTTTTTTATCAACACACTGACCGACTCCCACCAAGGCAGGGTGGCCCGAAAAAGAAAAACTTTCACCATCATTCACTCCATCACTATCTGGCCAGAAGGGTGCTCTACACTACAGTTTTTAAACTGCAACATTGACAACCCTCCTTCAGAGTGCAGGCACTGTGCTTCCCATCTCCAGGACTCAAGTCCGGCCTGCCGGTTTCCTTGAATCCCTTCATAAATGTTACTTTGCTCACACTCCAACAGCATGTCAAGTATTAAAAACCATTTGTCTCCATTCACTCCTATCAAACACGCTCATGCATGCCTGCTGGAAGTCAAAGCCCCTCACACACAAAACCTCCTTTACCCCCTCCCTCCAACCTTTCCTAGGCCAACCCCTACCCTGCCTTCCTTCCACTACAGACTGATACACTCTTGAAGCCATTCTGTTTTGCTCCATTCTCTCTACATGTCTGAACCACCTCAACAACCCTTCCTCAGCCCTCTGGACAACAGTTTTGGTAATCCCGCACGTCTTCCTAACTTCCAAACTACGAATTCTCTGCATTATATTCACACCACACATTGCCCTCAGACATGACATCTCCACTGCCTCCAGCCTTCTCCTCGCTGCAACATTCATCACCCATGCTTCACACCGATATAAGAGCGTTGGTAAAACTATACTCTCATACATTCCCCTCTTTGCCTCCAAGGACAAAGTTCTTTGTCTCCACAGACTCCTAAGTGCACCACTCACCATTTTCCCCTTATCAATTCTATGATTCACCTCATCTTTCATAGACCCATCCGCTGACACGTCCACTCCCAAATACCTGAATACATTCACCTCCTCCATACCCTCTCCCTCCAATCTGATATCCAATCTTTCATCACCTAATCTTTTTGTTATCCTCATAACCTTACTCTTTCCTGTATTCACTTTTAATTTTCTTCTTTTGCATACCCTACCAAATTCATCCACCAACCTCTGTAACTTCTCTTCAGAATCTCCCAAGAGTACAGTGTCATCAGCAAAGAGCAACTGTGACAACTACCACTTTGTGTGGTTCTTTATTGTTATTGTCCTGGCTTTAAGTGAAACAAAGCTGAAGGGGGTGGGAGAGTTTCAATGGAGAGGAATAAATGGGATTAGGTCAGGGGTTTCAAATAGAGTTAGAACTAAAGAAGGAGTAGCAATAATGTTGAAGGATAAGCTATGGCAGGAAAAGAGGGACTATAAATGTATTCAAGGATTATGTGGAGTAAAATAAAGATTGGATGTGAAAAGTGGGTTATAATAAGCGTGTATGCACCTGGAGAAGAGAGAAGTGTAGAGGAGAGGGAGAGATTTTGGGAAATGTTGAGTGAATGCGTGGGGAGTTTTGAATCAAGTGTGAGAGTAATGGTGTTTGGGCATTTCAATGCTAAAGTGGGTAAAAATGTTATGGAGGGAGTAGTAGGTAAATTTGGGGTCCAGGGGTAAATGTAAATAGGGAGCCTTTAATTGAGCTATGTGTAGAAAGAGATTTGGTAATAAGTAATACATATTTTATGAAAAAGAGGATAAATAAATATACAAGGTATGATGTAGCACATAATGAAAGTAATTTATTAGATTATGTAATGGTGGATGAAAGGTTGATGGGTAGGCTCCAGGATGTACATGTTTATAGAGGGGCAACTGATATATCGGATCATTATTTAGTTGTAGCTACAGTTAGAGTAAGAGGTAGATGGGAAAAGAGGAAGGTGGCAACAAGAAGTAAGAGGGAGGTGAAAGTATATAAACTAAGAGAGGAGGAAGTTCGGGTGAGATATAAGCGACTATTGGCAGAAAGGTGGGTTAGAGCAAAGATGAGTAGTGGGGGGGGTCGAAGAGGGTTGGAATAGTTTTAAAAATGCGGTATTAGAATGCGGGGCAGAAGTTTGTGGTTATAGGAGGTTGGGGGCAGGAGGAAAGAGGAGTGCTTGGTGGAATGATGAAGTAAAGGGGTAAAGGGTGTGATAAAAGAGAAAAAGGTAGCTTATGAGAGGTTTTTACAAAGCAGAAGTGTTATAAGCAGAGCAGAGTATATGGAGAGTAAAAGAAAGGTGAAGAGAGTGGTGTGCACCATATAAAAAAAATCCTGCAGCATGCAGTACATAATGAGAAAAAAAAAACTCCGACTGTTTTTTTTAATCAAAATGCCGACTTTGTGGTCTATTTTCGTATAGTATTTATGGTTGTATTCTCGTTTTCTTGGTCTCATTTGATAGAATGGAAAACATATTATAGAAATTGATGAGATTTTGATTGATTTTACTATAAAAAGAACCTAGAAATGGAGCTCAAAGTAGGGGAAATGTTTAATTTTTGCCATTGTTCAAAAGTAAACAAATGATGCTGTTGTCCAATAAATGTCCAACTAGCCATTCTGATATGCAGTCATGAATGGGTTAATGTTATTTATACAATTATTACAGTATTGCAGTAGTCTGCATAATAGTAAGTCTTCTATTTTTTGTTTGAATAAAAATTCAAAATAGAAAGCAAGAGTAATATTAAAGGGGCCTGGAGACATGACTGATGAGCAAAGAAAATGTTATTTTAGAGCCAGGAATGCCTGCATTGTTCATTCTGGACCTTATTTTGAAATTGTCATATTTTTTAGTTTTCGTGAAATTGGCCAAATTGCAAATTTCTGACCACATTATTAGGTAGTTGAAATCGGTAAATGGGCAATTTCTTGTACTCAGTCGAGTACAATGGAGTTCTAAAGAAATAGCTATGAGTTTGGTCGACTGGAACAATGGAATTAGCCGAAAATAGGGCTCAAAGTGGGGGAAATCACCGATTTGTGAACATCGCTGAGGTCGCTAACTTCGCGAGAGCATAATTCAGTCAGTTTTCCATCAAATTTCGTTTTTTTGGTGTCATTACAATCACGAAAAAATTTTCTATCATTTCATAAGAAAAAATAATTTTTTTTTTTTTTTTAATTTTGCGACACCAGGAGACACCTCAGGATTGGGGGTTGCGACAGTCAAAGGGTTAAAAACAGAGTAGGGGAGTTAGTAGATGGGGAGATGGAGGTATTAGGTAGATGGCAAGAATATTTTGAGGAACTTTTAAATGTTAAAGAAGAAAGAGAGGCGGTAATTTCATGCACTGGTCAGGGAGGTATACCATCTTTTAGGAGTGAAGAAGAGCAGAATGTAACATGTGGGGGAGGTACGTGAGGCATTACGTAGAATGAAAGGGGGTAAAGCAGCTGGAACTGATGGGATCATGACAGAAATGTTAAAAGCAGAGGGGGATATAGTGTTGGAGTGGTTGGTATTTTTGTTTAATAAATGTATGAAAGAGGGGAAGGTACCTAGGGATTGGCGGAGAGCATGTATAGTCCCTTTATATAAAGGGAAAGGGGACAAAAGAGATAGTAAAAATTATAGAGGAATAAGTTTACTGAGTATACCAGGAAAAGTGTACGGTAGGGTTATAATTGAAAGAATTAGAGGTAAGACAGAATGTAGGATTGCGGATGAGCAAGGAGGTTTCAGAGTGGGTAGGGGATGTGTAGATCAAGTGTTTACATTGAAGCATATATGTGAACAGTATTTAGATAAAGGTAGGGAAGTTTTTATTGCATTTATGGATTTAGAAAAGGCATATGATAGTGGATAGAGGAGCAATGTGGCAGATGTTGCAAGTATATGGAATAGGTGGTAAGTTATTGAATGCTGTAAAGAGTTTTTATGAGGATAGTGAGGCTCAGGTTAGGGTGTGTAGAAGAGAGGGAGACTACTTCCCGGTAAAAGTAGGTCTTAGACAGGGATGTGTAATGTCACCATGGTTGTTTAATATATTTATAGATGGGGTTGTAAAAGAAGTAAATGCTAGGGTGTTCAGGAGAGGGGTGGGATTAAATTTTGGGGAATCAAATTCAAAATGGGAATTGACACAGTTACTTTTTGCTGATGATACTGTGCTTATGGGAGATTCTAAAGAAAAATTGCAAAGGTTAGTGGATGAGTTTGGGAATGTGTGTAAAGGTAGAAAGTTGAAAGTGAACATAGAAAAGAGTAAGGTGATGAGGGTATCAAATGATTTAGATAAAGAAAAATTGGATATCAAATTGGGGAGGAGGAGTATGGAAGAAGTGAATGTTTTCAGATACTTGGGAGTTGACGTGTCGGCGGATGGATTAATGAAGGATAAGGTTAATCATAGAATTGATGAGGGAAAAAAGGTGAGTGGTGCATTTAGGTATATGTGGAGTCAAAAAACATTATCTATGGAGGCAAAGAAGGGAATGTATGAAAGTATAATAGTACCAACACTCTTATATGGGTGTGAAGCTTGGGTGGTAAATGCAGCAGCGAGGATACGGTTGGAGGCAGTGGAGATGTCCTGTTTAAGGGCAATGTGTGGTGGAAATTAGGAAAAGGTGTGGAGTTAATAAAAGTATTAGTCAGAGGCAGAAGAGGGGTTGTTGAGGTGGTTTGGTCATTTAGAGAGAATGGATCAAAGTAGAATGACATGGAAAGCATATAAATCTACAGGGGAAGGAAGGCAGGGTAGGGGTCGTCCTCGAAAGGGTTGGAGAGAGGGGGTAAAGGAGGTTTTGTGGGTGAGGGGCTTGGACTTCCAGCAACCGTGTTAGATAGGAGTGAATTTAGACGAATGGTACTTGGGACCTGAATATTTGTTGGAGTGTGAGCAGGGTAATATTTAGTGAAGGGATTCAGGGAAACCGGTTATTTTCATATAGTCGGACTTGAGTCCTGGAAATGGGAAGTACAATGCCTGCACTTTAAAGGAGGGGTTTGGGATATTGGCAGTTTGGAGGGATATGTTGTGTATTTTTATATATGCTTCTAAACTGTTGTATTCTGAGCACCTCTGCAAAAACAGTGATAATGTGTGAGTGTGGTGAACGTGTTGAATAATGATGAAAGTATTTTCTTTTTGGGGATTTTCTTTCTTTTTTGGGTCACCTTGCCTCGGTGGGAGACGGCCTACTTGAAAAAAAAAAATTATTGTTATTGTTATTTTCTCAATTGTTTGTTGGGTTATCTTATTGAAACTTGGGCAATGTATGATGGAAAGATACTTATTAACGTACACCAAAAATGAAAGAAATCAGACCATAAATAGCGGAGTTCACTTCTCAGCCATTAGCTGCTGCTTAGTGGTACATATATTTTTGTATTGTTGTTATGGTTATATTCTCATTTTTTCGGTCTCATTTGATAGAATGAAAGATATATTATGGAAATTGATATGATTTTGATTGCTTTCATGATGAAAAGTACCTTGAAATTGCGCTCACAGTAGCGAAAATGTTTTATTCTTTAGCGAATCTCAAGAGTAAACAAATACCGTCACCGTCCAATACCTGTCCGCCTACCAGTCCAAGTTCCTATACAGAGTCAAGAATGGGTTGACATTATTTATACAATTATTACAATAATACTGCAGTCTGCATAATAGTAAATCTTATATATTTTTTTTTTTTTTTTGTGAATAAAAATTCCAAATGGAAAGCAAGGGTAATATAAGAGGGGCCTGTAGCCATGATTAATGAACAGAGGAAATGTTATTTTAGTGCCAGGAATGTCTGCATTGTTAAGTCTGGACCCTATTTTGAAATTGGCATCAGTTGAAATTTGTGTGAAATTGGCTAAATTGCCAATTTCTGACCATTATACATATTGGGTAGTTGAAATAAGTGAATGGGCATTTTCTTGTACTCAGTTGACAGACTAGAAGTAAGTAAATAAGTAAGTTTATTCAGGTTTACACAAATACAGTTACACAGATTATCATACATAGCAGTGTATGTATAGAGAACCTGGGATAACCCAAAAAAGTCAAAGTGACTTATTTCCTGTACCTGGCTTGGGCTTGCCATACATGATATTTGGTAAATATTTTTTTTCACAGTTGTTTGTTGGGCTATCTCATTGAAACTTAGGCAGTGTATGATGGAAAGATGCTTCATAATGTACACCAAAAATAAAAAAGACAGACGATAAATAAGGGAGTTCACTTCTCAGCCACTACCCGCCTCTTTGCGGTATATTTTCGTATGGTTTTTATGGTTGTATACTCGTTTTTTTGGTCTCATTTGATAGAATGGAAGATATGTTATGGAAATAGACATGATTTTGATTGCTTTCATGACAAAAAGTACCTTGAAATTGAGCTCAAAGTAGCAGAAATGTTCGATTTTTGCTGGTGTTCAATGAACTTTGTGTAAGTCAAGTTGGTTAATTTTATTTAGTGTATTCTAACCTAACCACTCTAATCCGGGAAACTCAGTAATCCGGCACACTACAGGTCCCAATGATCCTGGATTTGTGATTGAGGACCTGTAATTGTATAAATAATGTCAACCCATTCATGACTGCATACTTTGCTACTTTTGCATACATTTCTGCTACTTTGAGCTCATTTTCAAGGTACTTCTTGTCATGAAACCATTCAAAGTCACATTTATTTCTGTAATATATCTTCCATTCTCTCAAATGAGACCAATAAAATGAGAATACAACCATAAAAACCACACAAAAATACCGCTAAGGGGCAGCTAATTGCTGAGAAGTGAACTCCATTATTTATGGTCCGATTTCTCTCATTTTTGATGTACGTCAAAAAGCATCTTTCCATCATACATTGCCCAAGATTCAACAAGATGGCCCAACAAACAAATGAGATCCAATTCCCTAGATCAAGAGCAAGAGCCCCTCACCAGTGTGAAGGAACCTCATTTGAGGCCCTTCTCACGTATGGAAGCAAAAAATCAACCGATCTACTGTTTGTATTTGGAAAAACTTGCACGTGGATGCGCTCGCAAGTGGAGGTACTGTATTAGTAAATGAAAAGGAACAGTAGTGCAGCATAAATGTTAAGTAAATTTTTTTTTTTTTCAAAAAGTCGGCCGTCTCCCACCGAGGCAGGGTGACCCAAAGAGAAACAAAATTCCCAAAAAGAAAATACTTTCATCATCATTCAACACTTTCACCTCATTCACACATAATCACTGTTTTTGCAGAGGTGCCCAGAATACAACAGCTTAGAAGTATATATGTATAAAAATACACAATATATCTCTCCAAACTGCCAATATCCCAAACCCCTCCTTTAGAGTGCAGGCATTGTACTTTTCATTTCCAAGACTCAAGTCCGGTTATATAAAATAACCGGTTTCCCTGAATCCCTTCACTAAATATTACCCTGCTCACACTCCAACAGATCGTCAGGTCCCAAATACCATTTGTCTCCATTCACTCCTATCTATATTATGGCTTGAGAATGCATCTCTGATTATAACGCGAGTTTGTATGGGAAGATAGGCTTTGAGTTCCAACAATCAACTTTAAGAATATAATCTATAAATGTTTTAAGTTGGGGATCTACTGTACGTTACAGATTCATTCAGTACGGTATAATGAAATAATTTACATAGTTGAATGCTTTAGAACCTAAATTTGTTTATGTGAAGAATTGTGTGGGGGCAGAATAATAAATAGGTTTGGAATGTATGAATACACTCTTATAATGTAGCTGGTCAGTTATATCATTTTCCTTTCTCTTTTCAGGACGCAGATTGAAACATTATTTAGTCGAGGTCTCATCAAGGTCCTAGTATGTACAGCTACACTGGCCTGGGGTGTCAATCTCCCTGCTCATGCTGTCATTATAAAGGTACAATAATTATTAATCTTTCAGAGCATGCTTAGTTTACATTTTGCCACTAATTGGTTTCCAGATAAATGGCTACTGTCTTTACAGTAGTTTAAAATTTATGTACAGTAGGGCCCCACTTATATGGCGGGTTAGGTTCCAGGCTGTCCCCGGAAAGCAGACATCGCCGGAAGGCAGAACGCAATTTTTTTCCATTTATAAATGCATATAAATGCCCGACAACAAGTTTACACTAAATTATATTAAGTTAGTAATAGAACTAGGCATTAAAAACACACAAAGTAAAATACATTCACAGTACATTCATTACTTATTTTAAAGCATTTGTAATCTTAATGTAGGGAGAGAGGTGAGTAGTACTTATTTGTAGGAAGTCAGGTGCAGGTAGCCCAGGTGTAGGTAGCCCTGGCTCCCCGTCTCATACTTAATATACGATATTTAAAACATCTCAATGAGGTAAAATACACATACAATACACTCATCATTTACCTACTAGCTTCCTACACTGTGGCCCAGAGACATATTATTAACATCGACATACCTTGTTCACAGAATTTAATCATTTCTAACAACTACCTTTAGATGCCATCATAAACGAAGGTAGAAGTAATGAATAATTCATGCCGAAAATTGTAAACCAAAGTGGAGTGGGGGAGTGGCTGGGCCAAATGCAGATTCATACACGTTTTCTCTGATGGCTGAGCAGAGAAAATGTAATGTTGTCCCTCCACCCGGCTACCACACAGCTCCACAAGTATTATTATCAGAGCATATAAAATATGCAATAAATGCCAGACAACAAGTTTACACTAACTTATATTAAGTTAGCAATAGAAATAGGCCTCCTAATACCACTCCTCTCCTGCAGCCCATGGACCAGCAGGTCATTGCAATCTTCAAAAAACTGTATACAAAAGCTCTGTTTGAAAGGTGCTTTGTAGTGACCTCAGAAACTCAATTGACTCTAAGAGAGTTTTGGAGAGATCACTTAAATATCCTCAATTGTGTAAACCTTATAGGTAAGGCTTGGGAGGGAGTGACTAAGAGGACCTTGAACTCTGCTTGGAAGAAACTGTGGCCAGAATGTGTAGACAAAAGGGATTTTGAAGGATTTGAGGCTAACCCTGAGAAGCGTATGCCCGTTGAGGAATCAATTGTGGCTTTGTGGAAGTCCTTGGGGTTGGAGGTTAGTGGGGAGGATGTAGAAGAGTTGGTGGAGGAGGACAGTGAAGAACTAATCACTGATGAGCTACTAGATCATCTTCAACAGCAAGAGGCCACACCTGAGGAAACTGCTTCGGAGGAGGGGAGAGAGAAATTGAAGAAGTTGCCTACTTCAAAGATTAAGGAAATGTGTGCAATGTGGCTTAAAGTGCAAACCTTTTTTGATGAAAATCACCCTCACACAGCTATTGCAAGCCGTGCTGGTGACTATTACACTGACAATGTTGTGAAACACTTTAGGAAAGTCATAAAGGAACGAGAGGTACAGGCCTCTATGGGCAGATATGTTGTGCGACAGAAGTCCAGTGACTCTCAGGCTGGTCCTAGTGGCATTAAAAGAAGGGAAGTAACCCCGGAAAAGGACTTGCTACCTCAAGTCCTAATGGAAGGGGATTTCCCTTCTAAACACTAAGACCATCCACACACACTCCTCCTCCCATCCCATCAATCATCACCAGATCTTCAATAAAGGTAAGTGTCATGTAACTGTGCATGTCTTCGTCAGTTTGTGTGTATTAAAATTAATATTTCACGTGGTAAAAATATTATTTTTTCATACTTTGGGGTGTCAGGAATGGATTAATTTGATTTACATTATTTCTTATGGGGAAAATTAATTCGCCTAACGTTTAGCTCTCAGGAACGGATTAATATCGTTAGGCGAGGGTCCACTGTATGTATGTATGTATGTATGTGTATATATATATATATATATATACAGTGGACCCCCGCATAGCGATATTAATCCGTGCAAGAGAGCTCATTGTTATGCGAAATTATCGTTATGCGAATGAATTTTCCCCATAAGAAATAATGGAAATCAAATTAATCCGTGCAAGACACCCAAAAGTATGAAAAAAAAATTTTACCACATGAAATATACATTTTCCTACACACAAAGAGAAGGATACATGCACAATAGTAGAGTAGTACATGCACAATATATATTGTGCATGTACTACTCTACTAAATGAAGAATAAATGACACTTACCTTTATTGAAGATGCAGCAATGACTGATGAGACACTGTGTCCTGGGAGTGCCTTTTCCTCCTGAGTACTGTAGGTCCTGTTTGGCATTTTCTTCCAGAACAGGCCTTATCACACTGTGTATGCCACTATGATTCTTAAATCTCTCAAACCAACCTTTGCTGGCTTTAAATTCACCAATATGAGCACTAGTTCCAGGCATTTTTCCCTGTTCACCTGAGTGTTAGTCGACTGGTGTGGGTTGCATCCTGGGAGACAAGATTAAGGACCCCCAATGGAAATAAGTTAGACAGTCTTCGATGACACTGACTTTTTTGGGTTATCCTGGGTGGCAAATCCTCTGGGTTATTGTTTCTTGGTATTCTCAATAAGCCACACCAACAACTGTGCTACAGCAGCAGCAGCAGCAGCTGACAGTGCTACAGCAGCAGCAGACGATGCTACAGCAGCAGCAGACGGTACTACAGCAGCAGCAGATGGTACTACAGCAGCAGCAGCAGCAGCAGCTGATGGTGGTACAACAGCAGCAGCAGCTGACAGTGCTACAGCAGCAGCAGACGATGCTACAGCAGCAGCAGACGATGCTGCAGCAGCAGCAGACGGTGCTACAGCAGCAGTAGACGGTACTACAGCAGCAGCAGACGGTACTACAGCAGCAGCAGCAGCAGCAGCAGCAGCAGCAGCAGCAGCAGCTGACGGTGGTACAACAGCAGCAGCAGCAGCTGACAGTGCTACAGTAGCAGCAGACGATGCTACAGCAGCAGCAGACGATGCTACAGCAGCAGCAGACGGTACTACTACAGCAGCAGCAACAGCTGACGGTGGTACAACAGCAGCAGCAGCTGACAGTGCTACAGCAGCAGCAGACAATGCTACAGCAGCAGCAGACGATGCTACAGCAGCAGCAGACGGTACTACAGCAGCAGCAGCAGCTGATGGTGGTACAGCAGCAGCAGCAGCTGACGGTGCTACAGCAGCAGCAGCAGCTGACAGTGCAGCAGCAGCAGCAGCAGCTGATGGTGGTACAGCAGCAGCAGCAAGCAGCTGTACCACCAATAGTAGCGATGGTTGATTGGGGTTTATTATACAACCTGACCAGCTCGGAGACATGCACTCCACTTTCATACTTATCAATGATCTTTTTCTTCATCTCTATAGTAATTCTCACCCTTATTGCTGTAGGGTTGGCACTAGAAGCTTTCTTGGGGCCCATGGTCACTTATTTTGCAGATAAAATCACCAAAAACACTGTAATAATACGAAATGTTCCGATTGTATGCTTGGATGTTACCGCGGAGGCTGGCTGGTAAACAATGCCACCGGCGGAACATGTGAGCGTGGCTCAGGCCGCACATAGACGCGTCTCAGGCGAACAGTGTTGAGTGGGTTTTTTAGCGGTATGCGAGGCAAAATCTTGGCGATAAAATGTAGCGGTATGCGGATTTAACGCTATGTAAGGCCAATGGTATGCGGGGGTCCACTGTGTATATATATATATATATATATATATATATATATATATATATATATATATATATATATTATATATATTTTATATATATATATATATATATATAATAAATATATATAATAAATATATATATATATATATATATATATATATATATATATATATTTTTATATATATATATATATATTATATATATATATATTCTTCTTCTTTCAACGTACCAGCCGTATCCCACTGAGGTGGGGTGGCCCAAAAGAAAAAACTGAAGTGTCTCCTTTTAAATTTAGTAATATATACAGGAGAAGGGGTTACTAGCCCCTTGCTCCCGGCATTTTAGTCGCCTTTACGACACGCAGGCACAGAGGAAAAATTATGTCCACCCCATGGGGGTTAAGAGGAAATTTAAACAAGAACAAAGAAGAGAAAACAAAGAAGGAAAAACCCAGAGGGTTTGTGAATAAAATTCCCTTGAACAAAAAAATGTTAGGGAAAACCAAAAGGGAAGTGGGGGAAGCAGCAAGATTTCCCTGTAACCCCCCTTTTTTTAAGGGAAAGCAGAACAAAAGGGGGGACACCACAACCTTCCACCATTAAAACTTTGGTTTTGGGGGTTTTAAATTAAAAACCTCCATTTGGGGGACTCCTCCCTTTCCCCTTTCCAAACCTTTTTTAAAACTCTATATAATTTATTATTTTAAAATTAAATAAAATTTTATTATTTATTTTGCAAAAAAACCACCAAAAAAAAGAAAATTTCCCAAGCGATTGTACTTGGATTATCCAAGGGAATTTGGGGGAAACAAAGGGCCCCCCGGAAACATTTACGGGGTGGGGCCGAAACCTCGCTTCGGGCCCCAAAAATTTTTTTAAAAGGGGGTTTTGGGGGCGAAAAAATTTTGGGAAAAAGCCCCCTTTCCCAAAACCCAAAACCCCAAAAGGTTTGGGGGGGCCCAAAGGAAAATTTAAAAATTACATTTTTTCCAATAAATATTAAATTTTAAATTTATTAATTTAAATAATTAATTTATATAAAAAAAAAATATTAAAATATTTTAAAATTTTTTTATAAAAAATTAATTATTTTCCCTTTTTCTTTCCCCAAGGACCAGCCCCCACTTTCCCAAAAAAAAAACAAAGGGGTTTTTAAAAATTTTAAATTAAAAAAAGGAGAAGGGGAATTTTTCCCCCCTTTTTGGTATTTTAGTGTTTTAAACCCTTGGGTTCGAAAAATTTTTTCCCATTTTGGGTAAAAATTTTAAACGAAAAAATTTTAAAAAAAAATTTAAAGAAAACCCCAGAGGGGGGTTTTTATAAAATTTTTTTTTATGTCCCAAGTTTTTGAATAAAATTATTAAATAATTAAAAAAAAGCAAGAAAACCATTTTAAAACCAGGTTTTTTTCATAATTAATTAAAAACCCCGGGGGTTTTTCAAAACGACCCCCTAAATTAAAATTTTAAAAATTTAAAAAATTTTTTTTTAAAAAATATTTAAATAATTAAAATTGTTTAAATTCCAACCCCTTTCTAAAAAATAGAAAAATTAAGGGGGTTTTTGGGACCCCCTTCAAAACCTTTCCCCCCAAGGTCCAAAGGAACCATTAAAAGGGGGCCCCCGCCCCCTTTCAGCCCCCACCCGGTTAAAAAAAAAAACCCCCACCTTTTTTTACCCCCTTGCAAAATAACCCAAAAAAACAAATCCCCAAAAGAAAATTTAAAAATTTAAAGGGGTTTTTAAAAATTTCCCCAAATTAAATTTTAAAAAAAACAATTTTAAAAAAAACCCAAAAAAAATATTTATTTTTGTAAAAAACGGGCAATGAAAAAAAAATTAAATTAAATATTTCCTAACCCCAGGGGAAAAAGGAAATTTTTTCCAAATTTTTTTAAAATTAAAAGGAGGAAAAATTTTTTACAAAAAATAGCCCCAAGGAATTTTGGAAAAGTTAAAGTTTTTAAATTTGGTTGGTTTTAAATTTGAGAAAAATTAGCAAATTTTAAAAAGGTCTTATAAAACCACCTTTAATTTTGGGGAAAATTTTTTATAAAATTTTTTTAGATAATTTTTTTGGAAATAAATTTAAATATTTTTAAAAAAAGGAGGTTTTTAACCAAAAGGTTTTAAATTTAAAACACGGGCCCCCAAAACCCCGGTGGTGGGGCCATTTTAAAACCCTTTTTTGGGCCCAAAAAGGCTCTAAAATTTAAAGTTCATGGTTCCCCCAGGGTAAAAGAGGTAAGGGCCCTAAAACCCCCAAAAAGTTTCCCCAAATGTGCCGAAAACGGGGCCTCTTCTGGAAAATTTTTTTCCCAAATTTTTCACAAGGGAAAAAGTCAATGTCCAGGGCCCAAAAAGAAAGCCCTATGAAAGGAAAGGGTAAAAACCTTAATTTTAAAAAAATCTTGAAAATTAGTGGGGATTTCAAAGGGGCCCGAATGAAAAAAACCAAAATCCCAACCATTTTAAAAAAAAGATGAAAAGTAAATTTGTTTGTTTTGGGGAAATTTTCTAAAAAATAAGGAAAGGGTCAAGAGGGAAATTATTTTGGGGGGGTTTCAAACAAACGAAATTTTTGCCCTTTTTTTGTGAAAAACCCTTCCCAGGAGAAAAAATTTTGGAACTAAAGCCTGCAAAAAAGGGGGAAATGATTTTAACCACCAAACTTTTTTGAAATTTAAAAGGTATTTTGGCATCCATTTTAAAAGGGCTTGGTAAGGGCCCCTTTCCCTTTCCCCCAACCCAAAAGGCGGCTGTATTGCATAATTTCCGGGTTAACAAACCCAAGGTTGAAATTAAACCTTTTTTTTGGGCCCCAAAGACCCCCCTTTTTGGAAAAAAAAAGGGGATTTTTTGGGAAAAGAACCAAAAAAGTTTTTTCCCTTTGGGAAACCCTTTTGGTAAGGTTTGGGGGGAAAAGGGAGGTTCCCAGGAACCTTTAAAAACCCCCGGCTTTAAAAAAAATTATTGAAAATTGGTAAAGGGGTTTTTTTTTGGGAATTTTGGGCGGGGCCCCAGGGAAAATTTTTGTAAGTTTTTAAAATTTTTATTGTGGCCCCTTGGGAGTTTCCAAGTGTTGGAAGGGAAAATTTGGAGGTTAAAAATTGGGGGGGGCCCCAAACCAAGATTTTTCCATTTTAAAAAGGCCCCCCAAAACCCCCCTTCCCCCACAAAGGCAACAGGTCTTGAAAATTTTAAAAATTTTGTTTCAGAAGGAAGGGAAAGGGAATGGAAGAATCCTTCCCTTCGGATTTTTAAAGGAACATTTTTTCCATTGGGGGTAAGATAAGAAGGGTTGGGAAATTTAAAAGGTTGGAAAAGCGGGGGGGTTGTACGCGGGGAATTTTGGGGTGAAAGAGGGGGTTTTTAGGGTCTAGGGCCCGGGGGGTAGGGGTTGGGGGAGTTGGGGGAAATTGGTGGGGAAAAAAAGGTTTAACCACGGGGTCAAGATTAGGGAAGACCCACGTGGGTTAAATTTCGGGGGGGGAAGGAAAATTGAAAAAGGGCCCTTTTTTCAAAAATTTTAAAATTTTTATAGGGGAAAATTTAAAGAACGGAAGAAACAACCCGGAAAGGGATTTTGCAACGGGCCCCATATCCAACCTTGTCCTAGGGGGCCCCCCTTTTTAAAGAAAAAGAGAAACAAAAGCCCCCAGAAAGCAAAAGGGGGTGGGGGGAAAGGGGGTTTGGGGGGGTTTGGGAAAAGGGGGGTTAACCTGGGGGTTGGGCCGGGAAGGGGTTTCCCCCCCTTCCAAACTAAAAACAATCCACCTCCCCCCTCCTCCGGGCCCCATCCCACTAAGAAGAACTCCAAAAAAAGGAAAAGTGTTATGGCGTTAATTTTTTCATTCATCTTTTCCCCATTGTTTTTGTTTAGAACTACATGTTTTTTTTTTTTCCATGAAAAAAAATTTTTTGTTTT
The DNA here is from genome assembly GCF_026875155.1 of Cherax quadricarinatus. NCBI lineage: Eukaryota > Metazoa > Arthropoda > Malacostraca > Decapoda > Parastacidae > Cherax > Cherax quadricarinatus. Next base: position 63,328,797 of record NC_069400.1, on the reverse strand, counting down.
AATACTCGGGTGTCGGAACGGTTTAAATTGAATTTATTTTTTTAATTTCTTAAAGGGAAAATTGTTTTCGAAATCAAACCTTTGTTCAAATTAAAAATTTTCCGAGGGGCCCAGGAATATTTTTTTTGAAAAATTTTAAAATTGTAATATCTTTTTTAAAAATTATATATAAAAATATTTTTAGTATATATGTATATATATATATATAATAAATTTTATTTATTTTTATAATGTAAAATTATATATTATATAATATTTTAGAATATTTATATAATAATATATATATAATATATATATATTTTTTATTTATTTAATATATAAAAATTAAAATAAAATATATTTTTTTTTAAAATATGTATATAAAATTTTATATATATATATAAAATTTATTATTTATTTAAATTTTTATGTATATATTATATATAAAAAATTTTATATATAAATTTTTAAATATAATAAAATTTTTTTATGTATAATGTATAAAAATATATTTTTAAATAAAAATTTTTGGGTAATTTTAAAATATTTAATGTATATTTTGTATATATAAAATATAAAATTATGAAATATTTTTTAAAAAATTATATATATTTATTATATATTATAATATATATTTATTATAAATTAATATATATATTTATGTATATATTTTTTTTGATATATATAATTTTTGTATATATTTTATAAAATATATATTTATGAATAAAATGTATTATATATATTTTATTATATAGGTATTATAAAAAATTTAGGTAAAATATGTATATATATATTTTTTATGTATATTTTGTATATAAAATTAAAATTTATGTTAAATTTTAAAATATATTTTTTTTTATGTATATAGGGTATATATAAATATTTATTTATATTTTTAAAATATATATATATTTTTAATTTGTATATATTTATATATTTTATGTATAATGTATTATATTTATTATATATTAAAAATATTTTTTTATATAGATAAATTTTTTATGTAATATGTATATATATTTTTTATGGTTATATTTTAATAATATTTATGTATTTTATGTATATATTTTTTAAAATTTTTTATGTAAAATTTTATTTATTATTTTTATTATATTTTATTTTATGTATTTTTAGGTATATATTTTTTAAAAATATTAATATATTTATGTATATTTGAAATATAAAAATTTTTGTATAAAAAGTATATATATTTAAAATTTGTATATATTATAATATATATAAAATTTAAATGTAAAAATGTATATAAAATATAATTTATGTATAAATTTATATATATATAAAAATTTTATTATATATGTAAAATATAAAATATATTTTTTGTAAAATATGTATATATATAAAATTTTTAATGATATATTAAATAATATATATATTTATGTATAAGGTATATAATATATATATTTATGTATAAAAGTATATATATATATTTTTAAATTATATATTTTAATATATATAATTTTTATTTATTATATTTGAAATTATATATATATATTTGTATATAGGTATTTTATATATATTTTTAGGGTAAAATTGTATATATATATAATTTTATGTATATAGGGTATATAAATATATTTTATGTATATATTAATATATATAAAATTTATGTAATTTTGTATATATATATTTTATTATAATGTATATAAAATTATTTTATTTAAAATGTAAAATTATATATTTATTTTATATATTTATATATTTTTTAAAGTATATATGTATATTAAAATTTTTTGTATATATGTAATATATAATATTTTTTATGTAAATATGTATAAATATTTATATTTATGAAATATATGTATAAAAAATTTTTATTTATTATATATGTTATATATAAAAATTTAAATTTTTTATATTTTTTTTGTATATATAAAAATAAAAATTATATATATAAAATATATAAAATTATATTTTATGTATATAAATTGCTATGTTATAATAAAAAAATTTGGATGTCCGGGGCCCAAAAGCGAAAAAAAAGCTGAAGGGGGTGGAGAGTTTCAGTGGGGGGAAAAAAAAGGGATTAAATCTGGATTTCCCAGAGATTTTGGGGCAAAGGGGGGGTTACAGTAATGTTAAATGACCATTTTTATGGAAGGAAAAAGAAAATTTTAGAATTGTAAATTCAAAAATTTTAAGTGGTTAAAAGTAAAGGGTTTTGGGATGCAAAAATTGGGTATAAAAAAGCGGAATGCCCGGAAAAAGGGGGAATGCAGGGGAGAGAAGAGTTTTTGGGGGGGGATGTTAAGTAAATGTATAGGCCCCCTTTGGGAAACCAAGGTAGAGATAATTTTTGTAGGGGGACCTAAAATCAAAAGTAGGAAAAAAATTTTTAAAGAAAAGGGTTTGGTTTAGGTAAGTTTGGGGTTTGCCGGGTGTAAATTTGAAAATGGGACCCCTTTGAATTGAATTTTGTAAAAAAAAGGGGTTTAGTTATAGATAAAAACATATTTTAAGAAAAAAGAGGAAAAATAAGTAAAAACAAATATAAATGTATGGCAAAATAAACAGTATTTTTTGGGAAAAAAATGATTGGTAGAAAAAAAGACTGTTGATTAAAACTTCAGGATGAAACATTTTTATGGGGGGGCCAAAGATAATCAACCTTTTTCTAGTTTTTAAGCTACACTGAGAGAAAAAAGGTAATGGGATACAAGGAGAAAAAGAACATCGGGGAAGGGAAAAGAGGTAAAAGGTTTTTTAAAAACCCAAAAAAGGGGAGGCAGTTAGGTAAGAAAATAAACAGCTATTGGAGGATAGAGGGGCCCTAATAAGCATGGGAAATGGGTCGAAGGAAAAGGGGAAAGGTTTTAAAAAAAGAAGTGTTAAAAGTGTTCACCCAAAAAATTTGGGGTTACAGAAAGGGGGGGCAGGAGGGAAAGGAGCATTGGGGGAATAAAGATGTAAAGAGAGTAGAAAAGGGGAAAAAGTTAGCATAGGGAAAATTTTTTACAAAGTAAAGTGATCCCAAGGGGGGAAGAGTATATGGAAAAAAAGAGAGAGGTTAAGAAGTGGTAAAGAAAATTTTTAAAAAGAAGCAAATAGAGAGGGGGGTGAGATTTTAATCAAAAAAATTTTGTTGAAAATAAAAAAAAAGTTTTGGAGGGAATAACAATTAAGAAACCCCTAGAGAAAAAAATGGATTTGTTTTTTAAAAAAATAAAAAGAGGAGGTTAAAAAATTGGAGAGTTTAGAGGTTTTGGGAAATGGGGGGAATATTTTGAGGAATTTTTAAAATTGTTGATGAAGATAGGGAAGTGTGGGGTACGTGTAAGGGCAAGGAGGAATAACATTTTGAAAAGTGGGGAAGAGCCATTTGAAGTGGGGGGGAATTCAGGGGCAGTGGGTAAAATAAAAGGGGGGAAAGGGCAGCCGGGTTTGAGGGGAAAGAAAAAAATGTTAAAAACAGGTGGGTATATATTTTTGGAGGGGTTTGGTGCAATTTTTTAATAAATTTTATGAAGGGTAAGGTACCTAGGGTTTTAGGGCAAGAGCATTCATAGTTCCTTTGTATAAAGGCAAAGGGAATAAAAGAAATTTGAAAAAATTAAAGGGGGTTTAAGTCGTTGAGTAACCGGTTTAAAGTGAAAAAAAGGAAGGTTAATTTTGAAAAAAATTAAGAGTAAGAGGGGAGAATGGGAAATAGCAGATAAACAAGGCTTTTGGGAAAAGGTAGGGGTTGGGGGCCCCCATTTTGTTTAAAAGTGAAACAATAAGGAAGTATTTAGAAAAGGCTAAAGGGGTTTTTGGGGGGGGGGGGGGGGGGGCATTTTTTGGAAATTTGGGAAAAGGGCGTTTTGACAGGTGGATGGGGGGTGCAATGTGGCAGTTTGTTGCAAGTGTAGGGTTTAGGAGGTAGGTACTGAAACCCCGTGAAAGTTTTTTAAAACGAGGATATTTGGGCTCAATTAAGAAATGTGGAAAAGGGGGGGGAAAATTTTTTCCCCCAAAAAAGTGGGCCCCCTTAAAAAAGGGAAAGTGGGGATTAAACCGGGGTTTTTTTAATATTTTTATAGTTTTTTGGGTTGTAAAGAAGAAAAAGGCGGGGGGCTTGGAAAAGGGGCCCGGGATTTTAAAAGATAAAGAATCACACACAAGGGGGATTTTTTACAGCTGTTTCTTTGCTGAGAAAACGTGCTCTTGGGAGTTCAAGAGAAGTTGCGAGATTGGGGGGAATAAATTTGGGTTGGGTGTGAAAAAGGGAAGAAAAAAAAAAGGGAATACAGGAAAGAGAAAGGGGTTATGAGGATAAAAAAACCAAAATTAGGTGATGAAAGATTGGAAACCCAAAATTGAGGGAAAAGTATGGAGGAGGTAAACCCGATTCAATTTTTGGGGATGGACGGGTCAGGGGATGGGGTCTATGAAAGAAAAAGGGGAATCATAGAATTGATGAGGAAAAAGAGAGTGGTCCCCTTTAGGGTCTGTGGGCCCAAAGAATTTTTGTCCTTGGAGGCAAAGGGGGAATGTATTAGAGTTAAGATTTTCCAACGCTCTTATAAAGGGGGTAAGTGTGGGTGATTTAATGTTGCAGCGAGGAAAGGGTGGGGGCAGTGGAGAAGTCCCTGTCTGAGGGCAATGGGTTGGGGTGAAAATAAAAGCAGAGAATTTTTTAGTTTGGGGAAATTAGGAGGGGCGGGATTAAACCCAAAAAAGTTGTCCAAAAGGGGGAGGAAGGTTTTTTGAGGTGGTTTGGACATGTAGGGGAAGGAGGCGAAACCGAATACTTTAAGAGGTATATCTTTTAGTGGGAAGGGAAGGGGGGTAGGGGGGGCCAAAGGGAAAAGGGTTGGGGGGAGGGGGTAAAGGAAAGGGTTTTTTTGTGAGGGGGTTTTGGGCTTTTCCCGCAAAGGGATGCGTGAGCGGTTTGAAAGGGTGAATTGGGGACAAATGGTTTTTTAAAACTTGACTGCAGTTTTGGGGTTTTGAGGGAAAGTAACATTTTTGGGAAAGGGAAATTTAGGGAAAACCCCCCCGGGCCGGAAATTTAGTCCTGAGATGGGAATACAGTGCCTGCCCCTCTGAAGGAGGGGGGTTAATGTTGCAGTTTTTTAAAACCCCGTAGTGAAAAACACCCTTTTCCCGGGGAAGACAGTGATGGAGTTTAAAGATGGGGAAAAATTTTTTTTTTTTTCGGGCCAAACCCCGCCTTTGGGGGAAACGGCCAGTGTGAAAATAAAAAATAACATTTTATAAAATATTTATTATTAAAATTAAAATATTTTTTAAAATATTTTTATTATATAAAAAATATATATAAAAATATATATATAAATTTTATATATAAAAAATATATATATATATAAATTTTTATATATTTTTAAAAATAAAAAATTTTATAAAAAATTTATAAAAAATATTTATATATAATAAAAATAAAATAAAAAATTAAAAATATATATATTATTTAAAAATTTTTATTTTTTTTTTTTATTTTAACCCGGGCCCATTCCCACCAAGGGAGGGGGGCCCCAAAAAGAAAAACTTTCACCATCATTCACCCCTCAAATGTTTTTACCAGAAGGGGGCTTTACACACCCTTTTTAAACTGCAACATTAACACCCCCCTTCAGAGTGGGAGGCACTGTACTTCCCCTCTCCGGGCTCAAGTCCGGGGCCCGCCCCGGGGTTTTCCCGAATTTCCTTTATAAAAGTTACTTTTGGGTCACACCCAAAAGCACGTCAAAATATTAAAAACCATTTGTCTCCATTCACTCCTATCAAACCCCGCCCCACGCATGCCGCTTGGGAAATCCAAACCCCCCGCAAAACAAAACCTCCTTTACCCCCTCCCCCCAACCCTTCCTAGGCCCCCACCCCCACCCCGCCTTCCTTCCACACAGACTGATAAAACTCTTTAAGTCTTCTGTTTTGCCCCCATTCTCTCTACATTCCGAACCCCCTCAACAACCCTTTTCCCCACCCTCGGGGCAACAGTTTTTGGAATCCCGCACCTCCTCCTAACTTCCAAAAAAACGAATTCTTTTGCAAATTTTAAATTTACACCACACATTGCCCTCAACAAACATCTCCACTCCTCCAGCCTTTTTCCTCCCCTGCAACATTCACACCCACCTTCACCCCCCCATATAAGAGCGTTGGTAAAACTAAAACTCTCAACATTTCCCCCTTTGCCTCCAAGGACAAAGTTCCCTTTTTCTCCACAGACTCCAAAAGCACCACTCAATCTTTTTTCCCTCATCAAATTTTAAAGATTCCCCCCACTTTTAAAGACCCCCTCCGCTGACAGTCCCCCCCCCAAAAATCTTAATACGTTCACCTCCTTTTCCCTACTTTTTCTCCCCTCCAATCTGATATTCCAAACTTTCATCACCTAATCTTTTTTTACCCCCATAACCTTAAACCCCCCTTTTCCCGATTTTCCCCCTTTTAAATTTTTTTCTTTTTTCACACCCACCAAATTCATCCACCAACTCTGCAACTTCTCCCTTTAGAATCTCCCAAAGCACAGTGTCATTAAAAAAGTAGCAGCGTGGGCAACTCCCCTTTTTGGTGATTCTTTTTCTTTTTAAATCCACGCTCTTGCCAAGACCCTCGCATTTACTTCTCTTACAACCCCCCTCTATAAATATATTAAAACCCAAACCCCCGGTGACATCACACCCTCCCGTCCCAAGGCCTACTTTTAAAAGGGAAAAAATTTCCCTCTTTCCAAAATACTCTAAATTTTAGCCTCAAATATCCCCCGAAAAACTCTTTCACTGTTTTAGTAACCTACCTCCCCCACACCCTAAAACTTGGGAACATCGGCCCCCATTTTCCCCCCCACCACCCTGTCAAACGCCTTTTCCAAATCCCTAAATGCCACAAAGACCTCTTTACCTTATCTAAAACTGTTTACTTTTTAAAGTTTTACTTAAACACCTGGGCCACACACCCCCTTAACCCTTTTCCCAAAGCCTCCTTGTTCATCTGCTATCCATTCTCCGTCTTTCTCCCTTAATTTTTTCAATTTTAACTCTACCATAAATTTTTTAAACCCGGTACACCCAACAGACTTATCCCCCAAAAATTTTTTCACTCTCTTTTATCCCCTTTTTCCTTTAACAAAGGAACTAAAGCTGCTCTCTGCCCAATTTCCCCAGGTTTCCTTACCCTTCCAACAATTTTTTTTAAATAATTGCACCCAAACCCCTCCCAAAAAATATATCCCCCCCCCCGCTTTTAAAAAATTTTTATCTTTATCCCTTAATTTCCCCGGGTGCCTTACCCCCTTCCAAATTTTTCCTACGCCCCCACGAACTTCCCCCCCACTCACAACTGCTCTTCCTCACCCTACCAAAAATTTTTTTTCCTCCTTGCCCTATCAAAATCACGCTTTTCCCCACCCTTTATCAACATTTTAAAAATTCCTCAAAATTTTTCCTTCCACTTCCCAAAATCTAACTCTCCATTTTTAAAACCTCCTCTCCTATTTTTAACTGACAAATCCTTTTTTTCTAGGCTTTCTTAACTTTTTAATCTCACTCCAAAATTTTTTTTTATTTCAAAAAAATTTGGGTTTAAACATCTCACCCACTCTCTCATTTGCTCTCTTTTTTCATTGCTTTACCCCTCTCTTTAAATTTCCTTTTTCTCCAAAACCTTCCCTCCTTGCATCACTTTTTACTTTGTAAAAACTTTTTCCCTAGCTAACTTTTTCCCCCCTTACTACTATCTTTAAAACATCATTCCCCCAAAGCTCCTCTTTCCCCCCTGCACCCCTTTTTCCCGTAACCACAAAAATTCTGCTGAACACCCCCTAACACTACATTTTTAAACCTACCCCTACCCTTGCCCCATTAAACCCATCTCTCATTTGCCCATCTATCCTCCAATAGCTGTTTTTATCTTTTCCCCCAACTGCCTCCCCTTTTGTTTTTTAAACCTTCACCTCTCTCTTCCCTGATGCTTTTATTCTCCTTGTATCCCATTTTTACCTTTTTTCTCTCATGTAGCTACAAAAAGGGAAAATGATCTTTATATTTTTTGGCCCTCTATAAACATGTACATCCCAAGTCTACTCAACAGTCTTTTTTCTCCCCAAAAAATAACCAACAAACTACTGTCATTTTGCCCTACATCAATCTGTATACTTATTTATCCTCTTTTTTTAAAATATGAAAATTTCCTATAACTAAACCCCTTTCTATACAAAAATTCAAAACAAAGGCCCCCATTAAACAGTTTTCAAACCCGGGACCCCAAACTTACCTACCACACCCTCTCTAAAAGTTTCCCACTTTTTGCATTCAAAATCCCCCCCCCACAATTACCTCTCACTTGGGTTTAAAAGGGTCCTATACAATTTACTTAAAATCTCCCAAAAACTCTCTCTCTCCCCTGCAATTTCCCCCCCCTTCTCCCGGTGCCCAAAACGCTTTTATAAACCCCCTTCTCGCATCCCAACCTTTTCTTTAATCCACATAATTTTTTTGAATTTTCACATTCATATCTCTTTTTTCCTTCCATAACTTTTTCACTTAACATTACTGCCCACCCCTTTTCCTTTTTCTTCCCAAAAATCTCCCCAGATAATCCAGGGAAATTTAAACCCCCTTTTTTCCCCCCAAATGAAACTCTCCTACCCCCTTAGCTTTTTTTCGCTTAGGGCCAGGACATCCAACTTCTTTTTATTCAAAAATCAGCAAACATCTGTTTCTTGTCATCCGCACAAAATCCCCGCACATTTAAGCAACCCCTTTTATAAATTTTTTTTTTTCCCTTTTCTTTTTTAGTAAATTTAAAACAGGGGAAGGGTTACTAGCCCATTGCCCCCCCATTTTAGTCCCCCTCATCCCACCCGCAAAAGGGTTAAAGGAGGAAAGATTTTTTCCACTTCCCCATGGGCAATAGAAGAAATAAAAAAGAAAAAAGAGCTTTTTTTTTAAAAAAAGGGTAAAAACCTAATTAAGTATATTAAAATTTAAAATGCATGTGCGGCTGTGAATGGGACCCCAAAATTAAGTAGGGTAGCAAGAAATCCCCCGTTTTTCTTAGCGTGTTTATGAAACAGAAAAAGAAAACCCGCAAATCCACCATCATGCAAAACAGTTTCAGTTTTTTTTTTCACAGTCATCTGGCCCGGAGGTGTACTCCCGGGTGGTTTCTGTCTACCAACCTACTACCTTTTAAAATTTATATAAATATATATAATTTTTTTTTTTATTTTAAAGGTATTAAAATTTAAAAAAAAAAAATTTAAATATTATATATATAAATGTTTTAAATAATTTTTTTAAAATGAAATAAAACCCTCCTTAATAAGGAAATTTTTTTCCCCTTTTTATTAGGATAATTTTATTAATTATAATTATTTTTAAACAAAAAAGTGTATAAAAAAAAATTTTCCCCCTTTTTTTTTCCCTAAAACCCCAAGCTTAAAAGCCCCCCCCAAATTTAAAAATTTTAAATCCCTAACCCCCCTTTGGGGGACCCCCCTTTTTCTTTCCTTTTCAATATTCATTTTTAAGTTTTTCCCTTTTTCCCCCATTTTTTAACAATTCCAACCCAATCACAACCCCTTTCCCCAGCCCCCTTGGGAAACAGGTTTTTTTCCCCCTTCCCCCTTCCAAAACAATTTTTTATAATTACACCACAACTGCCCCCGAAGAACTATCCCCAGGCCCTTTTCCCTTGTGAACACAACAAACCTTTTACCCCAAAAATTGGTTAAAATAATTCTCCAACAAACCCCTCTTTCCCCCATTAAAATAAGAATTAAATAATATATTAATTAAATTTTTCCGGGTTTCCCAAAAAAGATTAAAGAAACTTTTTTTGCTTTTTATAATTAAAAAATATATTTAAATTCCCCTTTATAATAATTAAAATTTTAATAAAAAAAATTAAACAAAAAAATTCTAAATCTTTCGGTTTTTAATAAAAACAAAAACTTTTAAAAAAAAACTTTAAAAAATTATGGGCCCGATTAAAATTATTAAAATTGGAACCCTTTTTTTATTTATGAAAAAAAATACCATAATAAAAACCCAAAGTTGGGGAAAAAGCCGAAATTTCAATAATTTCCCCACCCCCTTTTTAAATTTAACAAACTGCGGTTTAAACCACTGACCCCCAAAGGTTTAAACACGAAACATTCCCCAAGGGTTTAGTTTCCCCCAAAGAAAGTCAATAATCTAAAGGGGAATAAATTTTGACCCCAAAAGGCAAAAGGGTTTTTTTTAAAAAATTCTTTCCCTTTTGGTTTTTCCAATTGGTAAACGGGGAAAAAACCCCCGCCACTCATCGGGAAAAATTTAGGTTTTTTAAAATACTAAGCTTATAGAGTTACTTAGTAACTTAAATAATTGATGAAAGGTCCCGTACTTATAGGTGGGACTTGAATAATTCAGGTATACCTTTTCTTATTCATTCATATGTACATAATCACTACAGTTTCATAATCAATGACCACAATGCATCACTGGGATCACTGACAGCAAATGAAGTACAGGATAGGGTTCCCTTACCCCTTCATCAATCAGTTATATACACTACAGCTAGAACTGGTTAGAGACTATCACGAGGCTTCAACGGTTGTAGAACACAGACATAGTCTATTCACCAAATTGCTTCACTGAATTGCTCACTACACAGACGTAACCCGTCAAGTATTCTAACACTGACGTAATCCAAGCAATCTCAATTGAACCTAGGGATCCAGGCTCAAAGGTTCTCCTGGGGTTTGCAATGAGAGATTAAGAGAGCTCCGTGGCTTGGTGCTTTCTCTACCAGAGGTGAGAATGAACTACTATGGGTAAAACTCCCTTGCTCGACGTCACCTCGGAATAAGTGAGAGTTTGTGAGGCATAAACGACCACAAGGCAATTCAACACATGAATACTAAATACTGCAGGTTTATAAAACATCCTACCAGACAAAACAAATCAATAATTCATGGCCAGATAATATTATAAAACTAGGAATCTTTATTTTAGTTATGAATAAAGGTACCAGTAATATAATACTAAGTGAAAAAGCCGAAATTACACACTAATCAAATGACCCTTCTTAAATTGTGAACAAACTGCGTAACACACTGTACCTCGTAAGACGTATATATACGACGAAACAGTCAAAGGGTTAAGTGCTCAAAGAAAGTCATAAATCTGGAGGAGAAGGTGAAATTGCTAGACAAGTGTAGGGCAGGTTATTTGAGCAATTCTGCCACTGGAAAATTATTTAATGTAAACGAAAGCACAGTGCACTCTATCAAGAAAAATGAGGTGAAGATAAAGGTGGCACTAGCATCTTCTGCTGCTCCCTCAGCCAAGCAAGTGTCACAAGTAAGAAACAGTGTGATGTCTAAGATGGAATCAGCATTATTTGTTTGGATTTCAGACCATAATAGAAAAGAAAATGCCATAGACACCAGTGCAATTCGTGCAAAGGGAAAGACTTTGTATGATACTTTGGCTAGTGACGAGGCTAGCACCAATTCAGAACCAGGACGTCCTGCCATCAGCGGCAGCGGCAGCAGCGACCTCCAAGCTCCGTACTTTTCTCCAACTATCAGAGCTACCAATGCTCCTATGATGACCTAATTACAAGCAAAACTGCACTACCCAACGTAGCACCCAGAATGACCAAAGATTACCAACAGTGAAACCTACAAATTGAAAATAATAGAGATCAAAGGAAGACTGCCCACAAACCGAAAGCAACACCCCGCTGCCAGCCGAACAACGTAACCCTAAACTCTGTATAACTACAACTTCTTCTTAACTACAACATTTCCTGTAGTATTATGAGGTGCAATCTAAGAGGAAACAGCACCAAGGCCAGCAAGAAAACACCGAAAAATCAACTATTCAACAAGTGTAGCCAGGAGGACGCCGGCCCAGCAACCACCCCTCTCACCACCACTCAAGGCGACACCACAATAACAACAAACATAGCTGCCACCAGCCCATCCTCCCCTCTCTTCCCCGGATTCAACCTACCAAGTAGTCTCTCAGGTATGACCAACGATCCAGATACCCTAAAGACATGCATCTCCACCTTAGTTATTGAAAATATGAATCTTCGAGAGACGCTAACAAAACAAGACACCAGGATGACACAACTCGAGAACAAAATCCTCAGTCTTGAACAAAAGTTATCAACACCAGGAATGACTAACTGTGACAAGACCATCCAAGCAGTCATAGATAGCCATACCCAACAAATAATATCTCTTAATACAAAGGTTGAAGAAGCAGTAAAAGAATGGAAGAACAACTTAGATAACCGTTCAGTGATACTTTGCTCTCCAAAAGTAAAACTGAGCAAGATAAACTATCGGATGCAGTAATAGTTAACAGTCCACTTTTTCCCATGATATGAACCAAACAAACAGTAAAGAAATTACTCTGCAGATCATAAAGGACCAAACAAAAGTTACAGTACCAGGTCGAAATAAAAGAACCCAGGTTACTAGGATCCCATGGTAGAAAAAGGTTATGCTTAGTTTCCCACTCACATGACAGGAAAAAAGACTTAATTATTGCATCTATTAAAGTAAGAAAGAGGTATACATAAACGAGTGCCCTTACCAAAAAACGTCAGAACCTCCTGTATAGAGTCAGAAAACTTAAGCGGGAAAAATTGACACAATACACCAATGCTTCACATGGGAGGGGAAATTTAGTTGGGAAAACAAATGTAGGTCAACTGTACACAATCACGAACGAGAATGATCTATCACGATTTCTCAGGGATACTAATCTTACAGAGAATAACTAACAAGTCCAAAATTTAAAAAGCCTACGTAATTAGTGTATGTTTTGCCCATTATTGTTAAAAATTTCATTGTACAATCTTTAGTAATTAAATAATCAACTACTTCATTTTGTGATTTTACTAGTAAGCATAGTCACCTTATGTAATTTTTAATTTACTATTGTTTGCTTAAACTTTAAAGCTGAATTGATACTTTCTCTGTCCATATTACTACCTCGTATTTTTTAAATACTATCAATGTATTACTTACTAAAATTAATAATTACCATTTTTACTTAATTTAAATTTACTCTTAACATTTTTGACATTTAATAACCATTACTTGTTCTAATTACCTTTATCTGTTTTAATACCACATTTACTATCTTAGAGAAACTCTTAATTACCTTGTACTGCCAAATAACCTCAAGTATAAACTACCAGTGCAATATTGAATGAAATAAACATTACTTTTCACTTTTTTTGAAATCATTATTACTTACTAAAATTTTATTAAACACCAATTTACTACCAGTCAATTTTACTTTGTCCCATTAAAAATTATTTTATACTTCCCATAACATTTTGTTGCCAAATTTTCAAGTTTATATATTCAACTCCAACTTTATATTATCCTTTTTTACCTGTGTACCTGTCTACCATCTTATTATCATATTAAAAAACCAAGACATTACATTGTTATTTTTTACTATTTATTTTTTTGGGTACTTTAATTGTGAAATTTTATTTTGTCAATTAAATCTAGTTATACTCTTGATCTTGCCCAACAACCTATACCAGACTCTAGTGCAATTGCAAGTACCATTTCAATTTGTATTTTTATATTATAAGTTTATATTATAAGTCCTACTCTAAGATTGTTTTCATATCTTAGTGACTATATTGTGTGTGCAATTAGTGTATATTTCAATTATATTATTGTTCAAGGCCCTTAACTATCTTTTGCTAACTAGTACCAACTACCTCATATATTTTTTTTTTTTTTTTTTTTATACTTTTTTTATTCTTTTGCTACCTTAATTTGTATATTTTATCTTGTCAATTTAAATCTAGTTATACTCTAATTCTTGTAAAAAATTTTATAAAAACACCTTAGTGAAATTTAAACAACTGAGAGTCTTGTGCCTTTTTTATATCATTAGATTAAACTCATTTGTACTATAGCTCATTCTAGCTCAATACATAGTCAGTACCAAAGTCATTATATTAGACCTTACTGCAATTACTAGTGAGAGCCTGGTGCTATTTTTAATTTGTATTTTTATATTATTAGATTAAACCTAGTTGTACTATAGCTCATTCTAGCTGAATACATAGACTATACCAAAGTCATTACATTAGACCTTAGTGCAGTTACAAGTGAGAGTCTTGTGCTATTTTTAATTTGTATTTTTATATTATTAGTTTATACCTAGATGTACTTTAGCTCATTCCAGCACAACACATAGACAACACCAACTTCATTATGTGTATTAGTGACTATACTCTACATGACCAAAATGCTATAGCTATATACTTGTCCAAACTTTCCACCACTACAGATATCAGTACTAAAACTCAACACACAACTCAGGATATAAATAACCATAATTTAAACCTGTTAGATGATTGATCACGTTGACCCTGATCTAAACCTACATAATCTGACACACAATCAAAACCTTTTGGGAAAGTAACTGCCTTTACTACACAGCATCACAAGCCGCACTATCCTAAACAATGATAAAATTCTATCAGTACTTAACTACAACATCAGATCCTTAAGCAAACACTATGATGACCTCCTGGCACTCCTTGAATCACTAAAGACAACCTTTTTCCTGCATTATTCTTACTGAGACCTGGCTTAAACAGGACACAATAGATATCTACCCTCTACCAGGTTTACACGCAATCCACAACTGCAGACCATACAATTTTTGGGGGTGGTATTGCAATCTATTATCAAACCCAATTATTTGAAATTAGCACCATTGTTTTTGTGTGAATATGGAGAATACTTTTTTGCTAATTTTACTGTAAAAAACTTAAGACGCCTATAACAATCGGTGCCAATTTACGTTTCCCCACAAAACATCCCAAAACTTCAGTGAGAAATTAAAGGATTTAATAACAAACAGAAAAGAATAAGCACCACTTCTCTAGCGGAGACTTCAACATCAACCTTGGCCTACTAGATGATCACTGTAATGATTTCATCAACAATATGAAAAAACAAAACTTCATCCCAAAACAATAACAAAACCCAACCAGGCTCGTGAACAAGTGCAACCATAATAGACCACATAGGGAAACCCAATTTATACTAGCCCCTTAAATCGGGGATAATAAACAGATTAGCACTACAGACCACTACCCTACCTTCCTCTTGACAAACATTAGTTAGAGACTGTTGACTGGCCTACAGAATTCTCCAAGGCCAATGGTATTGATGACTGGACAGACATTTTTCTTAACAAACTACTTAGACTATACAACAAACATTGTCCTATAAAAACGAAACAGATCACAAACAAACGGCTTGGTTGCCCATGGCCTAACCAGCACCATTCTGAAATCCATTGATAAGAAACACCAATATGAAAAGCAATATAGACAGGGCTTAATACACAAAGATATTCTTAAACACTATTCATCAGTCCTCACCAAAGTAATAAAGAAAGCCAAAACAACTATACTACTCCAGTAGATTCACTGACACAAGAGGAGATATAAAAAAGACCTGGAAAACACTCTCTCAATTCTAGGGACCCCACAAACTGAAAAAAAACAAGAATATTGTCCTAACAAAAACCTAATGAAACACCACTGCAACCACCGACACAGCTAACAAGATAAATGACTTCTTCTCAACCATAGGTTCTAATCTCGCCAATAAATCCCACGTACCAATGCCCATCCCGGGGGACTACCTAGATGGGAATTTCCCAAATTCCTTCTATCTTGCTCCAACTGAGCCCACGGAAGTCACCGAGATTATAAAGTCCTTAAAAATAACTCAGGGAATCTGTCTCATGTCCCACCTTTATTGTACAAGAGAGTGGCCCATGTCCTCTCGCATACTACTCATTACTTTTAACAAGTCACTAGAAACTAGCACCTTCCCGAAACTACTCAAGACGGCGGGGTTACACCAATACATAAAGGTGGTGACCCAAACAGATTAAACAACTATGGGCCCAATCAAACTTACCATTTGCTATCAAAAACTTTGAGAAACTCGTGCACAGGAGACTATATTCATTTTTAACATCACAAAACATAAAAACCCTGCCATTTGGATTCAGGAAAAAAAGCACTAACGATGCAATCATAAAAATGCTAGATCTGCTTTACACAGCATTGGAAAATAAGGAATATCCACTAGGAATTTTTATTGACCTAAGAAAAGCTTTTGACACAGTAGACCATGGCATCCTACTCCACAAACTTGACCATTAGGATAAGAGGCCATGCGCTTGCATATTTCAAATCTTACCTTACTAATAGGTATCAGTATGTCACCATTAAAGACACAGCGTCAACAACACAGCCACTTGATGCTGGAGTTCCGCAGGGAAGTGTCCTTGGTCCCCTGCCTTTCCCCATATACATCAATGATCTTCCAAACGTATCTCGCACCTGAACCCCATTCTCTTTGCTGACGACACGACTTATGTCATCTCTCGCCCTAATCTTGCAACCCCCCAACACCATTGTTAATGAGGAGCTGATCAAAATATCGACTTGGATGACCCGCCAATAAACTTACGCTTAACGTTGACAAAACCTACTACATTATGTTTGGTAGGGAGAGCAGGAGATGCGCAATTAACATTAAGATCGACAAAACACTAATTGCCCGGGATAATAGGGCAAAAATTTCCCAGGTCTATACCTTGACAACTACCTGAACTTCAGCAAACCCCTATCCAACACAACCAAAAAAGTATCCAAACGGTTGGGATCCTCTCCAAGATACGATATACGTGCGCAAACTGCCCTCTCACTCTGTACCATTCACTATATATCCATACCTCACCTATGCTATCTGTGCTTGGGGTTCAACTGCAGCAACACACCTAAGCCAATAATAACCCAACAAAAGCCGCAGTAAGAATAATCACAAATCCCCATCCCTGGCAAAACACCCCCCCACTCTTTATAGATCTAAACTTACTCCCTGTTCAGTACATCCACCTTACTACTGTGCAATCTACATCTACAGGACCTTAAATTCCAATATTAACCTTGACCTAAAATGCTTTCTTGATTGTTGTGACAGAACCCACAGGCACAACACCAGACACAAACATCTCTAACATTCCCCGTGTCCGACTAAAACCTTTACAAAAAATTCAATGTATGTAAAGGCCCAAAAAACTGAAACACCCTACCTGAAAATTCCAAAACTGCGACACATTCATCACCTTCAGAACTCCATCAGAAAACATCTTATCTCCCTGATACACCCTGTCAACTAATACGAATACCACCTGGTGGTTCACACTTACACTCACTCACCCATTTGACCATAAACAGAAATATCAATCTCAATCTCAAAATAATGAATCTTAACTAGTCATAAGTTGGCCCGTGATACTCAATACTGAAACTATGAATAGTGCCAAAACAAAAGCATTCACATTGCTAAACTCACAACTAGTATTTAGTCACTTAGCCATAATACCAACTTGCCTCATAATTTTTGTAACATTTTAAACTTAAGATTTAATATAAGTCTGCCCGAAATGCCTAGCCATGCTAGGCGTTCTAGTGGTACACTCTGTAATTATTATTTTACTACATGTAAACCACACAATAACCAAATTCTGTAAACTCAGCATTGTAATCCTTATAGAGAATAAACTTTGAATTGAATTTGAATCCTGACTACCTAGCAAGTAAAGGATGGTTTGATAAAATTTAAGAAATGGTTCACTAGGTTTGTAGTTCAATAGGCTAAGGAAGCAGTATTATTAGGCTAAGTAAATGCTATTATTATATATTTCCCTGCATCTTATTTGCGCACCAAACATTTGCAAATTTTCAAGATTCGCGTGGTTCTTGATCCCCTAACTCTCGTGAATGTGGAGGGCCTCTTGTATTTTGTTTTTTTTTAACGTATCAGCCATTTCCCACTGAGGCAGGTAACCCAACAGAAAGAAAAACCCAAAAAGTAAGAAAAAACTTACATTATCATTCAATACTTTCACCACCACTCGTATATAATCACTGTCTTCGCAGAAGCGCCCAGATATGACAGTTTAGATAGTCACTAAACTGGAAGTATCGCAGACCCCTCCTTTAAAGTGAATATGTAGCCAGGACTCAAATCTGGCTACATACTCACAATAAAACTTCCTTGTAAAATGGGGCAGTAACCGATGTTGTAGTTGGGAAACCATTTAATGCCAGGTGATGTGTTGAATAGTCTCTGTGCTGAATAGTCTGTCTGTGCTGAATAGTCTCAGTCTGTGCTGAATAGTCTCAGTCTGTGCTGAATAGTCTCAGTCTGTGCTGAATAGTCTCAGCTGTGCTGAATTTAGTCTCAGTCTGTGCTGAATAGTCTCAGTCTGTGCTGAATAGTCTCAGTCTGTGCTGAATAGTCTCAGTCTGTGCTGAATAGTCTCAGTCTGTGCTGAATAGTCTCAGTCTGTGCTGAATTTGTCTCAGTCTGTGCTGAATAGTCTCAGTCTGTGCTGAATAGTCTCAGTCTGTGCTGAATAGTCTCAGTCTGTGCTGAATAGTCTCAGTCTGTGCTGAATAGTCTCAGTCTGTGCTGAATAGGGCTCAGTCTGTGCTGAATAGTCTCAGTCTGTGCTGAATAGTCTCAGTCTGTGCTGAATAGTCTCAGTCTGTGCTGAATAGTCTCAGTCTGTGCTGAATAGTCTCAGTCTGTGCTGAATAGTCTCAGTCTGTGCTGAATAGTCTCAGTCTGTGCTGAATAGTCTCAGTCTGTGCTGAATAGTCTCAGTCTGTGCTGAATAGTCTCAGTCTGTGCTGAATAGTCTGTCTGTGCTGAATAGTCTGTCTGTGCTGAATAGTCTGTCTGTGCTGAATAGTCTGTCTGTGCTGAATAGTCTGTCTGTGCTGAATAGTCTGTCTGTGCTGAATAGTCTCAGTCTGTGCTGAATAGTCTCAGTCTGTGTTGAATAGTGTCACTATGTGCTGAATAGTGCTACTCTGTGGTGAGTAGTGTTAAGTAAGTAAGTAAGTAAGTAAATTTATTCAGGTATACACAATACAGTTACATAGAATTATCATACATAGCAGCATATGTGTAGAGAACCTAGGATAACCCAAAAAAGTCAGACAGAGTGACTTATTTCCATTGGGGTCCTTTTACCTTATTATTATAATATAAAGGTTATAATATTTTCTTATTATTCTATAATGAAGATAACATCTTATTATCATACTAAAAAGACTATCTACTACACGAGGGTCATTAAGACTATCTACAATACGAGGCATTAAGACTATCACTACCCGAGGGTCATTACGACTATCTACAATACGAGGGTCATTACTAGGGATAAGGGGAAAATTTACATGTATTTTAGCTAAAAAAAATAGAAAATCATTCCCCTCCCTTTCTGTTGCTTTTAATCATCAACACTTTTTGGCAGTTTTCTTGAACTGGTTTAAGCTATGACTGGCCTTGACATTTGTGGGTATCTGTTCCTTCCTTTTATTTCTGTACAATTAAAAAAGGGGTTTGAAGCCCGGCCACTGACTGTGGGTACTACAAAGTTGTCTCTCTCCCCCTAGTACTATGATTGCTTTGGTTCCCAAACCCTTTACAAAATTGACAGCAAGATATTCTGGACACCCGTTCGTGAGCAATTTTATAAAACATGTTTAGCTTCAGTTGTTTCTCTTCTTCAAAATTCAGCTATCCAACTGCTGTAATTTATCCTGGCCCACATGTTTCTCTTGGTCCAGCCCAGGATGAATCTTACGATTTTGTTCTGGGGTGATTTGCCCGTCTATCTTTCAGTTTTTTTGTCAAAGGGAGAGTACCAAGAAGAGCAAGCGTAATCCATATGGCATTGTATAAGGGCTGACATAGGGTCCTGCGAGCCTCAGTGGTAGACACTGTGCTTTTCTATACAGGAACTTCAGCCTGGCATTCGCTTTCTTTACTACACTGTTCCCTATCAATTCTCCTGACATGCATGGTTCAAAGGGGATTCCCAGAAAATTTAAAATGATGAAACCAAAGTGATGGACTCCCCATTACACTGAACATTAAAATTATTTACCCCTTTCAGTTTATGTTTCGTTCCAAAGAGAATGGGTTCAGTTTTCCCTAGGTGTAATGATAGTTTGTTGTCTACTAACCATTTGCTGCAGGACTCCAGTTCCAGTGTTAAAACATTAGCAATATCTTGTGGGTCTTTACCTGTCACTAACAGAGCACTGTCATCTGCATACAGTAGGAGTTTGCACTTGACACTGATAGGCATATCATTGACATAACATAAGAATAGTAAGGGACCCAGAATACTACCTTGGGGAACTCCACATGTTATCGGCAGGGGTTCTGATTCCGTTTTGTTGATTTTGACTATTTGTCTCCTGTTGCTAAGGTAGGACTTAAACCAGTCTACAGAACCTATACCGATAGATTGAAGTTTATTACATAATATATTGTGGTTGACAGTATCGAAGGCCTTTTGCAGGTCTAAGGTTACCATACCTATGAGGTTCCCTTTTGACATTTCAGTTCTCAGGTAATCCATCAGATTAATAAGGGAGGTATCGGTTGAGTAGGATCTTCTAAAGCCCGATTGATAGCTATGGAGAATGCTGTTGTCATTAAGGTACTTAACTACTTGAGAATACACCGCCTCTCCAGAATTTTAGATATTATACTGAGTATACTAACAGGTCTATAGTTGCTTACATCAGACCTATTATTTTTCTTGAAGATAGAGTAACTCTGGCCATCCTTGAACCCCTCCGGTACGGTATTAGTGGTGATTGATAGATTTATTATGTGAGCAATAGGGATTGACAGTTCAAAAGCACCATCTTTTAGGAACTTAGATGGGATGTTATCAGGGCCTGTGCTCTTAGTTGGGTTTAACCTGCTTAGTTCTTTTTGAATGAAGTCATGAGATACACTTACTAGTTGACAACTGTTTGGGGTTACCCCTTTATTGGTATAGTATGTTTGAAACTTATCAGAGTCTGTGTTAAAGGTATTTGATGCAGCTGGTAGTTTACTTACTAGTGTTGATGCAACAGATGTGTAGTAGGAATTAAAGCAATTTGCCACCTTAGATGTTTCGTGGCATACCTCATTATCGATAGTGAGTACTATGTTAGACCTATCTACTGGCTTATGGCTATATCCCAACTGTTTTAGTTTGTTGCCAGAGCTTTCTGGGGTTATGCTTATATTCTTCAATTTTTGAGCAATAGTGCTTTGCCTTTGCTCCTTTTATAAGCCTCTGTACTCTGTTCCTCACCCTTTGGAATTCATTTAGTGCTGCAATATCCTGTCTGTTTGCTTTAAATCTTTTTAGCAGCTGGTCTCTGAATTTCATATTATCTAATATCTCAGTAGTCATCCAGGGTTCAGTTCTTCGTTTAATCCTAACCTCTTTAACTGGTGCAATATTATTAAGAATGGTAGTGAACATTGTTTTGAATTTTTCCCAGGCATCGTTTACGTCCGTGCAACTTGTTATCTCTGTCCAGTCACAATTGTGTAGCCTATTTACCAGTGTTTCTTTACTGTAGTTTCTAGTTGACCTCATTTTTATTGTCCTGTGTAGGCCTATCCTATCCCTAGTGATTTTCCTGGTGCTGAGTAGTTTCTGTGCTGAATAATGTCAGTCTGTGCTGAATAATGTTGGTCTGTGCTGAATGATGTCAGTCTGTGCTGAATAATGTCAATCTGTGCTGAATAATGTCGGTCTGTGCTGAATAATGTCGGTCTGTGCTGAATAATGTCAGTCTGTGCTGAATAATGTCAGTCTGTGCTGAATAATGTCGGTCTGTGCTGAATGATGTCAGTCTGTGCTGAATGATGTCAGTCTGTGCTGAATAATGTCGGTCTGTGCTGAATAATGTCGGTCTGTGCTGAATAATGTCGGTCTGTGCTGAATAATGCCAGTCTGTGCTGAATGATGTCAGTCTGTGCTGAATAATGTCAGTCTGTGCTGAATAATGTCAGTCTGTGCTGAATAATGTCGGTCTGTGCTGAATAATGCCGGTCTGTGCTGAATGATGTCAGTCTGTGCTGAATAATGTCGGTCTGTGCTGAATAATGTCGGTCTGTGCTGAATAATGTCAGTCTGTGCTGAATAATGTCAGTCTGTGCTGAATAATGTCGGTCTGTGCTGATTAATGTCGGTCTGTGCTGAATAATGTCGGTCTGTGCTGAATAATGTCGGTCTGTGCTGAATAATGTCGGTCTGTGCTGAACAGTGTCGGTCTGTGCTGAATAGTGTCAGTCTGTGCTGAATAGTGTCAGTCTGTGCTGAATAGTGTCAGTCTGTGCTGAATAGTGTTAGTATGTGCTGAATAGTGTTAGTATGTGCTGAATAGTGTTAGTATGTGCTGAATAGTGTAATTATGTGCTGAATAGTGTTAGTATGTGCTGAATAGTGTAATTATGTGCTGAATAGTGTTAGTATGTGCTGAATAGTGTAATTATGTGCTGAATAGTGTAAGTATGTGCTGAATAGTGTTAGTATGTGCTGAATAGTGTTAGTATGTGCTGAATAGTGTTAGTATGTGTGATAGTTAGTATGTGCTGAATAGTGTTAGTATGTGCTGAATAGTGTTAGTATGTGCTGAATAGTGTTAGTATGTGCCGAATAGTGTTAGTATGTGCTGAATAGTGTAATTATGTGCTGAATAGTGTTAGTATGTGCTGAATAGTGTAATTATGTGCTGAATAGTGTTAATATGTGCTGAGACCCACATAAAGGATCATTTGGGACAACGAAATATGGAACCCAGGTTACAACCTATACAGATGCGACAGAGTGAACAGGCAAAAAGGGGGGGGGGGGGGGGTTTGGCCTGTACATCGCAGGGGTCACTTGTTTGCACAGAACTGCTTAATGCCTCAAATGATGTAGTTGAAGTTTTAGCAGTAAAGATCGAGAACCAAAATCTAGTCATTGTGGTAGTCTACAAGCCTCCGGATGCAACATCCCAGCAATTCCAGGAACAGCTGTTAAAAATTGACCACTGTCTGGAAAATCTTCCAGCTCCTGCACCCAACATCTTGCTCCTGGGGGATTTCAACTTAAGGCACCTAAAATGGAGGAATATAGCAAATAATGTTGTTGCAGTAATAACACCAGGAGGCAGCTCTGATGAGAACTCACACACACATGAGCTTTTAAATCTCTGCACAAAATTCAATTTAAACCAGCAAATAATAGAGCCTACTAGACTGGACAATACACTAGACCTCATCTTCACTAACAATGATGATCTGATACGAAATGTCACCTTATCAAAAACAATATACTCAAATCACAACATAATTGAGGTTCAGACATGTATGCACAGAGCCCCAGACCGACATTGTGTGATTAGTCACGAGGGAGCATTCACCAAATTCAACTTCAATAACAAAAACATAAAGTGGGACCAAGTAAACCAAGTCCTAACCGATATAAGCTGGGAAGATAGACTAAGCAACACAGACCTCAACTTATGCCTAGAACAGATTAACTCGGTGGCACTCGATGTATGCACAAGGCTTATTCCTCTAAGAAAAAGGAGGAGTAGATGTAAAATAGAAAGAGACAGGCGCTCCCTTTACATGTGACGGAAAAGAATAACAGAGCGGCTAAAAGAGGTCAATATATCTGAAATGCGTAGGGAGTCACTGGTCAGAGAAATAGCAAGCATCGAACTTAAGCTAAAGGAATCTTATAGGAGTCAGGAATTGCGGGAAGAACTAAAAGCCATAAATGAAATCGAAAGAAACCCTATGCCAAATCAAAGTCGAGAACAACGTCCAGTATTGGGCCCCTACTTAAACAAGATGGGTCCTACACAGATGACAGCAAGGAAATGAGTGAGCTACTCAAGTCCCTATATGACTCAGTTTTTAGCAAGCCGCTAACCAGACTGAGAGTCGAAGATCAAAATGAATTTTTATGAGAGATCCACAGAATTTGGTTAACACAAGCCTATCTGATGTTATCCTGACGTCAAATGACTTCGAACAGGCGATAAATGACATGCCCATGCACTCTGCCCCAGGGCCAAACTCATGGAACTCTGTGTTCATCAAGAACTGCAAGAAGCCCCTGTCACAAGCTTTTACCATCCTATGGAGAGGGAGCATGGACTCGGGGGTCGTCCCACAGTTACTAAAAACAACAGACATAGCCCCACTCCACAAAGGGGGCAGTAAAGCAATAGCAAAGAACTACAGACCGATAGCACTAACATCCCATGTCATAAAAATCTTTGAAAGGGTCCTAAGAAGCAAGATCACCACCCATCTAGAAACCCATCAATTACACAACCCAGGGCAACATGGGTTTAGAACAGGTCATTCCCGTCTGTCTCAACTATTGGATCACTACGACAAGGTCCTAAATGCACTAGAAGACAAAAAGAATGCAGATGTAATATATACAGACTTTGCAAAAGCCTTCGACAAGTGTGACCATGGCATAATAGCGCACAAAATGCGTGCTAAAGGAATAACAGGAAAAGTCGGTCGATGGATCTGTAATTTCCTCACTAACAGAACACAAAGAGTAGTAGTCAACAGAGTAAAGTCTGAGGCAGCTACGGTGAAAAGCTCTGTTCCACAAGGCACAGTACTCGCTCCCATCTTGTTCCTCATCCTCATATCTGACATAGACAAGGATGTCAGCCACAGCACCGTGTCTTCCTTTGCAGATGACACCCGAATCTGCATGACAGTGTCTTCCATTGCAGACACTGCAAGGCTCCAGGCGGACATCAACCAAATCTTTCAGTGGGCTGCAGAAAAAATATGAAGCTCAACGATGAGAAATTTCAATTACTCAGATATGGTAAACACGAGGAAATTAAATCTTCATCAGAGTACAAAGCAAATTCTGGCCACAAAATAGAGCGAAACACCAATGTCAACGACCTGGGAGTGATCATGTCAGAGGAGCTTGCCTTCAAGGACCATAACATTGTATCAATCGCATCTGCTAGAAAAATGACAGGATGGATAATGAGAACCTTCAAAACTAGGGATGCCAAGCCCATGATGACACTCTTCAGGTCACTTGTTCTATCTAGGCTGAAATATTGCTGCACACTAACAGCACCTTTCAAGGCAGGTGAAATTGCTGACCTAGAAAATGTACAGAGAACCTTCACGGCACGCATAACGGAGATAAAACACCTCAATTACTGGGAGCGCTTGAGGTTCCTGAACCTGTATTCCCTGGAACGCAGGAGGGAGAGATTCATGATTATATACACCTCGAAAATCCTAGAGGGACTAGTACCGAACTTGCACACGAAAATCACTCACTACGAAAGCAAAAGACTTGGCAGACGATGCAACATCCCCCAATGAAAAGCAGGGGTGTCACTAGCACGTTAAGAGACCATACAATAAGTGTCAGGGGCCCAAGACTGTTCAACTGCCTCCCAGCATACATAAGGGGGATTACCAACAGACCCCTGGCAGTCTTCAAGCTGGCACTGGACAAGCACCAAAAGTCGGTACCTGACCAGCCGGGCTGTGGCTCGTACATTGGTTTGTGTGCAGCCAGCAGTAACAGCCTGGTTGATCAGGCTCTGATCCACCAGGAGGCCTGGTCACAGACCGGGCCGCGGGGGCATTGACCCCCGGAACTCTCTCCAGGTAAACTCCAGTATGTGCTGAATAGTGTCAGTATGTGCTGAATAGTGTTAGTATGTACTGAATAGTATTAGTATGTGCTGAATAGTGTTAGCATGTGCTGAATAGTGTTAGTATATGCTGAATAGTGTTAGTATGTACTGAAAGTGTTAGCATACATGAGGGAGTTTCGGTGCAAATGGAACCCAAAAGTAAAAAGGGGGGGGGGTTTTCCCGGGGAAATCCCCCTTTCCCGTCCAACCACTTCAGGTGGACGGGGATAGCCAGGGAAAATTTTTCAGTAAACCGAATTAAAACCACAAGGGGGGGCCTGGCGGGGGGACCCATTTCACCGGGGAGGATTTCCCCCCGGGGTTTTTGCTTTTCGGGGGGATTTTTTAAATGTGCTTTTTTTTTTGGATAGCCCTTTTAATTTTTAGGTGAAAATGGTTACTTTCGCCTTTTTCCGGGAATAAAATCAAACGCCCTTTCCCAGGAATTGTGCTTAATTGCCAGAAACGTTACCACCATTTTGGTTTAAACCTATTTTGGGCGTTTTATTAAAAAACGATTTGGGAATTTGCAGGGGGGGTTCCCATTTTAACCCCTTTTTTTAAGGGTTTTCGAAAAACAAAACTTTTTTAAAAAAGATGAGGATAAACACAAGAGGGGGTGAGAGGGGGAAAAAGGAAACAATTTAATTTCCCTAAAAGATAAAAGGGTAAAAAAATTTTTTTATTTTTAAGGGTCAAAAAAACCTTTAAAGAAAAAGTTTGGGGTACATTTTTTAAAAAAAGGGGTGCGGTTGTTTTGGGGCTTTGGGTTTTCAAAATTTTGGGGGCCCCCGGCCGCCCTTTTTTGACCCACTCTCACTTAACCCAATGTAAATGAAAACCTATTGTTTTTTCCCAATGATAATTGAAATTTTTCATCTAATT
>NC_069400.1:63214837-63297337 GCF_026875155.1 Cherax quadricarinatus | reverse complement strand
TTTGATTGGTTTTACAATGAAAATACCCCTTTGGGCTTCCAAATTTCGAAATTTTACATAATAATTGGGCCAAAGAAAAGAAACAAAACCCCGGGGGGAGCCCGCATTTTAAAAAACCGCTTGCAGTTTAGAAATTTTGGATGTTTGATTCGCCGTTTTAACGGAATGCGTAAAACGAAAACCCCTAGAGGGGGTTCCCACTGTACCACCGTAAACAAATGGAGTTTTAAAAAATAGCTATGATTTGGTTTTACTGGAACAAAGGAATTAGCCCCAAAAAGGGGTCAAAGGGGGAAAATCCTGATTCATAAATAACACCCCAAAGGCGCTAAAATTCGGAGGCAAAATTCCGCAAGTTTTTTTTCCATCAAATTTTGTTCTTTTGGTGTCATTCCATCAGGAAAAAATTTCTATCCTTTTAAAAAAATAATTTTTTTTTTTATTTTTTCCCTTAGGGGAAATTAAAAAATATATTTTTTTTTTATTTCCTTGGGGAAAACATTTAAAAAAAAAATAGTAGGATGTCAATTTCCTAATTTGGGGGGGTTTTAAGGGGAGTGCTGTAAAGGAAGCTCGGGATTTATTTAAAAATTTCGGGTCTTGTTGCAGCTAATTAATAACACGTATGGAGTATAGAAGTCGGCCCTTATTAAAAATTTAATTTCTTTTCCTGTAAAATTTTAAGGTGGGGGGTTTAAAAGTTTTTGGGGGCATTCGTACATGTGAGAACTTCCCTTTATGAAAAAAAGGCTTTTGGGAAACCATTCAAATTTTAAGTAAAAGTCCAAAAGATTGTTTACAGTGGTAGTGCTCCAAAAGTGTTACATTTTTTTAACATATTTTCAAAAAATAAAAAAAAATAAGAAATTTTTTTTACACATTTTAAATGTAAAAAAAAAGGCATTTTTTTTTTTTAAAAAAAAAATTTAAAAAAAAAATTAGTTTTTGGATAGTTTAATTAAATTTGGGGGGAAAATAGTCCTGAAAAAGGGGGGGAGATTTTTTTTAAATTTAATTAAAAGTGAAATTTTTTAAATTAAATGTTTAAAAAAATTTTTTTTGGGGGGATTTTCTTTAAAAACCAGCCGTATATGAAAGGGGGTTAAAAAAAAAAATTAAAATTTTTTTTTAATGTTTTGTAAAAAAAGAAATTTTTTTACCCTTTTTTGAAAAATTTGTTTTTGCACCCTTTCCTTTTAAAAAATCCCATTCCACTTCCCCAGGTGTAAAAAAAAAAGCTTTGTAAGAAAAAAAGAAAACCCCGAGGGGGTTATTATTTGTCCCGATGTGTTGGTTACTTAAATTGGTTGAAGAGAAATTCCCATACTTCATGTTTTTAAAAAAAAAAAGAACCCAGAAAAAATAAAAAAAAAAATTAGTAAAACGTTTTCATTATTGGATGCCAGTAGAAACTCCCCGGGTTTGCTGTTATCAACACACCCATTGAAAAAAACCCCCTTTTTCCCCCTTGGGGAAAATGGCCCCTGGTAAAAAAAAAATTTTTATATGGGGAAAACCCTTTTCATGCCATGTTTTGTAAAACCCTTTTTAATAAATAATAATAAAATTTATTTCTTTTCTGTAGCAACAGGTTTAAAGTAGTTCAGTAATTTAAAAAAATTTTTAGGCAGAAATGTGGTACTTATTTAAGACTGACAGCAGAAAGTAGTCATAATTATTGTAATGAAATATGTAATGTAAATTATCTTTTTGCAGATATGGGCCGTGTTGCTAGCCAGTTCTACATTAAGTATGACACCATTGAAGTTTTCAATGAATTCCTTAAGGCTGTCATGAATGAGGCTGATATATTGGCCTGTATTGCTCAGAGTTCAGAATTTGTTCAGTTGAAGGTATGTGTACTTTGCTTTTCTTTCCTTATTTTTCTGATGTAAAATGTCAAGTAATTAAATTTTGTGTTTTGACAGCTTGTTTGACTCATGTCATGATTGAAACATGTTAGATTAACTAGAAATGCTTAGTGTGTGATAACAGCAAAGTTCAAATGCAGTTCTTTTTTCTGAAAATGTGATCTTTCATGAAACTAGTAAATTTTGAAACAGCTATGTCTCAAGAATATTGTAAATTCCAAAAACCTTTCTCTTCCTTAATACAAAGGATCTTTCTGAAAAAGTTGTGTGAAATGTGTGTTCATGAGATGTAAACTAAGTAGATTAGATTCCTGACTCAGTATTCCCAAACCTCTCACAACTGCAGAAAAGTAGGGAAATGGTTAGTTAATATACTAATAGAACACTGTGATAATAAGCAAACCAAATCCAGTCTTGGTAAATTAAAAAATTGTGCCTCAGGGTATGGTCCTAGCACCTTTGCTGTTTATTGTTTGGTTTCATCTTTTACAGATGATACCAAAGTAAGTATGAAAATTACTCTGGCACAACACTCAGAAAAATTAAAAAAAAAAATGCCTGAAAAGTTTTCCAATTGGCAAAGAAAATATGATAGTCATTGAGAACAAATTTCAACTGCTTAAATATGAGAAAAATGAAGAACTTTAATTTATTTATTTAACACATCGGCCGCCTCACACTGAGGCAGGGTAACCCAAAAAGAAAGAAACAAAAAAAATTTCATCGTTCAACACTTTCAACATTATTCTTACATAATCATTGTCTTTGCAGAGGTGCTCAGATACAACAGTTTAGATGTCAGTCACTCCAAACAGCCAATATCCCAAACCCTTCTTTAAAGTGCAGGCATGACTTTCCACCTCCAAGACTCAAGTACGGCTATCCGGTTTCCCTGGATCCCATCATAAAATATTACCCTGCTCACATTCTACAGCTTGTAGGCCCCAGAAGACCATCTCCATCACTCCTACTGAACGTGCGTACCATCTACAAGTCAAAGAACCCTCCCACAAAAACCTCCTCTACCCCTTCCTCAAACCTTTCCTAGATATCCTACCTCAATCATTGCCTTCCACTGCCAGATTTATACTTCCAGTCATTAATTTGTTCCATTCTCTCTAAATGACTAGACCAACCCAACAGCCCTTTCCTCTATGACCAATACTTTTAGTAGCTCCACACCTCCTCCTAATTTCACACTAAGATTCTGCTGCATATATTACACACACAGTGCCCTTAACATGAATCCCACTGCATCCAAACTCTTGATGCACCATTTTCACCCTACTTCACACCCATATTAGAGTACTGTAAGGAAGCAGACAGACCCGCCGTATTCCACCCAGCAGGTGGCCCAACAAGCATAGCTAAAAGTTCTCTTTAAATTAGATTATACAGAAAGGGGTTACTACCCCTTGCTCCTGCATTTTAGTCCAGGATGACCTTAAACACCATAGCTTACGGAGGCAAGAATTCTGTTACTTCCCCATGGATATAAGGAATAAACAAGATCAAGAACCTCTAAAAAATAGAAGACAACTCAGAAGTCTTATCAATAACATGTACATGAGAGTAGTGTGACCTAAGTTAGTAGAAGTAGCAAATACCTGTAATCTTGCTTATTTTGGAAGACAAAAGACACTCGCATCCTACATCATGTAATACACATTACAGGCCTCGTTTTAACATACACTGGCAGGATGGTATACCTCCTGGTGTTGCTGCACCTCAACCAACCTCACTCTCTCTTTACGTTTTGATCAACAACCCGCCGTATCCCACCGAGGCAGGGTGGCCCAAAAGAAAAAACAAAGTTTCTCCTTTTACATTTAGTAATATATACAGGAGAAGGGGTTACTAGCCCCTTGCTCCGGCATTTTAGTCGCCTCTTATAACACGCATGGCTTACGGAGGAAGAATTCTGTTCCACTTCCCCATGGATGTAAGAGAAATAAACAAGAACAAGAACTAGAAAGAAAATAGAAGAAAACCCAGAGGGGTGTGTGTATATAGCTTGTACATGTATGTGAAGTGTAACCTAAGTGTAAGTAGAAGTAGCAAGACTACCTGTAAATCTTGCATGTGTATGAGACAATAAAAAGACACCAGCAATCCTACCATCATGTAAAACAATTACAGGCTTTCGTTTTACACTCACTTGGCAGGACGGTAGTACCTCCCTGGGTGGTTGCTGTCTACCAACCTACTACCTAGATAAATTTATTTATTTATTTATTTATTTATTATTATTTGGACATGATACATAGATACATTATAGGTAGTAGGTTGGTAGACAGCAACCACCCAGGGAGGTACTACCGTCCTGCCAAGTGAGTGTAAAACGAAAGCCTGTAATTGTTTTACATGATTGTAGGATTGCTGGTGTCTTATGTCTGTCTCATAAATATGCAAGATTACAGGTACGTCTTGATACTTCTACTTACACTTAGGTCACACTACTCATACATGTACATGTTTATTTATACACACTCATCTGAGTTTTCTTTGATTTTATCTTAATAGTTCTTGGTCTTATTACTTTTCCTTTTATATCCATGGGGAAGTGGAATAAGAATCTTTCCTCTGTAAGCCATGCGTGTTGTAAAAGTCATCTAAAATGCCAGGAACAATGGGCTAATAACCCCTTTTCCTGTAATAATTACTAAAACTAGCAAGAAGAAAATTGTCAAAGTGAAAAGTCTGAATGTGCGTGGATGTTGTGCGAATGATAAGAAAGAGATGATTGTGGATGTTATGAATGAGAAGAAGTTGGATGTCCTGGTTTTACGTGAAACAAAGCTGAAGGGGGTGGGTGAGTTTCAGTGGAGAGGAATAAATGGGATTAGGTCAGGGGTTTCAAATAGAGTTAGAGCTAAAGAAGGAGTAGCAATAATGTTGAAAGATAAGTTATGGCAGGAAAAGAGGGACTATATATGTATTCAAGGATTATGTGGAGTAAAATAAAGGTTGGATGTGAAAAGTGGGTTATAGTTGGTGTATATGCACCTGGAGAAGAGAGAAGTGTAGAGGAGAGAAAGAGATTTTTGGGAAATGTTGAGTGAATGCGTAGGGAGTTTTGAGCCAAGTGTGAGAGTAATGTTGGTTGGGGATTTCAGTGCTAAAGTGGGCAAAAATGTTGTGGAGGGAGTAGTAGGTAAATTTGGGGTGCCAGGGGTAAATGAAAATGGGGAGCCTTTAATTGAGCTATGTGTAGAGAGGTTTGGTAATAAGTAATACATATTTTATGAAGAAGAAGATAAATAAATATACAAGGTATGATATAGCATGTAATGAAAGTAATATGTTAGATTATGTATTGGTGGATAAAAGGTTGATGGGTAGGCTCCAGGATGTACACGTTTTTAGAGGGGCAACTGATATATTGGATCATTATTTAGTTGTAACTACAGTTAGAGTAAGAGGTAGATGGGAAAAGAGGAAAATGGCAACAACAAGCAAGAGGGAGGTGAAAGTGTATAATCTAAGGGAGGAGGAAGTGTGGGTGAGATATAAGCAACTATTGGCAGAAAGGTAGGCTGGTGCAAGTATGAGTAGTGGAGGGGTTGAAGAGGGTTGGAATAGTTTTAAAAATGCAGTATTGGAATGTGGGGCAGAAGTTTGTGGTTATAGGAGGGTGGGTGAGGAGGAAAGGGGTGAGTTTGGGGAATAATGAAGTAAAGGGTGTGATAAAGGAGAAAAAGTTAGCTTATGAGAGGTTTTTATGAAGCAGAAGTGTTATAAGAAGAGTAGAGTATATGGAGAGTAAAAGAAAGGTGAAGAGAGTGGTGAGAGAGTGCAAAAGGAGAGCAGATGATAGAGTGGGAGAGGCACTGTCAAGAAATTTTAATGAAAATAAGAAAAAATTTTGGAGCGAATTAACCATTAAACGGTCCAAACAGATCGACGTTCAAATTCGTAGTGCTACAAAAGTAGATCTACTTTTTTTTACATATTTTCAAATATAACAGAAAACAAATGTAGAAAAAGTTTTTTTTACACATTTTCACATGTAAAACAAAAAAAAAAAGATCTACTTTTTTTTACATACTTTTCAGATGTTGAAAAAACGTATATATACGTTTGGACCATTTAAGGGTTTAAGGGTTAAACAAGTTAAGAAAGCCTAGAGAACGAATGGATTTGTCAGTTATAAACAAAGGGGAGTTAGTAGATGGGGAGATGGAGGTTTTGGGTAGATGGCGAGAATATTTTGAGGAACTTTTAAATGTCAACGAAGAAAGGGAAGCGGTAATTTCATGCACTGGCCAGGGAGGTATACCATCTTTTTGGAGTGAAGAACAACAGGATGTGAGTGTGGGGGAGGTGCGTGAGGCATTACGTAAAATGAAAAGGGGTAAAGCAGCTGGAACTGATGGGATCATGACAGAAATGTTAAAAGCAGAGGGGGATATAGTATTGGAGTGTTTTTTTTTTTTTTTCAACAAGTCGGCCATCTCCCACTGAGGCAGGTTGGTATTTTTGTTTAATAAATATATGAATGAGGAGAAGGTACCTAGGGATTGGCAGAGAAGGGTGACATAAGAGATTGTAAAAATTATAGTATACTGAGTATACCAGGTAAAGTGTACAGTAGAGTTATTATTGAAAGAATTAGAGGTAAGACAGAGAGCAGGATTGCAGATGAGTAAGGAGACTTTAGAGTCAGGAGGGGATGTGTAGATCAGGTGTTTACATTGAAGCATATATGTGAACAGTATTTAGATTAAGGTAGGGAAGTTTTCATTGCAGTTATGGATTTAGAAAAGACATATGCTAGAGTGGATAAGGGAGCAATGTGGCAGATGTTGCAAGTATATGGAATAGGTGATAGGTTATTAAATGCAGTTAAGAGTTTTTATGAGGGTAGTGAGGCTGAAGTTAGGGTATGTAAATGAGAGAGGGAGATTACTTCACAGAAAAAAGTAGGTCTTAGACAGGGATGTGAAAATGTCACCATAGTTGTTTAATATATTTATAGATGGGGTTGTAAAAGAAGTAAATGGTAGGGCGTTGGGAAGAGGGGTGGGATTAAATTATGGGGAATGAAATACAAAATGGGAGTTGACACAGTTACTTTTTGCTGATGATACTGTACTTATTGGAGATCCTAAAGAAAATTTGCAAAGGTTAGTGGATGAGTTTGGGAGGGTGTGTGATGGTAGAAAGTTGAAAGTGAACATAGATAAGAATAAGGTGATGAGGGTATCAAACAATTTAGATGAAGAAAAATTGGATATCACATTAGAGAGAGAGTATGGAAGAAGTAAATGTTTTTGGATATTTATGAGTTGACTTGTCAGCAGATGGGTTTATGAAGGATGAGGTTAACCATAGAATTGATGAAGGAAAAAAGGTGAATGGTGCATTGAAGTATCTGTGGAGACAAAAAAAAATGTTATCCATGGAGGCAAAGAAGGGAATGTATGAAAGTATACTGGTACCAGCACTCTTATATGGGTGTGAAGCTTGGGTTGCAAATGCTGCAGTGTGGAGGCAGCTGGAGGCAGTGGAGATTTTGTGTCTAAGGGCAATGTGTAGTGTAAATATTATATAGGGAATTCGGAGTGTGGAAATTAGGAGGAAGTGTCGAGTTACTAAAGGTATTAGTCAGTGGGCTGAAGAGGGGTTGTTGAGGTGGTTTGGTCATTTACAGAGAATGAATCAAAGTAGGATGACTTGGAGAACATATAAATTTGTAGGGGAAGGAAGGTGGGGTAGGGGTCATCCTCGAAAAGATTGGAAGGAGGGGGTAAAGGAGGTTTTGTGGGCAAGGGGCTTGAACTTCCAGCAAGCATATGTGAGCGTGTTAGGAGTGAATGGAGATGAATGGTTTTTGGGACCTGACGAGCTGTTGGAGTGTGAACTGGGTAATATTTTGTGAAGGGATTCAGGGGAACTGGTTAGCTGGGCTTGAGTCCTGGAATTGGGAAGTACAATGCCTGCACTTGAAAGGAGGAGTTTGGGATATTGGCAGTTTGGAGGGACTTCTAAACTGCTGTATCTGATCGCCTCTGCAAAGACAGTGATTATGTGTGAGTGAGGTGAAAGTGTTGAATGATAATGAAAGTATTTTTCTTTTTTGGGATTTTCTTTTCGGGTCACCCTGCCTAGGTCGGAGATGACTGACGTGCTGAAAAAGAAAAAAATGAGCTTTCTTACATAGGCTTATGTGTACTGGTATAAAACCTATGCTTGGTTTACATTGATATGCATATTTCATTCCTTGAATAAAAATTTTGTTTTTTTATTTAGAACAGCTCTGATAAAAATGGTTATTAGAACTACAGGTCTACATCCCTTTATCCAAAACCCTTGGGGCCATTATTGTTTTGAATTTCAAACTTTTCGAATTTCAGAATGATTCTCAATGCTGCTACATGGTGGTGTGACTCAGCACTGAGATGACTGACGCTCTACACTCCACGAAATAATTTTGATTTTTGGAACTTTTCAAATTTCAGAATTTCAGATAAAGGGATGTGGACATGTAGTAATTTAAAGCAGCTTAGTTCCTAGCTTATTGTATGATAATTTTGCACAAAGATATGGATGAAAAGTAATAATTTCATGAGCACTCTATGATTGTTCTGATATAAGATTTTGGCAACCCTGCATGATATAAAATGCATAATATTGGTCATTTTCAGACTAGAAGTAGCTAGAAATAGGGCTTAAAAAGTCAGAAACATTAAATTTTCCTGAGGAAGGGTAAGGCCTGCCCTCTTGGTCTGTTTTATAAATTTTTACAAGGTCTGCTTTAATTATGAGGACTGCCTAAACCACGACTGATAATTTTTGGTTATATTTTATTATCCAAGAAATAGGGTAAAACTTTGATTTTGTGTGATGGATTAAAAATGGAGGGCAAGTGATGTATAAGAGAAGCATGGAGACATGATTAAAAAGTTGCTTTAGTGGCTTCAATGCTTACCTTATTTGTTTTGGACTTTTTAAATTGGATTTTTTTTTAATTTTGTATAAAATTGGCCAAATTACCAACTTTTATGCACATTATAGGGTAGTTCTGATAACTGAATGGACAATTTCTTGTGCTCATTCAACAGCATGGAAATAGATGGGAACTGGGTTGAGTTGAGCATTAGATTTAGATTAAAATAGGACACAAAATGGGTTAAATCACCAAATGCATAAATTGTTCCCAGATCGCCAACTCTGCACCTGCGTAATTCCAGAAGGTTTTCATCATTCTAAGTTTTCCAACAGTTATGGTGTCATTACCTTCAGTAAAGGCTTCTTTACCGTTTGAGATTTTTCTTTAAATCTCAGCTGTCAGCACTCTAATTTCAGAGGACTGGGAAATTCACTGTTTCAAACTTTAAGTAAAAAGATTATCCATGATAGAATCTGCAGTTATAGGTAGTAGGTTGGTAGACAGCAACCGCCCTGGGAGGTACTACCGTCCTGCCAAGTGAGTGTAAAACGAAAGCCTGTAATTGTTTTACATGATGGTAGGATTGCTGGTGTCCTTTTTTCTGTCTCATGAACATGCAAGTTTTCAGGTACGTCTTGCTACTTCTACTTACACTTAGGTCCCACTACACATACATGTACAAGCACATATATACACACCCCTCTGGGTTTTCTTCTATTTTCTTTCTAGTTCTTATTCTTTTTTTCCTCTTATCTCCATGGGGAAGTGGAACAGAATTCTTCCTCCGTAAGCCATGCGTGTTGTAAGAGGCGACTAAAATGCCGGGAGCAAGGGGCTAGTAACCTCTTCTCCTGTATATATTACTAAATGTAAAAGGAGAAACTTTCGTTTTTCCTTTTGGGCCACCCCGCCTCGGTGGGATACGGCCGGTGTGTTGAAAGAAAGAAAGAAGAATCTGCAGTCATGTGAACAATCATTAAACATGTTGAAGCTGTGCAGCAAACATATTAGTTTATGCTAGACAGTTTATTATTATTTTATTATCTCACTGGCCGATTCCCACCAAGGTAGGGTGGCCCGAAAAAGAAAAACTTTCACCATCATTCACTCCATCACTGTCTTGCCAGAAGGGTGCTTTACACTACAGTTTAAACTGCAACATTAACACCCCTCCTTCAGAGTGCAGGCACTGTACATGTACTTCCCATCTCCAGGACTCAAGTCCGGCCTTCCGGTTTCCCTGAACCCCTTCATAAATGTTACTTTGCTCACACTCCAACAGCACGTCAAGTATTAAAAACCATTTGTCTCCATTCACTCCTATCAAACACGCTCACGCATGCCTGCTGGAAGTCCAAGCCCCTTGCACACAAAACCCCCTTTTAAACCCCCTCCCTCCAACCTTTCTACGCCGACCCCTACCCCGCTTTCCTTCCATTACAGACTGATACACTCTTGAAGTCACTCTGTTTCGCTCCATTCTCTCAAAATGTCCGAACCACCTCAACAAACCCTTCCTCAGCCCTCTGGACAACAGTTTTGGTAATCCCACACCTCCTCCTAACTTCCAAACAACGAATTCCCCTGCAATTTTATTCACACCACACATTGCCCTCAGACATGACATCTCCACTGCCTCCAGCCTTTCTCCTTGCTGCAACATTCATCACCCATGCTTCACACCCATATAAGAGCGTTGGTAAAACTATACTCCCATACATTTCCCTCTTTGCCTCCAAGGACAAAGTTCTTTGTCTCCACAGACCCTAAGTGCACCACTCACCCTTTTCCCCTCATCAATTCATGATGCACCTCATCTTTCATAGACCCATCCGCTGACACGTCCACTTCCCAAATATCTGAATACATTCACCTCCTCCATACTCTCTCCCTTCAATCTGATATCCAATCTTTCATCACCTAATCTTTTTGTTATCCTCATAACCTTACTCTTTCATGATTCACTTTAATTTTCTTCTTTTGCACACCCTACCAAATTCATCCACCAATCTCTGCAACTTCTCTTCAGAACTCCCAAGAGCATAGTGTCATCAGCAAAAAAGCAACTGGACAACTCCCACTTTGTGTGATTTTTTTTCTTTTAACTCCCTGCCTCTTGCCAAGACCCTCGCATTTACTTCTCTTAAAAACCCCATCTATAAATAATTAAGCAACCACGTGACATCACCCCATCCTGTCTAAGGCCTACTTTTAACTGGGAAATAATTTCCCTCTTTCCTACATACTCTAACTTGAGCCTCACTATCCTCGTAAAAAACTTCACTGCTTTCAGTAACCTACCTCCTACACCATACACCTGCAACATCTGCCACATTGCCCCCTATCCACCCTGTCATACACCTTTTCCAAATCCATAAATGCCACAAAAACCTTTTAAGCCTTATCTAAATACTGTTCACTTATATGTTTCACTGTAAACACCTGGTCCACACACCCCCTACCTTTCCTAAAGCCTCCTTGTTCATCTGCTATCCTATTCTCCATCTTACTCTTAATTCTTTCAATAATAACTCTACCATACACTTTACCAGATATACTCAACAGACTTATCCCCCTATAATTTTTGCACTCTCTTTTGCCCCCTTTGCCTTTATACAAAGGAACTATGCATGCTCTCTGCCAATCCCTAGGTACCTTACCCTCTTCCATACATTTATTAAATAATTGCACCAACCACTCCAAAATTATATTCCCACCTGCTTTTAACATTTCTATCTTTATCCCATCAATCCCGGCTGCCTTACCCCCTTTCATTTTACCTACTGCCTCACAAACTTCCCCCACACTCACAACTGGCTCTTCCTCACTCCTACAAGATGTTATTCCTCCTTGCCCTATACACAAAATCACAGCTTCCCCTTATCTTCATCAACATTTAACAATTCCCAAAATTTTTCCCTCCATCTTCCCAATACCTTAACTCTCCTCTCCTATTTTTAACTGACAAATCCTTTTGTTCTCAGGCTTCCTTAACATTAACTCACTAAAAACTTTTTCTTTTTTTCAACAAAATTTGTTATAACAGTCACCCACTCTCTCATTTGCTCTCTTTTTACATTGCTTCCCATCTCTTAACCTTTTTTTTTTCTCCATATATCTTCCCCCCCTTCACCCTTTTCTACTTTGTAAATATTCTCTTTGCTAATTTTTTTCTCCCTTACTACTCTTTTAATCATCTTTCCACCACGCCCCTTTTTCCCTCCCGAAACCCCTTTCCTGAAACCCCACAAACTTCTGGGGGACCTCAAACACTACATTTTTAAACCTACCCCATACCTCTTTGCCCCCCCATTTCCTATGCCTCATTAGCCCACTTCCCCCAATACTTTTTTATATTTACCCTAACTCCCTCCCTTTCAGTTTGAAAACCCTTTCACCTCTCTCTTCCCTGATGCTTCATTCTCCTTTACCCATTATTCCCTTTTTACTTCAGTTAGCTACAGCTAAAAAGTGACTGATATATCGGGGCCCCCTCATAAACAGTACACCTGAAGCTACTCAACACTTTTATCTACCAATCAAAACCAACAAACTCTCTTTTCGACCTAAAAATATCTTGTATCTTTTTTTATCCCTTTTTCTTAAAATATGTATTCCTATAACTAAACCCCTTTCTATACAAAGTTCAATCAAAGGGCTCCCATTTTCATTTACACCTGGCACCCCAACTTACCTACCACACCCTTCTAAAATTTTCTCCTATTTTAGCATTCAATCCCCTACCACAATTACTCTCATTGGGTTCAAAGGCTCCTATAATTTATTTAAATCTCCCAAAATCTCTCTCTCTCCCACACCCTCTCTTTCCAGGTGCATACACCTTAGTATGACCCATTTTCCATCCACCTTTATTTTTAATCCCCATAATTTTAAATTTTTAAAACATTCATATTCTCTTTTCTCCTTCCTAACGATCCTTCGGTCAACTCAAATTCAACCCAATACACTTTTTGTCCATCTTTTTTCTGCCCCTGAAGACCACTGCCTTGCCCCGCCTTTGCACGGTCACTTGCCCCAACCCACTTATAATACCCTGCTGTAGCTTACTCAATATTAAGACTGATGAACCTATTTGTTGAAAAA
Organism: Cherax quadricarinatus; assembly: GCF_026875155.1. Classification (NCBI taxonomy): domain Eukaryota; kingdom Metazoa; phylum Arthropoda; class Malacostraca; order Decapoda; family Parastacidae; genus Cherax; species Cherax quadricarinatus. Next base: position 63,284,470 of record NC_069400.1, on the reverse strand, counting down.
TGTTTCCTTTCATAAATGTCCTGAACTGTACCCAAGTGTTGTTATCCACAGGCTGTTGGTATCACCATACTTTTTACAACCTATCCACATCTATAATGTACTGTACCCCACACCAACCCCCAATGTAATCAGCTCCCACTATACTCCTATAGTGAACTATCCCTAAAAAACTACACCACAGTACTACCCCTTGGAATGTGTTTCCCCAATGACACACACTACAGTCTTGCATCTCTACCATATACCATATCTGTGCTACTTTACCCCTACAGTGTACGATACACAACACCCCCACTTTGCTCCTCCACACTGTATTATCCCCTTCATTCATCTGCCAAACTGTAATCAACCACCACATTGCACCATTCCTCTGCCACCACACTCACACTGGACTCCACTCATACAATTACCATTCCCCCCCCCCCCCCCCTACCCATCTCCGACAGTAAACCCCTTTTCCCTTTTTTCATGCAATTTGGGGTGACGAAGTTAAAAGTGTTGCTGCCTCTTCCACTGTCATGATTTGCATGATTGCTTCCATATAACAATATTTTTTTATATGTACTTCTTAACAAAAACCCTTTGACAAGCATTTTTGACCCCAGCATACATCACTAAAATGAATTAAAAATCGAAGCTATGGTGGAAAATCTGAATAAAAATAATAAATAAATTTAGCTCTAACAAACTGTGAGCAACTGGATGAATTTTTTTTAATATGATTTTTGACACACTCCAACATTTTGTTCATATTTTTAATGTATTCCTCAAACCTTGGGATTTAAAATGCCACTTTATACAGTTAGTGTATCTTTTTTTGTCCAAATGTAATGAAAACCCTATTTTTTTTATAACAAAAAAGAGGTGGTAGGGAATGAAATTTCAACAGCTTTAAGAAGAAATCCAAGTATTTTCCCCAGTCTTTTTATGTTTTTCTGGGTGTTGGGTTTCCCCAGTTTAATAGAAATTTATGAAGGAAAAATGGTGAGTGGGGCACGGGGGTATCTGTGGAACAAAAAATGTTACCTGGAGGGAAGGAAGAAAATGTAAGAGTATAGTGACAACACCTATATGGGTGTTTTAAGCAGGGGGTTTTGAGTGCGCAGTGGAAGAAGGCTGGGAAACAGTGGAAATTATGTTGAGGGCAATGTGTGGTTTTTAAATATTTTCGAGAAATTTTTATGTGGAAATCAGGGGGAAATGGGGATTAATAAAATAAAATTCAAGGGGTGAAGAGGGGTTGTTGAGGTGGTTTGGCTAAAATTTTGAGAGGATGGAAAAAAATAGGTGACTTGGAGGGGGATAAACTGTAGTGGAGGGGGAAAGGTGGGGGTCCCTCCCGGGAAAAGGGTGAAGGGAGGGGCTAAAAAAGGTTTTGTGTGCAAGGGGCTGGAATCAGCGGCTTGTGTGAGAGTGTTAGGAGTGAATGGAGACAAATGGTTTTGGGGGACCTGATGAGTTGTGAGCAGGGTAATATTCTGTGAAAGGATTTAGGGAAACCAGTGAGCTGGACTCGAGTCCTGAAGGTGGACAGTACAATGCCTACACTTTAAAGGAGGCGTTTGGAATATTGGCTGTTTGGAGTGACTTCTAAAATGTCATATCTGGGCACCTCTGCAAAGACAGTGATTATGTGTGAATGATGGTGAAAGTGTTTTCTTTTTTGGGTCACTCTGCTTCAGTGGGAGACGGCCGACGTATTGAAAAAAAAAATCAATGTGATTTTAAGATTGTAATTGCTAAATTGGCATTTCTTTAACTATATTTACCAAATCTTGAATTCTACCCATGTATAAAATATACACATGCAATGTGTGAAGGTATTTTGTGAAAAAATACAGTACTTGATAAAAACTCTCTTTGTAGATAATTTATTTGAATACGGTATTTGAAATTATTATTACAGATCTGGTTCCAAAATGCTAGTGTTGTAGTGCAGAACATCATAAATCGGGGTCCTACTGTATACTATTGCTTGCAATTTAAGATGATTTATTTTATGGTAGAGATTCTTAACATATAATCTGGTGGGTTGTTGGTAGTTCAGTAATTCTGGACTAAACAATTACTTAATAAGTTCAAATTATTATAATAAATGCTTAAGTAGGGGAAGCATTTATAAAGGGTGTGGTAGGTGAGTTTAGGGTGCCAGGTGTAAATGATAATGGGGAGCATTTGATTGAACTTTGTATAGAAAGCAGTTTGGTTATGGGTAACACATATTTTAAGAAAAAGAGGATAAATAAGTATGCAAAATATGACATAGGGCATAATGATGGTAGTTTGTTGGACTATGTATTGGTAGATAAAAGATTGTTGGGTAGACTTCAGGATGTACATGTTTATAGAGGGGCCACAGATATATCAGATCACTTTTTAGTTGTAGCTACAATGAGAGTAAAAGGTGGATGGGATACAAGGAAAATAGAAGCAGCATGTGAGAGAGGTGAAGGTTTATAAATTAAAGGAGGAGGCAGTTAGGGTAAGATATAAACAACTGTTGGAGGACAGATAGGTCAGTGAGTACAGGCAATGGGGTAGAAGATGCATGGGGTAAGTTTAAGAATATAGTGTTAGAGTGCTCAGCAGAACTTTGTGGTTATAGGAATGTGGGTGCGGGAGGGAAGAAGAGCGATTGGTTGAATGATGATGTAAAGAGAGTAGTAAGAGAGAAAAAGTTAGCATATGAGAGGTTTTTACAAACTAGAAGTGATGCAAGGTGGGAGGAGAATATGGAGGGGTTAAGAGAGTGGTGAAGCAATGTAAAAAGAGAGCAAATGAGAGTGTGTGAGATGTTATCAACAAATTTTGTTGAAAATAAGAAAAAGTTTTGGAGTGAGATTAATAAGTTGAGAAAGTCCAGGGAATGAATTGATTTGCTAGTTAAAAATGGGAGAGGAGAGTTATTAAACAAAGAGTTAGAGGTATCGAGAAGATGGAGGGAATATTTTGAGGAATTGTTAAATGCTGATGAAGATAGGGAAGCTGTGATTTTGTGTTTAGAGCAAGGAGGAATAACATCTTACATGAGTGAAGAAGAACCAGTTGTGAGTGCGGGGAAAGTGCATGAGGCAGTAGGTAGAATGAAAGGGGGTAAGGCAGCTGGGATTGATGGGATAAAGATGGAAATGTTAAAAGCAGGTGGGGATATAGTTTTGGAGTGGTTAGTGTTTTTATTTAATAAATGTATGGAAGAGGGTAAGGTACCTAGGGATTGGCAGAGAGCATGCATAGTTCCTTTGTATAAAGGCAGTGGGGATAAAAGAGAGCATAAAAATTATAGGGGAATAAGTCTGTTGAATATACCTGGTAAATTGTATGGTAGGGTTATTATTGAAAAAATTAAGAGTATGATGGAGAGTAGGATAGCAGATGATCAAGGAGGCTTTAGGAAGGGTAGGGGGCATGTAGACCAAGTGTTTGCAGTGAAACATATAGGTGAACAGTATTTAGATAAAGGTAAAGAGGGTTTTGTGGTATTTATGGATTTGAAGGTGTATGAGAGGGTGGATAGGGGGGCACTATGGCAGATGTTGCAAATGTATGGAATTGGAGGTAGGTTATTGAAAGCAGTGAGGAGTCTTAACGAGGATAGTGAGGCTCAGGTTAGAGTATGTAGGTGAGAAGGAGGTTATTTCCCAGTAAAAGTAGGCCTTAGACAGGAATGTGTTATGTCTCCATGGTTGTTCAACATGATTTGATTGTAAGGGAAGTGAATGCTCAGGTGTTGGCAAGAGGTGTTGGGTTAGAAGATAAAGAATCTAACACAAAATGGGAATTGTCACAGTTGCTCTTTGTTGATGAGACTGTGCTTTTGGGAGATTATGAAGAGAAGTTGCAGAGGTTGGTTGACGAGTTTGGTAGGGTATGTAAAAGAAGGAAATTAAAAGTGAATTTAGGAAAGAGTAAGGTGATGAGGATAACTAAAAATTTAGGTAACAGAAGATAGGATATCAGATTGGGAGAGAGTATGGAGGAGGTGAATGTACTCAGATATTTGGGAGTGGAAGTGTCAGTGGATGGGTCTCTATGAAAGATGAGGCAGATCATACAATTGAAGAGGGAAAATATGTGAGTGGTGCACTGAGGAGTTTGTGGAGACAAAGAACTTGATCCTTGAAAGCAAAGAGGGGGATGTATGAGAGTATAGTTATACCAATGCTCTTGTATGGTTGTGAGGCATGGGTTGTGAATGTTGCAACAAGAAGGCTGGAGGCAGTGGAGATAGCATGTCTGACAGCAATGTGTGGTGTGAATATAATGCAGAGAATCTGTAGTTTGGAGATTAGGAGGACTTGTGGGATTACCAAAACTATTATCCAGAGGGCTGAGGAAGGGTTATTGAGATGGTTTGGACTTGTAGAGAGGATGGAATGAAATAGAATGACTTCAATAATGTATAAATCTGTAGTGGAGGGAAGGCAGGGTAGGGGTCGGCCTAGGAAAGGTTGGAGGGAGGGGGTAAAAGAGGTTTTGCATGCGAGGGGCTCGGGCTTCCAGCAAGCTTGCGTAAACGTGTTAGAGAGGAGCAAATGGAGACAAATGTTTTTTTAGGACTTGACGTGTTGTTGGAGTGTGAGCAAGGTAACATTTATGAAGGGATTCAGGGAAACCAGCAGGCCAGACTTGAGTCCTGGAGATGGGAAATACAGTGCCTGCACTCTGAAGGAGGAGTGTTAATGTTGCTATTTTATAACTAGTATAAGCATGCCTCTGGCTAGACAGTGATGGAGTGAATCATGATGAGAATTTTTCCTTTTTGGGCCACCCTGCCTTGGTGGGAAACGGCCGATGTGTTGAAAAAACAAATATTATAAATTAAATATTTGTGTTATGCTAGATTTTTTTTTTTTTTTTGTCACTAGATCTTCATTTTTCTGAGTGGAATGTACTAAGATTTTTTTTAATGATTTTATTGTATTTCACATTCTTTATCATAAAATACTTTCTAATAAAAAATGCACACGGGAGATTGGTAAAGTCACCCATGGGCTACAGTTTCAGGGTAAGTGAGAGGCAAGTGTGATTCATTTTGTCTTTTAATATGAAGATTAAATATTGGCCTGAGTAACAGCACTGTTGATTTACAGGTTCGGGATGAAGAGATGGTTGAGTTGGATGATCTTCACCATCAATGTGAAGTGGCAGCAATGGGTGGCACTGAAAATGTGCATGGCAAGGTCAACATCCTCCTTCAGTCACACATCTCACGAATAAGAGTTGACAGCTTCTCTCTCGTGTCAGATGTCAACTACATCACTGAGGTAAGTGTTGACTGTCTGCATTATCCTTAGACATGAAAGTAAGTTTCTCATCTTGTTTGAAGTTTCTGAAGTTTGAGATCATTCCAGGACTTTAACTATTGTCTCTCATCCTGTTTATTATAGCATTCCTGACAACTCGAGCTGCAGGCCTGAAGCAGAATTAAAAATTTGAGTAAAATATGTAGTACTTGAATAATTTTGTAATAATTACAAATATTTCTCTTGCCATTTATTTGTAATATACAGATATAATAAGAGTACTGGCATTCTTCATTTAACCCTTTGAGGGTTTCGGCCATACTAGTACGGCTTACGACCCAGGGTTTTTGACGTACTAGTATGCCAAAATTCTAGTGCCCTCAAATCTAGTGGGAGAAAGCTGGTAGGCCTACATATGAAAGAATGGGTCTATGTGGTTAGTGTGCACAGTATAAAAAAAATCCTGCAGCACACAGTGCATAATGAGAAAAAAAAACTGACCGTTTTTTTTGGAATAAAACAGCGACTTTGCACTGTATTTTCGTATGGTATTTATTGTTGTATTCTAGTTTTCTTGGTCTCATTTTATAGAATGGAAGACATATTACAGAAATTGAGATGATTTTGACTAGTTTTACAATGAAAAGTACCTTGAAATTAAGCTCAAATTAGCAGAAATGTTCGATTTTTACCAAAGTTCAAAAGTAAACAAATCAGGCCAAGCGTCCAATACACGTCAACTGGTGAGTCTAATATTCTTTTGCAAGTGCACCAATATTATTTATACCAGTTTTTACACTAATGCAGTACAGCAGGGCCCCGCTTTACGGCGTTTCACTTTACGGTGTTCTGCTAATACGGTCATTTCAAATTATGAACAAAACTCGCTATACGGCTCCCCCCACCTGATTTTCTAATACGGTCACCGCGCCCCACCCTGTTTGTTTACATTCTTCGTGAGCTCAGTAAGCACTAAGTCTCTCCATTTTGTCTGGAAACTCCAAAATTTCAAATGTTTTTAAAAGTTATATATATATTATTGTTATCACACTGGCCGATTCCCACCAAGGCAGGGTGGCCCGAAAAAGAAAAACTTTCACCATCATTCACTCCATCACTGTCTTGCCAGAAGGGTGCTTTACACTACAGTTTTTAAACTGCAACATTAACACCCCTCCTTCAGAGTGCAGGCACTGTACTTCCCATCTCCAGGACTCAAGTCCGGCCTGCCGGTTTCCCTGAACCCCTTCATAAATGTTACTTTGCTCACACTCCAACAGCACGTCAAGTATTAAAAACCATTTGTCTCCATTCACTCCTATCAAACACGCTCACCCATGCCTGCTGGAAGTCCAAGCCCCTCGCACACAAAACCTCCTTTACCCCATCTCTCCAACCTTTCCTAGGCCGACCCCTACCCCGCCTTCCTTCCACTACAGACTGATACACTCTTGAAGTCATTCTGTTTCGCTCCATTCTCTCTACATGTCCGAACCACCTCAACAACCCTTCCTCAGCTCTCTGGACAACAGTTTTGGTAATCCCGCACCTCCTCCTAACTTCCAAACTACGAATTCTCTGCATTATATTCACACCACACATTGCTCTCAGACATGACATCTCCACTGCCTCCAGCCTTCTCCTCGCTGCAACATTCATCACTCATGCTTCACACCCATATAAGAGCGTTGGTAAAACTATACTCTCATACATTCCCCTCTTTGCCTCCAAGGACAAAGTTCTTTGTCTCCACAGACTCCTAAGTGCACCACTCACCCTTTTCCCCTCATCAATTCTATGATGCACCTCATCTTTCATAGACCCATCTGCTGACACATCCACTCCCAAATATCTGAATACATTCACCTCCTCCATACTCTCTCCCTCCAATCTGATATTCAATCTTTCATCACCTAATCTTTTTGTTATCCTCATAACCTTACTCTTTCCTGTATTCACCTTTAATTTTCTTCTTTTGCACACCCTACCAAATTCATCCACCAATCTCTGAAACTTCTCTTCAGAATCTCCCAAGAGCACAGTGTCATCAGCAAAGAGCAGCTGTGACAACTCCCACTTTGTGTGTGATTCTTTATCTTTTAACTCCACGCCTCTTGCCAAGACCCTCACATTTACTTCTCTTACAACCCCATCTATAAATATGTTAAACAACCACGGTGACATCACACATCCTTGTCTAAGGCCTACTTTTACTGGGAAATAATTTCCCTCTTTCCTAAATACTCTAACTTTAGCCTCACTATCCTCGTAAAAACTCTTCACTGCTTTCAGTAACCAACCTCCTACACCATACACTTGCAACATCTGCCACATTGCCCCCCTATCCACCCTGTCATATGCCTTTTCCAAATCCATAAATGCCACAAAGACCTCTTTAGCCTTATCTAAATACTGTTCACTTATATGTTTCACTGTAAACACCTGGTCCACACACCCCCTACCTTTCCTAAAGCCTCCTTGTTCATCTGCTATCCTATTCTCCGTCTTAATCTTAATTCTTTCAATAATAACTCTACCATACACTTTACCAGGTATACTCAGCAGACTTATCCCCTTATAATTTTTGCACTCTCTTTTATCCCCTTTGCCTTTATACAAAGGAACTATGCATGCTCTCTGCCAATCCCTAGGTACCTTACCCTCTTCCATACATTTATTAAATAATTGTGCCAACCACTCCAAAACTATATCCCCACCTGCTTTTAACATTTCTATCTTTATCCCATGAAAAGTTATTTCATATTTTATATATACTCTGATAATTATACTTATGTATACCTGTACTTAAATAAACTTACATACTGTGCTGGCATGCAGGTACACATTAAAATCAGTAAGAGTGTCTTATGTCTCCAGACGTCATATTAGTAATGATGATAATAATCATCGAGTCTCGTTTAAATGTCGTATATTACGTTAAATACACATTTTCATTAATCCATCTATGATATTTTTTCAAAATTATATAATAAACACGATACATAACATAAAAAGATGATAAATACACCCCCCAATAGAATAAATAAGCATAAATATGAGATGTGGTAGCCAGATAACTTGTACAAGTGACGCCAAGAATAACATTTTCTCTAATCTAACATAAGAGAAAATGTGTTACTGGGAGTAACTGTAGAAAATTATTCCTTTCGTATGTATGTAAGTAAGTTTATTCAGGTATACACAAATACAGTTACATAGATTATCATACGTAACAACATATGTGTAGAGAACCTAGGATAACCCAAAAAAGTCAGAGTGACTTATTTCCATTGCCTTCACTCAGAGCATCATTTCTTCTCAAAATGATGTTACATGAGAATGGGAGTGTTCTTCTTTATTTATTCTACCGTATCAATGTAGAGACAACTTGTACACGATGTAACTTGTACACAAACCAGACGTGTACACTTTGTTTACAAAACTTACCTTCGCCTGGTTTGTTTACATAACTCTGCGCCTGTACTCTCTCATGCACTCATTCTTTCTGTCTCTCATTTATTCGTTTTATCTCATTTACTTACTCCTGACCCTACATTAAGACTACATATATTTTAAGGTAAGTAATGAGTGAACTGTATATACATTTTATCACTCTGGGATGCTTAAATGTAATAGAATATTATGTGTAGGTGGGTTGGCCTTGTATGGTAGCCCGGCTGACTACCATACATACCACACTTGATTTTTTACAATAAATACTACTCATCTCACCCTATATTTTAAGGTAAGTAATGAGTGAACTGTATATACATTTTATTGCTCTGGGATGCTTAAATATCATAGAATTGTATGTGTGGGTGGGTGGCCTGGTATGGTAGCCTGGCTGAATACCATACATACCACACTTGATTTCTTACAATAAATACTACTTGTCTCACCCTAGATTAAGACTATAAATATTTTAAGGTAAGTAATGAGTGCACTATGTGTGTATTGTACTTTTTTATTGTTTTTTGATGCCTGGTTCTATTGCTAACTTAATATATGTTAGTGTAAACTAACAAAATTATTTCCCAGTAAAAGTAGGCCTTAGACAAGGATGTGTGATGTCACCGTGGTTGCTTAATATATTTATAGATGGGGTTGTAAGAGAAGTAAATGCGAGGGTCTTGGCAAGAGGCGTGGAGTTAAAAGATAAAGAATCACACACAAAGTGGGAGTTGTCACAGCTGCTCTTTGCTGATGACACTGTGCTCTTGGAGATTCTGAAGAGAAGTTGCAGAGATTGGTGGATGAATTTGGAAGGGTGTGCAAAAGAAGAAAATTAAAGGTGAATACAGGAAAGAGTAAGGTTATGAGGATAACAAAAAGATTAGGTGATGAAAGATTGAATATCAGATTATAGGGAGAGAGTATGGAGGAGGTGAATGTATTCAGATATTTGGGAGTGGACGTGTTAGCGGATGGGTCTATGAAAGATGAGGTGAATCATAGAATTGATGAGAGGAAAAGAGTGAGTGGTGCACTTAGGAGTCTGTGGAGACAAAGAACTTTGTCCTTGGAGGCAAAGAGGGGAATGTATGAGAGTATAGTTTTACCAACGCTCTTATATGGGTGTGAAGCATGGGTGATGAATGTTGCAGCAAGGAGAAGGCTGGAGGCAGTGGAGATGTCATGTCTGAGGGCAATGTGTGGTGTGAATATAATGCAGAGAATTCGTAGTGTGGAAGTTAGGAGGAGGTGCGGGATTACCAAAACTGTTGTCCAGAGAGCTGAGGAAGGGTTGTTGAGGTGGTTCGGACATGTAGAGAGAATGGAGCGAAACAGAATGACTTCAAGAGTGTATCAGTCTGTAGTGGAAGGAAGGCGGGGTAGGGGTCGGCCTAGGAAAGGTTGGAGAGAGGGGGTAAAGGAGGTTTTGTGTGCGAGGGGCTTGGACTTCCAGCAGGCATGCATGAGCGTGTTTGATAGGAGTGAATGGAGACAAATGGTTTTTAATACTTGACGTGCTGTTGGAGTGTGAGCAAAGTAACATTTATGAAGGGGTTCAGGGAAACCGGCAGGCCGGACTTGAGTCCTGGAGATGGGAAGTACAGTGCCTGCACTCTGAAGGAGGGGTGTTAATGTTGCAGTTTAAAAAACTGTAGTGTAAAGCACCCTTCTGGCAAGACAGTGATGGAGTGAATGATGGTGAAAGTTTTTCTTTTTCGGGCCACCCTGCCTTGGTGGGAGTCGGCCAGTGTGATAATAAAAAATAATAATAATAAAAAAAAAGTAAACTTGTTATCTAGTGTATGCATTTGTAAGTGGAAAAAAAGGGTGTTCTACTTTACGGCGGTTTCCGCTTTATGGCGGTAGCCTGGAACCTAACCAGCCATATAAGTGGGGCACTACTGTACTCTGCATAACAGTAAATCTTCTATTTTTTGTGAGAATAAAAATTCAAAGTGGAAAGCAGAAGAATGTAAGAGGGGCCTAGAGACGTGACTAATGAACAGAGGAAATGTCATTTTAGTGCCAGGAATGTCTTTCTTGTTTATTCTGGACCCTATTCGGAAATTGGCATCTTTTGAAATTTGTGTGAAATTGGCAAAATTGCTAAATTCTGACCATTGTACTGGATAGTTGAAATTGATAAATGGGTGGTTTCTTGCACTCATTCAATAGAAAAAATGGAGTTCTAGCGAAATATTCATGTTTTTTATCAACTAGTACAGTGGAATTGGCCAAAAATGGGGCTCAAATTGGGCAAAATCGCCGATGCGTAAACATCGCCGAGACCGCTAACTTCGCGAGAGCATAATTCCATAAGTTTTTCCATCAAATTTCAAACTTTTGGTGTCATTATGATCGGGAAAAGATTCTCTATCTTTTCATAAGAGAAAATTATTTTTTTTTTTTTAAATTTGGCCGACCCTGAGAACGAGTCTTGGAGAGGGCCTGTCGACCCTCAAAGGGTTAATACAGTGGACCCCCGGTTAACGATGTTTTTTCACTCCAGAAGTATGTTCAGGTGCCAGTACTGACCGAATTTGTTCCCATAAGGAATATTGTGAAGTAGATTAGTCCATTTCAGACCCCCAAACATACACGTACAAACGCACTTACATAAATACACTTACATAATTGGTAGCATTCGGAGGTGATCGTTATGCGGGGGTCCACTGTACTTAGGGTTGGTTTCAGGTTTTTCAGAACATTACAAGGCCAGTAGTAAGAGGGGGTTTTGAACTCTTAGAGGAAAAAAATCTATTAATAAAGAAATATTCTGCCCTAAATCTTTACCTCTTTGACCTTTTAGTACATTACAGTAATTGAGCATTGAAAAGGGGTGAGAATGATGCTATCGAAGGGTCATCCTGCCTTGGTGGGAGACAGTCGTTGAGTCATAAAAAAAATAAAAGCTTGACTCAAATGTGTTTACTAGGTGTGTGATAAAGTTTCAATATCAGTGGGTATCAGCCATTTTTTATGATATCTAGTATAAGTATAAGCTTAAAGTTAAGTTTCATTTTGGAATCGGTGAGTATGAGCTAATTTTGATTCGTCTGGTAGCAGAATCATTATCAGTTTGTATCATTTAATTTTGGTGGTATTGGTGAGTATCAGCTAATTTTAGTGGTGTTGAAATAACATTTCTTAATTGATTTGGATACAAGTAATATACCCAGTAAGCATGTACACATACATCAAGAATATATATCATTACCTTGTGAAGAGAATGGCTTTCTTTCTTCAAATATCAATTTAATTTTGTGGTAAAGTTGATTTGTATAAGAGGAGTGGGCCAAAGAGCATCTCCTGTGTGCAAAATCAATTGAGGCCAGTTTTATGTAAGATCATATTGCTGGTTGACTTCAGTTTGTTTTAGAGCTTGTATATCTTTTAAGTTTTAAAGTGTAAGAGGTCTTATATTGTTAGTTACCTCCCCTCTTCCCTTCTCAGTAATTTTTTTTTTTTTTTTTTTTTTTTTTTTTTTTTTTTTTTTTTTTTTGGAAATGGCACATTTTTTTAAATAGTATTGTGAAAAGAGAAATTAAATTAAGAGAAGACTTAAGGGTTTATGGTGTTACAATAGGTGTAAAATTATCACTCGGTGACATTGATAGTGTAAGTGTACTTGGCTGTTTATTTTACAATTTATTGATGCCAAATAATGGCTATTTTCAGTGTCTAATTCTTTGCATATCATGTTTTTTAACATTAAATGTGTTTCTAGGTGCTTAAGCACATCTTTAACACACCAAGAGAAGACACTGCTGAGAAGAGATAGATAGTCCTCCCCACCAACTCCATTACCAAACACGTTTCCAACATCATCTCCAAAACCTCATTCCAAGTATCTGCTTCCTCACCCACCACCATCAAGGACATAACCAGTGATAGACAAGACAAGTTTCAATCCTCTGCAGGGGTATACACAATCCCTTGTAATGACTGTAGCAAATTATACGTCGTTGAAACATCCAGAGACCTCCAAACACGTATTTCAGAACACCAGTACGCAGGCAGATCTGACAATCCAGGGAATGCCTGTGTTCAACACCGAAATTCACACAACCATTTAATCAACTACAGAAACGCAAGACTTATCGCCAGAGAGCACAACACTCAATACCAAAGAATCCTGGTTATCACACTTATTACATCCAACAACTTCAACTAGAACAACGGCTTCTATAACATAGTTGAACCCCTCACCAAGAAACTGATTTATCGCTATCCCACTGAAGAACATAAGAATCGAAGGGCAGGGAAGTTGGCAGTGTCGCGACACGTTTTGATTACATTTGATATGGACTACTACGAAGATCATTATCTCAGTCATTCTCACTATCACTATCTTCTGAGTAAAAAAAAACTTTGAGATGTTTCCCCACAGAACTGACAGAGCATATCAAGTACTTCAAAAATGAAAATATATGGTGATTTTTTTTTTTTTTCCAACAAGTCGGCTGTCTCCCACCGAGGCAGGGTGACCCAAAAAGAAAGAAAATCCCCAAAAAGAAAATACTTTCATCATTCAACACTTTCACCTCACTCACACATAATCACTGTTTTTGCAGAAGTGCTCAGAGCACAACAGTTTAGAAGCATATACGTATAAAGATGCACAACATATCCCTCCAAACTGCTAATACAGTGGACCCCCACATAACGATATTAATCCGTGCATGAGAGCTCATTGTTATGCGAAATTATCGTTATGCGAATGAATTTTCCCCATAAGAAATAATGGAAATCAAATTAATCCGTGCAAGACACCCAAAAGTATGAAAAAAAAATTTTACTACATGAAATATACATTTTCCTACACACAAAAAGAAGGATACATGCACAGTAGTAGAGTAGTACATGCACAGTATATATTGTGCATGTACTACTCTACTAAATGAAGAATAAATGACACCTTTATTGAAGATGCAGCAATGACTGATGAGACACTGTGTCCTGGGAGTGCCTTTTCCTCCTGAGTACTGTAGGTCCTGTTTGGCATTTTCTTCCAGAACAGGCCTTATCACATTGTGTATGCCACTACGATTCTTAAATCTCTCAAACCAACCTTTGCTGGCTTTAAATTCACCAATATGAGCACTAGTTCCAGGCATTTTTCCCTGTTCACCTGGGTGTTAGTGGACTGGTGTGGGTTGCATCCTGGGAGACAAGATTAAGGACCCCAATGGAAATAAGTTAGACAGTCTTCGATGACACTGACTTTTTTGGGTTATCCTGGGTGGCTAATCCTCTGGGGTTAATTGTTTCTTGGTATTCTCAATAAGCCACACCAACAACGGTGCTACAGCAGCAGCAGCAGCAGCTGACAGTGCTACAGCAGCAGCAGACGATGCTACAGCAGCAGCAGCAGCAGCAGCTGACAGTGCTACAGCAGCAGCAGACAATGCTACAGCAGCAGCAGCAGCAGCTGACAGTGCTACAGCAGCAGCAGACGGTACTACAGCAGCAGCAGCAGCTGACTGTGGTACAGCAACAGCAGCAGCAGCAGCTGACTGGTACAGCAACAGCAGCAACTGACAGTGCTACAGCAGCAACAGCAGCTGACAGTGCTACAGCAGCAGCAGACGATGCTACAGCAGCAGCAGACGGTACTACAGCAGCAGTAGCAGCTGACGGTGGTACAGCAGCAGCAGCAGCAGCAGCTGACAGTGCTACAGCAGCAGCAGACGATGCTACAGCAGCAGCAGACGATGCTACAGCAGCAGCAGACGGTACTACAGCAGCAGCAGCAGCTGACGATGGTACAACAACAGCAGCAGCTGACGGTGCTACAGCAGCAGCAGCAGCTGACGGTGCTACAGCAGCAGCAGCAGCTGACAGTGCTACAGCAGCAGCAGCAGCAGCTGACAGTGCTACAGCAGCAGCAGCTGACGGTAGTACAGCAGCAGCTGACAGTGCTACAGCAGCAGCAGCAGCAGCTGACAGTGCAGCAGCAGCAGCAGCAGCTGACGGTGCTACAGCAGCAGCAGCAGCTGACGGTGCTACAGCAGCAGCAGCAGCTGACGGTGCTACAGCAGCAGCAGCAGCTGACAGTGCTACAGCAGCAGCAGCAGCAGCTGACAGTGCTACAGCAGCAGCAGCTGACGGTAGTACAGCAGCAGCTGACAGTGCTACAGCAGCAGCAGCAGCAGCTGACAGTGCAGCAGCAGCAGCAGCTGACGGTGGTGCAGCAGCAGCTGTACGGAGACACGCACTCCACTTTCATACTTATCAATGATCTTTTTCTTCATCTCTATAGTAATTCTCACCCTTATTGCTGTAGGGTTGGCACTAGAAGCTTTCTTGGGGCCCATGGTCACTTATTTTGCAGATAAAATCACCAAAAACACTGTAATAATACGAAATGTTCCGATTGTATGCTTGGATGTTACCGCGGAGGCTGGCTGGTAAACAGTGCCACCGGCGGAACATGTGAGGGTGGCTCAGGCCGCACATAGACGCGTCTCGGATGAACAGCGTTGAGCGAGTTTTTTAGCGGTATGTGAGGCAAAATCTTAGCGATAAAATGTAGCGGTATGCGGATTTAACGTTATGTAAGGCCAATGGTATGCGGGGGTCCACTGTATCCCGAAACCCCTCCTTTAGAGTGCAGGCATTGTACTTCCCATTTCTAGGACTCGAGTCCGGCTATGTAAAAATAACCGGTTTCCCTGAATCCCTTAACTAAATATTACCCTGCTCACACTCCAACAGATCGTCAGGTCCCAAATACCATTCGTCACTATTCACTCTTATCGAACACGCTCATGCATGCCTGGTGGAAGTCCAAACCCCTCGCCCACAAAACCTCCCTTACCCCTTCCTTCCAACCTTTTCGAGTACGACCTTCTCCTACAGATTTAAATGCTCTTCATGTGATTCTACTTTGATCTATTCTCTCTAAATGACCAAACCACCTCAACAACCCCTCTTCAGCCCTCTGACTAATACTTTTATTAACTCACACCTTCTCCTAATTTCCACACTCCGAATTTTCTGCATAATATTTACACCACACATTGCCCTTAGACAGGACATCTCCACTGCCTCCAACTGCCTCCTCACTGCTGCATTCACAACCCAAGCTTCACACCCATATAAGAGTGTTGGTACTACTATACTTTCATACATTCCCTTCTTGCCTCCATGTGTGTCATAAGAGGCGACTAAAATGCCGGGAGCAAGGGGCTAGTAACCCCTTCTCTTGTATATATTACTAAATTTGAAAGGAGAAACTTTTGTTTTTCCTTTTGGGCCACCCCACCTCGGTGGGATACGGCTGGTACGTTGAAAGAAGAAAGAAAGAATATACCTCAACGCACCACTCACCTTTTTTCCCTCATCAATTCTATGATTAACCTCATCCTTCATAAATCCACCCACTGACATGTCAACTCCCAGGTATCTGAAAACTTTCACTTCTTCCATACTACTCCTCCCCAATTTGATATCCAATTTTTCTTTATCTAAATCATTTGATACCCTCATCACCTTACTCTTTTCTATATTCACTCTAAACTTTCTACCTTTACACACACACTCCCAAACTCATCCACTAACCTTTGCAATTTTTCTTTAGAATCTCCCATAAGCACAGTATCATCAGCAAAAAGTAACTGTGTAAATTCCCAATTTGTATTTGATTCCCCATAATTTAATCCCACCCCTCTCCTGAACACCCTATTATTTACTTTTACAACCCCATCTATAAATATATTAAACAACCATGGTGACATTACACATCCCTGTCTAAGCTCTACTTTTACCAGGAAGTAGTCTCCCTCTCTTCTACACACCCTAACCTGAGCCTCACTATCCTCATAAAAACTCTTTACAGCATTTAGTAACTTACCACCTATTCCATATACTTGAAACATCTGCCACATAGCTCTTCTATCCACTCTATCATATGCCTTTTCTAAATCCATAAATGCAATAAAAACTTCCCTTCCTTTATCTAAATACTGTTCATATATATGCTTTAATGTAAACAATTGATCTACACATCCCCTACCCACTCTGAAACCTCTCTGCTCATCCACAATCCTACATTCTGTCTTACCTCTAATTCTTTCAATTATAACCCTACCGTACACTTTTCCTGGTATACTCATTAAATTTTTTCCTCTGTAATTTTTACAATCTCTTTTGTCCCCCTTCCCTTTATATAAAGGGACTATACATGCTCTCTGCCAATCCCTAGGTACCTTCCCCTCTTTCATACATTTATTAAATAAAAGTACCAACCACTCCAACACTATATCCCCCCCCCCCTGCTTTTAACATTTCTGTCCTGATCTCATCAGTTCCAGCTGCTTTACCCCCTTTCATTCTATGTAATGCCTCACATACCTCCCCCACACTTACATTCTGCTCTTCTTCACTCCTAAAATATGGAATATCTCCCTGGCCAGTGCATGAAATTGCTGCCTCCCTTCCTCAACATTTAAAAGTTCCTTAAAATATTCTCACCATCTACCTAATACCTCCCTCTCTCCATCTACTAACTCCCCTACTCTGTTTTTACCTGATTAAACCATACGTTCCCAAGGCTTTCTTAACTTGTTTAACTCACTCCAAAATTTTTTCTTACTTTCATTAAAATTTCTTGACAGTGCCTCTCCCACTCTATCATCTGCTCTCCTTTTGCACTCTCTCACCACTCTCTTCACCTTTCTTTTGCTCTCCATATACTCTGCTCTTCTTATAACACTTCTGCTTTGTAAAAACCTCTCATAAGCTAACTTTTTCTCTTTTATCACACCCTTTACTTCATTCCACCAATCACTCCTCTTTCCTCCTGCACCCACCCTCCTATATCTACAAACTTCTGCCCCACATTCTAATACTGCATTTTTTAAGCTCATCCAACCATCTTCAACCCCCCCACTACTCATCTTTGCACTAGCCCACCTTTCTGCCAATAGTCGCTTATATCTCACCCGAACTTCCTCCTCCCTTAGGATATTCACTTTCACTTCCCTCCTACTTGTTGTTGCCACCTTCCTCTTGTCCCATCTACCTCTTACTCTAACTGTAGCTACAACTAAATAATGATCCGATATATCATTTGCCCCTCTATAAACATGTACAGCCTGGAGCCTACCCATTAACCTTTTATCCACCAATACCTAATCTAACAAACTTCTTTCATTACGTGCTACATCATACCTTGTATATTTATTTATCCTCTTTTTCAGTGCCTGCACTCTGAAGGAGGGGTGTTAATGTTGCAGTTTAAAACCTGTAGTGTAAAGCACCCTTCTGGCAAGACAGTGATGGAGTGAATGATGGTGAAAGTTTTTATTTTTCGGGCCACCCTGCCTTGGTGGGAATCGGCCAGTGTGATGATAAAAAAAAAAATAATGATAATGTATTACTTATTACCAAATCTCTTTCTACACATAGCTCAATTAAAGGCTCCCCATTTACATTTACCCCTGGCACCCCAAATTTACCTACTATTCCCTCCACAACATTTTTACCCACTTTAGCATTGAAATCCCCAACCACAAGTACTCTCACACTTGGTTCAAAACTCCCCAAGCATTCACTCAACATTTCCCAAAATCTCTCTCTCTCCTCTACACTTCTCTCTTCTCCAGGTGCATATACGCTTGCTATAACCCACTTTTCACATCTAACCTTTATTTTACTCCACATAATCCTTGAATTATACATTTATAGTCCCTCTTTTCCTGCCATATCTTATCCTTCAACATTATTGCTACTACTCCTTTAGCTCTAACTCTATTTGAAACCCCTGACCTAATCCCATTTATTCCTCTCCACTGAAACTCTCCCATCCCCTTCAGCTTTGTTTCACTTAAAGCCAGAACATCCAGCTTCTTCTCATTCTTAACATCCACAATCATCTCTCTCTTATCATTTGCACAACATCCACGCACATTCAGACTTCCCACTTGAACAATTTTCTTCTTATTCTTTTTAGTAATCTTTACAGGAAAAGGGATTACTAGCCCATTGTTTCCGGTATTTTAGTTGACTTTTACAACACACATGGCTTTCGGAGGAAAGATTCTTATTCCACTTCCCCATGGATATAAAAGGAAAAGTAATAAGACCAAGAACTATTAAGATAAAATCAAAGAAAATTCAGATGAGTGTCCATGTATGTGTAGTGTGACCTAAGTTCAAGTAGAAGTAGCAAGACGTACCTGTAATCTTGCATATTTATGAGACAGACAAAAGACACCAGCAATCGTACCATCATGTTAAACAATTACAGGTTTTCGTTTTACACTCACTTGGCAGGATGGTAGTACCTCCCTGGGTGGTTGCTGTCTACCATACTACTGCCACAGGATGGTAGTACCTCCCTGGGTGGTTGCTGTCTACCATACTACTGCCACAGGACGGTAGTACCTCCCTGGGTGGTTGCTGTCTACCATACTACTGCCACAGGACGGTAGTACCTCCCTGGGTGGTTGCTGTCTACCAACCTACTACATTACATTTTATTTTATTGGTGAATAATGAGGCCCATTATAGATGTAGCAATCTGCATCTAATAAACATATTATTCTTCTTTGTCTTCAGCACAACTGTTCTAATTACAGTGGACCCTCGGCTAACGATATTAATCCATTCCTGAGAGCTCATCGTTAGATGAAATTATCGTAGCCAAATTAATTTTCCTCATAAGAAATAATGGAAATCCAATTAATCCATTCCAGACAGCCAAAAATATTATTATTTTTTTTTCATGAAATATACATATCCCTACAAAGAAAAGAATGAGACATGCACAATAACTATATAAATGAATGTTAAAATGACACTTACCTTTATTGAAGAGTATTGATGAGTGATGAATGTTACACTCCTTGCATGCCTGTTACACTCCCTGCATGCCTGCTACACTTCCTACATGTCTGCTACACGTCCTGCAAGCCTACTACATTTCCTGAATGTCTGCTACACTTCCTGCATGCCTGCTGCACTTCCTGCATGTCTGCTACACTTCCTGCATCTCTGCTACACTTCATGCAAGCATACTACACTTCCTGCATGTCTATGCTCCCTGCATGCCTGTTACTTTCCCTGCATGCCTACTACACTCCCTGGATGCATGTTACTTTCTCTGCATGCCTGTTACACTCCCTGCATTCCTGTTACTTTCCCTTCTTGGCTGCTACACTTTCTGCATGTCTGCTACACTCCCTGCATCCTGTTACACTCCTTGTGTGCCTGTTACACTCCCTGCATGTCTGCTACACTCCCTGAATGCTTGCTACACTTTTTGCATGTCTGATACAGTTCCTGCATAGCTGCTACACTTCCTGCATATCTGCTACACTACCTGCATGCAAGTCACACTCCCTGCATGCCTGTTACAATGCTTGCATTCCTGCTACACTCCTTGCTTGCCTGCTACACTTCCTGCATGTCTGCTACACTTCCTGCATGTCTGCTACACTCCCTGCATGTCTGCTACACTCCCTGCATGTCTGCTACACTCCCTGCATGTCTGCTACACTTATTGCATGCCTCCTACATCTCTGCATGCCTGCTACAGTCCCTACATGCCTGCTGCACTTCCTGCCTGCATCCTGCATGCCTGCTACACTTCCTGCCTGCATCCTACACTTCCTGCCTGCATCCTACACTTCCTGCATGTCTGCTACACTCCCTGCATGTCTGCTACATTTCCTGCATGCCTGCTACACTTCCTGCATGCCTGTTACACTCCCTGCATGCCTGCTACACTTCCTGCCTGCATCCTACACTTTCTGCATGTCTGCTACTCTCCCTGCATGCCTGTTACACTCCCTGCATGCCTGTTACACTCCCTGCATGCCTGTTACACTCTCTATATGCCTGATGCACTCCCTGCATGTCTATTACACTTATTGCATGCCTGTTACACTCATTGCATGCCTGTTACACTCCCTGCATTCCTGTTACTTTCCCTTCTTGGCTGCTACACTTTCTGCATGTCTGCTACACTCCCTGCATCCTGTTACACTCCTTGTGTGCCTGTTACACTCCCTGCATGTCTGCTACACTCCCTGAATGCTTGCTACACTTTTTGCATGTCTGATACAGTTCCTGCATAGCTGCTAATTCCTGAATCTACACACTGCATGCAAGTACACTCCCTGCTGCCTGTTACAAGCTTGCATCCTGCTACATCTTGCTTGTCTACACTTCCTGCATGTCTGCTACACTTCCTGCATGTCTGCTACACTCCCTGCATGTCTGTACACTCCTGCATGTTGCTACACTCCCTGCATGTCTGCTACACTCCCTGCATGTCTGCTACACTTTCTGCATGCCTCCTACATCTCTGCATGCCTGCTACAGTCCCTACATGCCTGCTGCACTTCCTGCTGCATCCTGCATCTGCTCACTCTGCTGCATTACACTTCCTGCCTGCATCCTACACTTCCTGCAGTCTGCTACACTCCCTGCATGTCTGCTACATTCCTGCATGCCTGTACACTTCCTGCATGCCTGTTACACTCCCTGCATGCCTGCTACACTTCCGCCTGCATCCTAAAACTTTCTGCATGTTGCTCTCTCCTGCATGCCTGTTACACCCTGCATGCTGTTACACTCTGCATGCCTGTTACACTCTATATGCCTGATGCACTCCACAAATGTCTATACACTAAATTGCATGCTGTTACATCATTGCGTGCTTGTTAACTCCCTGCAGCCAGTTCCTCTCCTTGCAAAGCTGTTACTCTTTTGCATGCCTGTTACACTCCTTGCATTATGCCATACACTTCCGCATGCCGCTACACTTCCTGCATGGTCTGCTACACTCCTGCATCCTTATTACATCCTGCATGCCTGTTACACTCCCTGTGGTTGGGTAATCCCTGCATGCCTGTTACATCCTGATGTGTGGTTACATCCTGCATGTCATGTTACATTGAATGGTAAAAGTGCTTGCATGAAGTTTTACACCTGCATGCCTGTTACAACCCTGATGCTGTACTTCTGATGCCTGAAAACTCTGCATGCTGCAAATTGTCATGTGCTACACTTCTGCATGTTGCTCACTTCCGCAGTTGTCATTCTGCATGGCCTGTCACATTCTGCATGCTGATAACTTACTGCATGTATGCTATACCTGTTATGACTGTTACAATCCCTGCAAAGCCTTTTGCAAACCTTGATGCTTGTACACTTTACGCTTAAAATTCCATGGGTGTTTTCACTTTGTTTACCACAGGAATCTTGGAGCATGGTTATTATTTCAGTTGCACTACAAAAATACTAACTACATGAGCGAAGCATAATTTTGGATGTATTAGCAGAAGCTTCCTCAGCCACAGAGAAACAGGGAGGATGCATACGAAGTCGGCCGACCACCGAATAATGGCAATAACCATGTGCCGAAAGGGGCGCTCAGCAAGTTGCGATAAACGGGGGTGCACTGTATTAGGATGTGGGCAAACTTTGTCCTATAGAGGTGATGCAGGAGGAAAAGGGTGATGGAGTGGTAATTTTGAAGTAAAGGGTGTCATGAAAGAGAAAAAGGTAGCTTATGAGAGGTTTTTACACAGCAGAAGTGTTACAAGAAGAGCAGAGTATATGGAGAGTGAAAGAAAGGTGAAGAGAGTGGTGAGAGAGTGCACAAGGATAGCAGATGAAAGAGTGGGAGAGGCACTGTCAAGAAATTTTGCTGAAAATAAAAAAAAAATTATGAAGTTAGATAAACAATTTAAGAAAGCCTAGGGAACGACTGGATTTGTCAGTTAAAACAGAGTAGGGGAGTTAGTTGATGGGGAGCTAGAGGTATTGAGTAGATGTCAAGAATATTTTGAGGAACTTTGGAATTTTGATGAAGATAGGGAGGCGGTAATTTCATGCACTGGCCAGGGAGGTATAACATCTTTTACGAGTGAAGAAGAGCAGGATGTGAGTGTGGAGGAGGCGCGTGAGGCATTATGTAGGATGAAAGGGGGTAAAGCAGCTGTAACTGACGGGATCATGACAAATGTTAAAAGCACAGGGGGATATAGTGTTGGAGTGGTTGGTATTTTTGTTTAATAAATGCATGAAAGAGGGGAAGGTACGTAGGGATTTGCAGAGTGTGTGTATAGTTCCTTGATATAAAAGGAAGGGGGACAAAAGAGATTGTAAAAATTGTAGGGGAATAAGTTTACTGAGTATACCAGGTAACGTGTACGGTAGAGTTATTATTGAAAGAATTTGAGGTAAGACAGAGAGTATGATTGCCAATGAGCAAGGAGGCTTTAGAGTGGGTAGGGGATATGTAGATCAAGTGTTTACATTGAAGCATGTATGTGAACAGTATTTAGATAAAGGTAGAGAAGTTTTCATTGCATTTATGGATTTAGAAAAGGCATATGATAGTGGATGATGGAGCAGTGTGGCAGATGTTGCAAGTGTTTTGAATAGGTAGTAAGTTATTAAATGCTGTAAAGAGTTTTTATGAGGATAGTGAGGCTCAGGTTAGGGTGTGTAGGAAAGATGGAGATTACTTCCTGGTAAAAGTAGGTCTTAGACAGGGATGTGTAATGTCACCATGGTTGTTTAATATATTTATAGATGGGGTTGTAAAAGAAGTACGTAAATGCTAGGCTGTTGGGGAGAGGGGTGGGATTAAATTATGGGGAATCAATTACAAAATTGGAGTTGACACAGTTACTTTTTGCTGATGATACTGTGCTTATGGGAGATTCTAAAGAAAAGTTGCAAAGGTTAGTGGACGAGTTTGGGAGGGTGTGTAAAGGTAGAAAGTTGAAAGTGAACATAGATAAGAGTAAGGTGATGAGTGTATCAAACGATTTAGTTAAAGAATACAGTGGTAGCCCGAGTTTCAAACTTAATCTGTTCCAGGAGCTAGTTCTAAAGTCGAAACGTTCGAAACTTGAAGCATTATTTCCCCTAAGAAATAATGTAAATACAATTAATCCGTTCCAGAAACCCAAAAAATATTCACCAAAAAACATTTTATCGAGATTAATTATAGTTTTACATACACACAACAAACATACATATTACAGTTAGTAATAGATAAATAAACATAAGAATGGAGGAACACTGCAGAAGGCCTACTGGCCCATGTGAGGCAGGTCCTTATCAAAATGACCTCTTCCTAAAGCTACCCAAGAAATAACTCCCGTACCCAATGACACCAATCAATCCCAGCCCCTCCCACTCATATATTTGTCTAATCTCTTCTTAAAGCTACCCAAGGTCCTAGCCTTTATCACCCTATCAAATCAAATCAAATCAAATCAAATCAAAGTTTATTCTCTATAAGGATTACAATGAGGGGTTTACAGATTTTGGTTATTGTATGGTTTACATGTAATAAAATACTAATTGCAGAAGAGGTCTCTAGAACACCTGGCATGGCTAGGCCTTTCGGGCAAACTTAGATTAATTCTTAACCCTAAATTATTACAAATTGTGGAGTAAGTTGACTAAATACTATTTGTGAGTTTAGCAATGTGAATGCTTTTGTTTTGGCACAAAATGTAGTTTCTATATTGGAGTATAACAGGCAAACTTGTGACTAGTTAGGAATCATTATTTTAAGATTAAGATACGTATTTCTGTGCTTATAGTCAAATGGGTGAGTGAGTAAGTGTAAGTGTGAACCACCAGGTGGTTTTTATGTAGTTAGTTGACAGGGTGTATCAGGGAGATAAGATGTTTTCTAACGGTAGTTTTGAAGGTGATGAATG
This sequence comes from Cherax quadricarinatus, assembly GCF_026875155.1. NCBI lineage: Eukaryota > Metazoa > Arthropoda > Malacostraca > Decapoda > Parastacidae > Cherax > Cherax quadricarinatus. Next base: position 63,260,079 of record NC_069400.1, on the reverse strand, counting down.
TGTCTGCAGTTCTAGAGTTTTCAGGTAGGGTGTTCCAGATTTTAGGGCCTTTGACATAAATTGAATTTTTGTAAAGGTTTAGTCGGACACGGGGAATGTAGAGATGTTTGTGTCTGGTGTTATGCTTGTGGGTCCTGTCACAACTATCAAGAAAGCATTTTAGGTCAAGGTTAATATTGGATTTTAAGGTCCTGTATATGTAGATTGCACAGTAGTAAGTGAGGATGTTCTGAACAGGGAGTAAGTTTAGATCTATGAAGAGTGGGGGGGGGGTGATGCCAGGGATGGAATTTAGTGATTATTTTCACTGCGGCTTTTTGTTGAGTTATTATTGGCTTTAGTTGTATTGCTGCAGTTGATCCCCAAGCACAAATAGTATAGGTGAGGTATGGATAAATGAGTGAATGGTATAGTGTGAGAAGGGCATTTTGTGGCACGTAGTATCGTATCTTGGAGAGGATCCCAACTGTTTTGGATACTTTTTTTGTTATGTGTTGGATATGGGTGCTGAAATTCAGGTTGTTGTCGAGGTATAGGCCTAGGAATTTGCCCTCATTATGTCTGGCAATTAGAGTGCTGTCGATCTTAATGTTTAGTTGCGCAGCACCTGCTCTGCTACCAAACATAATTTAGTAGGTTTTGTCAGTGTTAAGTGTAAGTTTATTGGCTGTCATCCAAGTTGATATTTTGGGCAGCTCCTCATTAACAATGGTGTTGAGGGTGGCAAGATTAGGGAGAGAGATGATATAAGTCATGTCGTCAGCAAAGAGAATGGGTTTCAGGTGTTGGGATACGTTTGGGAGATCATTGATGTAAAAGAGGAAGAGCAGGGGTCCAAGGACACTTCTCTGTGGAACTCCAGTATCAAGTGGCCGTGTTAACGATGCTGTGTCTTTAGTGGTGACATACTGATACCTATTAGTAAGGTAGGATTTGAAATATGCAAGCACATGGCCTCTTATACCATAATGGTTAAGTTTGTGGAGTAGGATGCCGTGGTCTACTGTGTCAAAAGCTTTTCTTAGGTCAATAAAAATTCCTAGCGGATATTCCTTATTCTCCAGTGCTGTGTAAAGCAGATCTAGCATTTTTATAATTGCATCATTAGTGCTTTTATTTTTCCTGAATCCAAATTGGCAGGGGTTGAGTAAGTTTTGTGCCTTTATTAATGAATACAGTCTCCTGTGCATGAGTTTCTTGAAGATTTTGGATAGCAATGGTAAGTTTGATATTGGCCTATAGTTGTTAACATTTGTAGGGTCACCACCTTTATGTATTGGTGTAACCCTTGCTGTCTTGAGTAGTTTCGGGAAGGTGCTAGTTTCTAGTGACTTGTTAAAAAGTAGTGAAATAGCATGTGAAAGGACATGGGCCGCTCGCTTGTACAATAATGGTGGGACATGAGACAAGTTCCCTGAGTTATTTTTAAGTGACTTTATAATCTCAGTGACTTCGGTGGGCTCAGTTGGTACAAGATAGAAGGAATTTGGGAAATTCCCATCTAGATAGTCCCCGGCATGGGCGTTGGTACATATGATTTTACTGGCAAGATTAGATCCTATGGTTGAGAAGAAGTCGTTTATCTTGTTAGCTGTTTCAATAGGATTCAGTGGTGTTTCATTAGGTTTACTTAGGACAATATTCTTGTTTTTTTTTTCAGTTTGTGGGTGCCCAGAATCTGAGAGAGTGTTTTCCACCCTACTAGGAAGATTGTTCCACGCATCTACAACTCTGTTAGAAAACCAGTACAGTGGACCCCCAGTTTGCGATATTAATCCATTCCTAAGAGCCCATAAGAAATAATGGAAATCAAATTAATCTGTGCAAGACACCCAAAAGTGTGAAAAAAAAAAAAATTACCACATGAAATATTAAGTTTAGTGCACACAAACTGAAGAAGACATGCACAGTTTGTAGTACTCTACTAACAATAGAATACATGACACTTACCTTTAATGAAGATCTGGTGATGATTGATGGGATGGGAGGAGGGGAGAGTGTCAAACTTATTGTTTAGAAGGGGAATCCCCTTCCATTAGGACTTGAGGTAGCAAGTCCTTTTCCGGAGTTACTTCCCTTCTTCTTTTAATGCCACTAGGACCAGCTGGAGAGTCACTGGACCTCTGTCGCACAACAGATCTGTCCATAGAGCTCTGTACCTCCCATTCCTTTAAGATTTGTCTAAAATGGGCCACAACATTGTCATTGTAATAGTCACCAGCACGGCTTGCAATATCTGTGTTAGGGTGATTTTCATCCATAAAGGTTTGCAGTTCAACCCACTTTGCACACATTTCCTTAATTTTTGAAGTAGGCACAATGGATTCCACAACTGGCATAGGCTTCTCATGGTTAGCCCCAAACCCTTCAAAATCTTTCTTAATTTCCATACTAATTCTCACCCTTTTTACCACAGGGTTGGCACTAGAAGCTTTCTTGGGGCCCATGGTGACTTATTTTGCAGAAACAAGCACCAAAAACACTGTGATAATATGGAATGTACCGAATGTATCCTTAGATGCGAGCACACTGACTGGCTTGTAAACACTGGCACATACACGGCAGTTCAGGCCACGTGGGACACATCTCGGACGAATCGCGTATACCGGGGTTTTTAACGGGAACCGAGGCAAAAATTTTGCATTAAAATGTATCAAATACCGAATTTATCAGATACCAATGCCATCGCAAACTGGGGGTCCACTGTATTTACCTATGTCCTTTCTAAATCTAAATTTACCCAACTTAAATTCATTATTTCTGGTTCTTACCTGGTTCGACACCCTCAGTACTTTATTAATTTCTCCTTTGTTTATGCCCGTCATCCACTTGTACACTTCAATGATATCTCCCCTCATTCTACGTCTCTCCAGAGAGTGGAGATTTAAAAAGCTTTTAGTTTATCTTCATACGGGAGGTTCCTTACACAGTAAATCATATTAGTCATTTTTCTCTGAATGTTCTCTAATGAGTCTATATCCATCCTGTAGTAAGGGGACCAAAACTGAGCAGCATAATGTAAATGAGGCCTCACTAGTGCTGTATAGAGCTGTAAAATAACTTTTGGACTTCTGTTACTTATACTTCTTGAGATAAATCCAAGTAATCTGTTAGCCTTGTTGTGCACACTAAGGCACTGCTGTCTTGGCTTTAGATTTCTCCTTACCATGACTCCCAAGTCTTTTTCACATTCTGTATGATCAAGCTATACTTCACCTAGATTATAGCTTCGAGGGTTATTTTCATTACCAAGGGCTAGTACCTTACACTTATCCACATTGAACTTCATCTGTCATTTTTCAGACCAAGACATTAATTTGTCCAAATCCTCCTGGAGTTCATTGCTATCCTCCTCAGAATGAATTATATGGCGTATCTTTGTATCATCAGCAAACTTACTCATGTCACTCGTAATCCCTTCATCAAGGTCATTAATGTCAATTATGAACAAGAGAGGGCCTGAACTGATCCTTGTGGAATGAAACTAGTGACTGATCCCCATTCAGATTTCACTCCATTAATGGTAACTCTCTGCTTTCTATTGGTAAGCCATGCCTCTATCCATGCTAGAACTTTACCTCCTATACCATGAGCTGCCACTTTTCTTAAGAGTCTCTTGTGAGGTATCGAAGGCTTTACTAAAATCCACCTCTTCAACGGGGGCTCCTTGTTGTGGTGAAGAGGCTCTTGGTCTGTGGAATTAGACCTGTTGGTCTCCTTCCTCAGACCGAACCTAATTACCCCCCAATCCCCCCTTCCCTATCCCATCCTCCACATCCTCCCCTTTTTCCTTTCCTCCTCCTCCTCCCCACCTCTCCCTTTTGCCCTTCCTTTTGGCCTTTGGGATTTTTTCCCACAGGCACGCTAGTTCCTAGGTAGGGGAAAGGGTATCGGGGTCCATCCCATTCCGTTGAGGTTCTTAGCGGTGGCGTAGTTTGCCATGGAATCTGTATTGCCTGGGGGTGTCCTGATCCCTCTCCGGTATCCCGGAGGGTGGCTTTGGGTGTCTCTCGGGCGACGGGTGTATCTCTGGAAGCCACCTTTCGGATTCCGGGGGTGGTGGCCGAAGGAGGTATGCTTTGTGGCGGATATCCAGCCGCCCTCTCTTTTGTCCACCGAGGTAGCTTGGCAGATGTGAGGTTGCTATCCCGGATTGCTGGTTTACTGGCATGATGGGTAGGGTATGGCACGGGTTCCATGCTGCATTTGCGCTACTTGCAGTGCCGAGGTCCTCTTGGGCGCGGAGGGAGATTTCTGGCCCTTTCATTCCTCCTAGGAACTATCCCTCCCCGGTCCCTTTTTTTATTCTTTTTTTATTTTTATTTTCTTTTCTTTCTTTTTTTTTCTTAAAAACAAAAAGAAAGAAGTAACCTAACCATGGCAGTCCCAGTCCATGAACCTGCTACCCCCGGGCCCCTTCTTAATACCGCACCCCGTTCTGACCCCGCCTCGTCTTTGGACCACTCTTCGGACACTACTCATGCCTCTGTACCTCTTGCCGGTGCCGTTTCCTCACTCGCTTCAGGTACTGAGGTATCGACTGACTCCTTCGATTTATCTGACCTTTGCTCTCCTTTGACTATGCTTCCGGCCTCTCCCTCTATGGTACGGCAATTTTTGAATCGCCGGCCCGTTCCATGTCGGACCAACTCTGGTCCCACGCCTAAACGCCAATGACAATTACCTGCTGAAGATAATTCTCCACCTTCTCGTTCTTCTCAGAAAAGATCGACACGTCCTGCACTCCCTTTCCACGCTCAGTTTAAGAATGCACAATGGACTAAATTCTTCACTTTACGACCGACTTCCTCTACTGTCTATCTTTCTGACCACAGTATTAGCAAGGCATTCCTACGCCATGTTGGTAAAGATATTTCTTTTCATGCTCTTAAGAGCGGTACGTGCATCATCACTGTACAGAATGCTACCCAAGCTCATGATCTTTCTCTTTCCCATATCGATACTGTTCCTGTCACTATTGAAAAACATCATTCCCTCAATTCTTGTAGTGGTACCGTCATTCTGCCCCATACCATAGTTCAACAAAATTTCCAGACATGTGGCAATGACATTCTTGAACAGCTGGAACTCCAAGATCTCCCAATCCTCAAGGTAGACACTTATGTTCTTCCTGCCCGCGGGTGGAGACGATACCCTAGCAGTGTGGCTCGTTTAACTTTTGACAGCCTTGAACTCCCATCCTCAGTTTATGTACCAGGACATCGGTTACAAGTTTGAAAGGTGATCCCTACACCGCAACAGTGTAGAAATTGCTGGCGATTTGGCCATCCCGCGAAATATTGCAGATCTATAGCCGAATGCCCAGTCTGTAGTGCCAATGACCATTCTAATACGTCTTGCAATCGACCTCCCTCTTGCCTTAATTGTCTTGAGGCTCACCCTTTGTACTCTCGCCGTTGTCAAGTCTATTAACCCTTTGAGGGTCGACAGGCCCTCTCCGAAACTCGTTCTCAGGGTCGGCCAAATTTAAAAAAAAAAATTATTTTCTCTTATGAAAAGATAGAGAATCTTTTCCCGATCATAAAGACACCAAAAGTTTGAAATTTGATAGAAAACTTGCGGAATTATGCTCTCACAAAGTTAGCGGTCTCGGCGATGTTTACGCATCGGCGATTTTGCCCACTTCGAGCCCCATTTTCGGCCAATTTCACTGTACTAGTCGACAAAAAACATGAATATTTCGCTAGAACTCCATTTCTTCTATCGAATGGGTGCAAGAAACCACCCATTTATGAAATTCAACTATCCAGTACAGTGGTCAGAATTTAGCAATTTTGCCAATTTCACACAAATTTCAAAAGATGCCAATTTCCGAATAGGGTCCAGAATAAACAAGAAAGACATTCCTGGCACTAAAATGACATTTCCTCTAGTCATTAGTCACGTCTCAAGGCCCCTCTTATATTCTTTTGCTTTCCACTTTGAATTTTTATTCTCACAAAAAATATAAGATTTACTGTTATGCAGACTACCACATTAGTGTAAAAAATGGTATAAATATTATTGGTGCACTTGTGAAAGAATATTAGACTCACCAGTTGACGTGTATTGCACGCTTGGCACGATTTGTTTACTTTTGAAGTTTGGTAAAAATCGAACATTTCTGCTACTTTGAGCTCAATTTCAAGGCACCTTTCATTGTAAAACCAGTCAAAATCATCTCAATTTCTGTAATATGTCTTCCATTCTATAAAATGAGACCAAGAAAACTAGAATACAACAATAAATACCATACGAAAATACACTGCAAAGTCGCTGATTTATTCCAAAAAAATGGTCAAATTTTTTTTTTCTCATTATGCACTGTGTGCTGCAGGATTTTTTTTAGACTGTGCACACTGACCATATAGACCCATTCTTTCATATGAAGGCCTACCAGCTTTCTCCCACTAGATTTGAGGCCGCTAGAATTTATGCATACTAGTACGTCAAAAACCCCTACACGTAAGACGTACTAGTACGACCAAAACCCTCAAAGGGTTAAATGAGCAGGAAATCCGTTACCTCAAAGAGGCAGAAGGTCTCCCTTATGCCATGGCAGTTTCTCATCTCCGCCTCCAAGGGAGACTACCTCGTGTTTCTTATTCCCCTGTTTCAAAACATCCCCCCACTTCTGGGGTCCCATCTTCTGCAGCCTCCTCTGTGGTTACCTCTCTCATAGTCACTCCTGTATCTAATTCTTTTGCTGTCCTAGGCTCAGACATCCCTACTTCAACGCCTCAGTCTGTTCTCGCTTCTTCGTGTTCTCCCTCACAAGCCTCAGTATCGACGAGATCTCATATGACACCTCCTCCCAATCGTCCCTCTACTTCTCAGAAGTCTAAAAAAGGTCCTTTAACCCCTCCTTCCCTTCTTCCACCTCCTCATTTTACCTTCCCTGTCTTTGTACCTGGTTCTTCCCCTCTCACTGGCTCTGTTACAAGTGTAGAGGTTCACCCTCCTCCTCGTACTGTACCTTCCTCCCCTGTTCCCTCCCAAGTTTCTTCCTCTTCTGCCACCTCCCAGGTTTCTGCCTCTTCTGTCCCTTTCCACGCTTCTTCTCCAATTCCCTCCACCCTTTCGCCCCTTCCCCTACCTTGGTACAGTCCATTACAGTTCCAATCTTTACTCATCCTCCCCCTACCATCTCCAATATTGTCTCCCATACGACGTCTCTGAATTCCGAAACACTTGAAGCAATCTCTGAATATATTGCAGAGACCAAACCATCAATGGACACTGATCCACCCTCTGTTCCTTCTCTCTCCTCTCCTCCATCTGCGCAACTCCTTTCTTCACAGCGCACCGTTCCTTCGCTGCTTGAACGTTTTCCGCTGCCTCCACATGTGGACTTTTCTAACCCCTCTAGTCCGTAGGAACCCTTGCCTGCGGATTTCAGGTATCTTTATCATTGCCAATCATGGCCTATTTACAGTGGAATATACGCGGCCTCAGGGGTAATTGGGGTGAGCTTCAGATGTTACTCTCCCAGTTTTCCCCTGTTGGTGTTTGCTTACAGGAACCAAAATTACACTCTGCTGTTATCTATCCCATCTCAGGCTATAATTTATTGTATTCTTCAGATCCTTTTCCTGATGGGACCTTTAATGAAAGTGCCCTGATATTCCGTACCATCAGCTATTTGTTCATACTTCGCTGCATTACACAGCAGCCCGTATCCACTTGCATAGGTGGTATACGCTCTGTTCTTTATATCTCTCTCCTTCTTGGGCATTATCTATTCCGGATATTGCCTTTCTTGTTTCGTCATTACCGCCACCGCTTCTGTTACTTGGCGATTTTAATGTCCATCATTTCCTCTGGGGGGTCTCACTGTGATTCCCGTGGCATTCAGTTAGAGGCTTTCCTTGCTACCCACCCCCTCCATGTTTTAAATACAGATACTCACACCCATTTTGATCATCGGACTCACACTCTCTCTTGCATTGATCTCTCAGTCTGCTCTTCCTCCGCCGCATTAGACTTCACCTGGTCTGTTCTCCCGGATTTACATGATAACGATCATTTCCCAATCATTCTTGCTTCCCCTTCTTATTCACCACCTCTTCGTATCCCACGCTTGCAATTTGATCAGGCAAATTGGAACCTCTACTCACAACTGTTTTTAGTGAGGTTCCTTCTTCGTCCTCCATTGATGAGTTTTTACACCTCTTCTCGTCCTCCGTTTTAACCACAGCTTCTCATTCTATACCCCAAACTTCGGGCAGGCATTCTCAGAAATGTGTGCCTTGGTGGTCTCCTGCTTGTGCTCGTGCAGTACGTTTGAAACGCGCTGCATGGGGCAGGTACCGGTACAATAGAACCACGGAGAGACTTCTTGATTTTAAGCAAAAGTGTGCGATTGCTCGCCGTGTCATCCGTGATGCTAAACGCACTTGCTGGCGAGATTATGTCTCCACCATCACCTCTGCTTTCTCTATGAGTGCAGTCTGGAAAAAAGTACGAAAACTGAGTGGTAAATATTCTCCTGACCCGGCTCCTGTTCTGTGGGTTGCCAGTGTTGATATAGCAAGCCCACTAGATGTTGCCAATGAAATTGGCAATCATCTGGTCCATATTTCTCAGGGGCTTCATCTATGCCCCTCGTTTCTTTCCTCAAAGTCTGCCAGAGAGTTAGTACCCTTGGAGTTTTCTTCTCTCAGAGAAGAACAGTATAATGTGCCTTTTACACTTCAAGAACTGGAGGCAACACTCTCAGCTTGCCGATCATCGGCAGCTGGGCCCGACGACATTCATATTCGTATGCTACAACATTTACATCAGTCAGCCCTTGCAGTCCTATTACACATTTTCAATCTTATTTGGTCGCAAGGAGTTCTTCCACATATGTGGAAATCTGCCAATGTTCTCCCTTTCCGCAAACCAGGCACTACGGGACATGAAGCCTCCCACTATCGTCCCATTGCTCTTACCAGTGCAGTTTGCAAAGTGATGGAACACCTGGTAAATAGACGTTTAGTGTGATATTTAGAGATACACAACAGTCTCTCCACTCGTCAATATGGCTTTCGTAAGGGATGTTCTATCATAGACCCCTTACTACGCTTGGATACGTATGTTCGTAATGCCTTTGCGAATAACCACTCGGTTATTGCCATATTTTTTGACCTTGAGAAGGCATATGACACAACTTGGAGGTATAATATTTTGGCCCAAGCCCACTCCTTAGGCCTCCGAGGCAATCTACCATCCTTCCTCAAGAACTTTTTAACTGACAGGCATTTCCGTGTTCGAGTTAATAATGTGTTCTCCCCGGACTTTATCCAAGCTGAAGGTGTCCCCCAGGGATGTGTTCTGAGCACAACACTTTTTCTCATTGCTATAAATGATTTGGCCTCTAGTCTTCCATCAAATATTTGGTCATCACTCTATGTTGATGACTTCGCTATTGCCTGTGCAGGCGCTGACTGTCACCTCATTACAGTTTCTCTCCAGCATGCGGTCGACCGTGTTTCCAATTGGGCCACCACACATGGGTTTAAATTTTCCAGCACCAAAACTCACCAAATTACTTTCACTAGACGCTCTGTCATCTCCGATCATCCTTTGTACCTCTATGGCTCCCGTATCTCTGAACGTGATACAGTCAGGTTTCTAGGCCTCCTCTTTGACCGTAGGTTATCCTGGAAACCTCACATTACCTCTCTGAAGGCAACTTGTCACAGCCGGCTGAACCTTCTTAAAACCCTTGCTCATCTTTCATGGGGAGCTGATCGTCGAACTCTCCTTCGCCTACATTCCACCCTCATTTTATCAAAACTTGATTATGGTGACCAGATCTATTCAGCGGCATCTCCTGCTACTCTCTCTAGCCTTAACCCCATTCATCACCAAGGATTATGTTTATGCCTTGGTGCTTTTCGCTCTTCCCCTGTTGAGAGCCTCTATGCAGAAGCGAACGTTCCATCCTTATCCGATCGCCGTGATGCCCATTGCCTTCGCTACTATGTACGCTCTCATGATCTCCGCAATCCTTCCATTTATAGAATGGTCACTGATATTAGTAGACATTCTTTATTTGTTTGCCGCCCCTGTTTACTCCGTCCCTTCTCTCTTCGCCTTCATTCGCTCTTGTCTTCTCTTCAATTACCACCTTTCTATGTTCATGTAGCATCTCACTTTTCCCTACCCCCTGGGAAGTTCCAGCTGTTCGAGTCTGTTCTTTCTCTCTCCCTTGCTCGAAAGCCCAACTGTCTACGGTCGCATCCCGCTCTCTTTTTCTTGACCACTTTCACTCTCATTCCCATGCCATTGCAGCGTGCACAGATGGCTCTAAGTCTTCTGACGGCGTAGGATTCGCAGCAGTGTTTCCGGACAGCATCGTACGAGGGCATTTACTATCTTCGGCTATTATTTTTACTGCTGAATTGTATGCCATTCTTGCGGCACTTATCCGTATTGCATCTATGCCTGTGACATCATTTGTGGTTATCTCAGACTCCCTTAGTGCTTTACAAGCTATACAGAAATTTGATACACCTCACCCCTTAGTCCTCCGTATCCAACTTTGGCTACGCCGCATCTTTACCAAGCATAAAGATATTGTTTTTTGTTGGGTCCCTGGTCATGTTGACGTACAGGGCAATGAACAGGCAGACACTGCTGCGTTGTCAGCAGTACATGACCTACCAGTTTCATATAGAGGTATTCCATTTACAGACTATTTTGCTGCAATAGCTACCCACCTTCACACCCATTGGCAACAACGTTGGTCTACTATGCTCGGTAACAAACTTCAATCTATTAAACCGAGTATAGGTTACTGGCCGTCTCTTGTCACCAGTGTTGAGGTTGGGAGACTACTCTCTCCCGTCTTCGCATTGGCCATACTCGTCTTACTCATGGATATCTCATGGAGAGGCGACCTGCTCCTCTCTGTGAGAATTGCCAGGGTCCATTATCAGTCAGCCACATTCTGTTGGACTGCCCACTTTATCAACGAGCATGCAGAATTTACCTCCGTCGTAGTCTTCGCTCCGCTGCTCTCTCTTTACCTTCCCATGCACAAATTCCGTATGTGAGATAAGGGTAGACGAGTAATACAGTGCAAGGAGAGCTGACTGTGGAACATAGTACCGTATCTTTGATAGTATGCCTACTGTCTTAGAGATTTTCTTGGAACTTTGTTGTATATGTGTCTGGAATTTGAGGCTACTGTCTAGGTGGATTCCTAGGAATTTTCTCTGTGAGTCTTGTGATGGGTGATCCATTTAGTGTTATGTTAAGTGGAACATTTGCAGCTCTGGTTCCATACTGAATGAAATAGGTTTTCTTCCTAATTATGTCTATAGCTGTCCTGAACTTTCTAACTAAATCCTCACTTTTACGCTTGCTTACATCATTGCCTGCAGCACTGAGGCAGATAATAGGATTGATCCCATTACCATTCATGATGTTGTCAAGCCAGCTAACAATGTCCTCCATCCCAGCCACAGGAGAGCAAACCCTCTGTCTCCTACTCCTGTCCTTCAAGCAGAAGGCCCTATCCATGTATCTAACCTGGCTATCCCCAACAACATCAATATTCTTACCATCCTTGGTGTCGTTCGTCATGACATTCCCACTAGTCGACTCACATATTAAATAATATTTTTACTTGCCTTGATTGAAGATTGTTGATGGCATCTGGAAGATAGGGAGAGGAGTGAAGGAGCACTTATTGTTTGAAAGGGGAATCCCCTTTCATAAAGACTTTAGGTAACAAGTCCTTATCTGGGGTTTCTTTCCTTCTTTAAGATTTCCCTAAAATGGGACATGGTTCTGTCACTGAACTTGTTCCAGAGATGTCTTGTTTCAGCTTAATAAACAAGCACCAAACACAATGAATTAATTTTGAAATGTTCAAATGAGCACACAGGTTAGTGTTCAGTGAAGCATAAACAAAGCCAGACTGCGCAGGGGACACGGGCAGGTGCGGGCAGCTCGACAGGTCTGGTACAAGGTTCGAAACACGGGGGACATTTGATGCTCGGGACAAAATTGGTGTGAAGAAAGAGGTTGAAACTCGAAGCGTTCGATAGTCGATGCATTCAAAACTCAGGGTTCCACTGTACAGTGGACCCTCGCATAATGCTATTAATCCATTCCTGAGAGCTCAATGTTAGGCGAGATTATCGTTAGGCGAATTAATTTTCCCCATAAGAAATAATGGAAATCAAATTAATCCGTGCAAGACACCCAAAAGTATGAAAGAAAAATTTTTTTACCACATGAAATATTAATTTTAATACACACAAACTGAAGAAGACATGCACAGTTACATGACACTTACCTTTATTGAAGATCTGGTGATGATTGATGGGATGGGAGGAGGGGAGAGTGTTGATGGTCTTAATGTTTAGAAGGGTAATCCCCTTCCATTAGGACTTGAGGTGTCAAGTCCTTTTCCGGGGTTACTTCCCTTCTTCTTTTAATGCCACTAGGACCAGCTTCAGAGTTACTGGACTTCAGTCGCACAACATATCTGTCCATAGAGGTCTGTACCTCTCGTTCCTTTATGACTTTCCTAAAGTGGTTCACAACATTGTCAGTGTACAGGTTGCCAACACGGCTTGCAACAGCTGTCTGAGGGTGATTTTCATCCATAAAGGTTTGCACTTCAAGCCACTTTGCACAGATTTCCTTAATCTTTGAAGTAGGCAACTTTTTCAATTTCTCTCCCCCCTCCTCCGAAGCAGTTTCCTCAGGTGTGGCCTCTTGCTGTTGAAGATAATCTTGCAGCTCATAAGTGGTTAGTTCTTCATTGTCCTCCTCCACCAACTCTTCCACATCCTCCCCACTAACCTCCAACCCCAAGGACTTCCCCAATGCCACAATTGATTCCTCAACTGGCATACGCCTCTCAGGGTTAGCCTCAAATCCTTCAAAATCCCTTTGGTCTACACATTCTGGCCACAGTTTCTTCCAAGCAGAGTTCAAGGTCCTCTTAGTCACTCCCTCCCAAGCCTTACCTATAAGGTTTACACAATTGAGGATATTAAAGTGATCTCTCCAAAACTCTCTTAGAATCAATTGAGTTTCTGAGGTCACTACAAAGCACCTTTCAAACAGAGCTTTTGTGTACAGTTTTTTTGAAGTTTGCAATGACCTGCTGGTCCATTGCAGGAGAGGAGTGGTATTAGGAGGCAAAAACTTGACCTTAATGAAGCTCATGTCCCCACAAAGTTGCTCTGCCAAATCTGTAGGATGACCAGGGGCATTGTCTAACACCAGGAGGCACTTAAGGTCTAGTTTATTTTCAATTAGGTAATTTTTCACAGTGGGGGCAAAAGCATGGTGTAACCAGTCACAGAAAAAGTCCCTAGTGGCCCATGCCTTACTGTTTGCCCTCCTCAGCACACACAAATTAGCCTTGAGGATATTCTTTTGCCTGAACGCTCTGGGAGTTTCAGAGTGATACACCAATAAAGGCTTCAATTTGCAATCACCACTAGCATTGGCACACATTAACAGAGTAAGCCTGTCTTTCATAGGCTTATGTCCTGGGAGTGCCTTTTCCTCCTGAGTAATGTAGGTCCTGCTTGGCATTTTCTTCCAAAACAGGCCTGTTTCGTCACAATTAAACACTTGTTCAGGTTTCAGTCTTTCACTGTCTATGTACTCCTTGAATTCCTGCACATATTTTTCAGCTGCTTTGTGGTCAGAACTGGCAGCTTCGCCATGCCTTATCACACTATGTATGCCACTACGCTTCTTAAATCTCTCAAACCAACCTTTGCTGGCCTCAAATTCACTCACATCATCACTAGTTGCTGGCATTTTTCTAATTAAATCCTCATGCAACTTCCTAGCCTTTTCACTTATGATCGCTTGAGAGATGCTGTCTCCTGTTATCTGTTTTTCATTTATCCACACCAATAACAGTCTCTCAACATCTTCTATCACTTGCAATCTCTGTTTCGAAAACAAAGTTGCACCATTGGCAAGAACAACTTCCTTGATTGCCGTTTTCTTGGACACAATAGCAGCGATGGTTGATTGGGGTTTACTATACAACCTGGCCAGCTCGGAGACACGCACTCCACTTTCATACTTAGCAATGATCTCTTTCTTCATCTCTATAGTAATTCTCACCCTTATTCCTGTAGGGTTGGCACTGTAAGCTTTCTTGGGGCCCATGGTCACTTATTTTGCAGGTGAAATCACTATAAACGCTGTAATAATACGAAATGTTTCGATTGTATGCTTGGATGTTACCGCGGAGGCTGGCTTTTAAACAATGCCACCGGCGGAACAAGTGAGGCTGGCTCAGGCCGCACATGGACGCATCTTGGACGAATCGCGTTGAGCGAGTTTTTTAGCGCTAGGCGAGGCAAAATATTAGCGATAAAATGTATGTCTAGGCGGATTTAACGTTATGTGATGCCAACGTTAGGCGGGAGTCCACTGTAATTGGATATCACTTTGGAGAGAGGGAGTATGGGAGAAGTAAATATTTTCAGATATTTGTGAGTTGACTTGTCAGCGGACGGGTTTATGAAGGATGAGGTTAACCATAGAATTGATGAAGGAGAGAAGGTGAGTGGTGTGTTGAGGTATCTGTGGAGACAAAAAACATTATCCATGGAGGCAAAGAAGGGAATGTACGAAAGTGGTATTGTGGTATCAAGACTCTTATATTGGTGTGAAACTTGGGTTGCAAATGCTTCAGTGAGGAAGTGGCTGGAGGCAGTGGGGCTGTCTTGTCTTCATATTCATATTCATATTCATATATTTTATTTGGACATGATACATACTTGTACAATGAATTACAGTAGTTGGGTGAACATGCCAAAAGCTCATTGTATGCAGAGCATTATGGGTAGGCTTAAAATTAACTTAAAATTAACAAGCAACTACCCGAACACACTGTTCCTAGCTCCGACTAACCCATACGAAGTCTCCCTTATTATCAACGCACTAAAAAACAAGGCAGGAGATTTAAATACCTTACCACCCTTTATATACAAAAAAGTGTCACAAGTGCTATCACCAATCATTGCAACACTCTTTAACAAATCCATTGAATCCTCCACCTTCCCTACAGTACTCAAAATAGCAAGGGGCACCCCGATCCACAAAGGGGGAGACCAAAAAGAGTTTGAATAACTATAGGCCAATATCCAACTTACACCTCTTCAAAAATCTTCGAAAAATTAATTCATAAACGAATCTACTCCTACCTTATCCTCCCAAAAAAATACTCAACCCCTGCCAATTTGGATTCAGGCTAAAAAAATACTAATGATGCTATTATACACATGCTAGAACATACATACACTGCAATAGAGAAAAAAGAAGTCCCACTGGGGGTCTTCATTGACTTACGTAAAGCTTTTGATACAGTTGACCATGACTTGCTCCACGTAAAATTATCACACTATGGTATAAGAGGGCACTCCCTCAACTACCTCAAGTCATAACCTCAGCAACAGAAGCCAATATGTGTACGCAAATGGGGCAAACTCTTCTGCACAACCAATTACAGTTGGTGTCCCACAGGGAAGTGTCCTTGGCCCTCTTCTCTTTCTCCTATACATAAATGACCTACCAAAGCTTCTCAATTACTCAAACCCACATCTATTTGCTGATGACACAACATACGTCTTCTCCCACCCGAGCCCAGTCACGCTAGCCAATACTGTAAATACCGAATTACAGAAATATCTACCTGGATGATACTAACAAACTTACACTAAACATTGACAAAACCTACTTCATTCAGTTTGGTAACAGAGCTACAGATGTCCCTCTTAACATAATGATAAACGGATCACCTATCACAAAGCTAACAGAGGGAAAATTCTTAGGAATCCACCTTGATAATAGACTCAAATTTCATACACATATACAACAAATTTCTAAGAAAATTTCCAAGACTGTAGGCATACTATCGAAGATACGGTACTATGCTCCACAGTCAGCCCTCCTGCCCTATATCACTCTATTTACCCCTATCTCACCTATGGAATTTGTGCATGGGGCTCAACAACAAGTAACATCTCAGACCACTAATTACCCAACAAAAGGCTGCAGTTAGAATGATAACAAATTCTCACTACAGGCAGCACACTCCACCAATATTCAATACACTCAACCTACTCACCATACAAAACATCCATACTTATTACTGCACCTATTACATACATAGAACACTCAACTCTGATATTAACCCTCCCCTCAAACATCTCCTTGCCAACCTCAACAGAACACATGACCATAACACAAGGCACAGATCACTCTTTGATATTCCTCGTGTCCATCTCACGCTATGCAAAAACTCAATGCACATAAAAGGCCCTAAAATCTGGAATTCATTACCTGTAAATATAAAAGAAACACTACCTGTTTATAAATTCAAGTCTCTTCTCAAAGATCACTTACTCACCCAAAACCAAATAAATACTGAATAACTGAACCTTATAAATTGTATATCTTAAATGTTTCTCACAATTATATCACATAAATGTTAAACCTAAAACCCAATCTAACTTTATTATTTTTTAAATTCACTACCTAACAGAATACTCCATTCTACTGAATTTACAACAATGCATGCAACCATATGACCTGTCTTCGTAATACTCACTTGTGCTTTATAGTAATCAGTTTACATTAATGTTTTTCACTGATTTCATCATTGCTTAGTTAATCTTAAGTTAATTTTAAGCCAGCCCGTAATGCTATGCATAGTATAAGTGGCTTTGGCATGCTGCTCTTATCTGTATTTTTTTTTTTTTTGTACCTCTGTAAGTGTGCTCAAATTATAAATAAATAAATAAATAAATAAATAAATAAATAAATAAAAGGTTCAGTGTTAAAAATTACAGTAAACAATTTAAAGTATGAAGTACAATTGAGTATTTGAAACAATGAAATTTGAACAATATCAATACAAATTAGTCACATTACAATGTATAACAAAAGATGATCAATTTGCTGTATGTTTTCTTGAATTTTTAAGATTCAAGTAATTGGGAGAATTATTGGTAATGTTAAATATTGGGCGAATAAATGGTTTTTTAGAAGAGTCTTAAATTGATTTTCAGGCCTGGTTACTTTAGCATGCTCTGGTAATGAATTGCAGATTTTGGGGCCCTTTATATGCATAGAGTTTTCACACAGTATGATATGGACAGGGCACATCAAAAAGAGATCTGTGGCTTGTGTTATGGTCGTGTGTCCTGTTAAGGTTGGTGAGAAGTTTGAGTGGAGGATTTATGTTTGCGTGTGACTACTATGTATGTAGTAGGCACACGAATAAGTGTGGATGTTCTTTATGGTGAGCAAATTTAGACTTTTGAATAGAGGTGGAGTATGCTGTCATGAGTGGGAATTTGTTATCATTCTGATTGCAGCCTTTTGCTGGGTTATTAGTGGCCTTAGGTAATTTGATGTTGTTGACCCCCATGCACAAATTCCATATGTGAGATAAGGGTAGATGAGTAATACAGTGCAAGGAGAGCTGACTGTGGAACATAGTACCGTATCTTTGATAGTATGCCTACTGTCTTAGAGATTTTCTTGGAACTTTGTTGTATATGTGTCTGGAATTTGAGGCTACTGTCTAGGTGGATTCCTAGGAATTTTCTCTCTGTGAGTCTTGTGATGGGTGATCCATTTAGTGTTATGTTAAGTGGAACATTTGCAGCTCTGGTTCCATACTGAATGAAATAGGTTTTGTTAGTATTTAGGTTAAGTTTCTTCATCATGCAGGTACATATTTTCTGCAATTCAGCATTGACAGTGTTGGCGAGTATGGCTGGGTTTGGGTGTGAGAAGACGTATGTAGTGTCATCTGCAAATATGGGTTTGAGTAGCTGTGATGCATTCAGTAGGTCATTGATGTAAATGAGAAAGAGGAGTGGTCCTAGGACACTTCCCTGTGGGACTCCTACTGTGATTGGTTGTGTAGAAGATTTCCACCATTTGCATATAAGTATTGGCTTCTGTTATTGAGGTATGACTTTAGGTAGTTAAGGGAATGACCTCTTATACCATAGTGTGTTAATTTAGTGTGCAGCAATTCATGGTCAACTGTATCAAAAGCTTTACGTAAGTCAATGAAAATTCCTAGTGGGACTTCTTTCTTCTCGAGAGCAGTATATATTAACTCCAGTATGTGTATAATAGCATTATTTGTGCTTTTATTATTCCTGAATCCAAACTAACAGGGATTTAGTGTGTTGTATGAGATGAGGTAGGAATAGATCCATCTGTGAATTAATTTTTCAAAGATTTTAGAGTAGTGGTAAGTTAGAAATTGGTCTATAGTTATTCAAGTCGGCTTGATCACCTCCTTTGTGGATCGGGGTAACCCTCACTATTTTGAGAACTGCTGGGAAGGTGGAGGATTCAATGGATTTGTTAAAGAGTGTTGCAGTAATTGGTGACAGTACTTGCGAAGCTTTTTTGTACATAAAAGCAGGCAAGTTGTTTGTCTCTTACCTTGTTTTTAAGGGTGTTGATGATGAGCAAGTCCTCTGTTGGGTTGGTTGGAGCTAGGAATAGTGTATGTGGGTAGGTGCCTGTGAGGTAGTCTGATAGACAAGTGTTTGAGCTTGGGATTTTGCTTGCTAGATTCTTTTCTATGGTGGAGAAGAAAACATTGAGTCTGCTGTTTCAGTTGGTGGGAGTAAGGGTTCGTCTGATTTTGTTAATTTAATTGTTTTGTTTTTGGATATCCTTTTAGTTCCTAGAATTTCAGATAGGGTTTTCCAGGTCTCTTATATCACATTTGATGTTTTGTAATCTGTTTTCGTAATACAATTTTTTAGACCTTCTTATCAGGCTGGCAAGGGCTGACGAGTAACGTTTAGACTGGTCTCTAGTTGTTTGACTCATTCTGTACTGTTTTTCGTATTGGTGCTTTGTGCTAATGGATCTGAGTATGGTGGGTGTTAGCCAGGGACTATTTAGTCTCTCTGCTGTGAGCTGTTTAGTTTTTTAGGGCAATGCTTGTAATAGAGGTAGTGGGTTCTTTTTATAAAATTTTTTAAAACATTCATTAGTGTCTGTATATGTTTCAAGCTCATTATACCAGTTGACATTATTCATAGCTGCTATAAAGTTATTTACAGCTGTTTCATTATGCAGTCTGAAGGCAACTTTAGTAGTGTCTTGGGGCAGTTTACCTAGGTTGGTTATGAGAAAGGTAGGGTAGTGGTCTGTGGTGTTGTCTGTGATTATGCCTGATTTTAAAGGGGATATGGTGTTAGTCCAGATGTGGTCTAATAAAGAGATACTATTCTGGGAGATTCTTGTAGGTTTTGATATTGTTGGTAGTAACAAGCAGTTGCTCAAGTGTTTGTGAATTCAGTTACTTGTGGTTCCTGGTCATGTAGTAGATTTATGTTAGCACTAGGTGGTCTTTGTTTATATGTGCATCAGTTATCAAATTTCCTAATTTTTCACTAAAGTGGTAAATGTTTGACTGTGGTACTCTGTAGATGTTTATAACTGTGAGGGGTTTTTGCAGGTGTTTTGATTTAAATTTAGCTATAATATATTCACCATGCTCATCCCTTGTGCAAGAATTATTGATACAGTCAAGTTGATTTGAGTAGTATATAGCTGCTCCACCCCCTTGCTGGTCTGTCCTACAGTTGTGTATAACTGTGTATCCAGGAATGGCATAGACATCTGTAGTGCCAGGCTTTAACCAAGTTTCTGTGAGTGTGATGATTGACATACTGGAATTAAGGGAATTAACCCTTTCAGGGTCCACAGGCCCTCTCAGAGACTTGTTCTCAGGGTTCCCCAAATTTCAAAAAAAAAAAAAAAAATTCTTGTGAAAAGATAGAGAATCTTTTCCCGATCATAATGACGCCAAAAGTATGAAATTTGATGAAAAACTTAGGGAATTATGCTCTTGCGAAGTTAGCGGTCTCGACTATGTTTACGCATCGGCGATTTTGCCCACTTTGAGCCCTATTTTCGGCCAATTCCAATGTATTAGTCGACAAAATTCATTACTATTTTGCTAGAACTCCATTTTTTCTATCAAATGAGTACAGAAAACCACCAATTTACCGATTTCAACTATCCAATACAGTGGTCAGAATTTAGCAATTTTGCCAGTTTCACACAAATTTCAAAAGATGCCAATTTCCAAATAGGGTCCAGAATAAACAAAGACATTCCTGACAATAAAATAACATTTCCTCTGTTTATTAGTCATGTCCCCAGGCCCCTCTTACATTTCTTTTGCTTTCCACTTTGAATTTTTATTCTCACAAAAAAAAAAAAAAAAAAAGATTTACTGTTATGCAGACTACTGCATCAGTGTAGAAATGGTATAAATAATATCAGCGCACTTGTGAAAGAATATTAGACTCACCAGTTGACGTGTATTGGATGCTTAGCATGATTTGTTTACTTTTGAACTTTGGTAAAAATCGAACATTTCTGCTACTTTGAGCTCAATTTCAAGGTACTTTTCATTGTAAACCCAGTCAAAATCATCTCATTTTCTGTAATATGTCTTCGATTCAATACAATGAGACCAGGACAACTAGAATATAACAATAAATACCATAAGAACATAAGAATGAAGGAACACTGCAGCAGGCCTACTGGCCCATGCGAGGCAGGTCCAAGTCTCCTACCGGCTTAAGCCAATGCACCCAACCCAGTCAGGTCAGGTCACATTGACTTAAGGGAGGAACACGGCAACCGACCTGGTAGCACAAGCTATCAGGTCTAACTCACACCCACCCACATCCACTCATGTATTTATCCAACCTATTTTTAAAGCTACACAATGTTCTGGCCTCTATCACTGTACTTGGGAGTTTGTTCCACTCATCCACAACTCTATTACCAAACCAGTACTTTCCTATATCCTTCCTGAATCTGAATTTTTCCAACTTAAAACCATTGCTGCGAGTCCTGTCTAGGCTAGATATTTTCAGCACACTATTTACATCCCCTTTATTTATTCCTGTCTTCCATTTATACACCTCAATCATATCTTCCCTAATTCTACGTCTTTCTAGAGAGTGCAGATTCAGGGCCCTTAGTCTATCCTCATAGGGAAGGTTTCTGATACATGGGATCAACTTTGTCATCCTCCTTTGTACATTTTCCAGAGCATTTATATCCATTCTGTAATACGGTGACCAAAACTGTGCAGCATAATCTAAATGAGGCCTAACCAAGGATGTATAGAGTTGAAGAACAACCTGAGGACTCCTATTATTTATGCTTCTTGATATGAAGCCAAGGATTCTATTAGCTTTATTGCGAACACTTATGCACTGTTGTCTTGGTTTCAGATTACTGCTAACCAGAACTCCTAAATCTTTTTTGCAATCCGTAATATTAAGATCTACATTATTTAGTTTATATGTGGCATGGTTATTGTGCTGTCCAACATTTAGAACTTTGCATTTGTCTATATTAAATTGCATTTGCCACTTCTCCGACCACTGCATCAGTCTATTCAAATCTTCCTGGAGTGCTCTAATGTCCTCGTCAAAATGAATTCGACGGCCTATTTTGGTGTCATCGGCAAACTTGCTGATGTCGCTCTTTATGCCCTCATCTATGTCTGTTTATGTAGATTGTGAACAGCAGGGGGCCCAACACTGACCCCTGTGGAACACCGCTCGTGACGCTTCCCCACTCTGATTTCTCCCCATTTATGCAAACTCTCTGCTGCCTATTTGTCAACCATGCCTCTATCCAGGAAAAAATTTCTCCTCCTATTCCATGTGCCTTAATTTTCCTCAATAGTCTCTGATGTGGGACCCTGTCAAAAGCCTTACTGAAGTCCATATACACAATATCATATTCATTACCATGATCTACCTCCTCAAATACCTTAGTGAAAAAAAGTTAATAAATTTGTAAGGCAGGAACGCCCCTTTGTAAAACCATGCTGAGATTCGTTGATTAATTTATGCTTTTCAAGGTGGCTACAAACTGCCTCGGCAATTATTGACTCCATAAATTTTCCCACTATGGAGGTTAGGCTTATTGGTCTATAGTTCGAAGCTAAGGACCTGTCACCTGCTTTGAAAATAGGTATCACATTTGCTATTTTCCACTTACCTGGCACCATGCCAGTTTGTAGTGATATGTTGAAAAGATTAGCCAAAGGTTTGCTAAGCTCC
Organism: Cherax quadricarinatus; assembly: GCF_026875155.1. NCBI lineage: Eukaryota > Metazoa > Arthropoda > Malacostraca > Decapoda > Parastacidae > Cherax > Cherax quadricarinatus. The sequence continues at coordinate 63,237,964 of NC_069400.1, read as the reverse complement.
TCTTTACATTCCTTTAGAACCCTTGCATACAGTTCATCAGGGCCTGGGGATTTGTTAGGTTTTAATTTATCTATTTGCCTAAGGACCATGTCACTTGTGACCCTAATCGTGCACAGTTTATTATCGTCCTGTTCTACATAATTTATCATTTCTGGAATATCGCTGGTATCCTCCTATGTAAAAACTGAGAGGAAGTATGTGTTAAAAATTCTACACATTTCCTTATCACTGTCAGTGAGCTGACCCGAGGAACTTTTGAGTGGGCCTATCTTGTCCCTGATCTTACTTCTGTATACCTGAAAGAATCCTTTTGGGTTAGTCTTCGATTCTCTTGCAACTTTAACCTCATAATCTCTTTTTGCTTTTCTAATTCCCTTTTTTATTTCTCTCTTTAACTGAATATATTGATTTCTTAATTGCCCCTCTCCTCTTTTGATTTGCCTATATATGCCTCTCTTTTGACCAATCAGATATTTTAATCTATTGTTTATCCATTTAGGATCATTTTTGTTTGATCTGATTTCCCTATTTGGAACATAATTTGACTGAGCAGCTAGAACTATGCCCTGGAAAGCGTCATATCGGCAACCATCACCACCTACCTGACCCTTAGTCAGGTCATTCCAGTTCAGCCCACCTAAGTAATTTTTCAGTCTTATGAAATCAGCCAAGCGAAAGTCAGGGACGGAGACTTGATTGCCATTATTAGGGGAATTCCATGATATATTAAAACTGAGTGATTTGTGATCATTTTCCCCAAGCTCATCATTAACCTCAAGATTATTAATTAGTGTTTCCCTACTGGCAAGAACCAAGTCAAGGAGGTTATTTCCCCTAGTTGGCTCTGTCACAAACTGTTTTAAAAAACAATCCTGGATCGTATCAAGAAAGTCACCTGACTCTAAATTTCCTGTCAAATTGCTCCAGTTAATCTGTCTATAGTTGAAATCTCCCATTAGCACAACATTTTCGTATGTAGATGCCTTACGAATTTCGTCCCATAGAAGTTTACTGCACTCCCTATCAAGATTTGGGGCCCTGTAAATCACACCCAAAATTAGTTTTTCTCAGCCCTTGAGAAGCTGTAACCAAACAGATTCAGTGGCCGACGCTTCTAATTTTATATCTTGTCTAACACAACAATTTAAATTCTCTGACATACATCGCTGCTACACCACCCTTCCTGTTGACCCTGCCAGTGTGGAATAATTTATAGCCTTGTATGTGACATTCAGAGGGCATCTCTCTATCTTTCAGATTGAGCCAGGTCTCTGTTATAGCAATAATATCTATGTTTCCTGCACTTGCAATTAATCTTAGCTCATCTATCTTATTTCTTACACTCCTGCTATTAGTATAGTAAACCTTAAGGGAGCTAGTCCCTTGCTGCCCTCTGCTGTCCCCCTTTGTTTGCTGACTTGATCTATTGTCTTTATTTATAACTTCATGCTGAGTGCCTTTTATACATTTACTGTTTCCAACCCTAGTATTGCAACCTGCTTGTTTCCCACACACACCCATACCTCTATCTTCTATCAGTTTAAAATCATAGGCATTTCACCAATGGCCTTCTCAGTTGAGTTTGCAAGTGCTACCACCCCAGCCCCAGAGAGATGTACCCCATCCCTTGCATACATATCATGTTTGCCATAAAAGTTGTTCCAGTTGTCAATGAATGGGATTGCAAGTTCCTTGCAGTATCTGTCTAGCCAGCAATTTACACCAATTGCCCTAGACAACCATTTATTTCCTACTCCCCTTCTAGGCAATATGCTACATATGATTGGGACCCCTCCCTTAGAGTTAATGAAATCTATAGCTGACCTGTACTTATCTAGCAGCTCTTCTCTCTTACCCTTCCCAATATCATTTCCACCAGCAATGAGACAGATAATGGGCTTGTTCCCATTACCTGACATGATATTATCCAGCCTGTTAACTATGTCCCCAACACCAGCTCCAGGGAAGCACACACTATCTCTCATCTTCTTATTCCTATTACAAAAAGCACGGTCAATATATCTTACCTGAGAGTCACCAACCACAAGAATGCGCTTACCTCTGTTAGCAGGGGCAGTAGTACCCTTACCTTCACTGGCCACTGAAGTACATTCATCCTGAAGAACAGAGAAGCGATTTCCTACCTTCAGATCTTCACTCTTAACTTTCCTTATTCTGATTCTCCTCCCATTACGAAAATATAGTGCAAAGTCGCTGTTTTAATCCAAAAACACGGTCAAAGTTTTTTTTTTTTCTCATTATGCACTGTGTGCTGCAGGATTTTTTTTATACTGTGCACACTGACCACATAGACCCATTCTTTCATATGTAGGCCTACCCGCTTTCTCTCACTAGATTTGAATGCACTAGAATTTATGCGTACTAGTATGTCATGGACACTGGTGCGTAAGCCGTACTAGTACGGCCGAAACCCTGAAAGGGTTAAGTAATGCTGTGAGGTTATCGTAATGTTTGCTCAAGGATCTGACATTGTAATTAAAAATAGTTATGTTATTGTTAGCTCTGAGTAATGTCTTAGCTTAGTCTGCTGTATAATAATTACAGTTATTGTTTGATTCGTGCAAGTCATTTAATAAAAGGTTAAAATCTGGATCAATGTTTGTAATCATAAGAATGAGAGTGACTCTAACAACTAGGTTTTAGAAAAGTATTGTAGTGAACTTAATAATTAAGATACTTAACTAATTTATCTTACTAGTTAATGGATTGTTACACTAGTTTTTTGAAAATACAAGTACAAAATTAGTTTCCTCCTCATAAAGAACAGATTTGTTTAATTAATATTTAACTGTTATAATTTTAGGGTTTGACAAAGGTGTAGATTTTGGAAAGATATTTTCTGAACACAATGAAACGCAATAAGAGAGCAGAAGTTTATAATGAAAGTTAAGACACATGTGCAACATCTGGATATCTTTATTGTAGACGTTTCACCATCCAGAGGCTTTATCAATACAGATTCTAGGATATAATTAGAAGACAATTGAACTATATACAAAATATGTCAAAAAATTATTAGAGTAAATTGGACTGTTAGTAAAAATGGTATTAAAAATATTTTTAGTAAGTAATAGCAATTAATAATATATTTAAAAAAATACTGGATTATGTAAGTAATTATAAAATACAAGGATTATAATTCTTATCATGGCACAAGTTTGACAATATAATACGTATTGCACTGGTTATCAGTTCTATAACCTTAGTTTACAGTAGAAGGCAAGTAATGGTATATTAAAATTAAAAAAAAAAAATCTAAAGAGCAAAATATAGAGGATATAGTGATCACTGTACAAAAGTAAACTGGACTGGTAGTAAATATGGTGTTTAATAAAATTTTAGTAAGAATAATGATTACAAAAAAAAATTATTAAAAAATAAAAAGAAAAAAGAAATGTTTATTTCAAATATTAAATTTTTAAGAATAGTTATTTGGATTTAGTATTGTACTGGTAGATATACTAGAGGTTATTTGGCAGTACAAGGTATTTAAGAGTAAGGAACTACACTATGATAGTAAATGTGGTATTAAAACAGGTAATGGTAATTAAAATAAATATGTCAAAAATGTTTAGAGTAAATTGGACTGATAGTAAAAATGGTATTAAAAATATTTTTAGTAAGTAATAGCAATTAATAGTATTTAAAAAAAATGGGGTTGTAAAATGGACAGAAAGTATTTATTAAGCAATTATTTAAGCAAGCAATAATAATTAAGAAAATTACATAATATAAGGTGACTTATTCTTACTTATTCTGAGGTAGTTGATTTTTTGATTACTTAGAGATTGTACTGTGAAATTTTTTTCAGTAATGGAGCATAACATACACTGCATGTAGGCTTTTGGGTTGGACATTGTTTAGTTATTCTATGTAAGATTAGTATCCCAGAGAAACCGTGATTGATCATTCTCGTTCGTGATTGTGTACAGTTGGCCTACATTTGTTTTCCTAACTAGAATGTTCCCATCCCATGTGAAGCATTGGTGTATTGTTTCGTTATTCTCCTGCTTAAGTTTTCTGACTCTACATATACAGGAGGTTCTGACGTTTTTTGGTGAGACACGCTTGTATAAGGGTAATGTGTGGTGTAAATATTATGCAGAGAATTTGGAGTGTGGAAATTAGGAGGATGTGTGGAGTTACTACAAGTATTAGTCAGAGGGTTGAAGAGGGGCTGTTGAGGTGGTTTGGTCATTTAGAGAGAATGGATCAAAGTAAAATTGAGACCAATGGTTTTTGGGACCTCACGAGCTGTTGGAGTGAGAGCAGGGCGATATTTTGTGAAGGGATTCAGGGGAACCGGTTAGCCAGACTTGAGTCCTGGAATTGGGAAGTACAGTGCCTGCACTTTAAGGAGGGGTTTGGGATATTGGCAGTTTGGAGAGTCTTCTAAACTGTCATATCTGAGTGCCTCTGCAAAGACAGTGATTATGTATGAGTGCGATGAAAGTGTTGAATGGTTATGAAAGTATTTTCTTTTTGGGGATTTTCTTTCTTTTTGGGTCATCCTGCCTCGGTGGGAGATGACTGACGTGTTAAAAAAAAAAAACTTATGGTTAGGAGTGCATTAAAGCATTACAAGACACTCATATCTCAAAATATTTTTTTCAGAATTCGGTGCGTATCACTCGTGCTTTGTTTGAAATTGTTCTTCACAAAAATTGGCCATTGATGGCTGGTCGTCTACTTACTATGGCCAAGATGTTAGAGCATCAAATGTGGCACTTCGAGAGTCCAATGAAGCAGTTTGCTCGCTTGACCCATGAAATCATAGAGAAAATTGAAGATAAACGTCTCACTATTGAGAAAATAAGAGACATGGACCACAAAGAAATAGGTACAGTATTTTCTGCTAAAATATTTCCTGAGATAATGTAAATTTGTAAAAATATTTATTAGTGTGCTTTTTCTGTAACTACATATTATAATACAGTACACACTTTCCATCACTTCCCATCAAGGCTATTTAGGTAACTTTATCCAAATAAAGTGAAAAGTAGGTATCTTTATTTTAAATTTTACTAATTGTATACAGGTAGAGAGGAAAATGAATTAAAAGTTCTCTGTTAAGAACATATGAAAGAAGGAACACTGCAGCAGACCTACTGGCCTATGCAAGGCAGGTCCAAGTCTCCTACTGGCTTAAGCCAGTGACCCACCTAGTCGGCTCAGGTTACATCCACTTAAGGAAGGAGCACGACATCAGACCTGTTGGCACAAGCTAGTCAAGTCCAACTCGCACCCACCCACTCGTGTATTTATCCAACCTATTTTTAATAAAACTGCACAACATCTTAGCTTCTATGATGGTACTTCAGAGTTTGTTCCATTCATTCACAACTCCATTTCCAAACTAGTGCTTTTCTGTATCCTTCCTGAATCAGAATTTTTCCAACTTAAAATCATTGCTGCAAGTCCTTTATTGGCTAGATATTTTTAGCATGCTGTTTACATTCCCTTTATTTACATATTCCTGTTTTCTTCATAGCTTTCTGTTACATTTTGTGTCAAACATTTACGTCACCATGAAGTCTGGTCATGGACCGGCCCGCGGGGGCATTGACCCCCCAAAACACCCTCCAGGTATATTTTCCTCCAGTGTTTTGTGATCATTGGAGATTTATTAGCCTAATAAATACTGGCTAGTAGTATCAATGAACCCCCACAAACAAGATGAAAGGTAAGATGACTGCTGTATTTCAGCCTCACAGTGAAAGTCTTCTCAGCAGACTAAAATATGTACAGGGGATTAAGTTTACAAAGGCAGGTCACTTGATCAAGGTTATATGATGTTCTTCAGGTGTTGAACCAAATTCAGGTACAGGTCACATGATGTACTTCAGGTGTTGGAACAAATTCAGGTACAGGTCACATGATGTACTTTAAGTGTTGAAATATAGTCAGGTATAAGAAGTAAATAAGGTGTAGGAATAAATGACTTAAGGGCAATTGTAGTGACATCATCAAGTTTCCATTGGCCTTATGTGGTGGTACAACTGGCTCATGATACTTTTGTAGCACACTAGGATTTTTCAATTTATACTTGTACATACAATTTGTTATAATGGAAGTAGATGTGCTTATGCTTAACATGATGGGAAACTTTTTCATTGTCTTGTACATATCTAACAGATGTAATGTATTCATTTATTCTGTTGCTTAAATTTCTCGTTTCATATTCCTTTGCAACTAATTCATGCACACAAGTAAAGTGAGTTTTTTTATTAGCACTTGTTACCAAATAAAAAAAATTGTCAAGTGAGAAGTGAGCAAATTAGCTAGAAATGAATACATTAGGGCCCCACTTATTCATAGGCAGGTTAGGTTCCGGGCTGCCACCAGAAACCGAACATAGCCGGAAAGCAGAACACCATTTTTTTCCACTTAAAAATGATGTAAATGCCAGATAGCAAATTTACACTAAGATGTATTAAGTTAGCAATAGAACTAGGCATTAAAAATCAAAAAAGTAAAATACACACACAGTATACTCATTACTTACCTTAAAATATTTGTAGTCTTAATATAGGGTGAGTAGTATTTATTGTAAGAGGTCAGGTGTGGTAGGTATGGTATTCAGGTGTGGTAGGTATGGCCACCCCACCACACGTAATATACATTTAAAGCATCCTAGAGTTATTAAATGCATATACAGTACACTCATTACCTACCTTAGAATATCTGTAGTCTTAATGTAGGGTGAGACATGAGTAAATGAGATAAAGTGAATAAATGAGAGAGACAGAGAACAAGTAAATGAGAGAGGACAGAGACGCAGAGTGTATTAACAGACGAACACATCTGGTTGTGGTTCATACACGTTCATTTCCATGTTTGTGAGTAAGTTTTTATTTAGGTATAGGTATACACAGATACGGTTACATAGACTATCATTCATAGCAGCATATGCATAGATGGCCTAGGAAATAAGTCAGAATGACTTATTTCTGTGTTTGTGAAGCTTATACCAAAACACCTTACATTGTGGTTTAGAAACGCACGTAAGCAAACACTATGACATATTTATTAGAAAATGTTTCGGTCCTGGGACCTTGATCACTTCTAACATACAGAGGTAGAAAAACATTATATATATAGGCGGAGAGTGAGGTGTGAGTGACGCACGGTGACCTGAGGAATGTCATGTTGGGATGAGGACGGGTAGACGATGAAATCATGTAACTCCTCTGTTGTTGGGTTGGTGGTGCTTAAGTATCATGTATGCCAATGTTTTTGAAATTTTGTAGTTTCCAGTGTTGCGTTCTATAGTGTTGGTGATGGCGATTAGTGAGGCTTCTAGGCACCGTCGGCGTCTGAGGTCTGGTCGGTGAGAACGAGTTGTGCCTCATTCCAGTTCATCAGATGCCCCATGGAGTCTCTTTGGAGGACACAGGCTTACCTTACATCGTCTCTGTTAGAGGCATTTCGATGCTCATTCGAGCGGACTGCAAGATCTCTGCCTACATATTTCTTGGGACAGAATTCACAGGGAATAGTGTAGACACCTGCTGTAGAAGTTAGAGGTGTGGGGCTGCGTTTCGTAGTGAGGTCTTTGATAGATGATGTGTTTATGGTGGAAACGTAGATGTTACTCTTAGCAACTGCCCGGCGAGTATTCGTGGCAACATCACCACATGGGAGTACTATAAACTGCTTAGGGGGCTGTTCCATGGGCAGTTTGTTGAGGATAGCTTGTGCCTTGAGTCTGCAGTCTCGGATGAAGAAAGATGGGAACTGAAGACATGTAAAGGCTTGTGTTATGTAAGTACATTCTTCTTCAAGAAACAATATGTAGGCGAGACAGGCAGAGATCTTGCAGTCCGCCTGAATGAGCATCGAAATGCCTCTAACAGAGACGATGTAAGGTATGCCTGTGTCCTCCACAGAGACTCCACGGGGCATTTGATGAACTGGAATGAGGCACAACTTGTTCTCATCGAACCAGATCTCAGACACCGATGGTGCCTAGAAGCCTCACTAATCACCGACACTATAGAACGCAACACTGGAAACTACGAAATTTCAAAAACATTGCCTATATATATAATGTCTTTCTACCTCTGTATGTTAGAAGTGATCAAGGTCCCAGGACCGAAACGTTTTCTAATAAATATGTCATAGTGTTTGCTTACGTGTCTTTCTAAACCAACTTGTCGGTATTTATTACCAAGGTTTATACCACCTTACATTGTGTACAAGTTGTCTCCACATTGGTACAGTAGAATAAATAAAGAGCTACACTCTCATTCTCGTGTAACACACCGTTTTTAAAAGGAATAATGCTCAGAGTGAAGGCATATGAAAGGAATAATTTTCTACAGTTACTCCCAGTAATACTATTGTGTACACATTTTCTTAGGTGTTGAACCAGAGAAAATGTTTTTCTTTCCGATGCTCCAGCAAGATGACTGGAAAAAATCTCGTATTTATATTAATTTATTCTACTGTGGTTGTATTTATCAAGTTTATATGTTATGTAGTGTGTTTATTATATAATTTTTGAAAAAATACCATGGATGGATTAATGAAAATGTTTATATTAACGTAATATACAACATTTAACGCTCCTCAGTGATTATTATTGCATTTTATTATTATTATCATTTTTAATAAGGCATCTTTGACACTAATAAGTCACACTTAATGATTTTAGTATGTACCTGTATGGCACCACAGTGTGTAAGTTGACTTAGGTACAGATACACATAAGTATAATTATCAGAGTACAGTGGACCCCCGCATAACGATCACCTCCGAATGCGACCAATTATGTAAGTGTATTTATGTAAGTGCCTTTGTACGTGTATGTTTGGGGGTCTGAAATGGACTAATCTACTTCACAATATTCCTTATGGGAACAAATTCGGTCAGTACTGGCACCTGAACATACTTCTGGAGTGAAAAAATATCGTTAACCGGGGGTCCACTGTATATATAAAATTATAGGTAGTAGGTTGGTAGACAGCAACCACCCAGAGAGGTACTACCGTCCTGCCAAGTGAGTGTAAAACGAAAGCCTGTAATTGTTTTACATGATGGTAGGATTGCTGGTGTCTTTTGTCTGTCTCATAAATATGCAAGATTACAGGTATGTCTTGCTACTTATACTTACACTTGGGTCACACTACACATACATGTACAAGCATATATATACATACTCCTTTGAGTTTTCTTCTATTTTCTTTCTAGTTCTTGTTCTTGTTTATTTCCTCTTACCTCCATGGGGAAGTGGAACAGAATTCTTCCTCTGTAGGCCATGCGTGTTGTAAGAGACGACTAAAATGCCGGGAGTGGGGGGCTAGTAACCCCTTCTCCTGTATATATTACTAAATGTAAAAGGAGAAACTTTCGTTTTTCCTTTTGGGCCACCCCACCTTGGTGGGATATGGCCGGTGTGTTGAAAGAAAAATACATAAAATCTCCATTGGGAAGTGGAACAGAATTCTTCATCCATAAGCCATGCGTGTCATAAGAGGCAACTAAAATGCCGGAAGCAAGGGGCTAGTAACTCCTCCTCCTGTATATATTACTAAATGTAAAAGGAGAAACTTTGGTTTTTCTTTTGGGCTGCCCCACCTTGGGATATGGTCGGTGTGTTGAAAGATGTATTAAATATGAAATAACTTTAAAACACTTGAAATTTTGGAGAGTTTACAGACATAGTGGAGAAATGTGCTCACTGAGAATGTAAACAAACTGGGTGGTGCACAGTGGCCGTATTAGACAGTCAGGCGAGGGGAGCTGTATAGTGAGATTCGGTCATAATTTGAAGTGTCTGTATTAGCAGGAAACCTTAGGGCAAAATGCCATAAAACATGGCCATACTGTATGCTAGGCTGAGGAGAGGGGCTGAGCTACATTTTGAAAATGACGTAGTAACCAAGGCTAAGTCTTAACCAAAACTGCTTCACATCCACATCAGAATAAAAACAACTGTAAAAGATCAGATAATTTAATTGAAGAAATAAGGAGGAAAGCTCAGACAATGAAAAGGAAGTCTGCAAAGTGCTGAAGGAACAGTTTAACCCGTTCACTCTCCAGAATCCCAAAATTAACATTGTTATCAATGTCCACTTTTTTAAATATAAAAATAATTTCTGAAGTGGTAGGGAATCTTTTTATGATGGTAACAACACCAAGAGTATGAAATTTGACAGAAAACTTACAGAATTACACAAGCATAAAGTTAGCGGTCTGGGCACAATTTACGCATTGACAATTTTGCTCTCTGAGTCCTATTTTAAACCATTTCTCTTGTTCCATTTGACCAGATTCTTAGCTATTTTGCTAGTATGCCTTCCGATCTATTGATTGAGCACAAGAAACTTCCCAGTCACCTATATTAACTACCCTGTAAAGTGCACAGAAGTCAATAATTTGGCTAATTTTACACAAAAATAAAAAATTGCCAATTTAACCCATTGACTGTCGCAAGCCGAATTCTGAAACTGTCTTCTTGTGTCACAGAATATTTGAAACAAAAAAAATATTTTTTCTTACCAATATGTTAGGATTAATTTGCTGAGTGTTTTAACTCAGATCTACGTTCACGTGCGGGGGGCTCTGAACGTAGATCAATGTTTTATTTTTCATTCCTTCAAATTTGGTGCGATAGGCCTGAGTCGCCTAAACATGAAAGAATGGGTCTGTGCACTCAGTGTGCACTGTATAAAAAAAATCGGGGACCACTTAGTACCTTGTGGGAGCACCAGTTCAATTGAGTGCCAGCTAGAGCAAATAGCATGGCAAACACCAGGGATTCGCTGATGTCATGTCATATTAGCACTCACATTTTAAGAGGAAAGTGAAAATAGGTTAGATAAATGCATGAGTAGGTGTGAGTTAGACCTGACTAGTTTGTGCTACTAGGTCAGACACAGTGCTCCTTCCTTCAGTGGATGTGACCTGACTTGTATGGGCCAGTAGGCCTGCTGCAGTGTTCCTTCTTTCTTATGTTCTAATGTATTCAGCTGGTTGGCTGACTTTGGCTGTCTTCTATCTGTCTGTCTATATCTATCTCTGTCTCTCACATGTACTCATAAGTACAGTTGTTATACATAATGTTAATTACGTAGGATAACCAAAAAATTCCAGGCCAAGTGCTATATAGGGTTTATAGATATAAGACATAAATAAACATGACCACACACAGAAGACAGAAAGACAGATAAGCTGAATTAGACAGACAGATAAGCAGAGCTAGGCAGAGACTGATAGATACAGACAGACAGATAGATGTACAGATAGACAGGCAGACAGATTGACAGGCAGACATACAGAGACATGTTTGTGTGCAAGAGTAAAAACATATAAAGGCAAGGTTCCCCTGTCCAGCAGCGCACATCCATGAAATGTCACTTGTTATCTGACGCTTGTCATAACACCATTCTTCAAGACACACAGAGAAGGCAGAAAGATAAATAAGCTGAATTAGACAGATAAACAGAGCTAGGCAGACAGACAGAAAGACTGCTTGACAGAGTAGAGAACAGAGCAAGACTTCTCATCTCTCGCCTGGACCCATCCTGGATAGATCTGTCATTTCAGCAGAGCCTTCAACATAGGAGGGATGTAGGTGGCCTTAATGTTATGTACAAGGCCAATATTGTCAAAGTACCACACTTGGATCCACTTCGAGGACAGCATGAAACAAGCTTTTATGCCACAAGACGGGCAGAAAGCAGCAACTTCACTCTGGCTGTACCCTTCTCCAGAACATCACTCCATCTGAGATCATATATACCCAGGATGACTCGAGTATGGAACACATTCGTACAGCATAATGATGTCAACGAGATAAAGTCAGTTGATTAAATAAAAATGCTGGCCCACAGATGGCTCCAATTTCCTCCTGTTCCCTACTTGTATGTCTCATAACAATAAAAATGCTTTCAAATTAGCTGATGAAGGTAACAGCTCTTAGCTTGCCAATAAAGTTAGGAATCCTTAACCTGTAAATAGCTTGTCAATAAAGCTAGGAATCCTTAACCTTGTCAAACCCTGTGTAAAAAAAAAAAAAAAAAAAAAAATAGTCAGATAGATGTACAGACAGGCATACAGATAGACTGACAGATATATAAAGACATGTTTGTTTGCAAGAGTAAAATCATATAAAGGCAGTAACACCATTCTTCAAGGAGTTTCATACTCCAGTGTGTCTAAAACATTGCTGGGACCTATAAATACTTCATATATATTTCTAGACAATAGTCAGTAACCAAGGCAGGTGAAAATGTTCACCTGTCAGTGTGGGTGTTATTATTTGAGTACTATTTCAGTACAGTGGAACCTCAAAAATCGAACGTATCACATATCGAACCTTTCGAAAATAGGACCATTTTTTTGGACAAACTGTGTCCCTATTAACGAATGCGCCCCTATTTTCGGACCGCTGGGTACGGGACCTGTCTGCCGCCCGCTCTGTCCATGTCCCCATGCAGGCTCCGTGAGCAGTCTAGCTTTGATTATGCTTGAGTGAACACTAACCTGCGCTCTCATTCACGCATTTTACAATTATTTCGTTGTGTTTAGTGCTTGTGGGACTGTGAAATAAGCTGCCATGGGCCCAAAGAAACTTGCTAGTGGTACCCCTGTGGTAAAGTGAGTGAGAAACACCATAAATGTGAAAAAGAAATAATACAGAAGTATGAGAGTGGTGTGAGACTTGTTGAGCTTGCCAGGATGTATGGGAAAAAGTCGACCATCGGTTCTCTCCTGTCAAAGAAAGAACAAATCAAGGAAGCTGATGTTGCGAAAGGTGTTAATATGCTAACCAAAAAAAGACCACAAATAGTTGAAGAGGTTGAGAAGTTGTTGCTGGTGTGGATCAAGGATAAAGAGATTGCAGGTGATAGTGTTTCAGAGATGATTATTTGCGAAAAGGCAAGGAAGTTGCATGCCGATCTGGTACAGAAAACTCCTGAAACCAGTGCTGATAGTGAATTTAAGGCCAGCAGAGGCTGGTTTGACAGATTTAAGAAGCGTAGTGGCATACACAATGTTGTAAGACATGGTGAGGCAGCCAGTTCAGACAAATGGGCGGCTGAGAAGTTTGTACAGGAGTTTAAGGGTACATAGACAGTGAAGAATTCAAACCTGAACAAGTGTTTAATTTTGACGAAACAGGCTTGTTTTGGAAGAAAATGCCAAAAAGGACCCTCATCACACAGGAGGAAAAGGCACTGCCAGGACACAAGCCTATGAAAGACATGCTTACTCTTTTGTTCTGTGCTAATGCTAGTGGTGATTTTAAAGTGAAGCCTTATTTGTGTATCATTCAGAAAATCCCAGAGTGTTTAAGAAAAACAATGTCTTTAAGAACAAGTAATGTGTCTTGTGGAAAGCTAATCATAAGGCATGGGTCACAAGACAAATTTTCAAAGAGTGGGTCCATGAAGTATTTGGCCCCAGTGTGAAAAAATACCTCCAGGAAAAGAAATTGCCACTCAAGTGCCTCCTGTTAATGGACAATGCTCCTGCTCATCCTCCAAACTTTTTAGACATCTTGTCTAAGGACTTCAGTTTTATAAAAGTGAAGTTCTTGCCTCCTAACACCACTCCTCTCCTCCAGCCCATGGACCAGCAGGTCATTTCTAACTTCAAAAAACTTTACAGTAAAGCAGTGTTTGGAAAGTGCTTTGACGTGACCACAGACACTAAGTTGACCCTAAGAGAGTTCTGGAGGAATCACTTCAACATCTACAACTCCATAAGCCTTATAGGTAAGGCTTGGGAGGGAGTGACTTCCAGGACTTTGAACTCTGCTTGGAGACAACTGTGGCCAGATTGTGTCCAAAAGAGGGATTTTGAAGGGTTTGAGGCTGACCCTGACCCAGCTCACCCTCTGCCTGTTGTGGACTCTATTGTGGCACTGGGGAACACCCTGGGGTTGGAGGTGAGTGGTGAGGATGTGGAAGAGTTGGTGGAGGACCACAGGGAAGAGCTAACCACTGAAGAGCTGCAAGAGCTTCATCTGGAGCAGTATCCGACCACAGCTGAGGAACTTGCTTCAGAGGAGGAGGAAGAAGGAGTGGATGAGGTGCCTTCTTCAAAGATTAAGGAGATTTGTGCCAAGTGGAATGATGTCCAAATGTTTGTGCAGAAGTACCACCCTGAGCAAGCTGAAACAAGCCATCTTTGCAACAAGTTCAGTGACAGAACCATGTCCCATTTTAGGGAAATGTTAAAGAGGCACCAAAAACAGAGGACTGTGGACAGTTATTTTGTGAGACAGGGGTCCAGTGACTCTCAAGCTGGTCCTAGTGGCATTAAAAGACAGAGAAGGGAAGTAACCCCAGATAGGGCTTTACCTGAATTCCTCATGGAGGGGGATTCTCCTTCCAAACACTAACCCCAACTCCCTCTCTCCTCCTCCCTATCTTCCAGATGCCATCACCAATCTTCAATAAAGGTAAGTAAAAATGTTATTTTATATGTATTACTATACATAATTAAAAACTATAGTATTTGTTGTATGTAAAACTGTAATTAATCTCTATAAAATGTATTTTTTGTGTGAATATTTTTGGGTTTCTGGAACGGATTAATTGTATTTCCATTATTTCTTATGGGAAATATTGCTTCGAATTTTAGACTTTTCAAATTTAGAACTAGCTCCTGGAACGGATTAAGTTCGATTTTTGAGGTTCCAATGTACGTAATATTAGTGTCAGAACAAAGAGTGGCTTTGAAATCACAAGAACTATTATAAATTGTAATTATCAGAACATAAAAATTATATAAATTAAAATAAAAACGAGAAAAAAAGGTAAATCGGCAGCATTTCTGCAAGCAGCAGGACTGGATGTTGCCGTCAGGTGAGCATCCAGAGCCAACTTCTTGGTCTTATATCTTGGTAAGTATGGTTCTAAAAAAATTTTTTGGGCCTTATACCACACAGAAAATTGCCCTCTTTAGTTTAAAAGAAAAAAAAAAAAATTTTTTTTATTTTTCAAAATATTCGGGTCACCACGCAGGTGAACGTAGATCTACGTTCCTTTCTTCCTTCTAGTTTCTGTAATATATATACACACATATATAGTCACTGGACACTTTCCTAGAACTGCTGTTAGTTTCTGGAAGCTAGTTTGTTTTGTGTGTGTGTGGGGTGGGAAGGGTAGAGGGGAGGAGTGTCACTCCACTGCTGCACTGTCAGCAGTGGAGTGACACTCATCTTACACCATGCTTCAAGGAGTTTCATATACAGTGGACCCCCGCTTAACGATCACCTCCAAATGCGACCAATTATGTAAGTGTATTTATGTAAGTGCGTTTGTACGTGTATGTTTGGGGGTCTGAAATGGACTAACGTACTTTACAATATTCCTTATGGGAAAAAATTCGGTCAGTACTGGCACCTGAACATACTTCTGGAATGAAAAAATATCGTTAACCGGGGGTCCACTGTATACATGTACTCCAGCATTTCTAAAACATTGCTGGGACCTGGCAAAAAAGGCAAAAATCATTTCTTATTTATAAATACATTTTTCTTATTTAAAAACTCGTAACAAAAAAATTGGGGTGATTTTTTGGGGGGCTGGATTAATGGCATTTCAGTTCATTTCAGTGAGGAAAATTGATTTGATGTATGAGCAAATTGAGTTATGAGCTCGGTCATGGAACGAATTAAACTCGTAAGTCAAGGTACCGCTGTATACGACATTTGAACCACCCCAGAACGATAAAATGTAAATACAGGACACACATTACTTACCTTAAACTATTTATAGTCTTAATGTAGGGTGAAGGTGAGTGCTTATTATTACAGTGGTACCCCGAGTTTTGGCCATTTTTCATTCCAGAAGGCTGTTCGAGTGCCGTTACCAAACGAATTTGTTCCCATAAGGAATAATGTAAATTAGATTAGTCCATTTCAAACCCCAAAAGTACGCTTACAAAAGCACTTAAAATAAAGCACTTATATAATTGTTCGAGTTGGGAGCTGTATGAAACTCGAGGTACCACTGTATTATTATTTATTATTATTACCATCGATATATTTTGTTCACTGAGTTTAAACATTTCTAACAACTACCCTTAGATGCCAGAAGAAATAGGTCACTCTGTCTTACTTTTTTGGGTTATCCTAGGTAATCTACACATATGCTGCTATTTATGATTATTTACTAACTGTATTTTTGTGTACCTGTACCTGAATGAACTTTCAAATGTGGAGGTCAGACAATTTGAAGCAGTCACTGGGTCAGACTAAATGTGTATTAATACCTGTCCACTTTTGGTTCAAACACATACAGTGGCACAAGTTTTGCAAAGCATATACACCACAGTACAAACATACTTGTATTGTGTACAAGTTGTCTCTACGTTAGTGCAGTAGAATAAATGAACAGCTACCAGTGAAAGCATATGAAAGGAATAATTTTCTACAATTACCCCCAGTAATACCATTGTATACACATTTACTCTGGTGTTGGACTAGAGAAAACGTAACGTAATTTTATCTTTTACTCCTGCAAGCTGCCTGGCTACCATATCTCATATTTATGTCAATTTATTCTGCTGCTGTTGTTGTATGTATCACTTTTATATGTTATGTAGTGTGTTTCTTATATATTTTTGAAAATAAATATCATAGATGGATTAATGAAAATGTCTATATTAACGTAATATACAACATTTAATGCACCTCAGAGTGATTATTATTATTTTTAATATTAATGTGTGTCTGCAAAACTAGTGAGACACTCTTAGTGATTTTAATGTGTACATGCACACCAGCACAATGTGTAAGTATATTTAGGTACAGATACAAATAAGTACAGTAGACCGTCATTTAGCATGGTAGTTATGTTCCTGAAAATGCCGTGTTAGGTAAAATTGTGTTAGATGAACTGAAGAACTTATGGGGAAAAATAGGGTTATGTTCCTGGGAGCCCCCAAAAAGCCAAGCCACTTTTTTTAGGCCTCCACATCTTACAATAAAGAAAGTGAATATGTAGTTGTAGTTCATTGTTGTGATGTATTATGTTGTTTTTACTGCTTAAGACGACAAATGTAACAGATATAATAGTATTTCTTATCTTAAAATTGTGGGTGCTGGTGTTTGTGGATGATTTTGAAGAGAGTGGAGAGTTATGCTGTGGCCCTACTGGGCTGAGGTGGATGGTAGAGGTTCTGGTACTGAAGTCGATGGTTGCACTAGAGTGTCTAACTTTAAGTCATTCAGTAAGTCGATCAAGTCATTCAGTAAGTCGATCAAGTCATTCAGTAAGTCGATCAAGTCATTCAGTAAGTCAGTCAAGTCACTCAGTAAGTCTTTCAGTCAAGTCACTCAGTAAATCAGTCAAGTCATTCAATGTAAGTCAGTCAAGTCACTCAGTAAGTTAGTCAAGTTACTCATTAACCCATAAACGGTCCAAGCAGATCTACGTTCACGTGTGTAGTGCTACAAAAGTAGATCTACGTTTTTTTTACATATTTTCAAATGTAACAAAAAAAAAGTAGATCAAAGTTTTTTTTACACATTTTCAAATGTAAAAAAACAAAAAGAAGATCTACTTTTTTTACATACTTTCAAATGTTGAAAAAACGTATGTATACGTTTGGACCGTTTATGGGTTAAGTCAGTCAAGTTACTCAGTAAGTCAGTCAAGTCACTCAGTCAGTCATTCAGTCACACAAACTCATGTTTACCTCTTTTTCTGTGTACAAAGTAATACTTCATTAGGGCTACAGGTTATCTCTTGTCTGATATCTTTGTTTCTTGTCTAATATCTTTGCTTATACCTTGTCGTGCCACTTTCAGCAACACTGGTATGACTACTGGGTATCATGATTACTTGGCAGATACAAGATACAGTGGACCCCCGAGTTTCGTGATTAATCCGTTCCAGAGTGCCTGCCGAAAGCCGAAATTCACGAAACTCAAAACCATTTTCCCCATAAGAAATAATGGAAATAAAATTAATCCGTTCCAGACACCCAAAAATATTAAAAAAAAATTTTTTCAAATTAAATAAAAATTTATATACTGAAATCAATGAGAAATCAAGTACATACATATAAAAAATAACAATATTACAATTACCTTTACTGAAGACTTCTGGGTGGATGGAAGACGGGAGGAGGGGATAGGAGGAAGGTGTACACTGTTGTTTAGAAGGAGAATCTCCTTCCATTAGGACTTTAGGTAGCAAGTTCTTATCTGGGGTTACTTCCCTTCTTCTTTTAATGCCACTGGGAACAGCTTGAGAGTCACTGGACCCCTCTCGCACAAAATATCTGTCCAGAGAGGTCTTTTTCTGGCGTTGCTTTAAGATTTTCCTGAAGTGGGACACAACACTGTCATTGTACGTGTTGCAGATATGACTTGTTTCAGCTTGGTCAGGGTGATACTTTTCAACAAAACTTTGCAACTCATTCCACATTCCACACATGTCCTTAATCACTGAAGAAGGAACCTCCTCCACTCTCTTTTCCTCCTCCTCTGAAGCAAGTTCCTTGGCTGTGGTCTGATGCTGTTCCAGTTGAAGCTCTTGCAGTTCGTCAGTGGTTAGCTCTTCCCTGTGGTCCTCCACCAACTCTTTCACATCCCCGTCACTCACCTCCAACCCCATGGACTTGCCCAATGTCACAACACCTTCCACAGCAGGCAGAGGGTCGGCAGGGACAGGGTCTGCCTCAAACCCTTCAAAATCCCTCTGGATCGTGTTCCTCACTTTATTTACCAAAGGGCTTGCACTAGCTTTCCTTGGGTTCATGATGACTTATTTAGCAGTTGAAAGCACAAAAAACAATGGATTATTATGAAATTTATTGTATGAACCAGCGGGGTGATGGTCACGTGTTGGTAAACAATGGCACACTGAGCGTGAATGGTGTGGGAGTCTGGCTTGGTGTGCACAGTGACGGGCCGACGGGTACCGGACGGTAGCCGAAACACTAGTCTAATCACGAAACTCGAGGCTAAATTTTGCCAAAAAAAACTTGCCGAAGATCTAATTTCACGAAACTCGATGCTGCTGAAACTCGAGGGTCCACTGTACATATAGTGATTAAAATATAACACAATTCACAAACACAGCTGCCTTGTAGAAGAGACAGACTGGACACACATGAATTACGAATGCTGGGATGGTGGGGTGGTGTCAGGGAGTGCCAGGGGATGGCGGGAGGGCTCCCTGGCTGCTCCACAACAATAATTATACAATGTGTTACATAAAATTGTGCCACATCAAATTGTGTCGCATAAAATTGTGTCGCAATTCTTCAATTGTGTAATGCCCAAATCGTACCAAATAAACTCATGCTAAATGACGGTCTACTGTATACTGTAATTATCAGAGTATATATAAAATATGCAATACCGTTAAAACACTAGAAATTTTGGAAAGTTTCCAGCCATAATGGAGAGACCTGAAGCTCACGGAGGATGTAAACAGAGTGACGCATGGTGACCATTTTAGTGAGTCAGGTGTAGGGAGCCATGTAACAAGTTTTGTAATGCGAAATGCCATAAAGTGGGGCCCTCCTGTATATAAAGACAAATCAAATGTGAGGTTATATTGCAGCTGAAGTCAGGTCTGAAAGGTTGTAGAGAAAGTTCAGTATACAGTGGACCCCCGCATAGCGACCTTAATCCGTGCAAGAGGGCTGGCTGTTATGCGAAATGTTCGGTATGCGAATGAATTTTCCCCATAAGAAATAATGGAAATCAAATTAATCCGTGCAAGACACCCAAAAGTATGAAAAAAAAAATTTTTACCACATGAAATGTTAATTTTAATACACACAAACTGAAAAAGGCATGCACAATTACATGACACTTACTTTTATTGAAGATCTGGTGATGATTGATGGGATGGGAGGAGGGGAGAGTGTTAGTGTTTAGAAGGGGAATCCCCTTCCATTAAGACTTGAGGTGTCGAGTCCTTTTCTGGAGTTACTTCCCTTCTTCTTTTAATGCCACTAGAACCAGCTTCAGAGTCACTGGACTTCTTTCGCACAACATATCTGTCCATAGTGGCCTGTACCTCTCGTTCCTTTATGACTTCCCTAAAGTGTTTCACAACATTGTCAGTGTAATAGTCACCAGCACGGCTTGCAATAGCTGTGTGAGGGTGATTTTCATCCATAAAGGTTTGCACTTTCAGCCACATTGCACAGATTTCCTTAATCTTTGTAGTAGGCAATTCCTTCAATTTCTCTCTCCCCTCCTTTGACCAGTTTCCTCAGGTCTGGCCTCTTGCTGTTGAAGTTGATCTATCAGCTCATCAGTGGTTAGTTCTTCATTGTCCTCCTCCACCAACTCTTCCACATCCTCCCCACTAACCTCCAACCCCAAGGACTTTCCCAATGCCACAATGGATTCCTCAACTGGCATAATCCTCTCAGGGTTAGCCTCAAACCCTTCAAAATCCCTTTTGTCTACACATTCTGGCCACAGTTTCTTCCAAGCAGAGTTCAAGGTCTTCTTAGTCACTCCCTCCCAAGCCTTACCTATAAGGTTTACACAATTGAGGATATTAAAGTGATCTCTCCAAAACTCTCTTAGAGTCATTTGAGTTTCTGAGGTCACTACAAAGCACCTTTCAAACAGAGCTTTTGTGTACAGTTTTTTGAAGTTTGCAATAACCTGCTGGTCCATGGGCTGCAGGAGAGGAGTGGTATTAGGAGGCAAAAACTTCACCTTAATGAATTTCATGTCCCCATAAAGTCGCTCTGCCAAGTCTGTGGGATGACCAGGGGCATTGTCTAACACCAGGAGGCACTTAAGTTCTAATTTCTTTTCAGTTAGGTAATCTTTCACATTGGGGCAAATGCATGGTGTAACCAGTCATAGAAAAAGTCCCTAGTGACCCATGCCTTACTGTTTGCCCTCCACAGCACACACAAATTCTCCTTGAGGACATTCTTTTGCCTGAACGGTCTGGGAGTTTCAGAGTGATACACTAATAAAGGCTTAACTTTGCAATCACCAGTAGCATTGGAACACATCAACAAAGTAAGCCTGTCTTTCATAGGCTTATGTCCTGGGAGTGCCTTTTCCTCCTGAGTAATGTAGGTCCTGCTTGGCATTTTCTTCCAAAACAGGCCTGTTTCATCACAATTAAACACTTGTTCAGGTTTCAGTCCTTCAGCCTCTATGTACTCCTTGAATTCATGCACATATTTTTCAGCCGCTTTGTGGTCCGAACTGGCAGCCTCACCATGCCTTATCACACTATGTATGCCACTACGCTTCTTAAATCTCTCAAACCAACCTTTGCTGGCCTTAAATTCACTCACATCATCACTAGTTGCAGGCATTTTTTTAATTAAATCCTCATGCAACTTCCTAGCCTTTTTGCGTATGATCGCTTGAGAGACGCTATCTCCTGCTAGCTGTTTTTCATTTATCCACACCAATAAGAGTCTCTCAACATCTTCCATCACTTGCGATCTTTGTTTCGAAAACACAGTTAAACCTTTGGCAAGAACAGCTTCCTTGATTGCCTTTCTGGTGCCCACAATAGTAGCGATGGTTGATTGGAGTTTCTTGTACAACCTGGCCAGGTCGGCGATACGCACTCCACTTTCATTCTTATCAATGATCTCTTTCTTCATCTCTATTGAAATTCTCACCCTTATTGCTGTAGGGTTGGCACTAGAAGCTTTCTTGGGGCCCATGGTCACTTATTTTCCAGAAAAAGCACCGAAAACACTGTAATAATATGAAATATTCCGATTGTATGCTTGGATGTTAACGCGGAGGCTGGCTGGTAAACAATGCCACCGGCGGCACATGTGAGGCTGGCTGAGGGCGCACATTGGACGCGTCTCGGACGAACAGCGGTGAGCGGGTTTTTAAGCGGTATGCGGATTAATCGTTATGTGATGCCAACGGTATGCGGGGGTCCTCTGTATTTGGGAGTGGACGTGTCAGCGGATGGGTCTGTGAAAGATGAGGTGAATCATAGAATTGATGAGGGGAAAAGGGTGAGTGGTGCACTTAGGAGTCTGTGGAGACAAAGAACTTTGTCCTTGGAGGCAAAGAGGGGAATGTAGGAGAGTATAGTTTTACCAACGCTCTTATATGGGTGTGAAGCATGGGTCATGAACGTTGCAGCGATGAGAAGGCTGGAGGCAGTGGAGATGTCATGTCTGAGAGCAATGTGTTGTGTGAATATAATGCAGAGAATTCGTAGTTTGGAAGTTAGGAGGAGGTGCGGGATTACCAAAACTGTTGTCCAGAGGGCTGAGGAAGGGTTGTTGAGGTGGTTCGGACATGTGGAGAGAATGGAGCGAAACAGAATAACTTCAAGAGTGTATCAGTCTGTAGTGGAAGGAAGGTGGGGTAGGGGTCGGCCTAGGAAAGGTTGGAGGGAGGGGGTAAAGGAGGTTTTGTCTGCGAGGGGCTTGGACTTCCAGCAGGCATGCGTGAGTGTGTTTGATAGGAGTGAATGGAGACAAATGGTTTTTAATACTTGACGTGCTGTTGGAGTGTGAGCAAAGTAACATTTATGAAGGGGTTCAGGGAAACCGGCAGGCCGGACTTGAGTCCTGGAGATGGGAAGTACAGTGCCTGCACTCTGAAGGAGGGGTGTTAATGTTGCTGTTTAAAAACTGTAGTGTGAAGCACCCTTCTGGCAAGACAGTGATGGAGTGAATGATGGTGAAAGTTTTTCTTTTTCGGGCTACCCTGCCTTGGTGGGAATCGGCCAGTGTGATAATAAAAATAATAAAATTAATATTAGTACATATGTATTATTGTAATAATAATAATTATTATTAATATTATTAATTTAGGGCACTGGAGCACAGATCCACTGTATAGCACTTTGTCTGGATTATTTGGGTTATCCTAGGTAATTTATACTATGTATGATAACTTTACTTATGTGTACCTGTGAGAGAGAGAGAGAGACAGACAGAGACAGAGACAGAGAGAGACAGACAGACAGCCACATTCAGTCAGCCAGTCACCCACCCGGCCAGCCAGCCAGCTACGTATTACATATGTTCCAGAGTTGTTTCTCTTTACTTAGGTTATACTACATTCTGGCAGGATGACACTACCAGTGGTATTCTCCCATTCCACTGTGTCGACAATACATAAAGATAACAGTAACATATGATACTGTATGCGATGTAAAATTTACA
>NC_069400.1:63196133-63214337 GCF_026875155.1 Cherax quadricarinatus | reverse complement strand
TTTTTTACATATGGTAGGATTGCTGGTGTCTTTTTATTGTCTCATACACATGCAAGTTTTCCCAGGTATGTCTTGCTACTTCTACTTACACTTGGGTTTTACACTTCACATACATGTACAAGCTATATACACACACCCCTCTGGTTTTCTTTCTATTTTCTTTCTAGTTCTTGTTCTTGTTTATTCTTCTTCTTACCTCCATGGGGAAGTGGAACAGAATTCTTCCTCCGTAAGCCATGCGTGTTGTAAGAGGCGACTAAAATGCCGGGAGCAAGGGGCTAGTAACCCCTTCTCCTGTATATATTACTAAATGTAAAAGGAGAAACTTTGGTTTTTTCTTTTGGGCCACCCCGCCTCGGTGGGATACGGCCGGTGTGTTGAAAGAAAGAAAGAGAGAGTAGGTTGGTAGACAGCAACCACCCAGGGAGGTACTACCATCCTGCCAAGTGAGTGTAAAACGAAAGCCTGTAATTGTTTTACATGATGGTAGGATTGCTGGTGTCTTTTGTCTATCCCATAAATAAGCAAGATTACAGGTACATCTTGCTACTTCTACTTACACTTAGGTCACACTACTCATACATGTACATGTTTATTTATACACACTCATCTGAGTTTTCTTCTATTTTCTTACTAGTTCTTGTTCTTGTTTATTTCCTCTTATATCCATGGGGAAGTGGAACAGAATTCTTCCTCCGTAAGCTATGCGTGTTATAAGAGGCGACTAAAATGCCAGGAGCAAGGGGCTAGTAACCCCTTCTCCTGTATAAATTACTAAATTTAAAAAGAGAAACTTTTCTTTTTCTTTTTGGGCCACCCTGCCTTGGTGGAATACGGCGGGTCTGTCTGCATTCCTTATACGTACTCTTATATGGGTGTGAAGTATGGGTTGAAAATGGTGCAGCAAGGAGGTTGGAGGCAGTGGAGATGTCATGTCTAAGGGCACTGTGTGGTGTAAATATTATGCAGAGAATTCTTAGTGTGGAAATTAGGAGGAGGTGTGGAGCTACTAAAAGTATTGGTCATATGGATGAAGAGGGGCTGTTGAGGTGGTCTAGTCATTTAGAGAGAATGGAACAAAGTAGAATGACCTGGAGAGTATAAATCTGCAGTGGAAGGAAGATGGGGTAGGGGTCATCCTAGGAAAGGTTTGAGGGAAGGGGTAGAGGAGGTTTTGTGGGCGAGGGTCTTGGACTTGTAGCATGTGTAAGCACGTTAGATAGGAGTGAATGGAGATGGTCTTCTGGGGCCTGACAAGCTGTAGAATGTGAGCAGGGTAATATTTTATGATGGGATCCAGGGAAACCGGATAGCCGTACTTGAGTCTTGGAGGTGGGAAGTACAATGCCTGCACTTTAAAGGAAGGGTTTGGGATATTGGCTGTTTGGAGTGACTGACATCTAAACTGTTGTATCTGAGCACCTCTGCAAAGACAATGATTATGTAAGAATAATGTTGAAAGTGTTGAACGATGAAATTTTTTTTGTTTCTTTCTTTTTGGGTTACCCTGCCTCAGTGTGAGGCGGCCGATGTGTTAAATAAATAAATTAAAGTTCTTCATTTTTCTCATATTTAAGCAGTTGAAATTTGTTCTCAATGACTATCATATTTTCTTTGCCAATTGGAAAACTTTTCAGGCATTTTTTTTTTTAATTTTTCTGAGTGTTGTGCCAGAGTAATTTTCATACTTACTTTGGTATCATCTGTAAAAGATGAAACCAAACAATAAACAGCAAGGTGCTAGGACCATACCCTGAGGCACAATTTTTTAATTTACCAAGACTGGATTTGGTTTGCTTATTATCAGTGTTCTATTAGTATATTAACTAACCATTTCCCTACTTTTCTGCAGTTGTGAGAGGTTTGGGAATACTGAGTCAGGAAATCTAATCTACTTAGTTTACATCTCATGAACACACATTTCACACAACTTTTTCAGAAAGATCCTTTGTATTAAGGAAGAGAAAGGTTTTTGGAATTTACAATATTCTTGAGACATAGCTGTTTCAAAATTTACTAGTTTCATGAAAGATCACATTTTCAGAAAAAAGAACTGCATTTGAACTTTGCTGTTATCACACACTAAGCATTTCTAGTTAATCTAACATGTTTCAATCATGACATGAGTCAAACAAGCTGTCAAAACACAAAATTTAATTACTTGACATTTTACATCAGAAAAATAAGGAAAGAAAAGCAAAGTACACATACCTTCAACTGAACAAATTCTGAACTCTGAGCAATACAGGCCAATATATCAGCCTCATTCATGACAGCCTTAAGGAATTCATTGAAAACTTCAATGGTGTCATACTTAATGTAGAACTGGCTAGCAACACGGCCCATATCTGCAAAAAGATAATTTACATTACATATTTCATTACAATAATTATGACTACTTTTCTGCTGTCAGTCTTAAATAAGTACCACATTTCTGCCTAACAATATTTTTATTACATGTAACCTACATTACCTGAATGCTACAGAAAAGAAATAAATTTATTATTATTATTATTAATAATAGAGGTTTCTACAAAACATGGCTGATGAGAAATCTGTATTCAATATAAATTCTTTTTTTTTATCTCATTGGCCATTTCTGACCAAGGAAGGGTGATTCAACCTAGGTAGTAGGTTGATAGACAGCAACCACCCAGGGAGGTACTACTGGCATGCCAAGTGAGTGTAAAACGTTAGCCTATAATTGTTTTACATGATGGTAGGATTGCTGGTGTCTTTTTTTCTGTCTCATAAACATGCAAGATTTCAGGTACATCTTGCTACTTCAACTTACAATTTAAGTCACACTACACATACATGTACAAGCATTTATATACACACCCCTCTGGGTTTTCTTCTATTTTCTTACTAGTTCTTGTTTATTTTTTATCACCATGGGGAAGTGGAATAGAATTCTTCCTCCGTAAGCCATGCGTGTCGTAAGAGGCAACTAACATCTCGGGAGCAAGAGGCTAATAACTCCTTCTGTATACATTACTAACATTAAAAAGAGAAACTTTAATTTTTCTTTTTGAGACACCCTGCTGCAGTGGGATACGGCTGGTTTGTTAAAAGAAGAAGGGTGACCCAAAAGAAATCTATTCAACACTGTTCAATGTTCAATTCAATGTTCACTGTTGAATTCAATTAAACTTATAAACTACAAAATCTCCACCCCTTCTTCAGAGTGCAGGCACTATTTCTCACCTCCCAAATTTAACCCTTAAACTATCCAAACGTAGATCTGTTTTTTCAACATTTGAAAGTATGTAAAAAAAAAAAGTAGACCTTTTTTTTTTACATTTGAAAATGTGTAAAAAAAACTTCGATCTACTTTTTTTTTAATATTTGAAAATATGTAAAAAAATGTAATCTACTTTTGGAGCACTACACATGTGAACGTAGATCTGTTTGGACAGTTTACGGGTTAAGTTTAGCTAACTAGTTTCCAAAAGCCCTTCATAAAGGTTATGTTCTTCACACTGTAACAGAATGCCAAATCTCCAAAACTACTTACCTCCACTCTATACAGAGATTACAGTAGTATACAGAAACTTACCTGTTATATGAAGGTACCCTGTAGCTTCATCATAGCGTACCATACGTGCCTTATCTAGAGCTCTAGCTGCTTTAACAAGGAGGTCTCGACGAAAGTTTTCAAGTGAAGGATCCTGCTGAGCTTCCTTGTACAGCAGGCCATACACCTATACAAGTGACAAATTAGGAGGTAAGTGTGACATCACTACAGGATTTTTTTTTAACTATCAGCTGTCTCTCTCCAAGGAAGTATGACCCCCAACAGAAACCCAATATCATTTATTCAATCTCTGCCTTGCCTGAAGTGTCGATGTCGGAAAAATAAAAAGAAAAAATTATTTTTCTTATAAAATGATAGAGAATTTTTTCCTGATGGTAATGACACCAAAAGAACAAAATTTGATGGAAAACTTGCGGAATTATGCTCTCACGAAGTTAGCGACCTTGGTGTTATTTATGAATCAGAGATTTTGCCCACTTTGAGCCCTATTTTCGGCTAATTCCATTGTTCCAGTCAACCAAACTCATAGCTATTTCTTTAGAACTCCATTTGTTCTATCGGCTGAGTACAGTAGGACCCCGCTCTATGGTGTTTCGCCTTACAGCATTCCGTTAATACGGCGAAGTCAAACTATGACCAAAATTTGCTATACTGCAAGCGGTCTTTTAAATGCGGCGCATCCCACCCGGTTTGTTTACATTCTTCGTGACCACATCTATTATGTCAAACATTTCTGCTACTTTGAGCTCAATTTCAAGGTACTTTTCATTGTAAAACCAATCAAAATCATCTCATTTTCTGTAATATGTCTTCCATTCTATAAAATGAGACCAAAAAAACTAGAATACAACAATAAATACCATACGAAAATACAGTGCAAAGTAGCTGTTTTATTCCAAACACACTGTCAAAGTTTTTTTTTTCTCATTATGCACTGTGTGCTGCAGGATTTTTTTTATACTGCACACACTGACCACATAGACCCATTCTTTCATATGTAGGCCTACCAGCTTTCTCCCACTAGATTTGAGGGCGCCAGAATTTAGGCGTACTAGTACATCAAAAACCCTGGGTCGTAAGCCGTACTAGTATGGCCGAAACCCTCAAAGGTTTAAGACCCATTCTATGCTGACCAGGCATCTCAGGCCAATCGTACCAAATTTGGAAGCGGGAAAATTAAAACGTATATATACGTTTGGGGTGCTACGCGTAAGAACGTATATATACGTTTGGACCATTTAGGGGTTAAATATGTATTACCTATTACCAAACCCCTTTCTATACAAAGTTCAATCAAATATCAATTACACCTGGCACCCCAAACTTATCTACCACACCCTCTTTAACCCTTTCTCCCACTTTAGCATTTAGGTCCCCTACCACAATTACTCTTTCACTAGGTTCAACAGTTCCCAAACACTTGCTTAACATCTCCCAAAATCTCTCCTCTACACTCCTCTCCTCTCCAGATGCATACACACTTATTATGACCCAGTTATAACATCCAACCCTTACTTTAATCAATAAAATCCTTGAATTTATACATTTATATTCCCCCTTCTGCTTCCACAACTGATCCTCCAACATTATTGTTACCCCTTCCTTAGCTCTCTCTCAGATACTCTTGACTTAACCCCATTTATTTCTTCCCGCTGAAACTCTACTAACCGATTAAGCTTTGTTCTGATTAGAGCTAGGACGTTCAACTTCTTTTCATTCACAACACTGGCAATCATCTCTTTCTTATCATCTGCACTACATCCATGCACATTCAAACATCCCAGTGTTATATATAATACCTGAGGATTTTTGCGCATTCGAACGTAGAGGTAGGTGTAGCTCATCCATTCAATGGCTTCATCAATGTTTGTAACAGTACCAAGAGAAACCTGAAATTATATTTATCAATTAATTTACAATTGAATATATACTTTACTTTCTAAGGAACACCATTAATCTTAAGGCTTTATTGCTCTTAATGGCTGAGGAGACATGACCAATTTTATGACATGAGATGACAAGACTCCCTTGTTAATCAACTATCCTCAATACTCATCCCTCTTATCTTCCATTACTGGGCATACCTTACCTTATCGTTAAGAGGCATATAACTATTGCTTTCAGTACTGTATGTATTTATCAGATTTAGAATGATCATAATGAATAAATAAATATAAAATAAATAAATAAATAAATATATATATATATATATACATTTTTTTTTATTTTTTTTATTATCACACTGGCCGATTCCCACCAAGGCAGGGTGGCCCGAAAAAGAAAAACTTTCACCATCAATCACTCCATCACTGTATTGCCAGAAGGGTGCTTTACACTACAGTTTTTAAACTGCAACATTTAACACCCCTCCTTCAGAGTGCAGGCACTGTACTTCCCATCTCCAGGACTCAAGTCCGGCCTGCCAGTTTCCCTGAACCCCTTCATAAATGTTACTTTGCTCACACTCCAACAGCACGTCAAGTATTAAAAACCATTCGTCTCCATTCACTCCTATCAAACATGCTCACGCATGCCTGCTGGAAGTCCAAGCCCCTTGCACACAAAACCTCCTTTACCCCCTCCCTCCAACCTTTCCTAGGCCGACCCCTACCCCGCTTTCCTTCCACTACAGACTGATACACTCTTGAAGCCACTCTGTTTCGCTCCATTCTCTCTACATGTCCGAACCACCTCAACAACCCTTCCTCAGCCCTCTGGACAATAGTTTTGGTAATCCCGCACCTCCTCCTAACTTCCAAACTACGAATTCTCTGCATTATATTCACACCACACATTGCCCTCAGACATGACATCTCCACTGCCTCCAGCCTTCTCCTCACTGCAACATTCATCACCCATGCTTCACACCGATATAAGAGCGTTGGTAAAACTATACTCTCATACATTCCCCTCTTTGCCTCCAAGGACAAAGTTCTTTGTCTCCACATACTCCTAAGTGCACCACTCATATTATATATATATATATATTTTGGGAAATGTTGAGTGAATGCGTGGGGAGTTTTGAATCAAGTGTGAGAGTAATGGTGGTTGGGGATTTCAATGCTAAAGTGGGTAAAAATGTTATGGAGTAGTAGGTAAATTTGGGGTGCCAGGGGTAAATGTAAATGGGGAGCCTTAATTGAGCTATGTGTAGAAAGAAATTTGGTAATAAGTAATACATATTTTATGAAAAAGAGGATAAATAAATATACAAGGTATGATGTAGCACGTAATGAAAGTAGTTTATTAGATTATGTATTGGTGGATAAAAGGTTGATGGGTAGGCTCCAGGATGTACATGTTTATAGAGGGGCAACTGATATATCGGATCATTATTTAGTTGTAGCTACAGTTAGAGTAAGAGGTAGATGGGAAAAGAGGAAGGTGGCAACAACAAGTAAGAGGGAGGTGAAAGTGTATAAACTAAGGGAGGAGGAAGTTCGGCGCAGATATAAGCGACTATTGGCAGAAAGGTGGGATAGTGCAAAGATGAGTAATGGGGGGGTTGAAGAGGGTTGGAATAGTTTTAAAAATGCAGTATTAGAATGTGGGGCAGAAGTTTGTGGTTATAGGAGGGTGGGTGCAGGAGGAAAGAGGAGTGATTGGTGGAATGATGAAGTAAAGGGTGTGATAAAAGAGAAAAAGGTAGCTTATGAGAGGTTTTTACAAAGCAGAAGTGTTATAAGAAGAGCAGAATATATGGAGAGTAAAAGAAAGGTAAAGAGAGTGGTGAGAGAGTGCAAAAGGAGAGCAGATGATAGAGTGGGAGAGGCACTGTCAAGAAATTTTAATGAAAATAAGAAAAAATTTTGGAGTGAGTTAAACAAGTTAAGAAAGCCAAGGAAAATATGGATTTGTCAGTTAAAAACAGAGTAGGGGAGTTAGTAGATGGGGAGAATGGAGGTATTAGGTAGATGGCGAGAATATTTGAGGAACTTTTAAATGTTAAGGAAGAAACAGAGGCAGTAATTTCATGCACTGGTCAGGGAGGTATACCATCTTTTAGGAGTGAAGAAGAGCAGAATGTAAGTGTGGGGGAGGTACGTGAGGCATTACGTAAAATGAAAGGGGGTAAAGCAGCTGGTACTGATGGGATCATGACAGAAATGTTAAAAGCAGGGGGGATATAGTGTTGGAGTGGTTGGTACTTTTGTTCAATAAATGTACGAAAGAGGGGAAGGTACCTAGGGATTGGCGGAGAGCATGTATAGTCCCTTTATATAAAGGGAAAGGGGACAAAAGAGACTGTAAAAATTATAGAGGAATAAGCTTACTGAGTATACCAGGAAAAGTGTACGGTAGGGTTATAATTGAAAGAATTAGAGGTAAGACAGAATGTAGGATTGCGGATGAGCAAGGAGGTTTCAGAGTGGGTAGGGGATGTGTAGATCAAGTGTTTACATTGAAGCATATATGTGAACAGTATTTAGATAAAGGTAGGGAAGTTTTTATTGCATTTATGGATTTAGAAAAGGCATATGATAGAGTGGATAGAGGAGCAATGTGGCAGATGTTGCAAGTATATGGAATAGGTGGTAAGTTATTAAATGCTGTAAAGAGTTTTTATGAAGATAGTGAGGCTCAGGTTAGGGTGTGTAGAAGAGAGGGAGACTATTTCCCGGTAAAAGTAGGTCTTAGACAGGGATGTGTAATGTCACCATGGTTGTTTAATATATTTATAGATGGGGTTGTTAAGGAAGTAAATGCTAGGGTTTTTGGGAGAGGGGTGGGATTAAATTATGGGGAATCAAATTCAAAATGGGAATTGACACAGTTACTTTTTGCTGATGATACTGTGCTTATGGGAGATTCTAAAGAAAAATTGCAAAGGTTAGTGGATGAGTTTGGGAATGTGTGTAAAGGTAGAAAGTTGAAAGTGAACATAGAAAAGAGTAAGGTGATGAGGGTGTCAAATGATTTAGATAAAGAAAAATTGGATATCAAATTGGGGAGGAGGGGTATGGAAGAAGTGAATGTTTTCAGATACTTGGGAGTTGACGTGTCGGCGGATGGATTTATGAAGGATGAGGTTAATCATAGAATTGATGAGGGAAAAAAGGTGAGTGGTGCGTTGAGGTATATGTGGAGTCAAAAAACGTTATCTATGGAGGCAAAGAAGGGAATGTATGAAAGTATAGTAGTACCAACACTCTTATATGGGTGTGAAGCTTGGGTGGTAAATGCAGCAGCGAGGAGACGGTTGGAGGCAGTGGAGATGTCCTGTTTAAGGGCAATGTGTGGTGTAAATATTATGCAGAAAATTCGGAGTGTGGAAATTAGGAGAAGGTGTGGAGTTAATAAAAGTATTAGTCAGAGGGCAGAAGAGGGGTTGTTGAGGTGGTTTGGTCATTCAGAGAGAATGGATCAAAGTAGAATGACATGGAAAGCATATAAATCTATAGGGGAAGGAAGGCGGGGTAGGGGTCGTCCTCGAAAGGGTTGGAGAGAGGGGGTAAAGGTTTTGTGGGTAAGGGGCTTGGACTTCCAGCAAGCGTGCGTGAGCGTGTTAGATAGGAGTGAATGGAGACGAATGGTACTTGGGACCTGACGATCTGTTGGAGTGTGAGCAGGGTAATATTTAGTGAAGGGATTCAGGGAAACCGGTTATTTTCATATAGTCGGACTTGAGTCCTGGAAATGGGAAGTACAATGCCTGCACTTTAAAGGAGGGGTTTGGGATATTGGCAGTTTGGAGGGATATGTTGTGTATCTTTATATGTGTATGCTTCTAGACTGTTGTATTCTGAGCACGTCTGCAAAAACAGTGATAATGTGCGAGTGTGGTGAAAGTGTTGAATGATGATGAAAGTATTTTCTTTTTGGGATTTTCTTTCTTTTTTGGGTCACCCTGCCTCGGTGGGAGACGGCCGACTTGTTGAAGAAAAAAAAAAAAAAAAAAAAAAAAAAAAAAAAAAAAAAAAAAAAAAAAAAAATATATATAAAAATATATATATATATATATATATATATATATATATATATATATATATATATATATATATATATATATATATATATATATTATATATATATATTTTTATATTTATATTATTTATTTATTTACACAATGTGACAAAATATATAAAATTTTAAGTAAAATTATTTAAGTGTATTTTATAGGTCAAGTACTTAACATAATTGACAGAAATTCTCTTAAAAAAGATCTACTTTAGCAAATACAACAACTGACAAACAAACAAGTAATATTTTTCAGAAAATTGAAATTAGCGAATTTAAGACAAACAACAAATAAATCATAATACTATAGAAAATATTAAATGTGTCACTTGACAATAAATATTACCAAAGATAAAGCTTAAATAAATATTTTCATCTTTTCAACAATACTTTTTGTAACAAAACTAAAATATTGAAGGTTGAACAATTAACTAACCTCAGCATTTAGATTATCAACCAAATGATTGATGAAAGAACTTTCAATTGGATACTGATTGGTAAGGAGAGCCAAGTAGTGTGTCAGTTTATCATGTGTGGTGATGATAGTGCCATGACCGCTGGTGTCAAACTGTGGACGACCAGCACGACCAAAGATTTGCAGTACATCCAGAATGCCCAAATCAACCATTGCACCATGTTTACTGTCGTAGATGTCTGTACCCTGCAAAACAAATTAGCATACATATACTAGGTTGTTTTGATCCCATTATGAGAATAAAAAGAGGTATCTTCAGTCTCATAACTCTTGTATAATCTTTCTATGCAATAATCTACTACAGTAAATGCCTTCCTCTTCCTCCTCCGGCATTCCTTTCTCATCTTTCAAGACTGCTTGAGTCCTTCTATCTTTACCATAAATAAAGTTTATGAATTATTCAGAACACCACTTAAAAATGCATGAGAACCTTCAAAACTAGGGATACCACGCCCATGACAATTCTCTTCAAATCGCTTCTCTCTAGGCTGGAATACTGCTGTACACTAACGGACCCTTTCAAGGCAGGCAAAATTGCAGACCTAGAGAATATACATAGAACTTTCATGGCACATATAAGCACAATAAAGTACCTGGAAACGGTCAAGTCCCTTGATTTGTACTTCCCGGAACGCAGGCAAGAAAGATACACGATTATATACACCTGAAAAATCCTAAAGGGACTAGTCCTAAATCTGCACATTAAAATCATTCCCTACGAAAGCAAAAGACTTGGCAGGAGATGCAACATCCTCCCATGAAAAGTAAGAACCATGAAGTAAGAACCACAGCCCAGCTGACCAGCCGGGCTGTGGTTCTTACTTCGGTTTACGTGAGGCCATCATTAACAGCCTGGCTGATCAGGCCTGATCCACCGTGAAGCCTGGTCATGGACCGGGCCACAGGTGCATTGACCCCCGAAACTCCCTCCATGTATGCTAACACTATTCAGTACATACTAACACTATTCAGCATATACTAACACTATTCAGCACATGCTAACACTATTCAGCACATACTAATACTATTCAGTACATACTAACACTATTCAGCACATACTGACACTATTCAGCACATACTGGAGTTTACCTGGAGAGAGTTCCGGGGGTCAATGCCCCCGCGGCCCGGTCTGTGACCAGGCCTCCTGGTGGATCAGAGCCTGATCAACCAGGCTGTTACTGCTGGCTGCACACAAACCAATGTACGAGCCACAGCCCGGCTGGTCAGGTACCGACTTTTGGTGCTTGTCCAGTGCCAGCTTGAAGACTGCCAGGGGTCTGTTGGTAATCCCCTTATGTATGCTGGGAGGCAGTTGAACAGTCTTGGGCCCCTGACACTTATTGTATGGTCTCTTAACGTGCTAGTGACACCCCTGCTTTTCATTGGGGGGATGTTGCATCGTCTGCCAAGTCTTTTGCTTTCGTAGTGAGTGATTTTCGTGTGCAAGTTCGGTACTAGTCCCTTAGGATTTTCGAGGTGTATATAATCATGAATCTCTCCCTCCTGCATTCCAGGGAATACAGGTTCAGGAACCTCAAGCGCTCCCAGTAATTGAGGTGTTTTTATCTCCGTTATGCGTGCCGTGAAGGTTCTCTGTACATTTTCTAGGTCAGCAATTTCACCTGCCTTGAAAGGTGCTGTTAGTGTGCAGCAATATTTCAGCCTAGATAGAACAAGTGACCTGAAGAGTGTCATCATGGGCTTGGCATCCCTAGTTTTTGAAGGTTCTCATTATCCATCCTGTCATTTTTCTAGCAGATGCGATTGATACAATGTTATGGTCCTTGAAGGCAAGCTCCTCTGACATGATCACTCCCAGGTCGTTGACATTGGTGTTTCGCTCTATTTTGTGGCCAGAATTTGCTTTGTACTCTGATGAAGATTTAATTTCCTCGTGTTTACCATATCTGAGTAATTGAAATTTCTCATCGTTTGAGCTTCATATTTTTCTGCAGCCCACTGAAAGATTGGTTGATGTCCGCCTGGAGCCTTGCAGTGTCTGCAATGGAAGACACTGTCATGCAGATTCGGGGTGTCATCTGCAAAGGAAGACACGGTGCTGTGGCTGACATCCTTGTCTATGTCAGATATGAGGATGAGGAACAAGATGGGAGCGAGTACTGTGCCTTGTGGAACAGAGCTTTTCACCGTAGCTGCCTCAGACTTTACTCTGTTGACTACTACTCTTTGTGTTCTGTTAGTGAGGAAAATTACAGATCCATCGACCGACTTTTCCTGTTATTCCTTTAGCACGCATTTTGTGCGCTATTATGCCATGGTCACACTTGTCGAAGGCTTTTGCAAAGTCTGTATATATTACATCTGCATTCTTTTTGTCTTCTAGTGCATTTAGGACCTTGTCGTAGTGATCCAATAGTTGAGACAGACGTGGAATGACCTGTTCTAAACCCATGTATGCCCTGGGTTGTGTTAATTGATGGGTTTCTAGATGGGGTGTGATCTTGCTTCTTAGGACCCTTTCAAAGATTTTTTATGAATGGGATGTTAGTGCTATCGGTCTGTAGTTCTTTGCTATTGCTTTACTGCCCCCTTTGTGGAGTGGGGCTATGTCTGTTGTTTTTAGTAACTGTGGGACGACCCCCGAGTCCATGCTCCCTCTCCATAGGATGGTAAAAGCTTGTGACAGGGGCTTCTTGCAGTTCTTGATGAACACAGAGTTCCATGAGTTTGGCCCTGGGGCAGAGTGCATGGGCATGTCATTTATCGCCTGTTCGAAGTCATTTGACGTCAGGATAACATCAGATAGGCTTGTGTTAACCAAATTCTGTGGATCTCTCATAAAAATTCATTTTGATCTTCGACTCTCAGTCTGGTTAGCGGCTTGCTAAAAACTGAGTCATATAGGGACTTGAGTAGCTCACTCATTTCCTTGCTGTCATCTGTGTAGGACCCATCTGTTTAAGTAGGGGCCCAATACTGGACGTTGTTCTCGACTTTGATTTGCATAGGGTTTCTTTCGATTTCATTTATGGCTTTTAGTTCTTCCCGCAATTCCTGACTCCTATAAGATTCCTTTAGCTTAAGTTCGATGCTTGCTATTTCTCTGACCAGTGACTCCCTACGCATTTCAGATATATTGACCTCTTTTAGCCGCTCTGTTATTCTTTTCCGTCACATGTAAAGGGAGCGCCTGTCTCTTTCTATTTTACATCTACTCCTCCTTTTTCTTAGAGGAATAGCCTTGTGCATACATCGAGTGCCACCGAGTTAATCTGTTCTAGGCATAAGTTGAGGTCTGTGTTGCTTAGTCTATCTTCCCAGCTTATATCGGTTAGGACTTGGTTTACTTGGTCCCACTTTATGTTTTTGTTATTGAAGTTGAATTTGGTGAATGCTCCCTCGTGACTAATCACACAATGTCGGTCTGGGGCTCTGTGCATACATGTCTGAACCTCAATTATGTTGTGATTTGAGTATATTGTTTTTGATAAGGTGACATTTCGTATCAGATCATCATGTTAGTGAAGATGAGGTCTAGTGTATTGTCCAGTCTAGTAGGCTCTATTATTTGCTGGTTTAAATTGAATTTTGTGCAGAGATTTAAAAGCTCATGTGTGTGTGAGTTCTAATCAGAGCTGCCTCCTGGTGTTATTACTGCAACAACATTATTTGCTATATTCCTCCATTTTAGGTGCCTTAAGTTGAAATCCCCCAGGAGCAAGATGTTGGGTGCAGGAGCTGGAAGATTTTCCAGACAGTGGTCAATTTTTAACAGCTGTTCCTGGAATTGCTGGGATGTTGCATCCGGAGGCTTGTAGACTACCACAATGACTGATTTTGGTTCTCGATCTTTACTGCTAAAACTTCAACTACATCATTTGAGGCATTAAGCAGTTCTGTGCAAACAAGTGACTCTGCGATGTACAGGCCAAACCCCCCCCCCCCCCCCCTTTTGCCTGTTCACTCTGTCGCATCTGTATAGGTTGTAACCTGGGTTCCATATTTCGTTGTCCAAGTGATCCTTTATGTGGGTCTCAGCACATATTAACACTATTCAGCACATAATTACACTATTCAGCACATACTAACACTATTCAGCACATAATTACACTATTCAGCACATACTAACACTATTCGGCACATACTAACACTATTCAGCACATACTAACACTATTCAGCACATACTAACACTATTCAGCACATACTAACACTATTCAGCACATACTAACACTATTCAGCACATACTAACACTATTCAGCACATACTAACACTATTCAGCACATAATTACACTATTCAGCACATACTAACACTATTCAGCACATAATTACACTATTCAGCACATACTAACACTATTCAGCACATAATTACACTATTCAGCACATACTAACACTATTCAGCACATACTAACACTATTCAGCACATACTAACACTATTCAGCACAGACTGACACTATTCAGCACAGACTGACACTGTTCAGCACAGACCGACACTGTTCAGCACAGACCGACATTATTCAGCACAGACCGACATTATTCAGCACAGACCGACATTATTCAGCACAGACCGACATTAATCAGCACAGACCGACATTATTCAGCACAGACTGACATTATTCAGCACAGACTGACATTATTCAGCACAGACCGACATTATTCAGCACAGACCGACATTATTCAGCACAGACTGACATCATTCAGCACAGACCGGCATTATTCAGCACAGACCGACATTATTCAGCACAGACTGACATTATTCAGCACAGACTGACATTATTCAGCACAGACTGACATCATTCAGCACAGACTGGCATTATTCAGCACAGACCGACATTATTCAGCACAGACCGACATTATTCAGCACAGACCGACATTATTCAGCACAGAACTGACATCATTCAGCACAGACTGACATCATTCAGCACAGACCGACATATTCAGCACAGACTGACATTATCAGCACAGACTGACATTATTCAGCACAGACCCGGGCATTATTCAGCACGGGACCGACATTATTCAGACAGTTGACATTATTCGCCGGGACTGACATTTTTAGAAAAACCCAAATTTATTCAGCACCAGCGGGCCATTATTAGCACAGAAATTTTACCCAAACCGAAATTTTTCACAATAAATTAAAAGCTACACCGGACAATAAAATTTTGAAAAGCAACCCTAGAAATTACAAGAAGAAAACCCCCTGGAAATTTTTCCCCAAAACCAATTTTAAAATTAATTTTCCAAAATAAAAACCATAATTCCACCCCAACTTTTAACCAAACAAAACAAAATCCACCCCAAAAAAACCCCCTTAAAACCCTCCAAAAAAAAACTAAACCCCTCTCATCCATTAAATCTCAAAATTTTCCCCAAAAATCCCAATTCCCCCAAAACCCCCTTTTAAAAATTCCCCCCCTCCATTCAAATTACCCAAAAAAACCCCCCCAAAAAAACCCCCCAACAAAAAAAAAACCCCCCCCCCAAAACCCACCCCCAAAAAAAACCCGAAAATTTATTCAGACAAAATAAAATTAAAAAGGGAAAGTGAGGCCCAGAAGAAGGGTTTTTATAAAAGGACCCCAAACCCCAAAACCCATATTGCTCAAAAATTTTGAAAGGAATAAAACCTTAAAACCCCAAAAAACTCTGGCAAAAAACAAAAAAACAGTTGGGATATAGAAAATTAACCCGTAGATGGGGTCAAACTTTTGTACTAATTCGAAAATGAGGTATGCCACAAAAACTTTCAAAAGGTGGAAAAAATTTGCTTTAATTCCTATTTAACATTGTTGCTCAAACAAAAAGTAAGTAAATTTCCAGCGCATAAAATACCTTTAACACGGCTTGATAAGTTTAAAATTTACTATACAAAAAAAGGGGGAAAAACCCCAAAACCCAGTTGTCAACTATTTTAAGTGTATCTTGACTTCTTTCAAAAAGAATAACGGGTTTAAACCCCAAACTAAGGCACAGGCCCTGATAACACCCCAATTAAGTTCTAAAAGGGGGGTTGCTTTTAAAATGCCCAACCCTTTATTGTTCACATAAAAAATCTACCCAATCACCAAAATTTACCTTTACCGGAGGGGTTCAAGGGGGGCCAGAGTTCTCCTATCTTCAAAAAAATAATAGGTCTGATGTAAGCAACTATAAAAACCGGTTAAAGGTATACCCCAGTATAATATCTAAATTTGGAGGGGGCGGTGTATTCTCAAGTAGTTAAACCCTTTTTGAAAAAGCATTCTCCATAGCTATCAATCGGGTTTTGAAGATCCTACTCAACGTAACCCCCCTTATTAAACTGATGGAAATTTCCTGGGGAATGAAATGTCAAAAAGGGAACCTCATAGGGATGGAACCTTTTGACCCGCAAAAGGCCTTCGATACTGTCAACCCAATAATTAGGGAAATTTAAAAATTTAATCTATCGGGGATAGGTTTTCCCGTAGACTGGTTTTTTTAAATCCTAAACCCTTTTTCAACAGGAGACAAAAAGTCTAAAATAACAAAAAAGGAATCAGAACCCGGGGATAAAATGTGGAGTTTTCCCCCCGGGGTATTTTGGGTCCCTTTTAATATTCTTATGTTATGTCAAAGAAAATGTTTTCAGTGTTTAAGTGCAAACTCCTACTGTATGAGATGACAGTGCCCTTTTTAGTGAAAAGGTTTTAAAAAACCACAAGATAATTTCTAATTTTTTTAACCTGGGGAACTGGAGTCTGCGCAAATTTGGTTTTGTAGACAAAAAAATATAAATTTCACCTAGGGAAAAACTGAAGGGCCCTTCTTTTGGAACGAAAATAAACTGGAAGAAGGGTAAAAAAATTTTTAAAGTTCAGTGTAAAAGGGGAAGGGGCCATCCTTTTTGGGTTTAAACGTTTAAAAATTTTTGGGGTTCCCCCCTTTTAACCATGCATGGGCAGGAGAATTTATAGGGGGAAAAGGGGTAGTAAAAAAAAGCGAAAAAGCCCCGGCTGAAGTTCCCGTTTAGACAAGCAAGTGTCTTCCCATGAGGCTCGCCCGGACCCTATGTCTAGCCCCTTAATACAAAACCCAAAATGGATTTCGCTTTTCTCTTTTTGGTACTTGCCCTTTACAAAAAAAAATGAAAAATAGGGGCTTTCAAATTTACCCAGGAAAAAAAAATGTAAGATTCATTCCCGGGGGTGGGACCAAGAGAACATGTTTGGCCAAGGTGAATTTTCAGGGAGTTGGGGTATGCTGAATGTTTTTTTTTAAAAAAGGTAAAAACAAATGAAGCTAAATCATGGGTTTTTAAAATTGCTCAGAACGTTTTCCAGAAAATTTTTTGCGTCAATTTTTTTTCGGTTGGGAACCAAAGCAAACATAGTATAGGGGGAGAGGCACAAAATTTGTAGTACCCACATCATGGCCAGGCTTCAAAACCCTTTATTGGACAGCAAAAAAGGAATGGGAAAAGACTACCCACAAATGTCAAAGGGCCTAGTCCCTAGCTTGAACCCGTTTCAAGAAAATGCCAAAAAGTTTTCTGATGATTGAAAAAAACAGAAAGGGAGGGGAATGATTTTTTTATTTTTTAGCTAAAATACAAGTAAATTTTACCTTATCCCTAGTAATACCCCCGTATTGTAGTTTGCGTAATTGGAAACCCGGGTTTTTTTAGATAGTCTTAAAAGACCCCCGTATTTTAAAATAGGGCTTAATTTCCTCGGGGGTAGTTGATAGTCTTTTTAGTATGATAATTTAAAATGTTATTTCATTATAGAATAATAAGAAAAAAATTTTAACCTTTTTAAATTTTAATAAATTAAAGGAAAAGGACCCCAATGGAAATTTAAATCCCCTGTCTGACTTTTTTGGGTTATGAGGTTCTTACACATATGCTGCTATGTATTTATAATTCTATGTTTAAATGTATTGTGTAAAACCCGAAAAAAATTTAATTACTTACTTTCTTACTTAAAATCTCCCCCCA
This sequence comes from Cherax quadricarinatus, assembly GCF_026875155.1. Classification (NCBI taxonomy): domain Eukaryota; kingdom Metazoa; phylum Arthropoda; class Malacostraca; order Decapoda; family Parastacidae; genus Cherax; species Cherax quadricarinatus. The sequence continues at coordinate 63,196,448 of NC_069400.1, read as the reverse complement.
GAGTAGCACTATTTTGGGACATAGTGACACTTTTTCAAAACAGCTTTAGGGCCCATTCAGCACAGGGCTGAGACCCTTTTAGCACAGATTTACTATTTTAGCACAGGGCAGATATTCAGCACAAGACCCCCCAGACTATTTAGCACAGACAGGGTATTCAGCACTGACAGACTATTCGCCAGGGGGGACTATTCAGCAAAGGGCTGAGACTATTCAGCACAGGGCTGAACTATCAGCACAAAGCTGAGACTATTCAGCACAGACTGAGACTATTTAGCACAAGGGCTGAGGGCTATTCAGCACCCGACTTTTGGG
>NC_069400.1:63180239-63195633 GCF_026875155.1 Cherax quadricarinatus | reverse complement strand
GGGGGGAGATAGCCTGTAAAGAGGGTGTGTACATGGCCGAAAAAAGGTTACTACTCTTTGCATGCCACAGCTTACAACCCAGTGCGGGTTTGCTTTTTACTATCCCAAAAAATTCTATGGCTTAAATCTGTGGGAGAAAGCTGGTAGGCCTAAATTTAAGAGGTCAGTTTGCACAGTACAAAAAAAATCAGGGACCCCAGTGGTGCATTGGGGAATCCCCATTTCAGTATCCTTGTCAGCATGCTAGCAGTAAAAAATATCTGCTCCCGGCAATTTAAATTTCACATTTTTAAACTTTGTCGAGTTCAATACTGCTGTGAGTTCTGGAAGTTGAAAATGTTATTTAAATTTTCAGAGGCTGAGTTACGGGGAGTTAAAAGTGAACTTTAAAAAGGAAAATTTAAATGAAACAAACCCTAACAATAAAAGGGAAGGAGGGATAGAAAAATTTTAATTATTTAGTTTTTTGGGAGTGGTATATTGAAGATGGGTTTTTGAAAGAAAAGGAAAAAATAGGGAAAAAACAAGGGAGAAAAATGGTAAGGAAAGTGTTGAGGATCTGTGGAAAGAAAAATTATTAAAGGGCAAAAAAATGGTGGTCCCAACCCTTTTATGTGGATGTGAAGCATAGAAATTTAAAAATTTACAGCAAGGAGGAAGCTAGAAGCAGGGGATATATGTTTGTGACAATGTGGGTTGTCAGTTTTTTCAAGAAATTAGTGATGCTATATGATTGAAAAAAAATTTTTAATTAGAGGCTTAGGGGATTTTTCCAGTGGTTGATCATTTGATTAGAGAGAGCAGATGCAATGACCGGAAGGTGAAAAAAAAATTTGGGGGGGTAGAAAAAGGGTTTATTACAGGAAAGGTGAAACAGAGGATTTTAAGTGGTTGGGGAATCAGGATTCATAGGTGTGTGGCATGTTAGATTATGGTGAGTGGTTAAATGGTTTTTATAGCTTGTCATCTGTTGAAATGCCGCAGGGTAAAATTTAAAAAAGGGTTTTGATGAAAACTGGTTTGGGCCCGACTTGAGTCCTAAGGTAGAAAGTACATGCTGCATCTGAAGGCTTGGGATGTTGCATTTCAGAGGGTCATTTCAGTTTTTTGGTCATTTAAGATGTTGAATGAGTGAAGTAAATGTTTTGTTTTTTGTAAAACTTCAACTTTTGGGGGGAAATACCCCGTCTGGGGAAAAAAGTTTAAATTAAAAATGTTGTAGTAAAACAATGATGGATTTAGGATTAAATGGCAAATAAAGCGTTTAAAAAACAAAAATTAATTTGTGGGAAAAAATGCACAGGGAAATGATTAAACCACATAAGGTCAAATGAATGAAATATGAAAAAACCCTCAAGTTAATGAATAATTTGATGTGAAGGGGAGGTGTCCCCCAAAATGGGATTTTTTTTTGTGGAATTTAGGGTGATTGTTTTGCCAAAAAAAAAAAAAAAAAAAAAAAAAAAAAAAAAAAATTGTAACAATTTAAATGACGTTTATAATCAACAGACTCTCTGGGGTTTAAAGAATGAATAATTCGTGAATTTGTTTTGTTTTTTCTGAAGTAGAAAATTTTAGGTATATGGATGGGAAATGCAGAAAGGGGCTGTACACAAATGTTTTTACAAAAACTGGGAAAAATAAACATTGGGGGTGGAGTTTCCCTTTTGAAAAATTTAAACAATTTTTTTGGTCTTAAAAGATAAAAAAGAAATGAGTTAAACTATTTCTGTATATTTTTTTTTTTTTTTTCCCAAAAAAGTCGGGGGGGTCTCCCACCGGGGGCAGGGGGACCCAAAAAAAAAAGAAAAAACCCCCAAAAAAAAAAATTTTTTTTACCCTCATTCAACACTTTTACCTCACTCAAACATTATTTACTGGTTTTTTTCAGAGGGGACCAAAAAACAACAGTTTAGAAGCATTTTATGTATAAAATTTAAAAACATATCCCTTTCCAAAAAAGGGCCAATAACCCAAAACCCCCCCCTTTAAAAACCCTTTTACCTTGGGCGCGGGCCCTATATATTCGTTTGCGGGGGGGTTACCCTGTTTGACGTATATACGTATCTCATAAAATTTTTTAGCGGCCCTTTAAATCGGCAGGAGAAAGTAGGGAGGCCCACATTTTGGGGGAGAATGGGGCTGTGTGGTAAATGTGCAAACCCCATAAAAAAAAAATTTCCCGGAAAAGCAGTGGGAAAAGGGGAAAAAAAAAACCCTCCGGGCCGTTTTTTTTTTTTAAAATGCCCGGGCTTTGGGGTCTATTTTCGGGATATATTTTGTGGTTTATTCTTTGTTTTTTTGGTCCCCCATTTGATTGAATTGGAAACTATTTTTTTAGAAATGGGGTGAAATTTTTATTTAAATTTTTCTATAAAAAGAAACCCGGAAATTTGGGGCACAAAGTACAGGAAAGGTTTTTATTTTTGCCGATTTAAAATAAAAAATATTCTTTGTCCAATAAATGTCCAAATAGCCTTTCTAATACGCAGTCATAATGGGTTGAGTAATTTTACAATTTTTACAGAAGAGTAGTCTGCATAATAGTAAATTTTTTTTTTTTGTTTGAATAAAATTTCAAAATAAAAAGAAAAGAGAATACACGGGCCCCTGGAGAATGACTGGAACAAAAAAAATCTTATTTTAGAGCAGGAAGTCTGCTTTGTTCATTCGGGCCCTTTTTTTAAAATTTGTCTATTTTTTTAATTTGTGAAATTGGCCAAATTGAAAAATTTCGCCCAATGTTTTTTGGGTAGTTGAAACGGTTTTAAGGGCAGTTTCTTGTACCAACGATAGAAAAATAAGTTCTGAAGAAATAGTTAGGTTTTGGTTGCTGGGAAAAACAGAATTAACCGAAAATAGGGCTCAAAAAGGGCGAAATTGCCGATTTTTAAATTCCCGGGAAATCGCTAACTTCGGAGAGCGTAATTCCTCAGTTTTCCATCAAATTTCGTTTTTTTTTGGTGCCTTTACAATCGGGAAAAAATTCTCTATCATTTTAAAAAAAAAATAATTTTTTTTTTTTTTTTTAATTTTGCGACACCCGGATTTTGGGGGGGACAGCAAGGGTTAAAGTGCAGGTTGTAATTCCCAATTTTCCCGGGCCCAAGTCCCACTTAAAGAAAATAACTGGGTTTCCCCCAATCTCTTCCTAAATTTACCCTGCTACACCCAACAGATCGTCAGGTCCCAAATACCCTTGTCCCATAAATCCTATCTAACAGCTCAGGCCCTTGCGGAAGTCGAAGCCCCCCCCCCACAAAAACCCTTTTTTACCCCCCCTCCAACCCTTTCGAGGACACCCCTACCCCCCCCTCTTCCCTTCAATTTTATGCTTTCCATGTCATTCTACTTTTATCCATTTTTCCTAAAGACCAAACCCCCTCAAAAACCCCTCTTCTGCCCTCTAGCTAATACTTTTTTTAACTCCCCACCTTTTCCTAATTTCCACACTCCGAATTTTCTGCATAATATTTACACCACACATTGCCCTTAAACAGGACATCTCCACTGCCTCCAACCATCTCCTTGTTGCTGCATTTAACCACCCAAGCTTCACCCCATATAAGAGTGTTGGTACTACTATACTTTCATACATTCCCTTCTTTGCCTCCACAGATAACGTTTTTTGACTCCACATATACCTCAACACACCACTCACCTTTTTTCCCTCATCAATTCTATGATTAACCTCATCCTTCATAAATCCATCCGCCGACACATCAACTCCCAAGTACTATCTGAAAACATTCACTTCTTCCATACTTCTCCTCCCCAATTTGATATCCAATTTTTCTTTATCTAAATCATTGTATACCCTGATCACTTACTCTTTTCTATGTTCACTTTCAACTTTCTGCCTCTAAACACATTCCCAAACTCATCCACTATCCCTTGCAATTTTTCTTTAGAATCTCCCATAAGCACAGTATCATCAGCAAAAAGTAACTGTGTCAATTCCCATTTTGAATTTGATTCCCCAAAATTTAATCCCACCGCTCTCCCGAACACCCTAGCATTTACTTCCTTTACAACCCCATCTATAAATATATTAAACAACCATAGTGACATTACACATCCCTGTCTAAGACCTACTTTTACCGGGAAGTAGTCTCCCTCTCTTCTACACACCCTAACCTGAGCCTCACTATCCTCATAAAAACTCTTTACAGCATTTAAAAACTTACCACCTATTCCATATACTTGCAACATCTGCCACATTGCTCCTCTATCCACTCTATCATATGCCTTTTCTAAATCCATAAATGCAATGAAAACTAAATACTGTTCACATATATGCTTCAATGTAAACACTTGATCTACACATCCCTTACCCACTCTGAAACTGTATATGTCAATAGCAAATATGGATTTCCATATTACAAATCATCCTTATGTTCTTGAATGTGAGAAATTTATGGTGCTGAGCAGGACTCTTTGGATACAGGTGGAATGACAGAGTTCATGGAAGTCAGGAAACCTACTCGATCTGGGTGGAGGACCCTGACACTAACCATATGTACCACCGTGAGCAGTTCACCCTCACCAAGAAACAAGTAAGTCCCTCAACATCAACTACTATTTATGCGTACGTTTTCTTCTAAATAATACCTCTTCCAATACCTAAGTAATATATTTCTTAAACTTTTCTTCTCACATAATTCTTGACTGCACTGTATTGTCTTGTAATCTTTTGTTTATTAAAGCCATGTATGGCTTTTAACCCTTTGGGGGTTGCCAGGCCCTCTCAGAGACTTGTTCTCAGGGTTGCCAAAATTTCAAAAAAAAATTTTTTTTTCTTATGAAAAGATAGAGAATCTTTTCCCAATCATAATGACACCAAAAGCATGAAAATTGATGGAAAACTTAAGGAATTATGCTTTCGCGAAGTTAGCGGTCTCGACGATGTTTACGCATCGGTGATTTTGCCCACTTTGAGCCCTATTTTTGGCCAATTCCAGTGTACTAGTTGACAAAAATCATAACTGTTTTGCTAGAACTCCATTTTTTCTTTCGAATGAGTACAAGAAACCACCCATTTACTGATTTCAACTATCCAATAAAGTAGTCAAAATTTTTTAGCAATTTTGCCAATTTCACACAATTTTCAAAAGATGCCAATTTCCAAATAGGGTCCAGAATGAACATGGAAGACATTCCTGGCACTAAAATAACATTTCCTCTGTTCATCAGTCACATCCCCAGGCCCCTCTTACATTTCTTTTGCTTTCCACATTGACTTTTCATTCTAACAAAAAAAAATAAGATTTACTGTTATGCAGAAATACTACATTAGTGTACAAATGGCATAAATAATATCGGTGCACTTGTGAAAGAATATTAGACTCACCAGTTGACGTGTATTGGACGGTTAGCATTATTTGTTTACTTTTGAACTTTGGTAAAAATCGAACATTTCTGCTACTTTGAGCTCAATTTTCATTGTAAAACCAGTCAAAATCATCTCAATTTCTGTAATATGTCTTCCATTCTATACAATGAGACCAGGAAAACTAGAATACAACAATAAAATACATATGAAAATAGTACATGTACAGTGTAAAGGCGCTGTTTTAAACCAAAAACACGGTCAAAGTTTTTTTTTTCTCATTACTCACTGTGTGCTGCAGGACTTTTTTTATACTGTGCACACTGACCACATACACCCATTCTTTCATATGTAGGCCTACCAGCTTTCTCTTGCTAGATTTGAGGGTGTGACGGCCCCCTGCCAAACTAGCGGTTAAATGGTTAACCTGCTGGCCGGCAGTACCAAGGGTATGTCATCAAACCCAATGTGGGGACTGCTGAGCCGGCCTTAGAGGCAGTAATTACCAGAACACCTCACGGTACATATCTGCTGGCAGTAGAGAGTATTCGTCCGACCATCTTATGGTATATCTACTGGCTTTAGAAGAAGCGCTCACCGCAGCTCACTGAATATGATGGCCTCAGTTACTTGACGGCCGCATTCAGTGAGCTTGCAACATAGTGTGTTCTGCTAGCGGTGTGTGTCAACTGGTCTTGGAGGCGGTAGATAGTGTTCACCAGACCACCTTACGGTGTACTTCTACTGGCCTTAGAGTATTTTCAGGACAGGTGATGTCTGCGGACTCAACGCCTACGCTGGTCAACTGTGGGCCGAGTCATCTGAGGCTGTTGTAGTGTGACACTGTATGAAGAAAAGATTGGAGTGTGACACTGAACTGGGCTGGGACCGTAGTGTGACACTGAAGGCAGTATGATGGAGTGTAACACTGAAATAAGCTATAGGACCGTAGTGGAACACTGAGAAGAAAAGGGTGTCATGTGACACTGAAGAAGATACGATTATAGTGTATTTATTTATTTATTTTTTATTTATTTATTTATTAATTTGAGCACACATACAGAGGTACAAAAAAATACAGATAAGAGCAGCATACCAAAGCCACTTTATACTATGCATAGCATACGGGCTGGCTTAAAAATTAACTTAAGATTAACTAAGCAATGATGAAATCAGTGATAAAACATTAATGTAAACAGATTACTATAAAGCACAAGTGAGTATTACAAAGACAGGTCATATGGTTGCATTCAGTCATATGAAGGATTCTGTTAGGTAGTGTATTTAAAAAATAATAAAGTTAATTGGATTTAGGTTTAAAATTAATGTATAAGGAAAATTTTTAAGTTAACAATTTTGGTTTAGTTACAGAAGGTTTGGGGGTAAACTTGATAGGAATGAATTTATAAACGGAGGTTTCTTTTTTTTTTAAGGGAAATAATTTCCCAGTTTTATTTTATTATTATTTTTTATATTGAGAACACAGGAACTCAAAGAGGATCGCCTTTTAGGCTTGTTCGGGGTTTAAAAATTTTGGGGGGATTAATACAAGAAAAAAGTTCTTGTAAAAGGGTATTAAAAAAGAATGGGTTTTGAGGTATAGGTTTATTTTTTATATGGGGATTCTGTGTGGGGAAATTTTTATATTTAATCATTTTGGTTTAAATTTAGGGGTTAATTTTTGTTTTGGATACAATTATAGGTGAGTGGGGGTTAAGAAGTGATTGGGGGGGGGCTGTTTTAAACATATTTTCCTATTTCGTAATGTCAGTTTGGTTTTTTAAAAAAATTTTGTAATGTGTAAAAGAGAAATCAAGGGGATTCTGTTTTTCATTTTCTTTGTGAAGGGATGTTTAAGTTAAAAACTTGTTCTGTAAAATGAATAAGTAGGTTTTGTAATGTTTATGAAAGTTTTTAGTTCATCCGGTAGATTTTTTTTTAATTTCGTTTTAATATTTGGTATTTGTGACGGGTCTGGGGTGGAAAGGGTATTAGGCACTGCAAAATTTGTGGGTTTGGAAATTGGAAAATTTTTTGAAATTTGGGGTTTTGGAAAAAAAGGAAAGGGCCGGGAATTCCCCTGTGGGCCCCTTTGTAATGGTTTTTGGAAAGTTTTCCCCCTTTGAAAAAACATTGGTTCTGTTCAAATTTGAGGTATTTTTGAGGGAGTGTTTTTCCTAGGTAAAAATTTTTTTTGGAAAGTTGGCAACGGGGTTCAAAAGCTTTAGTGTCATGAAATATGGGTTTTTTTTTCATTGAGGTATTATTTTAAGAGTGAAAAGGGCCAAGATTTTTTGGGAACCAAATTGGCAGGGGTTTAGTAGGTTTTGGGATAAAGGAGGATAGATTCTTTAGGGAATTAATTTTTTTCAAAGTTTTTGAAGAGGGTTAATTTGGATTTCCTTTGTTATTATTTTGTTTGGGTCCCCTCCTTTGGGGATCGGGGTACCCTTGTATTTTGAGTATGTGGGAAGGGGGGAGGTTTCAAGGGATTTTTTAAAGAGTGTTGAAATGATTGGAGATAGCATTTGTGACATTTTTTTGTATATAAAGGGGGGAAAGGTACAAAATTTCACCCCCTTGTTTTTTAGTGCTTTGATAATAAGGGAGACTTCGTAGGGGTTAGTCGGGCTGGGAAAAGTGGTTCGGGTATTTTTCCGGGTGAGGTAGTCTTTTGGGGGGGTATTGAGCTTGGGATTTTTTTGGCAAGGTTGTCCTTGTGTAAAGAAAAAATTGATTTGTTTGCTGTTTCTTTTGGTGGATTTGGGGGGTTCATCTGATTTTGCAAATTTTTTTCGCTTTTTCGTGATATCTTTTTTTTCCCCAAAATTTTCTGATGGGGTTTTTCCCAGTCTTTTATTCCCCTCGTAAGTTGGATTTTTTTTTTTTTTTTTTTTCAACAGTCGGCCGTCTCCCACCGGGGGTTTGGGATAATCGTTTCATAAACAATTTTTTTGCCCTTTTTATAGGCGGGTTAGGATTGACGAGAAACGTTTTGTTTGGTCTCTGGTTATGTGACCCATTCGTATGTTTTCATTTGGGTGTTTTGTATTTATGGATTTGAGAATGCGGGGTTAGCCGGGGACGTTCATTTTTGCTGTCATCTGTTTATTTTTTGGGAAGTGTTTGTTATAGAGGTATTGGGTTTTTTTTAAAAAAATTTTAACTTTCGTCAATTCTGTATAGATTTCTAGCTCAGTGTCCCAATCAATGTTTGTAATGCTTTGTGAAGTTATTAATGGTGCCCATTGTGAAGTCTGAAGGTGACTTTATTTTGGGTTTTGGGGGTTTTTACCAAGGTTGTTATGGGAAAGTGGGGTTTAGTGGTCTGTGGTTTTTCTGAAATTTGCCTGATTTTAAAGGGGGATATGGTGTTGGTCCGTGTGGAAGTGGGGAAAACATTGTCTTTTCTTTTGTGGGTTTTTTGTTCTGTTTGGTAGTAACATCAGTTACTCTTTGGGGTTTTTGTAAATTCAGAAAGTGTGGGTCCTGGTTTTGCAGGAGTTTTATATTGAAGTCCCTAGAGTAGTAAGTGATCTTTGTTCATGCGTGCTCGGTTATCATATTTCCTAGTTTTTTACTAAATTGGCTAATGTTTGATGTGGAACTCTGTAGTGTTTATCAATGTGAGAGGGTTTTTTTAGTATTTGATTTGAAAATTTTGCTATTTTTTTTCCCCTGTTTTCCCGTGCAAGTATTATGATACATTTAGTTGGGCTGAGTAGTATAAGGCGTGCCCCCCCCTTTTTGGGCTGGCCTACAGTTTGTATGGTGGTAACCAGGAATGGAAGACATCTTACATCAGGCTTTAGCCAGGGTTTTAGTTTTTGTAATGATGGACATATTGGGAGTAAGGTTTTGTAATGTATGAGGTATCGTAATGCTTTCTTTTAAAAATCTGTATTGTAGTTAAAAATAGTTAGTTGTTATTTGGGACTGAGAAGTGCCTTTGATTGTTCTGCAGTGTAGTAATTCGTAACTGTTTGATTCATTTAAGTCATTAAATAAGAGGTTGTATCAGGTCAATGCTTGTAAACATAAGTTTGTAGTGAAATCTTAGTTTGAATTAAGTATAAAACAAAGTAAATGTCTTAAGCTTAAAAGAGACCTGAAATTTTTAACAAAAATGTAAAATAATGACTAAGGGCTAAAAAATAAAGTGATGTCTATTAGAGTTGGGGGAAATGTAGTAGGTATCTATAAAGGTTTTTTTAAAATTTGAATTATGTTTAAAAATTTTAAAAAAAAGGGACTAATATAGGGTTTTGGTGAAGAAAAATGGTAATAAATAAAGAGCTTGGGGGAAATAATCAAAATTGTGAACTTATTTACTTTAGCACCTGAATAGCACCTGATTATTTTAACAAATTTTGAATATATAAATAGGGGTAGTTTTATAAAGCTAAAATAAAGGAGAAAATATAAAGGGGCTAAAAAAGTAAAGGTAACAAAAATTAAATGGACGATGGAGGAAATTTTAATAAAACTTATATATAAAAAAACAATTTGAAAAGGGGACTTGCAAATTGCATAGAGTCTGGGATAGGTTGTTGAAAGTTAAAAATTATAAAAAATAGATTTAAATTTACAAAAAAAAATTTACATTAAAGTCCAAAAGAAAATAGTAAAAAAATCACAAGGGAAGTCTTGGTTTTAATATGTTGTAAGTGGTAGCAGGTACCAGGTCACAGGTAAAAGGATAATATAAAGGTTTGGGGTTGAATAAAAAACTTGAAAATTGGCAACAAAATGTTATGGGAAGTATAAAATAATGTTTAATGTACAAAAGTAAAAAATTTCTGGTAGTAAATATGGTGTTTAAAAAAAATTTTTGTAAGAAAAGATTACAAAAAAATGAAAAAATAAAGTTTATTTTATTCAATTTGCACTGGTAGTTTACTAGAGGTTATATGGCAGTACAAGTAATTAAGATAATCTAGGATATAAATGTGGATTAAAACAGGTAAAGGTAATTAGACAAGTAGGTTATTAAATGTCAAAATGTTAGAGAAATTGAAATTTTTGTAAAAATGAATTTATTAATTTTAGTAAGTAAAATCATTGATGTATTTAAAAAAATAAGAGGTAGTTTTTATGGGCAGAGAAAATATAATTCGTTTGTTCAAGCGAACAATAGTAAAAAAAGAAAAAACATAAGGTGATTTTTGCTTACTGTAAAAAACCAAAATGAGGGAGTTGAATTTAATTAAAGATTGTACAATGAATTTGAACAATAATGGAGCAAACTACACTACCTCGTAGGCTTTTAATTGGAATTGTTTGTTTATTTCTGTAAAATTAGTATCCTGAGAAAAGTGATAGATCATTCCGTTCTGATTGTGTACAGTTTTACCTAATTTTTTTCCTAACAAAAATTTTCCCATCCCGTGTGAAGATGGTGTATTGTGTCTTTTTTCTCCGCTTTAAATTTTTGACTCTATAAGGGGTTCTGACGTTTTTTGGGGAAAACATCGTTTTGTATACCTCTTTTTTTTACTTTAATTTTAAAGCAATAATTAGTCTTTTTCCTGCAGTGAGTGGAAACTAAAGCAAAACACTTTTTTTACCTGGGATCCTAGTAAACCCGGGGTTCTTTTTTTTCTGACTCTGGTACAAACCTTGTTGGTCCTTTATGATCTGCAAGTAATTTCTTTACTGTTTGTTTTTTTCTATCATGGGGGAAAAAATGGACTGTTAACTATTAAATGCGTCCGATAGTTTTCTTGCTCGTTTTACTTTCTTGGAGAGCAAAGTAGTCCTGAACTGGTTATTAATTGTTTTTCCATTGTTTTTCTGCTTTTAAACCCTTTTTATTAAGAGATAATTTGTTGGGTAGGCTATCTATGACGTTTTGGGTGGCTTGCCACAGTTTGTCTTCCTGGGTTGATAACTTTTTTTCAAATGAAGATTTGTTTCGGTTTTGTCATCCGGTGTCTTGTTTTTTTGTGTCTCTCGAAAGATTCTATTTTCAATAAAATAATTGGGATGCATGGGCTTTTGGGGATCTGGAAGTTGGCTACCGGAGATTTGGTAGGTTGTCCAGGGAAAGGGGGGGGAGGGGGGCTGGTTTGGGGCCAGTTTGTTGTTGTTGGTTTGGTGTCGCCTTGAGTTTTGGGGAGGGGGTGGGTTTCTGGCCGGGGTCCTCCCGACTACCTTGTTGAATAGTTTTATTTTTTTGGGTTTTTTCGGCCTTTGGGGCTGTTTCCTCTTTAAATTTCGTTATAATTTCACAGGAATTGTTTTTGTTAAAAAGAAGTTGTAGTATACAAACTTAGGGTTTCTTGTTGGCTGCAGGGGGTTTGCTTTCGGTTTTTGGCGTTTCCTTTGATCTCTCTTATTTTGATTTGTAGGTTTCACTGTTGGTAATCTTTGGTCATTCTGGGTGCTACGTTGGGTAGTGCAGTTTTGCTTGTAACTAGGTCATCATAGGAGCATTGGTAGCTCTGGTAGTTGGAGAAAAGTACGGAGCTTGGAAGTCGCTGCTGCCGCTGCCGCTGCCGCTGCACTGTTAGTGTCATGTTAGTGTCATGAATAGTGTCATGTGACTGGCCTCTGAGAGGAAAGACGCTATGCGGGTAATAGTGAGTGTGTCGCAGAGACAAGGGTTTCATGGATGACACAGTCAAGAAAGTGTATGACACAGAGAAAAGGGTGTCGTGTGACACAGAGAAAAGGGTGTCAAGAGACACGGTTGAGAAGGAGTGTCATTACGCAGAGAAAAGGGTGTCGTGTGACACGGAGAGCAGGAGTGTTGTGTGACACAGTGAAAAGGATGTCAAGGGACACGGTTGAGAAGGAGCATCATTACACGGATAAGTGTCGTGTGACACAGGGAGCGTCACAACTCGGACAAGTGTCGTGTGACACAGAGAGCGTAATAAGGGTGTTGTGAGACACGGGAAGAATACAGTTGATTATAATTTATTATTGTACAAATGTTACTTATAATTTATTATTTTAGCATATGTATATATGTGACACAGTAATGTCTGAGAAAGTTGTACCCTGTGTGTTGGGTCATTAATTATTATTTATTATTTTAGTATGCTAATAATTTATTATTGTAACGTTATGTGTTAAAATACCTCTAGACCAAAGATTGTTTGTTTTTATATAATATTAACCCTTTCAGGGTCCAAGGCCCAAATCTGGAGTCACGCGCCAGTGTCCAAGAATTTTCAAAAAAAAAATTTGTTATTTTTTCTTATGAAATCGTAGAGAATCTTTTTGTGAAGGTAATAAAACAAAAAGTATGAAATTTGGTGGAAAACTGACGAAATTATGCTCTCGCGAATTTTGATGTGTCAGCGATATTTACGAATCGGCGATTTTGCCGACTTTGACTCCCATTTTAGGCCAATTACATTATTCCAATCAACCAAATTCTTAGCTATTTCACTAGTATTACTTCTATTCTATCGATTGAGCAACAAGAAATCGCCAAGTCAACTGTTTCAACTACAAAATAAAGCGATCGGAAATTGTTAATTTGGCCAATTTAACACAAAGTTCAAAATATTCCAATTTCAAAATAGGGTCCAGAATGAACAATGCAGGTATTCCTGGAACTAAACTAACATTTCCTCTGTTCATTAGTTATGTTTTGAAGCTTTACAAATAAATTCCATTTTGATTTTTTATTCACATAATAAATTTTTATTCACACCAAAAAATAGAAGATTTACTGTTATGCAATACTGTAATAATTGTATAAATATCATCACCATATTTGTGAATGTATATTAGACCCACCAGCCGACGTGTATTAGATGTGTGAGGTCGTTTGTTTACTCTTGAATATCGGCAAAAATTTAACATTTCTGCTACTCTGAGCTCAGTTTCAAGCCATTTCCAGTGCTAAAACCAATCAAAATCATCTCTATTTCTGTAATATGTCTTCCATTCTATCAAATGAGACCAAGAAATCGCAAATACAACTATAAAAAACATACAAAAAAACACTGCAAAGTTGCTGTTTTAATCGAAAAATCATGATTTCATTTTTTTCCTCTCATTATACACAGTGTGCTGCAGGATCTGTTTTATGTGGTGCACACATACCACATAGATGTATTCTCTCATATCTAGGCCCAAATGTACCACTCACAGTTTATCAGAGTGAGCTGAGCTCATGGCGTAGATCTACTGTTTGGACCCTGAATGTAAAGCCGTAGATCTACGGGACGGACCCTGAAAGGGTTAAAGATTATTTTTTTTTTTTATTATCACACTGGCCGATTCCCAACAAGGCAGGGTGGCCCGAAAAAGAAAAACTTTCACCATCATTCACTCCATCACTGTCTTGCCAGAAGGGTGCTTTACACTACAGTTTTTAAACTGCAACATTAACACCCCTCCTTCAGAGTGCAGGCACTGTACTTCCCATCTCCAGGACTCAAGTCTGGCCTGCCGGTTTCCCTGAATCCCTTCATAAATGTTACTTTGCTCACACTCCAACAGCACGTCAAGTATTAAAAACCATTTGTCTCCATTCACTCCTATCAAACACGCTCACGCATGCCTGCTGGAAGTCCAAGCCCCTCGCACACAAAACCTCCTTTACCCCCTCCCTCCAACCCTTCCTAGGCCGACCCCTACCCCGCCTTCCTTCCACTACAGACTGATACACTCTTGAAGTCATTCTGTTTCGCTCCATTTCTCTCTACATGTCCGAACCACCTCAACAACCCTTCCTCAGCCCTCTGGACAACAGTTTTGGTAATCCCGCACCTCCTCCTAACTTCCAAACTACGAATTCTCTGCATTATATTCACACCACACATTGCCCTCAGACATGACATCTCCACTGCCTCCAGCCTTCTCCTCGCTGCAACATTCATCACCCACGCTTCACACCCATATAGAGCGTGGTAAAACTATACTCTCATACATTCCCCTCTTTGCCTCCAAGGACAAAGTTCTTTGTCTCCACAGACTCCTAAGTGCACCACTCACTCTTTTTCCCTCATCAATTCTATGATTCACCTCATCTTTCATAGACCCATCCGCTGACACGTCCACTCCCAAATATCTGAATACGTTCACCTCCTCCATACTCTCTCCCTCCAATCTGATATTCAATCTTTCATCACCTAATCTTTTTGTTATCCTCATAACCTTACTCTTTCCTGTATTCACCTTTAATTTTCTTCTTTTGCACACCCTACCAAATTCATCCACCAATCTCTGCAACTTCTCTTCAGAATCTCCCAAGAGCACAGTGTCATCAGCAAAGAGCAGCTGTGACAACTCCCATTTTGTGTGTGATTCTTTATCTTTTAACTCCACGCCTCTTGCCAAGACCCTCGCATTTACTTCTCTTACAACCCCATCTATAAATATATTAAACAACCACGGTGACATCACACATCCTTGTCTAAGGCCTACCTTTACTGGGAAAAAATTTCCCTCTTTCCTACATACTCTAACTTGAGCCTCACTATCCTCGTAAAAACTCTTCACTGCTTTCAGTAACCTACCTCCTACAAACCCTACACTTGCAACATTCTGCCACATTGCCCCCCTATCCACCCTGTCATACGCCTTTTCCAAATCCATAAATGCCACAAAGACCTCTTTAGCCTTATCTAAATACTGTTCACTTATATGTTTCACTGTAAACACCTGGTCCACACACCCCCTACCTTTCCTAAAGCCTCCTTGTTCATCTGCTATCCTATTCTCCGTCTTACTCTTAATTCTTTCAATTATAACTCTACCATACACCTTACCAGGTACACTCAACAGACTTATCCCCCTATAATTATTACCTGTAACTATACCCCTTTCTATACAAAGTTCAATCAAAGGGCTCCCATTATCATTTACACCTGGCACCCCAAACTTACCTACCACACCCTCTCTAAAAGTTTCTCCTACTTTAGCATTCAGGTCCCCTACCACAATTACTCTCTCACTTGGTTCAAAGGCTCCTATACATTCACTTAACATCTCCCAAAATCTCTTTCTCTCCTCTGCATTCCTCTCTTCTCCAGGTGCATACATGCTTATTATGACCCACTTCTCGCATCCAACCTTTACTTTAATCCACATAATTCTTGAATT